>CM022490.1:12581231-12952105 GCA_011952105.1 Coreoperca whiteheadi
AAATTGAATTTAAATTGTCAGAATGATAAGTCCTCACATTCGTATTTGTTGTGCTCAGTCAGCAGCTTCCAAAATGATTATATTGTTAATGTTTAGCAGCTCTCTGACACAGTTGCAACCAAAATTAAATATCATACACTTGAAGGTATATTATTTTTTGCAGGGCTACTGGATTGCATTGGATTGGATTGCATTATATAGTACAAATGTTATGTGTAACCATTGTACATAAAACATTAAAAATACAGGGTGAAATCTGTTACAAGAACTGGTTGGAGAGGATACAGATATAAACATTGTAATCACACAGATGTCTTTGAATATTTAGAACATTAAATGTTGCGCACTACTGGTTCCTATTCAATCAGTATATTCCCAAATCACAAGTGCAAGTTAAGAATCTAATTTTGCTAAATCAATCATAGATAAATGTCAAATATAGATAAAATACAGTATGAATTCATGTCTGTATTGTGATGCACATTGAATGAGTAATTTGTTTGTTATATCTATTCAAACACCTGCACACATTAGATGCATATTTATTAACTTTCTTTTGGATTATGTGATAAAATGTATGATAAAAATGTCTGATAAAAATAAACCATTTGATGGTGACCTTCTCTTGCATACTCTTTTCCTTACTGGCAGTACATTTTACTAATTTATCAACGGTTTATCTGGCCATGACCCATATAGGATATTCCATATAGGACTAGCTTGCTGATTGTAATGAACCTCAAGGTTGTATAATGGAGAAGAAACAAAGCACTTTAAGTTTAAGAGACAGGTCACAAAGACAAAGGACTTTCCATCACTTGTTAAAGCACTCAACACTTGCCCCAATTAGATAGTTTCCAAAATTAATGGTCACCTTAGGCCCTCATCACCCCACCTGTGACAAGCTGCGCTGTGGAAAGACTCTTTTCAGCTGTCAGTCGGATACAAACAGGCATCAGGGCATCATCACAGAGACACAGAGGCTGAAAACTGACTAATTAATTGGACTATAAAGAAATAATGTCAGTATTCTATAAACATCAAAGGAAGGCTATTTCCATTCTTTACCCCTTGTAATGCCCATTATTGTTTATTGGGCATATTTTTAATGAAGGCTTAATGGGTGCAGTTGGATTTTATGATGCTATTTCTGCGACCCTGAAAGGATAACCAGGTATAAAAATGGTAGGATAGATGTAGATAGATGAATGCCAGGCTGTTATGCTGCGGTGCCCGCTAGGCTAGCTGATTTTGTTTTTACTGCTTGTCCTTTGGTTCTTGTGTATCTTTACATATGATTTACTGCTGCTACTGTTGTGTTTTGCAGCTGTGTGTGTGTGTGTGTGTGTGTGTGTGTGTGTGTGTGTATGGGTGGTTATCGAGTTGTGCCAGGCTAATACTCCCATTTCCAGAGACTATACAGTATTCTATTGTTGTTTTATTTTTGTTTTTTAAAAATAGGTTGCTACCTGTAAGGTTACCTTGGTTGTTTTGAGGTCAACAGCAATGTCAGTATATGAGTTAAAAAAAAAAAACTTTGACCCCACAGATCCCTTAAAGGATCACCCACATTTTGTTATGAAATAATTCATTTTATTGGTCAGCAAATGTCATGGTAACCAGCTGATAATTAGCATGTAACATATATGAAATATCTTTGAAATTACCCTCAAATTACTCCAACATTTTATTTAAATTACCCCAACATTATTTAATAATTATATTTTACTTTTTCCCAATAAAATAAAGCTGGTAATTTCTTTAATACATTTACAGGAAAGTAATACGAAGTTAATGTTTCGACATAATTAGGCTCACATGCAAACTATAGAGGAATTATATACCTATTGTTATATATTATATACAATATATTGCCTATTGTAATTAGACCTACATTCTTTTACATGGCCAGGGGGTCAGTTTTAATATTCACCAAGAGCGGGGCGCCGAGCTGTCCTTACCTGCTTGTGATAGGCAGAATGTAGGCCATAGCAAACAGAATATAATATCCGTTCACATGCATGATCCTATAGAAATAACCAAAAGATATTCAAATTATAATAATATGAAACAAAGAAAAAATGAAAATATTTACATTTGAGAAACAGTGAATGTTTGGCATTAAGAAAAAAAGGCCATAAAATCGCAATGTCCCAGGTTTAATTCTGGCTGGATGATTTTTGCTGCATGTCATTTCTCTCTCCACATTTCCTCACTATCACTATCAAATGAAGGTGAAATGCAAAAAAAAAAAACACTAAACTAAACAATTATTCGATTATCATAATTGTTGATTTCTGTTGATCAACTAACTGATTAATCTTGTTGTACTATATTAATCGTTTAAGCACAAGTTTGAACAGGCTCATTTTCTGTGAACCCACCAACATTTGACTTTTGGCAGCACTGGTGACACTCACAACAACATGGTGTTTGATAAGCTGTTGTGATAATTAACTTTTGGGCCAGAGGCACAAGTATGTGCTAAACTCTGGGATCGTCTTGATTTGTGTGATTTCATTCCCAATTGATCTGATGCAGATGTAGCAGAACGTATGCTTAAAGCCAGCAGCATCTATCATCATTCAGAACATTACTTTCTGATGGCAGCCTAAAAATTTGCTTTTGCCTCTAACTGCAACCATAAATCAGTGGAAAGCTTTTACGTTTCATTATGGGATAGAGGCATTATCCATCTTTTCACTGAGTTCAGGTTTGTTGTCTGGTCTCTGCATACTTAAAAAAGGAATATTTAGATGGTCTTTTATCAAAACTAGTTCTGTTTAAAGTGATTTCTCTCTTCGAAAGTGTTTAGTAGGGCTAATGAAAATATAAAACTTTTAAATCATTCCTTCATGTTTGGTCAATGCATTTTCTCTAGTTCAAACATGTATTGCATTTTCTCTGTGGTTCATTTAAGTTCACCCTGCCTGCCCACAAGCAAACAAGCCGCTACAGTCACTTAGTAAGAACAGAAGACCAATCATTCCCTCTCTGTGTATAGTAATAGATCACTGTGCTACTGCTTCAAACCAGAGTAAAAGACATCCCACTGTGGTCAGATCTCATCTAAATCAGCTCTTTAGGGTTTAACTTCACTCACTAATTGCTTCCTTTAGCCCAAATATAAAATCACGGCTGTAAAACATTTCATAATGAACGCTTAGTTCATTATAAGAGCTTGAACTTTGCTGGAGGTTTCAATGGTGCCCTCTGACTCTCTGCCAGAGTTTTCATTTCCCTTAGATCTTTGTCTCCCCAGGTACAAAACAGTGTGTTCAGAATCCTGTTCTTCCACGGAGAGTTTCCTGTAAAAGTGCGTCTTTTCTAAGTTATCAAAGGAAGCGAAACATGCCATCAATCATTTGTTTAAACCCTTAATCATCTAAGCCCACAAGTCCACTAAGGCTAAAATTACTTCTCAGCTTCACTGATATTGTAGATATAACAAGCCCTTACAGCATGCTTTAGTTCTGCGATACAGTTCAGTCAAAAGAAGCAAACAATCACTACAGGGCTTTAATTTTACACAAAACAGTATCGGATTTGGGGGAGAAAAAGTTATTATAAATCTTATTAACTACTTGTGGCGCTAAAGCTTTAGTTTTTCCTTTTTTACATTTTGTAATTAGCTCTCTGAGCACAAATTAAACAATTTCTGTGGAAAGTTTCAGTCAATTAACTCTAATTGCAAGAGCGAAAACAAGGACCTTTAATCATTACACAATGTGCCATAACTATTTAAAGGTCCTGCAGTTATGTTTGTAATACAGATAAAAAGTATGTTTTGGTGTAGAAGGTTGCTGCTTTTGTTTGGATTGTTTGGTAAAAATCCTGTCATTTTATTAATGTAGGTTTGTTGTAATTAATTAGTTGCCATAAAAAGCTAATTTGAGCATTAACAGTGAAAACATCTCCACCATGTGCAGCAGTGCAGCTTGAGCATAACATGAAGCATGAAAACATTCATTTTCCATGATTTTTACACATGGCTGAAATTCTCTCTGGTCTTCCTGTTGTGCTGTGATAACACACCTTCCCATAAATCAGCCAACAGTGTTTACAAAATCAGCTTTAAGAAGATATTTTATAACTATTTAAACACTTCCAGATTTTGCACAATTGCTTTATTGACTCCAAAGTGATCATAAACATCTTAATCTCAGTTTATTGTTTTCCAATTTTTTGACCATACATTAACTTTAACTACCTACTCTGCTCCTCCAGCCCATATAGAATGAGTAATAATGCTCCTTTAAATGGAGGTGAAAGAGTCAAACACTGAGCACCATTATCAGAGACACCAGTTTCTTTCTGAGGCCAACTAAAACGGGCACAAAAGAGTGACAGGGTGCTGAGAGAAGATAAGGAGCATTCTCACCATCTCTCCAATTTACAGGCTTTGAGAATAAAAGGGAGGCTGTGGCTCTGATATTAAAGGTTTAAAAATGGAGTGGCATTTTTATTTCTTTTCCCCTGGACCTCATTTTATCTGCTCTGATCCCAATGGTGCAATTGGTTTCAAGTACAAAAGTGTCTCTGCCCTCACTCCACTGCTTTGCGTTCGTCAGATTATGTGTGTGTGCTTAATAAGAGTATATATTACTAAGCTGTTTGTGTGTTATATAGCCCTTCCTGTGATTTGATAGGGCAGTCATTACTGTAAGAATACAGGGTCAACTCGGAGACGTTCGTCAGCGAAGTCACTGAAGTGTAAAGAATAGGAGGATGAGAACATTGCTTTGAAAACGTTTATACCTTTTTTTTTGGGGGGGGGGAGTTAGAGAAAGTGAGAGAGAGAAAGTTTGATAAATACGCCTGGTGGTTGAGATAAAGGGGTAAAATGATGGACCATGCTTCTGGTGATAGATGACATTTTATTGATCTGCAGCCAAGTTAGAGGTAAGCAGGAGTTTGTGGCGTTACGTGATTGGACACTTAAATAGTGACAATGATGGGCTTTATCCAACTGGGTCTTCATCTCCTTCTCCATGTATCTGTCTGTCATTCTATTTCTCTCCTTTCTGTTTTTTTTTTAAAAAGTTCCAGACATGAGAGTGAAAAGTAAGCTGAACCATTGTGCGCTTTAATGGAGACCTTTGATCATCTGCTTCTCCTCCTGTGTGTCAGTTGGATCAACCATGTTTGTTTCATTCAGTACCTGCCGTCTTGTCCCACATGCACACACAGGTTCACACAAATACACATGCACACAGAAAAGAAAAAAAGGAAAGGTGTCCTCCTCTCCTTTAGAGGCAGGGACCTTGTGAGAGCTGCTGTGAATGGCAGAAAAACAATGAAGCACTTTTTGTCCTCCAGTGAAGAGGCGTTGCCAGGCAGCAGGAGCATGACGTTGTTACCCGCCAGGATTAGCTAGGAGGGGCGAGATGGTGGGAGAAGGGGTGTGTGTTTGAGGGTTTGTGATAGAAAATGTACTGTAGGTCTTTGGCGGTGGCGTTAAGGGGAGGTTCTCTATGTCATAGGAAAGCAGGACCTCAAAATACATGTATGTAAGCCTTTATGTCTCTGTATGTGTGTGAGTGTGTGGCTTTATTTCTAAATGATGAGGCTAAGATGGAAGATCTTTCTGCAAATCTGCCCCAGAGTTTGGCATCATTGCTTTTAATGACCACTTGAATCCCCCATGCATTCCATTTCAAGAAATGGATATCGATTTCAGGGTGGAGAGACAAAGTGGAGATAAACATCAAGTAATGTACTACACTTATTTAAGGACATACTGAATACAAATTGGGATTATTCTTAGATATAGCGCTGGGTATGGAACCTTAATACTTTTAATGTATTGAATGAAATATATCTGTAGCCAGGGAAATAGCTACTATTGAGGACACTGAGGTCATGTCATTTGTATTTTTTCTGGGAATTTGGGGGATTTCAGAATTGCATACAGTACATGTATTGCTATGTACAATATAGTAGTATGTTCCTTGTTTATATCCAAATTTTGCCAATTTTACTTAGGAAAACTTCTTTGCCAACTGTTTGTGTTCAGACATCATTAAATATTTGAGGACTTTGATCAAATTAAAAGAGTTTTGAAGACAAACATGTTTGTATTTGTCAAGATAGGATGTCGAAACAATACTAAGAGTCTACATCCATGCTAGCACCTCTGTGAGGCCACGGTTGTGCTTTGAGCTAAATGCCAACATCAGCATGCTAACATGCTCACATTCAGGGCTTCCAACTTTTCAATACAGTCCGGAGTGAAATTCGGTATCTGTGAAGTCAGTGCATTGTTTGCCATAACCAGGGTATCTGGGGATCTTCCACCAGAAAATTGTTTATTTCAGAAACTGCATTCTAGTGAATTTATGGAGAAATTTTGTTGCTGAAATGGGGAGTCAGGAGGACAGGGGTGACGGGGGCATTGAAAAATGGGACTCTCAGGAGAATCTGGAGGGTTGGCAAGCAGTTACACTGTATGAAAAGTAATGTTTGTTCAAAGACCGTTGATCCCACAGGATCATTTTGTCCAGAAAACAAGCAAACTAGATTTGATTAAACTACAAACCAGCCTAGAAATTAAAGAGAGGGAGAGTTCTTAGCTGAAATATTTTGTTTGGATTTGTCATATCATTCTTATTGATTATGTCAGAGGTGCTTTTATACATAACGATAGGACTACAAAGGCAATTCGTCTTCTGAGACCTTGGCAGATAAATTAAGCTATTAACCAAGGGTACTGTCGGATAAATAAGAGCTAGGATAAATACCAATGCATGATGCAGTATTGCAGCATTATGCATTCATTAGACGATGGCCTGTCTAGCCTGTCTGCTGGACTTTAACTAGCCTAAATGATTTGTTGCAACAAAGTCTCATTTGCATGGCTGTTTAGATGTCAGTAGAGTTAAAGTTTCGAAACTATGCATCAATTTCATGCACGATAATATATTGGCCCACATTTTGATGTGCAGAGACTATCAACACCCTGAGTTTGTCTTCCCCTGCTGACACTGGACAATCAAACTATTACATTAAGTGTTTTTTTGCTTGAGTACACTATTTTCTTTTTTTTGTGTTAATTTCTTTAACCTTTTATCCTGTTGTAAAGCACTTTGTAATCTAGCTTTTGACAGGTGCTTAAGCTACAAACATACAATCAATGGATTGTTGAATGAGTTGAATATAACATACTGTACTATATGCAAACACAGAAAGAAAGTACATGTAATAGTATAAGATAAATAAAACAGGATGAGAGTTGGCAGCCCTGCTCATAATGCTAACGTTAACATCCTGATTATTAGCATCTTATCATGATAATAATGTTTTCCGTGTTCACCATCTTAGTTTAGCGTGCTTTGCCAATCATCACTAAACACAATACAAGTACAGCTGAGGCTGCTAGGAATGTCATTATTTCGTAGTTATTTAACCAAAGTATTGGATAAATTGAAATTTTGACCTGATGATGGCGCTAGAGGAAAAGGGAGGGTGAGGGGTCACCAGAGTTATTACAATTTATCCTGAGGTGAACATGAATGTCTGCACCAAATTTCATTGCAAGTTATTCAATAGTTGTGAAGACATTGTTTTCAGGTATTCAGTGTTTAATGCAGTGTATAACTGTACAGAATGTCAGTAACCCAATAAGTGCCTGTGACTCACCTCAGAGCAGAGCAAAAGCCTCAGTCACTCTTCTATAATCCTCCAACTCCTCATTGGCTTCCTCTCTCTAATACATTTTGTGTATATATATTACGTACAGTCTTTATCTCTCAAATCACCATATAGCTGTTATCTGCAGCAAAACCAATTCAGCGGATTTAGAGTTGTTGCCTTTTAGCCACAGTATAGTTCACTGTGGAAGCAACGACTGACAGTGACACTGGATTGGAGTAATAAGGAGACTAAATGAGAAATGTGAGAGAGACCCAGACAGACAGACATCACAAAAAAACAAAGAAAGGAAAGGATTATGATAATATGTGTTAATTCTCATTCTGAAGACTGTAGTTCTCTAGTGTCACAGCATCAACTCAGAGCTGATTTATGCAGCTATATCCCCCTCTGTCTTATCTCTTTACCACTCTCCCACCTTGTCTGACTCCTTCCGAACCCCCCCACCCCCTCCCTCTTTCATCTGTGTCTCTGCTCCCCTGTCTTTCACCTCCTCTGGTACTGCAGAGAGCCTCATGTTAAAGACAAAACTCAACAAGGTAGAGGAATTGTGTTATGATGGTAACCTCATTGTGTCAATGTAAAAATATATTAGGTCGATCGACCTTCACCCTCAGAATCTATATGATTTCCTGAAATGTGGTTATGATGAAATTAAGGCAAAAACAGAAGTCAAGCGGAGTAAACAGTGCAGTCTGATTATATCAGTGTGATTATGCTCACAATCAAAGTCTGCACAGTGACAAATACTAATGTATTTTATTTACAATAAAGCAACACGTATTTCCCTGCCTTTTTCCTCAATAGTTATTCAGTTTCATCAAAAGCTGCTTGGTTTCCATGAGTTCCACGCACAAACGGACATCATTATTTATGATCCACAAGTGGCCATTACATTTAGTACAGTGTTACTGGCCCTGCCACCCTTACTCAACAGAAACAATTCCATATATAGCAGTATACACATTAATTACATACAAAATATCATCATCTGTTCCCAGTGTGATGTTACATTCGGGGACAACTCTGAAAAGTTTGTGAAAATGCGGAGTCATCTTTTCACAGTACACTTAAAAGACTATGCCAGTGTTTTAAAGGAGCTGTAAGCAACATTCACCGCCACTAAATGTCGCACTAGAGTACCAGCATCTCAGACCAAAACAAACGGACCCTACGACACACCAGACTCAATTGAGAAAACAGTAATTTTACCTTGCAGATCATCATAAAACAGGCTTCAAACTGGACAGTAACAAAATAAAACTCACCAAAACTGTCTTTATTAGTCTTTCCACAGTTCCAACAATCACCAACTCAGGTTTGGTCAAAATAAACCCTTAATTCTCCAAAATATTCTGGGTCTACGCTAGGCTTGGGTTGATTGTCAATTTAATTGAGAATTGATTGAATCAATCAACAATGCCTATCTAGCTGCCAATGCATGACAATTTTTTTTGGCCCGAAAAAAACTGCCATAGTGAATTCCAAGGTGTGCGTACATGTACATACATAAATAAATCAGTATTTGTCTTTTGCATGCTGTGTTTTATTTTAATTTGTTCTGTAGCCTACCATGCATTTACAATTTGATGCGTCTTTTACGTAGCAGTGCTACAGCTACACAATTTGGGTGGGCAGAACAAATCATGCTAAGACAGAGCTCAGAAGTGCAGTAAAAGCGTGTCTCCTTGTTGTAGGCTAATGAACAACCACATATGTGTGTAGCAATTGTGTGGTTGAGAACAAGTGAGAGAGAGCGAGCGGCTGAAAAGTGACAGTGAACAGGCAAGGCCGGCAACTGCTTGCGGCCCCAGGCCATTATAGGGCCCTGGGGACCTGACAAACTTTACTCCAGAGCAATGTCTCAAAATGTGGCAACCCCAGTGACCTCGCACTCCCCCACCCCCTCTCAAAGGCTTCGGTCTGAACGCCCATTTAAATGGACTTTTCGCTTCGACAGTAGGAAACTTCCCTAAAGGGGCCCTTTGAATTTGCGTGATGCATGAAGTTTGAATTGAAAGTCTGTGAAGGAACATTAATAGGCGTTATCTGTCTGGAAGTGAAAAAACAAACACAAAATAGACCTGCAAGCAGGTATTAACAAGGTCCAAGCCTCCGGTGAAAGTTGCAACATGGCCCACGGAGGCAATGCAAGGTGGACCTGCAGTGCCACAGTTAATGATGCAATTCGCAGGTGGACATCAGAACAAAGATTGGAAGACATTCAGTTCAAAGGCAGTAATGTGGAAATGTAATTTTATCATATTTTATGATTTTGCAACAAAAGCGCCACCTAGTGGTTGATTGGTGCCAAATTTTGCAAAGAGCCTCAGTGGATTAACTCTGAAACAGAAGTGAACCGCACAAATCTAGTAACGACTCATTCATTACTTATTACTTCAACATTAGTTAGTGTTTTTGTATAGTATAGTGGAGTATCATACTAAGCATTTACTAAGTAGTCCTTCATTACTTCATCATTATATTACGATTACTTACTCTTTTTGTGTCCCTTCAAGTAAAGTGATACTATGTGGTTACTAAGTACTGAATCATTACTTAATTATTACCTGTCCAATAGTTAAACATTTTAGCAATAAGTGAGACAGTGTAGTTCTCCATTCGTCGTTATTCACTAACTACTCATTAACGATTCATTCATTATCAGTTCGGTCCTGAGTCGTTCTTCTCTCGTTTCTTAGTAACTACTCACTCTTATCTCTCACACAGATAATTTACTATTAAAATTCTTTATTCTGAAGATTAAACATAACTACTCATTTTGGATGGATCAGTGCACAGTATGTGGTGGAAACGGACCATGGCAGAATTCCACCTTTTAATCTGTTTTCAAATACAGAACTGAATCAAAACCTAGAGCAAAATTTACTCAGAAATGAAATTGTTTTAAAAGCGGCTTTAAAGCTTTAGAGACTACAAGACCAGTGGGAGCCAGATCTGATTTAATTTTGGAAAACATTTATTCAGTCACATGAAGAAAATAGATTGCAGCTCCACAGATGTCTTCAAAAAATATTTTACACACACAAAAAAGAAAATAATGTAATAAGTTTCTGTCCCCAAAAATGTTCACACAGTGCAGTAATGGCAGCTCATAAACATCGTAACAGGACATGGTGTCACTCAAAGTGTGAGCAGTAGAGTTTGTTCAAGCTGTAAATGCCAGTTTCTGTTGAAGATGTATTACAAAAAACTGTTTTTATTTGTTTAATTTCAAGGAGTTGGAGAGTTGGGCTGGTGATAATTGGGAACAAAAACTGTGCTTACTGAACACTCCTATTATTAAAAGAAATGGCACTGTTCCTCTGAGTTTGCACACTGTCTGATAGACTGATATCTCTTGCGATTGTCCCTTCTAAAACCTTTTGCATGGTGAAAATGTAAAATAGTATGCTGACTCTCTGTTTTCAACTGAATTAATTTCAGTTAAAAGTCAAAAGCTATTTCAGTGTCTGCTTAATCCTTGTGGGAAAATAAGGCCAAATTTCCCGCATCAGATTTGGAGGATGACTCATCATATAATACTGAGATGTTATTGATGATTTACAGGTGTTGAGGGGCCTTGAAAGAACCTCCCCTACCAGAGAGTCCCATTTATAAATCATCTCTTGCTGGATGATAGTGACGTTATCAAATAAAATAACTTCTCGAACATTATTTTCTGAGATCTTTGTCCAGGTGCAGAGGACCATCTCATTATGTCCAGCGCTGCAGAAACTATGAAAAAGTGGTACAGAAAATGGTCTGTCTCTGATTTCTCCTGACTGACATGATGTATTAGAAATATTAACGGAGCTTGCCACAAGGTTGAGGGAATTTGCTCCCAAGGCTTTGTATTTTTCTTCCCCCAGATGAGATGTATGAAAATGGTTAGCTTATCCTCATGATTAGACGGAAATTCATCCGACAACTTCTTGGGAAGGCTTTAGGAAACTAATGATTTCTCAAATACAGCTGCCCTCATTTTTATCTCTAGGATTATAAAACATTTTCAGATCACTAGGTCCTGGGAAAAAATACTTAGCTGGAAGTTTCATTAAAAGCACCTTGCAAGGGAAAGCCCTGGCTGTAGAAGAAAATACTGGCAATGAATCCACTGAATGCCATAGAGACAGGTTAAGTTAGTGTTGAGAACTGCAGAAAATAAATTACAGGGTTGACAAGGCAAAATACTTTTTTGAGACACTGTAGGTGATAAGTCGTCTTTGGTTTTTGGGTCTTCAGGTTGGAAAACTAAAGTGTATTGTGGTCACTGCTGGAAAAACAAGACCATAAATCATGGTAAGCCCTGAATTGCCCTTTAGCTAAATCTGAAAAGCTCTGTGAAGCTTGTCCTTTGCAAGTTTCAACATTTCTAAAATTCAAGGGGGAACAAGATATTAAGAAAATCTTACTGCTCCCCTGATGAAAAACTGAAGGGAAATAGAAAAAGGAGAAAAATCTGCCATGACATATTAACAGCATGAAAGAGCAACACTCTTCACAGGGCACTGTCACAGGGCAAATAGCAACAGAGAGAATGTTAATATCAAATAAACGGCTCTGTAAACTTGACTTGACTGCTGGTAATGTAAGAATATGAAATGTCTTTCCTGATCAGCCAGTATGAAAGGTAAACTTTAATATGTAATGTTGGTATTTCATATCAACCCTAGTGACACAGGTCGTGGCAGTATAAAAATGTACTTGGTGTGTAGAAACGACCAAATTTCAATCTAGAGCCAGTTTCAAGTGCCTGAACATTCAACACTCGAATATAGTGTTAAGGTATTGGACACTTTTTGAATCAGAAAAACCTTTTAGAAAGCCTGGCGTTGTGTCTCCCCTGCCCCACCCCCCTGTGACTCTGAGAATCCTTGACTCAAAGCTGTTCCTCTCTGCTGCACATCACTGACTCCCTCTGGACGCTCCCACCACTCTGCTGTCACCACATGCTCTATTTACCCTCCAAATGTGAATACTCTCAATCCCTCTGTCTTCTGTACCGCTTAGTGACAAGTGTTTATATACAGTATGTGTATTTGTACACTTGTGTATGTGGTCTGCTCCTGTCTGCATGAATGTGTGTGTGTGTAGTCAGTGTTTTCTCTATTTCCTCTGCAACTGAATGGACTCCCACAGAATTCCATTAGTATCCATTTCAGTGGTGACTTTTACTGTTTCAGACATCTTTCCCAGTACTTGTTAGTGTGTGTGTGTGTGTGTGTTCACAGTGAGGCTGGGGCTCTCTCATGAGGAGCAGAGGGAACGGTGGGACTGAATATCGGACATTTTGGATTGCTTCCAATCCGATACAGTGCAATACCTTGCTTCTTGCCCCTCAGGCTTGGTTGACATTTAATTTCTCTATCCCGGTGACCAATACATAAAAGAAAGGTCCCGCTTCAATTATAGCCAAGGTCAGTGCAGTGGAGTTTAGTGTGCTGTGATGTTAAGATGTTGAAAGGAAGCTTTTATGGCATCCCTATTCTGTCATGCACACACACACACACACGCACACACTAGTGTGTACACATGGGCAATTTTAACTTTTTTCAAACAAAGACATTATTTTTAACTTACAGAAATATATTGCAGAGGCCAAAACCTTCTGTGAAATTACAAATGTAATGCAACATTTATTCTACGTTTTTATACTTAATTTAATCAATATATAGTCATTACAGTCAACTGGCACGGAAGCCATGCATGTCATGAATTCAGCATCCCGCTAATGCTTTTAACATAATGGTTTGGCTTTACTTTGACAGTCTGATAAACATGTGGGATTCCATGTTCATTAATGACTTGTCAGTCAAGAAGAACTGGCAGAAACCACGGGTCTATACACTCAGGCAAGCAAATAAGAGCTAAACACACACATACAAAAAACAAGCAAACACCTACTGAGAAACACTCATGCATGCAGACATACAAGCAAGGGCATCTCTGCAGTCATTTGTCCATCCATCTCTAGCATGGTCATCAGCATGGTGCCTCTATTTGTGCAGATGCTATGTCACTCTAATCCTGCCAAAGCTTTTCATACCAGCCTAGCTTAACACCTAGCCAACTGAAGCAACAGATCAACACCCTGTTATAACTTCAGCTTTTTTTACCACCCAATTACTGTAGCTCTCTATCATGCCAACTTTGTTTCTCTCTCTTTCCTTCCAGCTTTTCTTATCCTCCTCTCCTCTCATCTGTCATTTTGTTCCCTACTGGGTGCTCATTAAGAGCTTACCCTGGCTAGAGAAGCTGCCAGTCAAACTGGAAGTTATAGTACCTGTGAGTTGTAGTGGCAGCCAGCTACCACCGGGTGTCGGTAGTGTGCCACAAAGTATTGCCTTGTTATTCCCAAGCTTAACATGCCACCAAAATCACTTAATAATGATAATAACTAATCATGTTTCAGTGGCAGATGGACTGACTAAATGAATATGTGAGGATCACCTTTTCTGGAAAACATTTTGTCCTGTGCTTTCTTGCAAATCTTGACAGTCCAACTTCTGTACCAGGCAGCCCCAAACGTGAGTGACAAAGTAATTGAAGAGGCTGTGGGAGAAAGGTGAAATCAAACTGCACACGCGGTAACATGTGGAAGTTAGAAGGCTGTAGCAGATGGCAGACAGATGGAGGCGGGAGGGCAGAGAAGAGAGACATAGAGAGAGAGGAGAAAGGGCAGGATCGAGGGTGAATCCATCAGCGTCTTCCTGTGAGGCGTGACAGAGAGCTGGACAGCTAGATGGATGCCTGTAGCCGTGCTCACTGAGGGGCAGAGCAGCTGGCTGTTCACTCCTCCAGCATTTGTTGAATTCACCTGGATGCCTCATTGACACATACACTGACTGAGCACTGGTATCACACACACACACACACACACACACACACACACACACACACACACACTCTTGCATCCACCCACAACTAGTCACAAACATGCTTAAGATTCACAGTAAGCACTGCAAATAGAAAAAGCACAGAGAGGCAGACAACCACAGCATTGTTTACAATAGGATTACTATCAATGTAATGGTAGGCAATTTCAGGGCTTTACTCGCTCACCTATCTTAAATAGATGTTTACGCATGTGTAGTTTTTTCAGACCAGCAATCACTCTGGAGTAGAGCCCAAATGGGTGAAACTTGAGTTAATACACAAAGCTATTAACACTGTGGTCGCTCCGCAGAGTGGATGCAGAAACAGAAAGAGACAGAGGGAGATAAGTTGGTGAAGAAGTCGAATGCTGAGCAGGTCCTGCCAGAGGGCTGTGAGTCAATATCCCTCACCGTGGCATTAATTATATTCTCTATTCATTAGAGCACACCCCAGGGACCGCAGTTATTAGACACAACCCAATTAGCCCTGCGGTGAGCTAACGATGCTGGGCTGGGGCGAGGGGCAGTGGGACGAATATGGAAACCTAGAGGGTTGCAGCAGTGCCTCCATCAGCCCCTTTTCTGGGAGTGGGAGGACTCAGAGCAGATGGAAAAGGATGATGTAATAGGGCATGTAATCTTACAAGTCATAACCTCAAAGAAATCTCGTTTTTTTTCTCTTTGAGTGTATGGCAGAAAAAGTAGGGAGAGTAGGGAGTTTACTTTCTTTAGAGTTTATTTTCCGTGGAATATTCATATGAACGAAGGCTATCAGTATAAGGAGAAAGAATAAATGACAGAAAATCCCTTTACCACACTGGCATTGAAATTTACACAAAAAATAAACCTCTGCAGAGACAACAGCTCAGTGACATATTGTGAAAGCATGATGTTGATATGACAGACATGTGAATGTGTGCAGAAAAATGTCTTAGTGTAATTAAATTGTTTCATCTCATCCTGTGAACCCTTGTATATCCTCACACTTCAATACTTTTATTGCTCAAAGAAAGCTGCTTGGGAAAAGTTACTGTCCCAGGAAAGACAATGACATCTTCTATTGCTCATTTTAAAGGTCCCACAAGGATACAGTGGAAGTCAGACAGAGCCTTAGTGTTGAGGAGATAATACCTCATCTTTATGATTTGGTGGAGAGCTTCCAAATCTAGATGGGCATTAGCAGATTAGGGTAGTTTTACAGTCACTGTCGCAGCCTGGTTGTGACACTTTTTAATGTCACATTTTATATTAAGGAAATATTTCATCATGACTACAGTTCCAGGACGAAATTGGTCTCTTTGAAATTAGGAGCCCTCAGATTGATCAGGAGATCCAGATCAATTCTATCCTGTTCTGATGTTAGCGTAAAGCAATGCTTGACCACCATATTGATCTTCTAGCAGCACACGTCCTCCTTTTCCTGTTCAATATCATTCTCTTTCAGGTCATCTTTCCCTCTCTTTCTCTCTCTCTCTCTCTCTCTCTCTCTCTCTCTCTCTCTCTCTCTCTCTCTCTCTCTGTCATGACGTCTGTATGTGTGTATGATGCTGCCCTGGATCAGGCAAAGCAGATAGGCTGTTATGGCTGGAGGTGGGGTGAATCAATGTATCAGCACATCTTTGATGCAGAGCCTGTTTCCCTATAGCGTGTCTTTGGTTGATTAAACACATCGACTGGCCTGTCAGCGGGCTGGAGGGATGGCCCACTGCAGCACTCCATGGCGCCACTTCTCCACCATCTCTGAGCCTTAGCTGGAGGCTAAAAGGTAAAGGCAACACTGGATGTATGGTGATGTCAGCACAATACATTTGACAACACAGGAAAGCATCTGTTTTTCCTCTTCCCACCGAACTGACAGGAAACTTTCATCTTTTTTCCCTCCACTTCCCCAATTCATATCCTGCAGCCTTCTCCAAGCTCCAAGACCAAACAACCTCACTATCCATGGCAATAGCAGTCCAATTTGAATGCTAAATAGATGGTCATATTCTGTAATTGCTTCAGCCTGCTCACTCCCTATTACTGAATTAATCGTTTAGACTTTAGACTCTCTCTTAGTCCCCCTGTCTCTATCTGTCTCTCCCTCTGACTCTGTATCTATCTCTGTCTCTCTGAGGGTGAGCTGCTGTGATGATATCGATGACTCCCTAACTACAGTGCATCCATGGGCTGATTATGCACTTTTCCCTCCAATCTAATCCAGCTAATGATCCAGGGATTTCATATTTATTAGGCAGCACACCACCATTTATCATTTCGCAGTGCCCCACATAAGTAGTGATATTGGCTTTGACTAAATAAGAAGCAGGCAAAGGCAGAAACTAACTGTTTGGGACCTGGAAGGTATAATGCCCCCACATACTATAACAGGCCCAAAGCAGGTATTTGTCTCACAGAATCATTATCTGCTTCTCTGCAAAAAAAAGAACTGAGTTACCTATAACTGTCGATGCAATAAGACCCACAGTGAATATACTAAATAGCTGTTTTCACACATCCTTGTACACATGACTGACTGGAAGGTGTTGTTGTGTCAGCACATCTGGTCCCTTTGGAGTGCAGTCGAAGTTCATTTAATCGTCCCAGGGAGCACTGATCCACCTGTGAAGACTGCTGTATAATGTCTTCTGGAGGAGCTTTGTCATGTCTGAGAAAATATTCCCTAATGATTTCATATGGGTTTTCGCAGATTGGTTTTGGAAACTAAAATTTTATAACAATAGGTTACAACCTGGTTTTTGAAAGATGAGGGCATTTACCAGATAGGGCGGTCCTAAATAAAGATGCTATTGAGATGCATTAAAGGAAGTGTAGGATTCATTGTTTTTGGGGCTAAGGGACTAATACTTTAGACAGCTACGTAGATGCCACATGAAGACCGCAAAAGCTAAAATTGCTCAGCAATTTTTTCTTTGGCTGCTTGTGTGAGGACAGCATTCAGCAAGTTGAAGAAAAGCTCAATAATCGTCTCAAAGATATTTCCACAGCAAGCCTTCTGCTCGCTGTTCTCATCACTGTCTATCACCGTAAAAGAAAGAACGTAAACAACGTAAAAACGTAAACCAAGCCACTGCATGCCATGTTTAATCTCCTATTTAGTAAGAAGACATGGCAACCTTTCCAATCGTCACACTATAGCACATTAATGAAAAAATGAAAACACTGTTTCTGTGGGGAATTAAATTAAAGCTTGATATGGTATGATCATGTATAATACAACCACCTGGTGTCGTTGTGGTATTATCACTGTGTGATATCCAATACTGATCTATAAATCAAAACCTACATGTGGGTACCTCTGACAGGACTGCCGTTAACCTCTAGTGTCACGTATAAATCAAATTTAACAGATGGGATATTTCTGTCTATGCATCTTAGATTTTGATCATTCTTTTTAAACGTGTCAATAGTAAGTGTCCCAACCATATGGAAGTACAATATTAAATCAGCGGAGTACACCTATAACACTAACCCAGTAAAACAAGTAGATTATCTTATTGCCTACTTGAACATTCATCATGGTTTTCTTATAGGTCTGATTGTTCGCTTATTTTTTTTACTCTTCCAAATGGATTTCAATTGAACACAAAACGGATGTATGTCTTTCCTTATGCGAAAGAGAAATGAAATATGATAGGTCCAAACAATCCGTGAACTATTTGTCATTTCCATATTCATATTTATATTTTCATACTTATTATTTAATGCTCAAGTCAAAAATAGGGAATGAAAAAAGTTTCCTATTTGTGTAACCAGAAAAATTATTGACTTCTTCGTATCTTGCACTTGATAAACTAGCTTGAACATCAACATAAGTGGGGGAGGTTTTCAACAAGGTATTTTGGAAAATAAGAAGCTCCCTGAATGAATGTACTGGGACAGGAACAGGAACATTTCAGAACATGCCAGCGATCATTGATAATTCATTGATAGTTGTCAGTGGTACACAGCAAAAATGAACTGTTAATAGTTAATTTGGCAAACTTAATTTACCAAAATGTAAACAAATATAACATTGCTGCCCACAGTCTAATTCACTGTATCCATGGCAACACCATACTTCCTGTTTCTTGTAAAAGTTTATTTGTTTAAACAAGTGAAGACTTTTAATGAGACATTTTCCAAAACTGAAAAAAACCACACTTATTTTGATGTTCATGCTCATACTCATGTAGCGCCATCGTCCCAAGTGTATTTGCTGCAAGTTTATCAAGTGCGACACACACGAAGAAGTCAGTAACTTCCTGGCCACACAAATCGGACACAATAAATATCAAAACCAAATTTGATCCGTGGCCCATTTTTCCATTTGCTATTTTTCATAAAATTGAAGCATGAAAAAAACAATCCATTATTAGTTTTTTGTGTTGGATTCATAAATAAATAATGGCTTAACGAATCTTGTTTACATTTTCTGATTTTGGATTCCCAATTGAACATGAAAAGAACAAATGATACATGGATTCCAAACAACTCACAAGTTGTTTAATTTAATAATCTCAACTCCCTGTTTTTAAGAATTTGACATTCAGTTCTTTCCTTGTTTTTCTCTATCACATTTCAACAGCCCAGACTGGCCTCCTTTCATTGAGGGGAAATTACCATCTTTTATCACTTTCTCTTTCACTGCATATCGTATGCTGATCTTCAAAGTGATAAAATGGAACCGTACAAACACACACACACGCGCACACTTGAAAAACACATAGTGGATTACAGATGGATTTGATATAGTGTTTGCTTTCAGTTGGGCCCTATGTTAATTGATCCCATTGATTTTGTCAGGCGGATCCAGAGCCTGCAGGCTCGGAGCCACCCCGCCCCCTCTTTCTCACGTCCCCATAGACCTCAGTTCATATTCCTTTAGCAAACACAGCATTTCACCAATGTAATGTGCAGCATACAAATACATATTTCACAGGTCATGGAACTCCTATTTACTTTACTCCTGCCCCATAATGGTCACACATTGTTCTGAAATGGGAATTTTTTGTTGTAGCAAGTACGTACTGCTCTATTTGTTCATTCATATGGCTGAGCAATTGTAATGCAATAAGGGGGGCAGGCCAGGAAAAATGACATGTCACATATAGTAACCTCACACCAGTGCTGGTGTGAGCACTGGTGTGAAGCAGAAGCAGCAGAATAGAGTTAGGAGAGTGCTTATTGTGCTTATTGTCATGGCCAATGTGAAGTCTGCAGGTGAGGATCAATACTTGACAACAACACTGACTGACGGTCTCATGGCTGATTATCACTTGGTGTTTGGTGCAAACCTTCAGTGTCAGAAGACAGCTCTGCTATCTGTGCCCAAGATGAACTTCACAGAGGAAGTACTTACTACAGGCTAAAATTACAGAGCAAGGAGCCATGTATGAATGCATACGATTCATACATCAGTTCGCCATGGTGTGTGACTCATGAAGTCTTTGGCGTCGGCTATTGCTGTAAATGAGCTAAAATGTCCATTGCGCATTTTTGTAGGTTAGGGAGTTGTGCATTATTTCAATGACGTACCTGTCTAATGTAAATGAGTATATGTTTTGTGAGAGGATGTGTTGAGAGATGTTTATTTTTTGTATTTTGTATTTTTGTGTTGTCTTTGCAAAAACTGCGGAATGGACCAAAACAAATTTCCCTTCGGGGACAATAAAACATATTTTATCTTACCTTAAAATGTGCGTTTTATTGGTGGGACACCAACCAAGTGTTTCCCAGCTGTGTCTGGGCGTGTTACACATGTTTTAGTGTTCCCTGGAAACTGTGCTACTTGCACAGTTTCTGTATTTGGTTGCATCATTTTTTCTAAAATGATGCAAAACAATTTGACAAATGATGTTGTCAAATTGGTGAAGATTGTTTTCTTAATTTGCATGTGTTTTGTCTATTTGCATGTCTTTTCTTAAGTCGCAGAGCACTGAGCTCTAAGGGCCACCATAGAATATGTTACAAATATGGGGATTAATCCAAATTTTGCAGCCATTCGAGTAATATTCTGTAGTAAGGGAGGAGGTAATATATACCCTGTGGTGCTGAAAATCTATGTTGCCAAGAGTCTATTTTTGTTTGATTCTTTGCCCTGACATCTTTCCAGGTACTCTGATGCTTTGCATGTTCCATACTACCCTTCCCTCTCTAGCTCAATTCGACTCTCCAGCTCTCAGCCAGCACACAGATTAGGGTGCAGGGAGATGTGGAAAATGAAATCTTTCAGATGCAGCCTGCTGTGATATTGCAAACTTCTGCTGTCCTCACACCTACACACACCTTTTACCTGTACAATATTTTATATATGCACACACACACACTTGACAGATTCGTGTGTTGCTCGATGTTTGTGTTGCTGGGGGCCCCCCATCTTCTCCCTCCACAAGTCAGTGTGATAGGCTGAGCTACTTCACCTCAGCACCATTTCTAATTAAATGAAAACGATCCAGGCAGCATTTCACTCTAGTTCTCCCATTGCACTGTGATTGTGATTCACAGTGTAAGCAGCAATAGAACACAGTGCTGCTCCATCTTTTTGTCACCTGTTATAATTTCTACAGCTGAAAAATATGGGTCATAACTACCTGGTGGAGGTCCAGGCCAGATATGCAAAGTGTTTGGCTCGCGTCCTTCTGTCCTGCAGGAGAAATAAAGGAGAAAAGAGAAGGACTGAGGATAATATGAAAGGAGGCAAGGAAAGAAGGACAGAAAGACGGAGGAAAAGAAAGAGCAAGGAAAAGGAAACGAAGGACATGTAGATGGAACTTAAAATGAAGGTCTAGATCACACAAGGAGATAATGATAGACCTGGCTACATATCTGGGGACCAGATTAGATTTACCTCCCAACAATATAATTTAGACAGTGAATCAGAGCTTTGATGTATTGAGTCATGGCCGGTCAGAGATGAGCCATGTTCATAGATTGTCTCTAATGAGCTCACCCATGTTGAAGTGCAAAGCAGGGTGACATACATTTTTAATGGGAGCATTAAAAGCTTAGTTAATGGAGAATAGTGAGCATTTGTGATTAACTGGCCAAATTAATAGCGTCACATTAAAACTTTGCTGAACCCAGTCTGCTGTCCTTTCTGCAACACAGGGCTTTCCAGATGCAGCCAGAAGAGACTCTGAATGTAGATTCCTCTATAAAAGCACAACTCAAATGTATTACAGGAGGTAACTAGCCTTATTCTACTTTTTATTATTATCAACACATCACATGAAAAGACCAAAAGCACATGTACTTCTCTATACTTTTCATCTTCCGCACCCTGTCATGGCTCTCTCCCCCATGCCCATTGGTTTATTGGAGAGGGTCACAAATGGGTCATAAATATATAGCTTCATTTTTTTTAAAAAGGTCAAGTTATTTTCTAAAATAGCTGGGTACTGTAGCTTTTAGCAAACGTTACTCAAACAAGAGTAAACAG
The DNA here is from genome assembly GCA_011952105.1 of Coreoperca whiteheadi. Taxonomy (NCBI): domain Eukaryota; kingdom Metazoa; phylum Chordata; class Actinopteri; order Centrarchiformes; family Sinipercidae; genus Coreoperca; species Coreoperca whiteheadi. The sequence continues at coordinate 12,603,180 of CM022490.1, forward strand.
TGCATTTCTTGGGGACCATTTTTGACTGAGGATTAATTCACATTTTGTGCTTAAGTGACTGTTCATAGCAGCAGGATGCTGTATGTGGGATTGACTTCGAATAAACACGTCCCTATGTTAGCTGTATGGAAGGAACATATCAGCCAGGATCCTTCATTTGTTTTTAATGGTTCTTGAACAACAACAGAGCTCTATGTCACATTGGAATAAGATATATCAGGCATAAGCTATGCAGAGAATACTTGTTAGCAGGATCAATTTAATGTTGTTGTCTTTTCATAGGATTTGGTGACAATAAGAAAAATATGAAATATAATAAAAATATATAATAAGTACTTCATCAACTTAACACTCTTGTAGCATTGTCAGACTCATGATGTATGGCTAAAAACAAAAAATAGCAAAATCGATGCAGCAGAACCAGAGATATTTTATTCCATTCTTCTTCCTTGTCAAAGGAAGTGACATCACTTGAGGCAATTTATCTGACTTTGCACAGCTCCCTTTCAAACCACAAAGGGCCTCATATAACATTGTTCACATAATTATGCAGTAGTACTCCCCAACACCTGTAAACAAACTTGATGGAGTTCCCCCTGTAAAGCTCTTATGCGCCAAATGTCTCTGGTCTTTTCTGTCATAAATCTGGAGGAGCTTGATCAGTTATAGAGCTCTGAAGTTATCAGATTCATACATTCAACCTTCATTGTTCTGAATAGTATGACAAAAAAGCTGATCCCTCTCTGTCAGCCCTTACCTGCCTGCCTGTTTACACTTCAAGCTTTATCTGTAATAACAACATATTTTGCAGTCTCTTTTGTCTCTGACTTTGCTCCAATCTTTTTTATGTCTATAAATCTACAAAGGTCAGTGTGAGTTTTGTTGTTGTGGGGTAGTACCTGTTAAATGTCTTACACAGAAGAGTGGTGCATCATTACAGGTGATCAATATCAATTTAGAAATGTGCCGTTTTCTTTATCTCTACAACTATCTTCTGTTTTCCGATTACATTGCCCACTTAACAGATTCCCAGTTTGTTTCCCTACTCTTTATGTCACCCACTAAAGAACTTTTCTGATGAAATGCCAACATGGGAAGGGCAAAAATGCAACCAGATGCTTGATTAAAGAGCCTTTTATATTATTGACAGCTTCTGCATTTAAAATGGCCTTCAGTTGCTTTGGTCTGCATGCTAGCACATTCTCCTTCTTTGGTGGACACACATGTTTTATGCCTCATCTCTTTCTCTCTCTCATTGCTTCTTGCATTCTTTTGTGATACATGCAAATCAGCTATTATATTTTCTATGTTCAAAATATAATTAATGTGACAGTGTGCCGTGCATATGAAAATAACTTGATATAGAACTGCTCTTTGTGGATTTACATCGAATTCACCCTCAGTCTTTTCTTGATTTGCTAGTCAGAGCAGATCAATTTAAGGAAGTCTACTGCACTGGTCCAATAAGAATAGTAACACATACATTTAGCACTAATTAATTCCTTGGAGTGTGTGTTAGTGTGTATGCATGTGTTTGTGAGTGAATGCAAGCTGGTATGTATGCTGCCCCGTGAGTCACTTCCCTTTTGGTAAACCAGCAGGACAGGTTAGGGCATTGTTAAGTTTTGACTGAAATACTCCAGAGCCTACACTTCCACTCACACACTCACCCACAGTCATGCAACTCAGACACACACACACACACACACACACTAGTGCTCATTTATTTTTATAGATCTTAGTTGAGACACAAAGAAATGCTCTTAGTCGCCAAACCTGGAACAGCTGCTCAAATTCAGTCGTTGACCCTAGTTGAGTCGGTTAAACTACTGCAGCTGGAGACTAAACAGGTGAAGCAACTGTTACAGTTAGGGTGGACCTGCAGAGAGACCAAGTGCCAAATCAGTCAAAAACTCAGACTTCTCCTTTTAGCTGCTGATGAAGAATTCAGTTCAGGCACAAACAGGAGTGGCAGTAACCAAGTAGAACTATTCACCTCTCAGTCGTCCTCACTTCATGGGATACTCTCTATTCCTCTCCCTGATCTCCTGTTGGACTAAAAATCAATCCCCTTGTGGAGCAGCAGCCCATTTGTCCTTGGTTTAGACAGAGGCTTGGGTCAATAAAGGCACTGCATTGCTTCTCCCTCGTTGGGCCTCCCAGCAAAGCCTCTGCTTGACACAGCAATACTCTGACTGGCATCAATGATAGATGGCATAGGCATGTGAATAGAATCGCTGGAGCAATTTGGAGCCACTGGGCAGCACTGACACATTTTCTTGCCTTTCCTGCTTTTATCTCATGGTGGTGCATCAGATGATAAAATGAAAGCAACTTTGACTCAGGCCTCTCGTTACTACAGTGGACAACAACACTCTCAATCTTGGTTTATTTTTACTCTTTCCACTAGTGTAAAAGCTGTTTGCAATAATTTACTGTTTCAGTCTAAAATTGAGGTACTAGGATCAGTAATTTTATACTGATCCTATACTGAAACTATTTATGACTACTATACTATCTTTTTTACTGTTAATCAAAGAATCATATAGAACATACCACAGTTCGTTAGTTCTAGGGTTGCCAGCTGTCCCATAAAATATGGAATATATCCTGTAACTGTGTTCCGTATTTTTGAGAATCAATTCAGTGCAAGTCTATGGGAGAGAAATATTACAGGTTAGACTCTTAAGTCAGGGTGATTTGTATTAGACAAGGGAAACCCTCCTGTTCTGTTGTCCATCAGCCTTTCTGTCATGTTGTTCCTCTACCCAAACAGAGAAGGCGTGTAGAAACAGCTGTTTGCGATGACCTTTTCATGGACATTAAGCCTAAGTACAACCTTATAGAGCAGCTAGCATGGCTATAGACTTAAATTTTTGCCCATACTGCATGAGATTACAAGACACCATTAAATCAAATATCACAACATATATACAAAACAAAACATAATCATCAATTATATAATTTTGTGTACTTCTATATACTTTAAAGTAACGTATTTTTGTTTTCAAAATTTCAAATAAATTGTGCACCAAATAGATACAAAAATACAAGTCTTAATGTTGGCCTGAGAAAGGGCTATTTTACATTGAATATATTGAATTAAATTAAATTAACTCAAATAAATTCAATAAAATCAAATACAATGATAATACAATATATAATCAACAAAGTAATTATGATGTATTATTATAGGTTAAGATAAAACTTTGTTGAATCATGGGGGCAAATTCACAAGTTACCCAGCATTATAAATTAGCCCCACATTTACCAGCTGCAACATTAAAGTGATGAACACATTACTACATCAATATTGATAATCAATAAATATAACATACATTCATTTGAAATGGGCCCGTTTGATATTTTAAGTACACACAGCGGCGGCTGTGGCTTGGTGGCGGAGCGGTCGCATGACAATTGGAATGTTGGCGGTTCGATCCCCCAGCCACGCGTCGAAGTATCCTTGAGCAGGATACTGAACCCCAAAAAATGTTTGTGAATGTTCTCATATGTAAGTTGCTTCGGATAAAACCGTCTGCTAATTGTAAATATTTTTTATGCTAATACTTTTATGCTTTTCCGTAAACGTTTGAATGCAGAAATTTTACTTGTAACAGAGTATGTCTACAGTGTAGGAATTAAGTAAAATATCTGACTACTTCTTCCACCACTGTATGTATTAATGTATGTGTAGCACACACACAGTAAAACTCATGTCATGTGGTGTGCACAATCATTTCCATATAAAACTGAATGTAAATTTGTCTTTCCAATTTTTTCAGTTCAAAGAAATAAACATTATTATTGATGAAAACCTTGTTTCATTATTTTTTTTTAAATAAACATGATTTTTTTCCCACCATGTCTTGATTATCATTGATTTTACAAAAATCACATTTTATCACATAAATGAATAGCATTTTTATTGATAAATATGATCTAGCACTAGTAAATAACCTAACCTTTCATCAGCTGTAGAGCAGGATATTTAAAGCTGAGCACTGAACTGCAACTCTTCTTTTTGCCATGCGGTAGCTATTTCTCAGGCAAATTCTTCACCACAAGTGGCCTTAAATCTCTTGGACTCAGTCAGTGGAGGAGAACGTGTAGCAAACGAGGTTGGCAAATTAATTTCCTTAGTGTTAATAAAAGACAGCTTAGCCTGACTGAGAGGAACATAATTAACAAAAATCCTTTAATTTACTTGATTGTCCCTTGGATGAACATGTGATATACTAATTAACCTGCTGCAGCCCACTTCTCTCAATCCCAGTAATGAGCAGACTTGTGAATACAATCAGCCTGACCCTATCATATTTGTCATAAATAAATGTATGTATTAACATTATTATCAATTACATGTCATGCAAAATATAATCATGCAGAAATTAAACATATCTATTCAGCTCCCCCACTATTAGATCATTCCTGAATTACTCATTTAATCAGAATCAGATTCAGAATCAGCTTTATTGGCCAGGTATGCATACAAGGAATTTGAATCTGTGCGCTCTATGTACATACAAAAACAGTACGACAGTTAGTGCAATGGTGCAGAGTCCAAATGATGCTGAGATAAATATGATTAATGTAACAGGTAGCTTATGTACATGAGGTAGTTGGATATACGGGGGGCTGTGGCTTGGTGGCAGAATGGTTGCCTGCCAATCGGAAGGTCAGCGGTTTGATCCCCCAGCCACGCGTCGAAGCATCCTTGAGCAAGATACTGAACCCCACAAATGCTCCCGAAGCTGCGCCTTCTGTTTGTGAATGTTCTCATATGTAAGTCGCTTTGGATAAAAGCATCTACTAAGTATTAATATACACAGTATATATCTGGTATGTACAGCGTGCGTAGATTTAAAAGTATTAATATTTACATAAACCATGAGAGAAATATACCGGTACAGTGGATGTTAATGTCACTGGTGACTGGTGGTATTAACTGATCATCAGAGTGGGTAGAAACTGCTTTTCTGTCTGGTTGTTTTAGCGTACAGGGCTCTGTAGCGCCTACTAGACGGGAGAAGGTGGAACAGGTTGTGTGCAGGGTGCAGGGTCTGCAGTGATGTTTAAAAACATAAGACAATAACTTGGCTAACTGGTAATAAACACTCAACACGTACGCACAAACACACACACTTCCTACACTGAGTGGAGTTTCCCAGATTATCAAAATGATGTAAAAAAAAAAACCTGAGTAAACATTTTACAATACTGTCAGACTGTGTAAGGTACAGTTCACCAGAGTGGGGCAGGCCCTTTTTAATATAAAGCTGAAACAGTTGTCAGTGTCACTTCCTATTCTCATAACTTTGTATCACATGGCTCTTGGCCTCAGCTACTTCCTCTTTTGCTACATATCAATGCTGATGACACTATTTACTTTCCACCACATGCTTAGCGGAGACCTTATGAAGAGAAGCGTAGCCCCGTGTGTATAGCAGTGTTTAATTAAAAAAATAATAATTCAGACTTCATGAAGATCTGAAGATTCGATCGGTCATGGATGGAAATGTGCTGTCTTTGTCATCTTTCTCATCATTATCATCCTCAGCAGCAGCAGGAACAGAGAAAGAAACTCTACCAAAGAGTGACAGTAGCCTCCCTCAGAACCAACAGGAACACAAATCAACTGAAGCATTATGGTATGTATGTTCCATATTTCTACATACAGGGGTGGACACAAAACAGGAACACATAATAGTATAATCTAGAATAATTTACTGTAACAAGTCCACCAACTGCAGCCTTAAATAATACCATAAGGTTAAATCAACTCCTCTCTGACTGAGTCAAAAAACGTTTAACATTATACGGTAAGTAATAAGGTAGGGATATTTTATTATATCATACAGGGATCCCTGTGTCCACTCCAAGTTTTATCAAGCGTTCTTAAATACACAGTTTCAGATTAATTGAGCCTATGCGATATACTGTAAAGTTACATTATTTACTATATTCTGACCTGTTTCTGTAATCTGGGAAATGCTAGAAACAGCTTAAAACAGTTGAGATCAATTCTATTTCTTACCACGTTTTCAGAGATGCTCAGATAGTTAAATTAAGAATTGCAGTTCAGGGAGAGGAGGAATAAAGAGTGACTGCGGAGTTTCCCATGAGGTCATAAAGATGAGATCATAAAGATGTAGGCTTCAGTTCATTATTTCATTATGTTGTAAAAAATGCTAATAAAATTACATCAATTTCTTTTGTATATTATGGTCACTTCTTGTATATTTAAAACACTAATAGTCATAGTTCTTAATGTAGGCACACTTGGTAAATGCCGTGACCACACTACCTACACAAATGATTAGTCTGCCTTAAAATAACCATGTTGAAATAGTGAAGTTCCACACTTCTCTCCTCTGTAAGGGGATCGGACTGTGGCCATCGACCGGTTGCACACAGAGATGTATCTAGAGTGATATTTGTCAGGGTTGCCACGAGCAAGAAGGAAAGATATTATCTCCCTCTTTATCATATGCCACGACAGTGAATTACCATATTGCTGCGGGAAGCAGTGGCATTTTGGTGTCCTTCCAAGAAGGCATACGATTGAAAACTTTGTGAAACTGGGTCACACAGTGTGTATCGGCTGTCAGAGGAGCCGAAAGAGAAAAGGCTCTGGATCAAGGAGACATGGAGCATGGTAGTCCCAATAAGATGGCTGAATACACAGTGCTGACATGCCAAGACAGGGTGTTTGGATATGGGTCTGTTATCGTTTTATGCTCATACTGGCCACTTAATTCAACTCCATTTAATTTGTTTTAGCTTCTGTCTTCATCCTACACTTCCCAAACTGCAGAACTGTTGGTTCTGTGTAGATGACTCACTCATTAGTAAACATAAACAGCCTTCACTCAAGCTCTCTCCAGCCTTGTTGAACATGTGGAGGGATGACAGATGGTACAGAGTGAAGACTTGGGGTCTTGGGGTTGGGGTTTTCTTTGTTTGTCTGTTTATTCATTCATTTGTTTTGTATTACTTTTGGAAAGATCCGGTCTAGTTGTTGTCTGTCTTCATTCAATGTAAGGCTAAAGCCAGAAGTGGGTTAGCTTAGCTTAGCATAAACAGACATGAGAGTGGTATCAATCTTCTCATTTAACTCTCAGCAAAAAATACACCTATAACCCAAAATGTTGAACTACTCAAAGAATTTCTAATCTGTATTTCCATGAACCCACAGGAAACTATATGTTGTGAAAACTGCTAAACCTTTGCTAAACGTACAATAGACGTTTTGATAGAACATCAGTATCTTGTCAGGAATATATAATGAAACTTGAAAAAAATTAACTCTTTATTTGTCTTTTTGGCATTAAAATAGACCTGCATCTTCCCATTTGTAGTGCCTTGACCTGACAATACTTTTCTCTAAAATTGTGTAACAATGGTTTTCACATAGCAGGACACCGTACATAAGTGGATGAAAGCATGTGTTTGCGGGGGAGTTTAGCCTTAAGGGGGATGACAGGTTATCACAAATTGTGATTTTTTTTATAGTACTTAGCGCTCTGAGGTTACAGCAGTCATACAGTACAGTATGTCTGTATGAAGAAGCCCCGGGGGCTGCATACAGAGTCGTGTTCTTCCCTGAGCAGATTCCCCTTGGGCTTTAGATCTCTGCTGCCTCCCTGTCAGCTATTCCTTTTAGACAAGACCTCACAACAGGGCTGGTGAAGGAAGATAGTTCGACTAATTAATCTTTGCAAATATTTTCTTTTCTTCAAGTGGTTTAACAGAAATCAACGTTTTCCAGGCATCATCACCCATATTGTTTCCAGAGGCTATCGATATGCAAATACATCTGATAGTAAACAGAGATTTTGATTGGCTAGGATTCTAGAAGCAGAGCAATGCACCATTCTGTGTGTGTGTGTGTGTGTGTGTTTGTGTGTGTGTGTTTGTGTGTGTGTGTGCTCCTGTTTTACTGCATTCGTGGGGCCCAAAAACCAGGAGCCCACTATACTTGTGGGGCCCAACCTCCGTTGTGGGGCCAAAATGCTGGACCCAACAAGTTTAAAGGGCTTTTTGAGGGTTAAGACTTGGTGTTAGGGTAAATGTTCCAGTTAGGTTAAGGTTAGAGTTAGGGTAAGCGTTAAGTTTTGGCACTTAGTTTTGATGGTTAGGTTTAGGGTAAGGGGCTAGGGAATGCATTATGTCAATGACAGGTCCCCACGAAGACAGTGCCGCAAACCTGTGTGTGTGTGTGTGTGTGTGTGTCTGAGTGCATAATGTGACTGTGTATGTGTGTGTGTGCGTGGGTGTGCATAATAGCTCCGATTTGATTCTCTGTAAGTGCACTCTATGCGAGTGGGTGTTCAAAAGTACTCTGACGTTCTTTTGTGCACACATGTGTTTGGTTATTAATGGAAATCCTCTGCTAATGTTCTTCATTATGACTTTATTTATGGCACATATTCTCTGTCTATCTGTGTACATGTAAACTGTATTTGTGTGTTGGTGTGTGTGCAGGACTGAGGACGTGAGTCCCGTGGGTGACAGGCTGCTGTCCACAGAGGAGCAGGTCACTCTGATCACTGAGAGTATGAGTGTCACCTCCACTGACCAGGAGAAACTGCTGCTGCTCAACAAGAACACTGAACTCCGCAGAGTCAACAAAGAGGTACGACATCACCTTAAACTAGCGCAGAATCTCTACAGGTCTGCTTTTGTATTACTGATGTTGGCAATTACATTTAGTTCTCTCTGAAAACCAGAGGAGGACTGTGGGCGTTGTGTGAAAACTGCTGCTAAGCTGTGAAGAATCATTAAAGTAACATTTTTCAAAATTACATAGCCTTCACTTCTTGATTTTAATTAGATGCTGCTTAATAAAAAGAAAAGAGAGAAAAGGGAAAATTATTCTCTCATCTGATGTAAACTGTGATGTATTTAGAGAGCACATTAGTATAGAGTGAAGAGTGAAGCATCTCACTTCACTGACCTAAATTCACTTCCTGATGCCCAAGTTGTTGTGGTGACAGACTGAGAATGACGGCAGTAACGATGAAGTGAATGGTGTTATTGATGGCTACAGTGGACGCCATGCATGGCACTGATGATCGTGTGATGATGATGATGATGGTGTGTTAAAGCTGATGAAGCTGAATGAGGACTGGGACCAGGTGTACCGCAGTGCCACGCTGGGTCTACAGCACAGAATGGAGACTTTGGAGGTGGAGAACACTGCCATCAAACAGCTCAACAGCAGACTGCTGCTCAAAGTCGAGCACCAACAGGTAAACACACAACAATACTTCAAGCTTGCACATGGGAAGTGTAAATGTACACACACAACCAATGGCACACACATAAAGTTCATAGCATTGGTATAGACCCTGTAAAGTGGGTGTAGATACAGAACATGGGGGATTCCTAAACTGTAAATTATGGTGTAGCAGGTATACATGGGGGTAAATAGTAGATATCATTTACATGTGTGAGGTTTACTGCTGTGTTTGGGACTGCAGAGTGCAAAGGAGTACTATGAGCAGGCGCTGATGCAGGAGCTGAAGAAGAACCAGGAGCTGCAAGAATATATCCGACTGCTGGAGAGAAGAATGCACCACTCAGACAAAGGCTGCACACCTGCCAAACAGGTATTATACCTGTGGGGCTGTGCACCTGATCAGGTTATATATTCACATTTCTGTCAATATTCTCTGATCTTGAGTATCGTTCATCTATTTGTCAAATGTCTTTACTAAAGGGCAGCTTCAGTGCTGTTATACGCGGCCCTGTGTTGTGCCCCACCAGTAATCCTCCCAGAGGTACCAACCTGTCACCCAGTGATGTCGATGGGTACAACCCCCCCCCATCCTCCTTCTTCCCAGCTTCTTCAAGACCCGAGGCAGGGCGGCAGGGAAACAGCCAGAGCTGCAGTACCCCACTGGGAGACTCCCAGCAAGAAGTGCAGGATCTAAAAGAGCAGCTGGATACACTGAGATGTCAGGTGGGCTGCTCTCTTCAGCACAGCATCAAACACAATTCCATTTCAGATGTGATGAAAGCAGAACTGATGTTAACTCACTGTTGCCAGGGAAAGATTTGCTTGATTCTTAAACTTCAATTAGACGGTGAATTGCACCACCTAGTGGTGGCTCTGTGCTGTTCTGAAAGTTGCTCACAACGCAATAAGAAGTATCTGCAGAGCACAAGATATGGTTCTAATATTGGCCCACTGCCATACTAATGTCTTTTGTCTGCAGACCCAGATTTATGAAGCAGAATATCAGACAGAGCATAACGACCACAAACACACACAGCAGGAGAACCGGAGGCTGAAGAAGAAGAGGGAAGAGATGCGCCAACAGGTGGCACTACTGCAAGAGCAGGTAGTGTTTTACACAAACACACACAACTGCACGCACTCACACAGATATACACATGCACAGTCACACTTAAATTAACATAAATTATTAAACATATCTGTTTACCACTTGACTCAAAGCCAACAAAAAATTGATGTGCTTAGGCAACTGATAATTCATGCAGTGCAGTAATTATTTTGTCAATCGTGTCAAAACGTCATGCCATGTTGAATTGGTTAAAGGTAAGTATGGTTAGATATGGAGGTTATAGGTAGTGCACTACCAGTTAAAACATACTGTAGTAACCATATGATCTAAAATAAAACCTAATTTAAATGAAAGAAAACTCCTCAAAGGCCTGATGAGATCTTTTCACAGCTCCACATCTCCTCCAAGGGTTTAAAATAGCTGTCTTGACAAAATATGGGTATAAATCCGCTTTGAGCTGCTTCCTGAATTTCTTAAAGATGTGTCACATGAATCGCTTATTTTTTCCTATTTGACTGTCTGTGGTTCTGACATTGCTACAGCTCAAGGTTTACGAGGATGACTTCCGACGGGAGAGGTCTGATAAACAGATGCTGCAGCGGTTGCTGTTGAAGAAAACGACTCCAAACAAGGACCCTGTGCTTATCCACCGCTGCAATAATGATCAGCAGCCACCAGGAGGAGACAAGAGGGCACAAAGTGGAGAGAAAAGAAAACAGCACCACCCGCTCTGCCCCAAGCACTCAAACAGGGACAAAGAGTCAGACTGAGGGTCGCAGAAGAAAAAAAACAACAGGATCATGCACACAGTAAATTAGGTTTTTGATTTATGAGTTTCAACCTGGTAAAATGAAAGTCACTAAATGTGTCAGAAACTCTCATCCAACGATTTTTACTAACGCTCATCTGGAAGCAGCATAGAGGCACTCCAGTGAGTATAAAACAATTGGACTCCACATGCACTTTAAGCACTTTTAGCATGTTCAATTTGTATCCCTTTTATCTGACAGACATCAGATAAATGTAGGCAAAAAAACGCATGTATTTTTGGAAATAGCTCAACATGAGAAAACCTGGGGTCCAATGCATTGTTTTCTCTTCAAGGGTTCTGCTTGTTACCCTTCGTAATAAAGACAAAAAAGATAAAAGATAAGTTAAAATTCAAGTTAAATTGTAGATTATAGTCTACAGTGTTTTTCTATATATTACATAACAGAAACAGTTGCCAACTTTGGTTCCTATAAATATTGAATATATGTAATATATATTCTTCCAATGTATCTCTTTCTCTACAGTTAATTTTTTTTATTTACTCTCACTTTGATTGCTGTCAAAGCCATTTCAAAAATTATTAATATTCAGATAACAAAATAAATAAGAATAACTGATCTACGCATGCTGGTGGTTTGTTACGTACTTCAACATCTTGGTTGTCAGCTTATTTCTAATGATTTTTTGATTATTTCTTCTTCATGTGATGTATTGCCTTAAAGTCTTTAAGATAATTTCTTCTGAAATGTCTTGGCTCATTAAAACAGCCAGCCACACACAATAAAAGTCAATAAAATGTGTTCGCAATGACTTCACAAAGTCAAACAAGGAAGTTGCATTTTGTCCTCCAGAACAGCTGTTGGGGTAAGGAGCAGATCACTGGTCAGTGGTCACTGATTCACATCTGAACTGAATCGATTGACACAACATACGAGGCCCCTGAATGACCAGGGGTTTTCCCAGATTTTTCCAGGGGTTAGTAACAATGATATTATAATATCCACAACAATAATTATAATAACAATTAAACAAAGAAGAAGATGGCTTAAATGTTGACCATTGGGATTTTCCACTCTGTTATTCATTCTTTACACAACCTTGTTCACACTCTCATGCACTGACAAACACATCAATATGAAATATATCTTTGTCCTATGATCAGTCATCGTTCCTTCACTCTCTGAGTTCCTGACAAGGAAGAAAAACAGTTGAATATAAGGGTGTGATGATTGGGAAAGTCTGACAGACTAATGAGTTACTGTGAATTAAAACTGGATCAATCATATCAGTCTGGTTCATTTCAAAATAAAAGACAGCACCAATAGCCTTTATATCTAATAAATCACTGAGTATCTGTTTCCTGGTGGTAAAATGTGACGATTGTCCTGTAAATAGAGATGACATAATCCCAGCTCGTACCTCCTGAAAAGAAAAGGTTTCATGTTACTTTAGTTAATAAATGTATTTGCCCAACCACACCTGCACTGCACAGAAATGCAAAAGAAGCGTGTGTCACAGGTGTTTCCCTTTACTTTTGTTTTCTTTGAAATGTAAAATCACATGTGATATAATCATAGCATATGGATCAATTGTAAGATGAGGACAAAGGAAGGGGAGTTTCAGGAAGGTGCTCTGTACAGTATATAACCTCTTCCACAAGAGAGCTTGGCAGTATCCACAGCTCAGACTCACAGAGAGAGGAGGAGAAGACTGAACAGCAGACTGGTATGGTGACAATATAATACTCTATACTGCAATATATATAAGAGCTGATACTGACAGGTCTAGTTACTTTGCAGATATTACATGAAAAAACACAAAAATGTGCATACTATTGTGAGAGTTTAAACTAACAACAGTATGTACTATTTATAAAGTAATTAGATGTAACGCCTGGACCAGATAAAACTCTGAAATACTGTTTATGTGTTAATGCAATCATTTTCAACAATTTAAAACTCTAAAAGGAAGTACTTTCACTTTCTACACATTTTACTGTTACGTATATTTTTTTTGCTTGAGTGAATAATAAATGCAAGAATTATACAGTTTTTTTGCAGTGGTTTTGCCAAGTTTACCTTATAAGAAAATCTGCATCTGCATCACTGCAGGTAGAGTGTTGATATTTCACTCAGAGGGTTATAGAGGCTAAAGGACAGTTTTCAATCTTTACCTTGTTCACTATGATGAGAGTTTTAGTCAACAGATCTTATATCTTAACACTGAAACCCTTAACATGGAAAACAGGCGTACTGAAGTTTAGTTGCCAGTGTTATTTTGGTTGTATAGCCCAGGAAGAACAAGGTGGTGCTCAGTGTATTAAAAGTGGTTAAGATGTTTATCCCATCAGACCAGGAGGGCAGGGCAGGCTTTCTTTTTAAGTCTGCATAAACATCTTAAAATTCAACTTGTCTCGAAAACTAGATGGAATATATAATCTTAGACAGAATACATTTAAACTTTCTCTCTCTCCACCTCCATCATAAACAGTCTCTACCTTATAAATTTTGGAAGCAGAAGACCTGAGGCATCAACAGCGAAACAGAGAGATGTCTACATCCATGGCTAAACTGCAGGATATCTACAACCAGCAGGGCTTCCTCTTAGCGCTGCCTGTATTGAATGAGGCTGAGCTTAGGGAGGCCAAGCATGCCTTTTCTGAGCTGGAGAATGAATTTGGTGAGTACCACTGGAAGATGAAGGAGGATGAGAAGGGAATGGATGACATGGATGAGTTGGTCAGGAAAAAGAAAAAGAATACTGAAGAAAGGGAAAATAATAACTAATAAAAATAATCAGGAATGTGGTTTCTTGTTTCATGTGTGTCGGTCTCATTTCTCAGTCCACATAACACTAAGACAATACATGATGTTGCACTATTTGTCATTGAGTGGGTATATTATGTGTTTGTATGTTTCCAGGTGAGGACTACACCCAGTACAACCTCCACAATGTTCACCTTCAGTATCCATGGGTGAGGGACCTGACCAAACACCCTCAAATCTTAAATGTGGTCAAAGCCATCCTGGGCCCTGATGTCATCCTGCTGGACTCCCGCTTCATCTGTAAATACCCAACAGTCAAACCTGATGGGAATGTTGGAGAGAATGGACTTCCATATGTGGCCTGGCATCAGGATATAAGGTGGATTTACATGGTTAAGAAACGCTGAAACGTTTTGTTTTGCTGCGTTTTGTTTCGTCTAACTGTAATTGTTTTGCTCACAGATATTGGGGTATTGCTGGTGGCCCTGTTCTCTCTGTGTGGCTTGCTTTAGATGATTCACTGAAAGAGAACGGCGCCCTTCAGGTCATCCCAGGTACCTCAGCTACTCATTTATGCCTTTAGCCACTGCCCTGTTTGGACCTCAGCTAAATAAAAGCAAAGATGTCTCCATGAAAAGCTTTTTGTTACGCCCAGCAAAGACTATAAAAAGCTCTTTTTTCTTCATGTCCTGTAGGTAGCCACTGTGCTGGCATGTTGCCCCATCGCTTAGCCACTCGCCCTGGAAACATGCTGTCAGTCAATCAAGAGATCCCAGAGGAGCTGGTGCGGGTTGATGAAGCTGTATTTTGCCCTCTGTCAGCTGGGCAGATGTCTGTGAGTTTATTTATATGTTGTTGGGGTTATGCATTAGTTTGAGTGCAATAAAAGGTGAAGTAATTAGGATTTTGGATTTGTTTTCATAGATTCATGATGGACTCCTCGTCCATGCCAGTGATGCCAACACCTCCCAGAGAAGGCGCTGTGGGTTTGTGATCCGTTATGTTCCCACCTGTGCATATCCCATACAGGTGAGAGAAACACTATAGATTTATTCCATTATTATAATTTATAATTTCACAGTATCAGACTTGCACCGTGTATTGATCCTGATTCTTTCTGTTGCCATCAGGATCCTGATCGTCCCAGGAATTTTGATGCGACAATGTTGGCCTGTGGAACGGATCAGTTCCATAATTTCTCCAACAAAACCACAACAGTACTTCCTTGATTCTTTCTACTTGCAAGAACAGTTACACACACAGGAATATTTCATACTTAGACCAAATATCTATTCTATGTTTATGAATAAAATAATTGATCAAAAATAAGGGCCAGTTTCTATAGTTGTTAGTGTTGTTTTAATGTTCACAATGTGTGGACATTGTATTGTGCCATATATAGATTTAAAGCATAGCTTTAATTGAGGAAAATCAATGAACTTATTGATATAACTAACTGACAGGAACTAGGAAAAGAGATCATATTTCTCCAATATTATCTTCTCTGCACTGGCTCCCTGTGAAATCCAGAATAGAATTTAAAATCCTTCTCCTCACCTATAAAGCTCTTAATGGTCAGGCACCGTCGTATCTTACAGAGCTCATAGTACCTTATCAACCCACTAGAACACTGCGCTCTCAGAATGCAGGGTTTCTTGTGGTTCCTAGAATCTCCAAAAGTAGAATGGGAGCCAGAGCCTTTAGCTATCAAGCTCCTCTCCTGTGGAATCAGATCCCAGTTTGGGTTCGGGAGGCAGACACCATCTCCACATTTAAGAGTAGGCTAAAGACTTTTCTCTTTGATAAAGCTTATAGTTAGGGCTGGCTCAGGAGAGTCCTGAACCATCCCTTAGTTATGCTGCTATAGGCCTAGACTGTCGGGGGACTTCCCATGATGCACCTCTCTCTCTTCACCTCTGTCCTCCTCTCCATCCGTATGCATTCGCATCCCATAAATGCATGTCACTAACTTGACTTCTTCCCTCTCCCGGAGTTTTGTGCTTTGTCGTCCGTCTGTTCTTTCTTAGTGTCACTTTCAGCAGGTATTTCAGTGTCCGGAGATGTATCTGGATCTGTGACTATGGCGACCTGCTGGGGCAGTGCTGCTGTGTCTATGGTGCAGGGGACGAGTGGCTCGGGTCCTGCTCGTTGGGCTCCACCTGGAGCTGCTCGGCTGTCCGTCTGGACCCATCATCTTCCCTTATGTTTTACCACCTAAACATTTCTAACATAATAATATATATATATATACAACAATTTTGCCATCATGGCTGTATATGTTATAGTTTTGATGCTATAAATCTATTCTGTACTTACGACATCTATTGCATGTCTGACCGTCCTGGGAGAGGGATCCCTCCTCTGTTGCTCTTCCTGAGGTTTCTATCGTTTTTTTTCCCCTATTAAAAGGGGTTTTTTTTGGGTAGTTTTTCCTTAATCGAATCGAGGGTCTAAGGACAGAGGGTGTCGTATGTTACAGATTGTGAAGCCCTTTGAGGCAAATGTGATTTGTGATACTGGGCTATATAAATAAAATTGAATTGAATTGAATTGAATATATGCAGATATCTAGAAGTGGGGGTATATTCTTTGTAATTAGGATTTGGTCATACAAATACAAAACCAAATACAACACTTCAGTCATTGAGGCACAAACACAAACCTGTCAATCAAGTGAGTGAAGACTTTACATTTTAGTGAGGTGTATTATATTCACTTAAATGTCATAAATTCATACTGGACTCAATAAATGTGTTATTTTGTACCCAAAGCACTGTTCCATTTGAAGTCTTTTTGCATATTAATAATGCACAGTTGTCAAAATGTAGCACAGTGTACTGTATGTTATTCAGAGAATTTCTTGTTCTGGGCAACACTATTTTAGAGTATTGATTATTGTGGGGAAATCTTGTTTTACTTCATACAAGAGGATTTCAGATATAAGGACTAAACTTAATGCCAGAAGCAACAACCATGAATGCGTTACTGTATATACTTGAACCTGCTGTTTTGTGCTGTTGGTATTATTAAAAACTCACCAGCAAAAAAGCTAAAGGAAAACCGGTTCTGTCACAAAGTTACTACGTAAATCACCTAAACATTAAGTCATGTTAGAGTTCGGTGGGTAAAATATCATCCACCTTGTGTAACAAACCACAGTCTCTTCCATGTTAGATACAAACACACTATGAGTGAACTATGTGTGGAACATTGCAAAATTGTCATTTGTGGTCACTTTTATTTAAAATCTTAAAATAACACATTGAAGATATACCATCTGACGAATGATCAGAAATAAGTGCTATAACTTTGAAATTAAACCATGCTTGTACAGAAAATCACAGAAAGTTGGTTTAAAAGTAAGATACAAAGATCCAGTACAGATTTCTTAAGCCAGTTTCAGTGTCTCTCTAACCATGACTCCTATTCCATCAAACACCTTATGAAAGGGAGCATTGCACATGAATGCGCTGGTGGTGACCAGCTTATTTTTTACGTCAACGTGTGCGTTCTCCACATCTGTGTTGACATGTTTGCAGCCCATCTCCTTCATGGCACTTGCTGTCCGAGCATACGGCCACCTAAAGAAGAAAAGAGAGGGGGAGTTAGAACTGTAGATTGAGTTTTGATTTTTTTTTACATCCAAAGACATGTGATGATGAAAAACTATTTCACACACATTTCACACTCTTTGTCCTGTCCCACAGTGAGCTCACAGCCGGGCAAGATTTTGGCAGCGAGGATGGGCGAGATACAGCACATGCCCAGCGTCTTTCCAGCTTTATGGAAAGCCTTGATGAGCTTCTCTAGATGTGGCTGGATGGTGCAGTCCTTATTCTTCACTGCCCAGTCACTCAGGTTCTTAGCCACACCAAATCCCCCTGAATGAGAACATGCAGGATTTGTTTAGCATGTTACAACAGTGGAGGTGAAAAAA
This sequence comes from Coreoperca whiteheadi, assembly GCA_011952105.1. Taxonomy (NCBI): domain Eukaryota; kingdom Metazoa; phylum Chordata; class Actinopteri; order Centrarchiformes; family Sinipercidae; genus Coreoperca; species Coreoperca whiteheadi. The sequence goes on from CM022490.1 coordinate 12,620,966, forward strand.
CAAAAAGAAATGTCCAATATTTTACTCTACGGTATGTATTTATGGCTGGGTCAGCCTAACCTGGGATGATGGCGGCATCAAATGCAGAAACATCTAACTTGGCCAGATCAGTCACATCACCCCTGGCGATGCGGGCGCTTTCCCACAGGATGTTTCTTTTCTCCTCTGTAGGTTTCCCTTCACAGTGATTTACAACATGCATCTGATCTGCATTCGGGGCAAACATCTGCACCTGAAATCAAACACCAGCAACCTTTCTATGGGATCAGCCTCTGTAGCCAAGGATTGTGGGATCTTGTCAGAGTTTTTATTAAGGCCACCTTTATCTCAGTGGGTCAAGTTTATGGCATTGCTCTTGTATTGCTAAATAAATGAACAGAAATGTAGACATGAAAACTGCAAAGTCCCTCTAAATGGGACAGGAATCAGAAGTTTGACATAAAATAACAGATAAATACATGGTAATAAGTTTACATCTCTTCTTTTCTTGCCCTTACTTTTGCTTCAGCCCTGCTCAGATGGACGAGGACAGCGGAGGCCTCATGGATCTCTGTGCCGTCATAGACTCCACAGCCTGCGAGAATAACTGCAACACGCTTCACCATGGTTCCTTTGAAACACACACATAAGGCACACGCATTTATCTAAACTCTAAAGATATTTCGATTATCTAGACTGGATAACTTTTGTTTAATTGTACATCACAAAGTGTTTATCCACCTATTTGTTTCCCTATCAGATGTAAAAAAAATCGCTGTTCCTAGCCCACCTGTTAAATTAAAAATGTACAGGGCCAGGTGACAGAGGAGTACCAGAGTGCTGCTGCTGCCAGGTAAAGTAAAGAGAGCCAGTAAAGAGAAGTTATAGCAAGGGGTTGAAGTCTGCTGAACAAGACTGGAAAATGATATGTATCAGACACTTCATCGTTTCCCTCATGCATTTTGCAGTGCTACTTTGCATTAATAATAACATCATTGTCTAAAATCAACATGTTCAACATTGTTCACTATCCATTAAGAGAAAACACTGGTTAAGTTTAGAGAGCAGAAGTGAAGACGGTGTAGACTGATCTCACCTTGTATACGAAGGTAGGTGTCCTGGCTTTACAATGTGTGTGAGGGAGCTGTTCAGCAGATGTGTGCAGGCTGAACTCTAAAGCAAACACTTTATAGTCCTGCTGCCTCTCTGTCTCCTCCCACAAGCTGCTGTCCGAAACGCTGACATCATGCACCTTAAAGGTAACCAGAAACACTGTTGAGAGCAAATGCTGAATCATTTCTCTCAGTAACATAGTTTTCAAATTAACAATAAAAGTGACGTAATGAGGGAACATTGAAATTACATGATTAATTTATTTTACTGAACCCATTTAAATTCTCTATTATTTTTATATTTTAAAAGATAAAGATAAATAAAGTATTTTATGACTGAAAAGTGCTTATACAATATAAGTTTCAGTCTTTTCTGTATTTGAATTTTATGGCGCACAAGAGGAAAATAATTTGTTTAGAAACATAATACATAAGCTACATAAGATCTGTATTATTTAAATGTTACCGGTTATAAATTATAAATGAAATTATGATCGTATTTGCCTAATACAGGAATAATTAGTGTTGATATATAGACTATTATTTTTGGAGTAGCCCGTGTTTCTTCTACTGTGAGGCTCGGAGGATCTTCAAAGCTTTTCCTCTCAGGTTTATCCTGCGTGCTGACGTCACACGCAGCCGTATAAAGCGCTGCCTCACGTCCTCAGAAATCCACTCCTGCTATGGCTCAACTACGCACGCTGCATTTGTCCGTCGGTATACTCGGCATCTCTGGAGGTAAGCTTATATTTTCAAACGCCAGTAATGTTTTTTTTGTTGCATTTGCATTTTATGCCAAGCACTCATAAGCCTACGTTCTGCAATAATGATCATGAATCTCAAGTAAATGTAGACTATGCTAAAAAATAAAGTGAAATCCTACTGTATTTTGGTAGGATATGAACATTTAAAAAGTATGTTTAAAAATGTAAACGAGTTGCCAACCTCTTATATGAGAAACCAACTCTTATTAATAATATCTTATTAATAATCTAAGTCATAGTAGCCTAATATACCAAAAGTAAAGTGACATATCAGTTTGGTATCAGGTTTTGTTGTTTAGCTGTAGAAAGAGTCTACTGCTAACAGACTTTTCTATTCTTAAAACCAATCATACTACTGCAGAGATGTTTTATTGATTCATTAATAATTAGCGACATCAAACATGTAATCATTTGAGGAAATTAAAACAGGGAAACTTCTGGGTTAGTAATACTTTAGGCAAGACACCTGCTCTGCTATTCGAGGGGATAAAAACATAAAAATAAAAAACATAAAAATCTTGTTTGTTGCTGTTTGCTCTAATGGTGTTTTTGTTCTGACTTGTAGGTTCTCTCCTGCTTTTGGTTAACAATTATGCAAGCTCACCTGAAAAAGACTTCATCCCCCATACTGCACTGGGGATTCTGCTCCTCATCATTGCAGCCCTCTTAGCATATGCAGGTTGGTTTTGATGCTTATCACAAGTTTTGTTTCATTCATTCATGTGTAGTATATTGGTTGATTTGTGTAAAAATGCTAATCCTCTCTCTGGCTCCTCTCCTCTGTTTACTCTTTGTCTCTCAGGTATCCGTCGCAGTCTGTCCCACGCCCAGCTGTTCTCCTCTCTGTGTCTGACTGTCTCTGCCCTGTGGTGTGGTTCGGGTCTGGTGTACATCCTGGTGGGGCAAGGGGTTCTGCAGCCCGCAGAGCTGAGATCTTCTCTGGTCCCGGGCCTGGCAGCATTTACCTTAGCCCTGCTCATCATAGGCAGCGTAGCAGTCATAGTAAAGAAAGCAGTTCTATTTCTCATAGCTTTTGGCATTAGCTTAGCATGTGCCCATCAAATCGCCGGTTTGTCAGCCACAGGTTTTGGTCAGTCTGCCACAGCTGCTAACTACCTTCTTGTCTGTCTGGTGGGTGTTTACTTTGGTTTTGGACGCCTGCTGTCCACCATCACTCGCGGTAAAGTGGAGCCTCCAGGAACAGGCCTGAAGAGGAAAGTGGAGCTGAAAACAGAGCAGGACCAGGAATGTAGTGATGCAGTGTTAGTAGGTCTAGTGATGAACTTGCTTTCTGCCTCTGTGCTGGTCTGTCCTCTGTTAGGTGTGGTCCCCCAGCTCTCCATCGGCCACATCCCCTGGCTGTGGACAGCTGGAGTCTTCCAGCTGGGCATGTGTGTCCTCTTCTACCGAGCCATGGACACGCTGGCTGCCACTTTTTACGGCTTTACTGCTCTGCTAAAATTTGCAGAGGGCTACAGCGCTCTCCTATCATTCTACGCAATTCAGCCTTTCTCCCCTGTTCCCTTTCCTGTTGTCTTCTCTATGCTTTTCTCTGTCCTGGCTCTGTTTAGTTGTCAGAAGAGCTTGCTGGAGGGGTTCTACCAGTTATTCTTTGCAACTTATTGTATTGCCATTGCAGCCCAGCCCCAAGGCTTCTTCCAAGGAGGCACGCAGGGTGTACAGGGAGCTATATTTGTAATCTCTGCCGGCATGCTTTTAATTACCACATTCAATATGGTCTCCACTACGATGATTCCCACAGGGCAGGGCTATTTCAAGGCTTTAGTAACCAGGATGCAGGGTCTTACTCTCCGAGCCCATGATAAAAAGGTAAACGCACCTCACCTGGGCTACTCCAAGTATGCAGATGCTGAGGTGTTAGGCCACGCCTGCAGTGTGCTTGCCGCTTTTGCCGTCACAGCCACAGTTGGTGACAGAAATGTTCTATCTGTGCTGGTTCTGCCCTGGGTGGTGGTGGCTGGAGGGGCACTCCAGCTGCTCTGTGGTTCAGTAGCTTTTGCTCGAGGAAAAACCTTCGAGAGCACAGTTTTTATTCTGTACGGGGTGCTGTGGACAGTGTGGGGGCTGACGCGATACGGCGGCCTGTACGGTGAAAACAGAAGCTTTAATGTGGCTGTCGGGATCATTGGCTTCATGCTGTTTAACGGTTTAGTGACAGCTGCAGCGCTGTTTCTAAATGTCGCCTGGTTTGCGCACGCCCTAACCTTCCAGCTCATTCTTATTAGCTTCTTGCTGGATGCAGTAGGTGCACTGCCGTATGGTTATGACATAGGAGTCACCATCATCTTTGGTCTCGTCAGTTTTTATTGTTTCCTGGCGCACATTTTCAACAGCACCTTCCAGTCCCCCCAGATCCCCTTAGGAAAACCTTTAGTCAAACTCAGAGGGGTTGGGGGAGGCGCAGATATCTGTCCGCACGTACCGGCCCGCAAGGCCACGTCTGTCCAGCAAATTGCAGGTCAGAATCTGTTAACAAAATCAATGTTGATTTAAAAAAATACACAGTTGATTATATACTTGATATGAGTGTCATTTTTCTTCTTCCTCCATCTGCAGAAATCATGAAAAATGGGGGCATTTGTGGAATGCCTACTGACACCGTCTATGTGCTAGTGGCAGCTTGCAACAGGCCTGACGCAGTTGTCAAAGCTTATAAGTAAGGTTTCATTTTCATGAGTGTGCTGTAAGGAGTCTGCTTTCATGTACTGATTCAGTCTGGTGTGTTACTGACTTCAGAGTGAAGAAGCAGGCGCAGGACCGACCCATGTCGCTGTGGATCTCCTCCATCAAGCAGTTGGAGCCCGTGCGACACATGCTGAGCCCTCTGCTCCTGGACTTTATGGAGGCTGCATGGCCCTCCTCCATTAGCATGGTTATACCCAGAGGTAGGTGTGCATTTGTGGATGCATATTTGTGTGGGTGCCTGATGTTGCATGGCGGGGAGGGGTTTATGAGCATCATATTGGTTTCTTGTCTCACTCAGGCCCATGGATGGACACCTTTGGTTTAGGAGTTGCTGCCAAACACATAGGGACTCCACAAAGCATTGCTATCAGAAACCCAGATTGTTCTGTGGCCACACATCTTATAAGTATGGTAAGGGCTGTGGAAAACAGTCACCACAGGACTTAAAGTGAGTGAAACTAGTCAGCAGGCCTATACAATGTAAAAACAACAACCTTTTTTTTGCAGGTGGGGCCCATCGCTGTAACCTCAGCCAACCCTACAGGCGAGGCAGACACAACTCACCACAACCAAGTTTACGCTAAGCTGGGCGAGAAGGTGAGGACATTATTTCCATGTTTTTCAACACGAGTGCTGTGTGCAGTGCTGCTCTTATTTTTTGTCGTAAACTATGTGTGCATTTTGCTTGGTTAGGTGGATGGAGTGTTATGTGATGGTGTCTCCCCAGAGAACATTGCATCTACTGTGGTTGACTGCACTAAAATTGAAACAGGGCATATTGGTTTCTTCAGAGTGGGTCTCATTCCTAAATCTAAGGTAATTTAAAATCTTCTTTTTCTATTCATTCTGAATAAACAGTTTCAGTTTAGTGTACACTTACATTAATGTCCATTGCTTTTGTTTGTGTGCTTTGAAGGTTCTTCAAATCTTCGAGGAGGTTCAGAGGCGGCGCAGAGTGGGGCAGATGAATCCTGCTTTTGAATATGATCTGTCTCTGCCAGGCACACAAAGGAACAAATGTTCAGGAGATGATGACTCAGCAGAGTCAGGAAGAGGAACTGAAAACTCAACACCATCCACAGTTTCACCTGAACAAAGTCCAGTCCTCAGAATTAGGTCATAGTATCAATACACTGCTTAGCAAAGCTGCCAAATGTAACGTAAATTCAGATGTACACAAATAGCTATTATTAAACGACAAATCCACACATAGATGGACATTTAATAGTTGCCATACTGTTGTTTGAGGAGGAACAACCCCACAAGTTGTTCATGGTGGAGCAAACATTGTATTATATGCATACAGACTCTAATGCACTAATACACATCACTTGTAATATGACTATAAATTAAATTAAATACACTTAATTTTATGTTTTTTATTGTATGTAATATATTTTAATTTTTATTTATATTGTCTGCACTTTTGTCTGGAATTTGTATTCATGTATTTTAAATGCATGAAAACATATTGATAAAATGTGATCATGATAAAATATTCATTACATTATTTCCAAAAGCAGCTTCAATTATTTGTACTGTTTTAATATATTATTGACTGTGTTTTACTCTATTCTATTAAACACATATATTCATTATAATGTTTACAGATCACTGCCCAACATGAAAGTTATCTGATTGCACTGCAACTGCACATTGTTTGTTTTGCTTAAAAAACCCCTTCCTTATGGGCCTTCTATGTTGTGATGACAAAAGGAGGGACAAAATCCACAGTCCTTCTGTGCAAAAATGTGTTTAAACGTTAATGTGATAATCAACACTAATCTAAATGCCAAACGTGATGACAGGAGAAATGCCTACAGCAATGAAACCTAAAAATGATTCTCATCTCCTGCAGAAATCTTAAACAAACACGGTAACGGTTGGATTAAAGACTGCAATGTACAGCGTAATTTTTCCGGAGTTAGGGTGTAATCTTTAGAACTAATGGTGTACCAGTAAAGTACATACCAATACATGTATGTATGTACTGGGGAACAAGATGCGAAGTTATGGAATAAGGGCTAACAGTTTGGGGTCTTACAAAGAAAGTATATTGCAGTTATTTTTTAACTACTGGGTACCTTATTACAGGGTATGTATAACCTACTGAGCAATAATCTGGATGTTTGGGAGAAATTTAGAGAGAATATATCCTGTAGTTTTTATTTAACTGTTGGGTTCTATTAGTATTACAGGATATAGTATGAATATAAAACTGAGCAAAAACTCTGGACGTTTCGGGGAAGATGGTGTGGTGACTTCTGCATCACTTAATAGATCTCACAAAAACCACCAAACTAAATTCTGGATCAGTAGGCCTGTGCATCAAAGGACAATGGTGACCTTTTAACCTAAACCTAACCTTACCCTAACCAAGTCTTCACCCTAAAATTTTAAGATTTATGTTATGGGGACTTGTGTATTGCCTCCAAAAGGAAGGCAAGTCAATACAATGTGACTTTGTTAACAGATTTATGTCCTCACAACATAAGTAGTACATGCTTGCTCACACACACACACACACACGCACACCTTGCTGGGGATGACACTTGTTCCTAAGTCTTGTTGTGACTTAGAAATTAGAAATTAAATTGACTTTTTTCCTTTTTTCATAGGAAAGTATATATGGTCAATTTTGACCCATAACACAAAAAATTTAACATTAATTGCTCATTTTAACGTATAAGAAAATAAAAACAAGTTATTTTTTGAGTTATTGTGGTTACCATTAGCCTCTTGTGGTATTATAATATATTTGCCTGTTCTGTTAATCATAAGCAATAAAACAGGAGATAAATTTTGCCTATTTTAAACTAAACACAGTAAGTATATATATACATATATATATGTATATATATATATATATATATATATATATATATATATTTTATCTGATAAAATATTTTACTGATGATACTTAGTGCTTTTTTTCAGTGCTTGTTGATGAATTCAAACACTGGTCAAATTTGCCTCACGAACACTAAGGGTGTAAACCCTTACCAAACACAATAGGGGGGCTAAGTACGCTACCGCAAAATTATAAAGGAACAATGTAGTTTGCCTGTGTGTTGGTAATAAGGTCATTGTGAAATAATATCACAACAGATTTATTAAGTGAGGTAAAAGTCATCTTCCCTGAAATGTCCAGATTTTTACTCACTTTCATGCTCATGCTGTACCCTGTAATAGTAATAGAACCCAGTAGTTTAATAATAACTACAGTATAAATTATCTCTTAAATTCCTCCCAAACGTCCAGATTATTGCACAGTACGTTATATATGAAGCCTAATAACAGAATAGGTACCCAGTAGTTAAAAAAAACAACCTTATTCCATCCTTATTCTTGTTCCCCAGTACCTACGTACATGTATTAATACGTACTGTACTGGTAAACCATTAGTTCTAAAGATTACACCCTAACTCTGGGATAATCACACTGTACATTGCAGGCTGTAATCTAAAGAATTACTGCAAACATTGTTGTTTCCTGATTCTGTGTAAGTTAACGCTCTTCCCGTATGTGTTTTTCTGAAAATACTTCCTGACTTACCTTTCCTGTTATTGCTGAGCATGCATCGTGCTTTTGTAGCCTGTGTACTTTTTTTACCTGACAAATAAATAAACTAAATTTCCAGAAACCTTTTTATTTCCTCTCTTTGGGAGTGGTTGAGTAAACAAGCTGTCTGGACTGAAGACTACAGTGTTTGTCGTCTGCACACTGTTGACCACAGTGACTAACAACCTGTGGAGCAGGGCGAGTGGACATTCTCAGAGACTATAACCTCTCACAACAGGGATTTTGTCAGACAGGGTTTGGGTATTTATGTGGACATGTGTCAGTGCTCATAATGTGTAAATATCTGTGTGTATGTTGACTGTCCAACCTGCTATTACATTTTCAGACTGTGTGCTGATGTATTTCACTGCCACCAGAACATCACTGTGCATCTTGTTGTCTGCATGACTACAATCTAAGCCTTATGCTTGTGTCTGTACCGTCCTTACTTCAGGAAGTGCATGAAATAATAAAACTCAAAATGAGGAATGTTTATAATATTGTTCCATATAGGTGATTTATTTCTCTTTGAAGCGAAATGAAACTGAGAAAGTGTTTAAAATGTCACAATTTCAATCCTGATTTACTCTATGCTTCCTGGTAATGAGTTACTCATTATGAGGGAAAATGTTCCAATTACAACAAGAAGGAAAAACTGTAAGGACGTTTTGTTACTGTTACAGATATCCCAGTGGTTAAGGGGCTTTTTAAGATGATGTGTCAGGAAAATAATTTAGTTCAATGAAAACAAGGGTTTTGATAATATTCTAAAGAGGAAACATTAAAGATATTTCCTTGTCATTACATATATCCCCATATTTCTCTTTCATAGTGAATTATAAGGAAAATAATATTTCTTCCTATAAAAATTAGATTTTTATAACATTTAGGAAGTATTTGACTGAAGATTTCTGTTATTAAAACAGTTATATGATGCAGTATATATTCTGTTGAGAACACAAACTGATTAGACATTTTGTCAATATTTTGCTCTCATTCAGTTCAAAATAAAACTTGTTGCTGTCTTGTTGGGAGAAACATGTTGAGCTGTAGTCTAATCTGCCCAAAGTCAACTCTTCTGCAGTTTTTTTCTTTGTTTTTTACATATGACGTCTTGTGAGTTTTAACTGTAAGAAAAATGTGTGTGAGGCGATTCCGCCGGGTAAAGTTGCTTAGCTTTGTTTGCTTCCATGGAAGTTTACACAATTCAATGAACAAAAGAGGAGAAGTAATGTATGTAATATAATCAGCAGCACCATTATCCTTTAAACACAAAGCTTCCAGAAAAGGCAGCATGTTGAGCTTTGTACAAAAGATTGACTGTTTGGGTGCATAATCACACCACCTACTATTGCATCCAAAACACTTTTAAAACTAGAAACACACTGAATAACCTCTCTTTCAGGATTGCACCTTGACTTACAACATGAGAAATAAAGCTTCATCATAGCATATATACACAAATGAATGAAATGATTTGACTTAGCCAACTTATACATACAGCACAAGATTGTCAGCCAGTCCGCCTCTTTAGTTTATGACCAAATAAAAATAAAATGGTTAACATTATGTAGCCGGGTGGTAAATCTATTCAGATGTAATTTCCCACTTAGGTTTACCAAACCGAGTTGAGTCGAGTCGAGCTCAGGCAAGCTAGTACTGTGTAATGGAAAAGTCTCAAAGTTGTTGACATGTGTTCTTTGTTGTTTTCTTTTGAGTGTAACATTGTTTAAGTCTAAATCAAATGTGAAGCAGATTGTAAGTGGACTGTCTCAGTCTCACAGGCTGTTACAGACTTTGGTCAACAGGTAGCAACGTTGAGTAAAATTGTTGTTACTTCGCCAAGTGCATCATGGTCCTTCTCCCTGTTTACGTGCAAACAACCTGGAGATTTGCAGTGTGGGCGGTGCGGTGAAAAGTACGCATTTCTTGTCAAATATTCCTCCGCAAACACATAAACGAAGTTATCAGTCAATATTTTAATAAGACAGTTTGATTTAGGCACTACTGGAATTCATGTCCTGGAATTTTGGGTGCCAGTCGTTCTTTTGGTGTTAAAGACTGCAAACAACTTTACCATGAGCTGTTCGAGGAAAGACTCAGTAATGTTAGCTCTGTTATAATGACCCGTTGCAAATGTGGTCAACAATAACACTGAAGCTGCAAGAACCCTGAAGTAATTGTGTCCTGTGTTGCATGTAATTCCATGGGCTACACAGTTTTACCTGCTAACCATCACCATGTTAGCGTTGTCATTGTGAGCATTCTGGCATATTGATGTTAGCATTTAGCTCAAAGCACAAAGTACAGCAGCAGTATGTTACAAATGAATCTATTGAAACTTATATTAGGCCTACTTATATTACTCTCTCTATATATTTGCTTTTAGGACACAAACGTTGCACAACATCAGTCTAATTCATTGTTTATTTTCACAGAATTATTCAGTACAAGAATAATTTAGCTTAAATACATTAACAGTAGTTTTCTCTTAAAAGTATGTGCAAAATTCATGTCAACATACAGTATAATTTAAATTTACAAATACATATTTATAGAATCATTAACCATTTACAACATTCATTTCATACAGATATTTTGATATTCTTTCAACTAACCTAAATATCAAATCTCTTACAGTTTTGATTTGAGTTTTACAGCTGAGAAACAAATGGTTATTTTATTGCAACATTTGCCAAGACATCCCCAGTTATACAAATATACGACCAGCAATACTCTCTCGCTTTCACATGTTGTTCATAAAGTGTCCCTGAGATTGTCGAATGGAAATAGGGGAGCGGAAGAAGCCTATCTTGTAGGGATCCAGGCATGAAGAGGCTCTCTGAAGGAGAGAAGTAAGGTACGAGACAATCACACCATTGTGCTTTTCACTCTGTCAAATATCTGCAAGACTTTCACAGCAGGGACACAGCCTTCCCTCACAATCGTGATGGTCCCTGTGGAAAGAATAAGATAGGCTTTAGTTTAAAAGTGTCTGTTAAAACACACAAAAAAATGAGCATGTAATAGGAATATTTTTGCATTTTACCTTCATCAATCTTCAGGCAGTTGACCACAGTAGATGCAACAACTTCATTTGAGTTCCCGTCATACAGAATCCCTTGGATCTTGTGTCCCAGTCGACTGTGCCAAAAAAGATGTAGGAGAGGTTGTGTGAGTGAATGTTCATGTAATGTTCTACACAAGACACACTGAATAATCTGCTGTAAAATGACATTAAATACTATAATAGGTCAGATCATTCTGCTAGAATACAAGCAGTTTATAAGTTTCTCCCAGCTGAAGCATGACACGGTGTGTAGTGGGTCGGAGGAATAACAGGAAACACGAGGACTTGAGTATAGTAGAGTTCTGTGAAGAGACACTTACTTCATGACCATGCTGTGGTGGGTGCTGTCCGGCTCTCCGCTGGGATTGGCTGAGGTAATAGCAAGGGGTCCAGTGATGTCACATAGGTGGCTGGTCACGGTGTGGTCAGGGACGCGGATCATGATGCTATCTTTGGTCCCGACACGGTCATAAGCTGGTCCCACACCTACACAAGATAACTTACAGATACTAATTGATATTTATTTAAGCTCAAATAGTTGTAAATTGAATCCAGTAACACAGCATTTGAACTGCTATGAACAGTTTACCTAGTTTGAACAGCCAGTCTCCTTTGCTGACAATGCAGCTGATGCCTCCTGGATACACATTCCTCATAAACTCCCACAGTAGAGGACTGAAGGGAGGCTTGGTAACCACCAGCTGCTCTACATTTGAGATGCAAATACATATGGGCTTCTCTGCTGGTCTGTCCTGGATGAGGTCACAGATAACAGGTTCGTGAGTGATCAGTGATCTGCCTCATATTACACATCAAAATGATATGAACTACCAGCTTAGTTTTCATTCTTACTTTAACATTGTAGATTTTCTCTATAGCTTGAGGATTTTTGCAGGAGGCAGCCAGGGCATACACGGTGTCTGTGGGAATGCCACATACTCCTCCTTCCTCCAGAAGGCCAGCAATCTTCAGGAGACCACTGGTGAGTTGTGAATTAGCCACAGGACAGGGTAGCTCCAGAGCAGACTCCTGCTTCGCTTCCTCCTGAGACAGGCCACAGAGGGAGGGACATTTTCATAAAATGAACAGAGTATAACAGACCACTAAAGAATTGGCAGAAGTGCAAAAGGAGTCTCTTAATTGGTTACCTTTATTAAGGGAGAGCCCATAGGCAGCAGATTCTGTGAGAAGATGCAGTTCACCAGTGATGCCAGAGCTCCATATAAGCAAATTGTTGAAAGTAGGGCAAGCATGGCCACTGTAAAGAAAATGTTTCAATAATTAGATGGATATTTATTATAGGTATGATTTTAATTGAAGCCTATTTCTAGATTTTAAAACCTAAAAAATTGTTCAGAATGAGGCTTTGTCAATACTCACTTTCTAGTCCATATGGCAGTCGCTGCAGAGTGGAAAGCAGGAAACAGACCAGAACAAGCTCCATGACTGCTGTTAGAAACAGCAAAACCAGGTTCCTATAGGCAGCTGACATAAACAATGGTAGAATGAAAACAAGCTCAAAAACAACCAAATAAATTTTTTTATTATTATTTTTTTAAATAACCTTTTTAACCTTACCAATCAGCATAAGGAAAGCATTAATGACAAGGAGAGCAATGGCTCCTGCTGCAAAACCATAGGCTGCCTCTGTGGAAAGCTGAAGCAGGTTACCTAGAAAAAAATAACAATGTACAAGGTAATTTATATGACATTATACAACACAAGGTTGTACAAAAAAAATTAACTTTGTCAATCAAAATTGTGTGTCATTCAGTCAGATCAAGTCTCCATTTTAAACATGTTTGTATTGACATACCTGCAAACCTAAACCAGGTCCAGGTTGCCCATACTGCTACATAGATGGATGAGATGACTGACCCGAAACGGCCACCTCCTGTGACTTGCAGCCGGCTGACATAGGTCTGGATGATGGCTCCAGAGATGAGGACCCAAGGGACAGTTAGATGAAGGAAGGCAGGATTTGTACTGGATAAACCTCCATGAAGAGCGGAGAGAGCTGCAACCCCATTTGTAAGGTAGAACAAAGCATCTGAACCACAGTCAGTTTGAGGTAGTGCCTCCTGGTCTCTCTGCTTGGCCCTGCAGCAGTTCAAAGCCTTCTTCAACTGGTCAGTGGAGATGGGCTGTGGTCCTACAGGGATTAAAGGCTTCTCTGCTATGGTGTTTATAAGATGTGAGAAGGTACCATACAGGGAGGCTGTGGTGAACAGGGAGCAAGCTACACCAAAGAAGATGTAGTAGCCCTGAAGAGGGATCTGGGGGATTGTTGAGACTGTGAGCAGGACAAACAGCATGTTGTGGATCAGCTCCAAGACATCTGTGTTCAGGCTTCCCACGCAGAGGACCAAGCCTGCCATCACAAAGAACCAATTTCCCACCATTGTTTCTCTGCCTGAGACTACTTTACTGTCCTCAACAACCAGAGCAGATGCCACAAACTCATCCCAAGCCTTGATCAGCCAGTATGTGGCATGAAGACCAACCTTAGTGGTGTGGTAGCAATCTTGGCGCAGATGGGCATAGTAGCTAGAGAACAGCTGGGCAAGTGTGATGATTGAGACCCATGCAACTCCTATGCCAAAGGACTTGATGTACCCAAAGCTGTAGAAAGCAAAAATGAAGGGGGCAACAGTGTCACAGAAGAAACCCAAGGCCATGGGCTCTGCATATTTTGTGTTTTTCTTCTTCTCTTGGCCAATGCTTTGGGCACTTGCTGAGTTGGTGGTCCCTAACAGGAGAACATTAAAGAGGGGGGTACCGAAGCCTTTGAGGACTAGACGTTGAGTCAGACCTTTGGCGAGTAGTGCAGCTGAACCGTAGATGGCAAAAATCAGAATGAGGAACTCCAGAACCCCAGAGACCACGAGAGCCCAGGGGCCTGCTACCAGACCCACTGCTTCAAAAATTAAGGTGGCTGTGATAGCCCCAAAGACAAAAGGCATGATGTAGTTGACTGTGGCAGAGCAGAAGGCTAGGAGAAAGGACAGAAGGATATAGGGGACCAGACCAGCGATTGCTGACTCTTTTACGGACAGGCATAAATGGCAAACTGGGATCACTGTGGTGGCATTCGAAGACATGTTGCTCATCATGTCAGTGGACAGGGACAAATTGCTCATCATCTGACGTGGCATAGATGTTGTTGTAGGAGATTCAGCTAAGGCACCAAAATAGATCCGGGTTGCACCATAACTAGCCCAAAGAGCAGCATAGCCAATGAATGCAGTGCCACTCAAATGATCATATTTTCTAAAGGAAAGCAGTCCGGCCACCAGTTGGCATATACCACCAATTAAGATGAGATGAACACCTATAAAAATATGGAACGGAAATTTAGTAAAACTATTTCATAATACCTTTTGTTATATTATTCTATTTTCTAAAAGTTATACCTCCAAGTATGTTCTCCACTCCTACTGGTGCATTCCCAGTGTGTGCTGTATTCAGGTTCTGTAGAAGTACGAGGAATGCACTGATCCCATTGGATAGCATGCCTAACACTCCTGGTTCACCATAGAAACTGGCTGGAAACCCATCTGATGATGCCATAGTGTCTTTGTTGTCAAACTGTAGTTTCTCTGAAACAGTGAAACAAATGACTCAGAGAACATGTTCATAAATAAATGCATATACTCTGTACATGTTCCATTAATTGAGTATAATGTGCAATATCAAATGCAGAAATCAACCAAAAGTATCACTGTGTTGCTAAAATATGAATGCAATACATCATCCGTTGATTGCAGTTGGAAAGTATAACTTGACTCTTAAAACCCCAGAAAAGTTGACCACACAGAGCAAATTGGCCTTAATGCCTTCTATTTGTAGAGCACTGTACAAAAGAAAATAGAAAATAATACAATGCTAAAAGCAAATTATAATACATTTAAAGAAAATAAATATACCATAAAGCACAGGTGACAAACTGTCAAACTATGTCCTACAAACTCACTTAAGTGAAATTGGAAAATTATACTCTCTCAGGCTGTTTTCTGTCTTATCTTCCACACTTACAGAAACCTGAGGCTTTGCCCCTGCCCAGTCATAAGTGGGCTGACCCACTGTTGTGTGACAGTAGCAAGAGACACAGCGGAGTAGTTATATTCAACTTCCCTGCTCTAATGACTAGAAAGTAGAAAGGTGTCTGCATAAGTAAGCATTTTACACGTCATTAACAGATTGATGTTTACTGACATTTACCCAAAACGCCGGAACTGTTTTTGATTTTGTCAGTTATATATTTGTTGTAGTTGTAATTTTGGTATTCTCTGATAATTTTATAAATAACTTTAAATTATAATATTTTTCAGCCATAGAGCATTTTTAGATATTGCGAACATGTGAAAAGCATGTTTTCACCATCAATTCAGTATGTGGCCTCTTAAATGGTACATTTAATAAAGTCTTTGTGCTAGTTTAGTAATAAAGAAAATGAAAATAAATAGTCTTACCTAGTGAAGACGCTCACACAGATGAACTGTTGAGTTGTTCTGAAGAAGGGATGAAAGTTTGTCATTAATAAGGCTTGAGTTGTGGGTGTAGGAGGAGTTCATGAAATTCCCCCAAGCTATCCTATAGTTTGCGACCTGAGAGCTGACATCACTGCCACCTTGGACAATAAAGTACCAATTCTTCCTCCTCCTCTTCTGAGGTGGGCGATGCTGGTTGTGACGATGATAATCATGTTGATGGCCATTTTGGAAATTCCTCCACTTAATCTGATATAGTTTCGTAATGGATATGAAAGTGCTTCCCTGTTCCTCCCAGGCCAGTATCAACAGCCATTGTGAGTCCTGGACTATATAAGGCAGCTGCCCTCTCAGTCTGAAAAGCATCAGCGTCCTTCACAACCTTTTGCCTGCAAACCTACTGCATCAAAGAGACAGAAAGAAGAAGAGCAAAGTGAGAGAAACAACTGACCGAAGCCATGATTGTCATGGTTTTGGGTTTATGTTCAGTTATTTCCAGCCTTATTTTGAAACATTCTCCTCTCCTCATGTCGCTTCTGGTTTTGCTTCCTGCCCATTGATTGCCTTGAGTGTTTTCACATGTGTTGATTTAGTTTACCTGTGTATTTAGTCTGTGTGTTTTCCCTGTCTCTTTGTC
Source organism: Coreoperca whiteheadi (assembly GCA_011952105.1). Taxonomy (NCBI): domain Eukaryota; kingdom Metazoa; phylum Chordata; class Actinopteri; order Centrarchiformes; family Sinipercidae; genus Coreoperca; species Coreoperca whiteheadi. The sequence continues at coordinate 12,637,285 of CM022490.1, forward strand.
AGTTCATTAGACTACTTGCTGCGTTGGTTCTGTCTACTATCAGTAAGACATTAAAAGATCTCAAGTCATCTGTTCGCCTTCTCAGTCTGCGCCTGGGTCCTGGCCCTGTTTGCCAACACATTTGGAACAATGATCTCCACATTGAAGGTAAAGATTTAAACATATTTTTGCAGGCCTATTTATGTTGGCTCAATAGGGATCTATGTACCCCAGACTGTAATAAAGGGCATACATCTTGTTCATGCTTGACTGACTCAAGTACATTGTTGGGTATGCCTAAACCTGTTTATCATCCAGTCTAGTGTAGGATTTGAGCAGATTACATACATCACCAGCACAATAGCTCTATCAAAAGAGGCACAGAGGCTGAGTGATCATTATAGTGATGCCTGTCTACTAAAAGGCTGACTTATTAGATCTGAGTCTATCAAAGAAAAGTTAGAAAATCACTGTCCGAAGCCTGGAGTGGATCTGAGATGTAAAAAATTAACTACTTTTATAGTAATACAATAAATGGCACACATGGGTTACAGGTGTCAGCAAAGAGATGCTGTTTTGTCCTGCAGAGACCCATTAGACCAGTGCGGGTTGTCAGAGGGCTACATAAGTCTGCAGTGGAAGGTAGACTTAACATTTGGTACATTCAACTTTACTCCTGAGTTTATTTTGATTTTGTTGAATTGTTACAACTTTTCTCCTTTACTTACTCATGACCTCTTTCCATCTTTCAACCCATTACATTCCTTGAAACTCCTGCAGCCTTGACGCACCCAGCCCCTGAGGACACAGTCACAGCCAGCTATGGGAAGTTCATCAGTGAAGTCAAGTCCCAGCACTTGTCCTCTGTGGTGCTCCACCGCAGCAAACGGATGGTGCTGGACAGCATTGGCGTGGGTCTGATTGGCAGCACAACAGATGTGTTTGAACTGGCCCTGCAGCACTGCCAGGTGAGGCACAGGGTATCATTATGATCATTATTATTAATATATAATTATATTATTATATCATTCATAATCACAGGTTGTTATTCTGAATTTCATCATAATTTGGCAGGGTTTTTTTGTTTTTTTTTAATGTCTGGTGACCTTATTCTCCAAATTTCTGCCTTGCATATGACTTACAAAAACTTAATCAGCTTTCAACTGAAGCGTGATATGCCACAGTTTTTTTTATTAAAGAGAAGCTCACTTTAATATATGTAATAACACAATCTGTGACTGTATGTTAATGTCTGTGACAGCTCCCTGTGTTTACCGGTCTCTGTCCTTTCCCCTTCAGCACATGTATGCTCCTGATGACATCAGCTCTGTGTACGGACGCAGGGGCACAAGGCTCTCCCCGACCCTGGCAGCTTTTGTCAATGGAGTGGCGGTGAGTATTAATGTGTGGAATAGATGGGTCCCCAGTACATCACACCACTTCAGATGCACCAAACCATTACCACATCCATACTACAGCTATTTTATACGCAGCTATGGTACTGTCTGGGCAGCCAACCACAGGAGGGGTTGCTGAAAATACTGAATTGAACCCACATTACCCTTCTGCAGACTTTTCTAACATATCTGCATTTCCATTGGCTTCCATTCCTAGACGCCATCAGGATGTCAAGCTCATTTGTGCAGCTTGCATTTACCTCCAGTGGTTGAAGCCTGTTATTGCAATTAAAGGGATTTTTCAATTTACAGAGAGAGGGTGTCAAGAGCTAAATTACAGCTAATTATAAAAATTGCTTCATGAAATAACACAGATAGCTGTAAACAGTCATGTTCTTGAAAATGTATTAATAATCATGTAATTGCTTTCAATATTAAAGTGAATCTTTGTGCTATAAGTCACAATCATTTGACTGTTAAAAATATGGGGGGGGGGTTGCTGCAGACTCACTCCATGGACTTTGATGATACATGGCACCCTGCCACTCATCCCTCAGGAGCAGTCCTTCCTGCTGTGTTAGCACTCAGTGACATGATGCCTGCTAACAGCAAACCTGATGGTCTGGACTTCCTGCTGGCATTCAACGTCGGCATTGAGATCCAGGGCCGACTGATGAGGTTCTCTAATGAGGCCCACAACATCCCCAAGAGGTGAGCGCCAGTCAAATTGCACAAAGATACTGCTAATAGTAACATTGCAGTAGGTTTTGCACTTTTCTGGGTCACTTATAAAGCCAGCTCCTTTAGTAATTTGTATTCTACATGTAAAACAAATATCTACATGAGTCTAAAGAGATCCATATTTGACTCTTGCTGATCTCTGCAGTGTGGTTCACAAGGAGGCAGGTGTAGCATAATGTGCTGATTCTTAGTGGTGTCAATGAGCTGTGAAAGGTGTGTTATGTTCATATTGGGGACAGCAGAGGCTCTGTGGTTAGTCAGTGTTAGCACAATTAGCAATGTGGAGGAAAATAAAAGACAGAACTCCATTTGTGGAGACAAGTGTTTACACAGTCAAATCACCTACCACATATTTGCTTGTTCATCAAATAGTGAAATGACAAAAAAATTTCCTTTAACATCCCTAAAATAAGCTGTCTCTGCGAGAATGTGGAGTCACGTAAAAGAGTAGCTGTCTGTACAAAGACACAAGAGCTCTGCTCTTACCATAATAAGAGCACACCTGAAATGCTCCTTTTAGTCACAAGAGTAAATGGTTCCAAAACACCTAACCTCTCTTCTCTCATTATCACCAGGTTTCACCCTCCCAGTGTGGTGGGGACCATGGGAAGTGCAGCCGCCTGTGCTCGCCTCATGTCTCTGGATCACACCCGCTGCAGTCATGCTTTGGCTATAGCTGCTTCTCTATCAGGAGCCCCAATGGCTAACGCTGCCACTCAGTCTAAACCAATCCACATCGGTAATGCCTCACGCTTGGGGCTAGAGGCTGCTCTGCTGGCCTCCCGAGGCCTAGAGGCTAGTCCTCTGGTCCTGGATGCTGTCGCTGGGGTGGCTGGCTTCAATGCTTTTTATGAAGACTATGTGCCGCAGCCTTTAGAACCGCCCAATGATGACGGTCATGTGTTCCTGCTAGAGGAGCAGGACATGGGCTTCAAGCGTTTCCCTGCGCATCTGGGGATGCACTGGGTGGCCGACGCTGCAGCCTCGGTCCATAAGCTTCTTGTGGGGTTTGGCCCTGGCTCTGTCTCCCCAGCTCACATCAAGGACATCCTCCTTAGAGTCCCCAAATCGAAGTACATCAACAGGCCTTTCCCTAATTCGGAGCATGAAGCACGCCACTCCTTCCAGTTCAATGCTTGCGGTGCTCTCCTGGATGGCAAGATGACTGTGCAGTCCTTCACACACGCTGCCATGAGACGCCCTGACCTGCTCGCTCTGCTGAGCCGTGTTCGTGTGGAGCATCCCCAGGACAACCCTGCTAATTTCAACGACATGTATTGTGAAGTCCAGGTGACACTTGTCGGGGGAGACATTCTGAAGGGCCGCTGTGACACCTTCTACGGTCACTGGCGCAACCCACTGACCAATGAGAGCCTGAGGAAGAAGTTCCGAAACAATGCAGGGGTGGTGCTTCCCTCGGAGAAGGTTGAGAGGCTGATTGCTGTTGTGGAGGAGCTGGACAGACTTAAGGACTGCAGGGCCCTTCTCTCACAGCTGCAGTGAACGCTTACAGACATACACAATGACAGAGATTATTGTACATAAATACACTAAAAGACATTTTACCTAAATGATTTGCACAAATCAAAGCTGGAGAATATCACTTTTTGTTTCAGATTGATAAAATGTTCATTTAAAAAATATATGCTTGCCAACGTGTAAATGCAATAGTATTTCCTCTCTGAACATGTTTACAGTGTTAAACATTTTAATTACAAACAAATTGCATTTGTTGTAATAAAATGACTCAATCTGAGAAATTAAACTGATTACAGAAGAAAAAATGCATGCGAATGCTGACAATTGAAATAAATCGCAAAGCATTGCTGAAAATACAGAAATCATAAAAATTTGTTAAAGTATAAAAGTAAATATACAAGCACACATGCCTTTAAAGAGCTGAACATTTTGATTATTTCTATAGCTGAGTGTATGCAGGAGTAGTGATGCAAAAAAAAAAATGGAATAAGTATTAATCAGCATTCCCACTAAATATATAGACCTACAGTTAATTTGTGGTGCATGCATCCTCCAGCTATATAATAGTCTAAACAAATAAAATCAACATTATCCCAAAACTAAGCTTTCCTGATACTTTACCACAACCTTAGACTTACCATTACACTTTTAGGCTTCAACTGTGTGCTAACAATCTGAGCACTGGGACTGTTTGAAAAATAGTTTGTTTTACATTACAAAGATTTGTGTATCAGAAATAAAAATAATTCTTTATAGCATCATAAACCTCATATTACGTATCTTGTCATATCTTGAGAAAAGCAGATCACACCTTACCTTCAAGCAAATCCAATCAGTCATCACTGAGCAAACTGCAAAATCTCACTAAAAGAACAGTAGATGCAGGTTGTAGTTGTGACAAAGCTTAATGTCTCTTTAGGCAAAAACAGACTGTCTCTGTCCATCCTCATTAAGTGGCCTGTCTGATTAGCAAAAAATTATTTTAACTCTGGTCCAGGTGCTTATTACATAAACTTCAATAACTCCCAATTCATGGTAAATCAGACAGGCTTCTTAAGTACAGTGAACCAATCAGATTACTCCATCCCTCCATCCAATCAGATCACTCCATCCATCCTTCCAATCAGATCACTCCATCCATCCAACCATTAGATCACTCCATCCCTCCATCCAATCAGGTCACTCCATCCATCAAACCGTTAGATCACTCCATCCAACCAATCAGATCACCCCATCCATCCATCCAATCAAGGTACTGATAAACAGTTTGATGTATAACCTGTGTGGATAAAGTTAAAAAATCACAGTTTAAAACATAGACACATTTGTGTTTTTGCCTGAGACTGTGAGAGGTAAAATAGTATTAGTAGTAAAGACAGACAGACAATCAGAGAGAGTCAGACTGACAGACATACAGAGACAGAGAGACAGACAGAGAAACAGGCAGTAAAGCAGAGACAGACAGACGGACAGACAGACAATTAGAGACAGACAGCCGGGCAGGCAGTCAGACAGACAGACAGTCAGAGAGAGAGAGAGACAGAGAGAATCATTAAGAATTAAAGCTGAAACAGCTCAAAGTTTGAATTTATCAGTCCACCAATCAGAACAGAAGAACGAACAAATCAAGATCACACAGACAGACAGGTCTAACCAGCCAAAAATAGCTCAACGTGATCCACCAATCAGAGCACAGGGGCAAACGCCTTTGATCTTTAATGAGCTAATCAACAACACATGTAACTTTCTGTGTAGTGCTCAGACACAGAGAGAAATCTGTGAAACTTCCCTTCAAAGAAGGCTCAAAAAACCCTAAACTTTAGGTTGCATTGGTTAAATTAACTCACCATGAGCACCAGAAGGCCTTCGTGAAAATTCAGGTGTAACATTTGTGTGGATAAAGTTAAAAAATGACCAAGAAATCACAGTTTCAAAAGTAGGCACGTTTGTGTTTTTGCCTCAGGCTCTGAGGGAAAAATAGCATTACAGTCAATGGGAGGGTTGAAGGGTTCTCTTGGGGCTTTGAGGTGGATAACCAAGACACTGTGTGTCCTATGGCTTAAATTCTAACATTTTCTAAACCCGGACAAGTTTATCTACTAAATGATGAGAAATGGTGTATGAAGAGTAAAAATTATGGACAGCAGAGCAAGTTAAAGAGACAATTTCTGAACATTTGGCCCCATTGTAAACTCAGAATAGAACAGAAAAAAGCAACAAACTTAAACTGATATAATTCAAAAACTATAAACAATTTTAAAAAGCTGAATACAAGTTTAATAGTTGAAAGTCGTGTGAACAGTTTAAAGTTCAAATTGCGTCTCTAGCATAAAGTATGCTTAAGTAGTAGCATTTCAAATTATGAGTAAGTTTGAAGATTTGAAGATTGCTCCATAGACTTCCATTATTAAAAAAATCATAAAAAGCTTAATATTTTTAAAAGTATAAAAGTTAGAAAAAATACAAGCATCAATGTCCTTAAAGAGTGGACCATTTTAATAGTTGAATTGTTTCTGTAGCTGAGAAAATGCGGATGGAGTAGCTTAACAGCATTCACACTAATTAGAATGTGTTCACTTTGGTCCAGAACAATACTCACATCTCTTCCTGAGTGTACTTAACCACACCTGTTGTTACACACGTAAAATGAGAGCAAAAACAACATACTGTATTTCCCCAGAAGAAAGGAGAAAATTGGTGACTAATGAGGTCACAAAGTACAGCACATTATTCTGTCATTAGGTGAATCACTGCCAGTAAATCATTTAAAAACAAGCGATGTCTGCAGTCCTGTTTTCATGATAAAGGACAAACATTATTGTGCCTTTCAACTAAAACAAGCAGGAAATTTGCAGCATAAGAAAAGTCAACGAGTAACTGTTATGCATACAAATGTTATAATGTTATATAAAGGTGCTCTTCTTTTTCAAGTGTGTAGATTTGGAGTGCAAACAAAATTAAGAGGCTAAGCGTTTCAAATGTGGAGCAGTGCTGGGAAAAGAGAGCTGTTTTCCTCATTCCGACCTGTGGTTCTTAAGTTAATGTGTGGCAAAAGTCTGCTCAGGAGGAAATGGACGCGTGGCTTGACGATACGGGGGCTCTGTTTCATGCACAGTCAGTCTTAGCATGGGTCACAGGTAAACCAACACGTCTTAGCCCTGTCTGGGCAGGCCTGTGTATGTTGAATCGACAAATAAGTGCTTTGCAAAGTGTTAATAAAGGTTAATAAATCACTAAAGAATAAGAAAAGTTTGTTATTACAATGGATTGTGGGTCTTTCCAAAATTAGAAGAACAAAGTTCAAAAACAATGTTTGACAATTTTGGGAAGTAATTTACATTAGAAATGTATTAACTAATCAGGAATTATGAAATAGGTGTTAAAGACACTTTTGAGTTTTATACTTTAGGATAAGGAACTGTGCAGGATGGAAATGAAAAAACCCTAATCCAGCGATAAGGAAAGTTTGGCACTGTGAAACACTGAAATAAAATACTTCCTCCATTAGAATTGTTAGTATATTTTTACACATCAATGATATGTTTTATTACTGGGAAAGTTTTCCTGTGTACACTTCCTGCATTGCTGTGTTCATAAGGAAATATTCCCATGGTAAATACAGCAATTACGGCACAAGCTAAAAAATATCCCCTTAGGTGTTAAAGTGTATCATAACCAGAAGGCTTTTGTATTGGGGCACACTAAACAAGGAAGGGAATTCAAATGCAGTAAGGATGATTTACAGGTGTACAGTTTTATCTTCTTTCCACCCACAGCAAACAGTTTCAGAGTGGGGAGAACTAATTACTGGGTCATCAGTTGTCGCTGACATATGAACCGATCACAAACAAAGGTATGACTGTGCTTTGATGGTGAGTGGGTGTGAAACCTATCTTTAGCACATTTGTGTGTCTTATTTCAACATTCAGGAAAAATAAAAGAATATGAGCAATTCTGAACTAAAGATGGGAATACTCAGTACTGGGAAAATACCTGGTTGGGGAAAACAATTTACTTATTGACCCCATATTTAGGTTACACTGATGGGCGACGCTTGGTAGTGTACGTGTGGAGCTCATTATGTCTTTGTACTTGTTTTTGCAATCAACGTGATGTGTCCCCGAAGCAGAAAGTTTTAAGAAAGATTCAATATTATAGAAGTAAACAACACACAGGCCAGACTTTACATATTTACACAAAGGATGCTCAATCGTCCTGTTCAGGTCATACGGTGACTTATAACTGATGAACAAAAGCTCATGTTCACATTGTGTGGTAGTGCAGAAATAACAGAACTTTTGGTACATGGAAGAACCTTTTATTTCCAGCTAAAAAAAACAATGATTCTTAAAAGAGTTTTTCAGCACAAAGTAAAAAAGTTCTTCATAAGTATCCATTTGGACTTTTAGCTCCAAATCTTCAGCGGAGGAATTTGTTTTACTTTTTATTCTGAATAAAGAGTTCTAGAACAGCAGCCATTGGTCAGCAGAACTGCACAGGAGCAGGCACAGCCAACTGATGTTATCCACCCCATCGTAAGGTTAACACGTGTTGTTTGAATTACAGTCATTTTGGTCTCAAAACATCATAGCTGAATGTCTGATTGTGCAAACTGGGTTCAACAGACAAGGAGTTTAAGTGCAATGATTGGATGCATTTATGTGCATCCCCAAACAAGCCCAAAGAAGTCTCAAGAAGATCTCTCTGACGTTGACTGGCTATAGTTTGACACTTCGATGAGATTATGGTCTGGATCTCTGAGGTAAACCGAAGTGATGGTCCCCACAGCTCCACTCCTTTCCACTGGACCCTCCTCTATCTGGACTCCACAGAACTGCAGAGCAGAAGAGATGACGGAAAACAACACTGAGCATTTCCGTGGCACCTTAATCCCAAAATGATAACGTAATGTGACATACAAAGATGACTAGAGGTCAAGTGGTTTAAAAAGAGTAGCCATCTTACAAGATTAAGACTGACATAGTAATTCAAAACAGCCTGTAGGAAATGCGTGAAAGACCTTCAGATGTGCAGCTACTGTAGCCAGAGGGGTTTTGGTGATGAGGCACAGGTCTGCAGAGCCTGAGGTTGGATGCTTGGCTTTGGGCTCAAACTCCTGACCCAGCTGGTGAAGGTTAAACTTCTGCTGCCCGAAAGCCAGGGCCTTACGGTTCCCCTTGAAAAATGCAGAGATGGCATGTGAGGATTTTGAGAAGTGTCTGAAAGCTCCACTCTGTAAAGATCCCTCTACAGAGTGGAGAGGGGTGCTATCAGCTGAAATAGGCTACGCAAAGCCTGCCATCTAGTGGATGTTGTATCTTCTAGTGAAAGAGTATTTCACTTTAACAATGCACGTATAATGAGTAAATAATTAATTAGCAATAGGCCTACTTAATCTCACTACTACTACTACTGCTACTACTAATAATAATAGATTTAATGTAGGTTACAAAGCACCTTGCATACCTTGAAAGTGATGACCTCCATGCCAAGGACTGAGGTATAAAAGCTGACGGTGTCTGGCACACTTTTCACTGTTAGAACCAAATGATCCAGGTGGCTCACTTCAACTGGACAGGTTATTTTGAATTTGACAACCCCAAATGTTTGGTTAGAGACAGTCTACAAGAGATAAGACAAATACAGTTCAGGGATAAAAAAAAGAAACTTGGATGTCGACGACATGAACGGAAGGTATTGCTATTTAATTCAGCATCAACAGCGCCGCTGTGTGGTCAGTATGTAACGTTACTGCATCCTGTAACGTTAAACATCTAAAAGGTGGAATTCCCGTGTAGTGCTTAAATACGACGCTGTTGCCTAGAAACGATTTTCAGACCTCGAATGGAAATCGAGTAGCGTTAACGTTTTATCATGTGAGCCCACTTTTCCAATTTATTTAGCTGCCGTAGTTACGATTTCTCTGAAGGAAAGCCTAAACTGCCGTTACATTTGAGCAATTCCAGTCGTTCAAGACGCGAGTGGAAAGACTGTGAGAAAAGACGTAGCATTAACGTTAAGTTAGCAGTAAGCTAAGTTCACGCTAGAAGGTAATTTACCTTGAAACAGTTCCTTTTAAAGTGCGACAAACGACTCCCTACTGTCCGAAGCGCCATCCTTGCCGTGTCCTGACCCCAGTACTTCCTCGATGTTCCACCTCTGACGACTGTGAACCGCCGTCAGCCGCAACACTAACGTTACACTGGCCACAGCACCGTGTAACGTTAACGTCACAATGGGGCTTTCCTAAACTACAACTTTTGTCTACCAGACTTCACCGATGTCTGTTCCTGGTGCTTAAACGGTGAGGACAACATTAAACTAAGCGTTAACTGAATGTCGCTGGTTGTATTTTAATCAAAATAATCCTTCACGGGTCATGACCTGTTGTATGAGCTTAGTTGGTAGCCGTTCTTGTTTGAGACCTCGTCAAAACTTGCTATTTTAGCTAAGCTCACACTCAAGAAGGCAATTTTTTAAATCAACAGTTGGGGAATGACGGCGATTTTCACAAATCCCACCAGTAGGGGTACTAACGTTACACAACACTTCTTTCCCAAGTGCGAGTGTCAGTGGCCACATGCATCATAAATGCAGCAGGTGTGATCTTTAATGCTAATAACAATGATGGGTAGGAAACACTAAGCATCCTTTATTTGCACTTCACACCATCATGACGCTCATCATTCAACACCATTAGGATCAGCTTCAGAGGACCATGTAATAAACCAAGTCCAAATATGAACTGGTAGGGGAAAATATCAATGAAAAGTCAGATCAAAGCAAACATGGAAATAAAAGTATATTTAGACTGTTTAATATATAAGGTAGAAGTAATAACTAATAATGTGTGCATCTTAATGCAGAATAAAATTACCCAACAGGAGAGTGACTGTACAGAATGCGTACATATGTACCTGCAATGCATTTTGAAGCATAACAACTTGTTTAATTCAGCGGTTAGTTTCATTTAACACCCAGTTAACATACTGCACTGGGTGTGTCACAGAACAAGGCCAAAACTAAAGCATGGCCTAAGAGGGAACATACATTTCATTTACATGTTTATGGTACAACAATGACAACGTCTTGCATTCAAACTTTTATGCCCCACAAAGGGAAGTAATAATTGTGGCAAAGACATCAAACAGTGAAACAAGAAACATGACAGGATGGCATTGATAGTGATGCCCTTTTCATCCTTTAGCCAATGTTCCTGTTCATCAACAGTGCTATTAAAAACCTACAGAACTTCTAAATAAAATAAAATGAACTTCAACACATTTTAAAAAGGTATTAAGTCTTCATTTAAGATTTTAGCCATTAACAACAGTTTTTAATAATATTATACATTTATATCATGGTTTGAATTTCCCTACTTTCACTTTAGCATGTATTGCACACTGATATGGAGTATCTGCTCATGAGGCAGATAAGGGCACCGTGGGAGAGCATCTTGACTTTCTACTGGAGCCTTACAAAGACAGAAGAACAATAGTGTGATTTGTTTTTTCAGAATTGTTAAATGTTTGACAAACAGACCTTTGGATTAATAACTTAAGTTGTCACTTGAGGTGGATGTATAGGTAAGGAGATATATTGTGGGCTTAAGTTGAGAAGGCAAGTTTACATTTAATCTTAGGTCAATTTCTGGTCACTTCACTCCATGCCAATACCAGCGTAGAGACCTTATTTCCTCAGTCAACAATTAAAGACAATCCAACATGTTAAAAATAAAGAATGAGAGCAGTAGCTAATAGGTGACAGGACAAACTGATTGTGAAATAATTGTTGTACATTAAAAAGTAAATTTCCTTTTAAATGTGGGAGAAAAAGCAAAAGCAACTATATTAAAACTGTTTGACGTGTCATGCCTGTTCGTATAGTATTTTTGAGGTGGGAAAATTCACATGCCAACATCTTGATATCAACCCAGTATCTACTACCAATATTGAGACATTCCTAATTTCTGATATGAATAATACTCAATTTTTAATGATCAAGAAAATAAAGAGGTTATATGGTGCCAAAATAAACTTGCACTTTGCAAAAGTAACTTAGTTGGACTCATCTTTCCCTTATTTCTATTCCTAAACAATTCAACACACTCAATTCATGGTATATGCCACTCCAAAGTAATAGTTTGTTTTTTTCAGGTCAACATAAAAGGGTCACACAAGTCACACTGTAAACAGCAAACCAATTAATGTCCTCCATCCTTTGGACATCACAATCTCTAAATAATTCTGGTGTATACATCGATACAACCTATTTGTTTAACACCAAATTTAGGGATGCTCTGAATTAATTGCGCCCAACACCACCCTAATCGTCATATGAGATCCTTTACAATCCAAAACCAATTCACTGATACAAAGTATGATTCAAAATTATTTTTACAAGCTTATTTACAGCTAATACTTTGAACTGGTGTAACTAACAACTGCGCCAATACCCAACGTCTGGTATACAAGGCGCCATTTAGGAGCTAATACAAAAGAGCAGATGTGCCTGAACTACCTGCAGGTGTGCAGCATTTATAATCAGGGGATTATTTATGAGATACAGGTCTGCTTTTGCGCATGGCTTGACGCAATAAACTGCTTGGTCACTACCGGTTGATTCAAACAGCATGCATTGCTTGTGCCTAACTTTGGACTGCAATAATAAATGTCTTACTAGAGACTGAATGTGTCCCAATGTAACTATATGGAGCACCCCAAATCAAACCTGTGAATGTATTATTATCAAACTCACAAATGGTATGAAGGAAATACATTTCAACAGTGGAGACACATTTCCTCAAAGCCTCTTACAGACTTGGGATACTAGATTACTTAGGTTGAGACAAAAGGTCTGCAGTCTTTTATGAGCTACACCACACTCTCTCGGTTGGCCGATACCAGGACAGCCCTGCGGCAGATGGGGCAAGTGGAGTTTTCGGACAGCCAGCGATCGATGCAGTGCACATGGTACTCGTGAGAGCAGGGCAGCTTACGTAGCTTGTTACCTTCTGCATACTCTGTTATGCAGACACTGCAAGTCTTCAATGCATCACTCTCACCAAAGTTGCGCATGGAGAGGTTGTCAATCTGCTCTTTGGTCAGCCCTTGAGGCTGGTCCTCGTCATCATCATTTAGGAGGAAGAAGTGGGCGAGCCGCAAGAAGGGCAGTGAGCTGGGCTCCTCTAGGCTAATAGGTGGTCTAGGTCTAGCCCTGCCACCAGAGGCAGGTGGACCAGTGGCAAGGCCCTCATCCATATCAGTCTCAGCTGTCCTTGCTCTGACTCCAGCAGCCACAGGTGGTTCATCAACATCAGCAGCAGCAGCAGCAGCAGCAGGAGCAGCAGCAGTAGCAGCATCTGAGTTGTTGAGGGCTTCAGTCAGATCCGCAGGTGTGTTGGCTCCACGGTTTGAATCTGAAGAATCAGAGTCTGAATCCATGAGGTAGCCGAGTTCACCAAAACCAGTCATAATCTGCCGAATCATAGACTGGAGAGCCATTGAGGTTGCCTCTCCCAAACCTGCATCAGAGATTCTTCGGATAGGGATGCGAATTGTGCTGACATAGGTCCTCACACCAGCACGCTCAGAGCGTGAGAAAGTCCTACGAAATCCGCCACGCTCACTCTCATAAAGAAATGTGTTGTTTGAGTTCTGGGAGCGCGAGCGGGTACGACTAGCAATGCTGTCTCTTTGGCGATATTCGCCCGGACGCACACGACGCACCTGTAGATCAAGCATAATAGTAGGGGGGCGGCGCCCAGCTGCGCCCCCTTCCCCCCCAGCAACTTCTCCTTCCTGAGATCCAGCATTTTGCGCCTCTGGGACTGATTCTGCACCAGCCCGAGACTGCTGAACATCACTGTCAGCAGTGCTTTGCCTGGAAAGAACATGTTGTCGAGTCCGAGAACTGCCCTCTACTTGAGGCACAGGGGGAGTACTGATGCCAGAGTTGGGGCCTTGAGAGCTGTGAGTATGACGTGGATTAGGAAGACCATCCAGCTGATCCAAATTGAGAGGGGAGCGGCTCCTGGCTGTACGGGCCCTCGTCCTGCGTGGTTCTGGACTGCGGCTGCGGGCTCTCCTTTGTCCTCTGCGTGGAGAAGGAGGAAGTGGGGGTTGTACCGGCAGGGCAGCAGGTGGGCTGGAAGGTTCTCCTAAAATCTCTTGTGAAACAAATTCTTCCAGTTCAGGCTCTGGTTCGACTATGACCGCCAACTCCTCTACAACTGGTTCTTCTACCACTTCTGTCTCCATGGGGATCGGTGGTTCAGCATTTGCCACAACTTCTTGGCCCTCTGGAGGCTGCTGCAGAGGCTGCTGCAGAGGCTGCTGCAGAGGCTGCTCCAGAGGCTGCTCCAGAGGCTGCTCCAGAGGCTGCTCCGAAGGCTCCTCTGAAGGCTCCTCTGAAGGCTCCTCTGAAGGCTCCTCTGAAGGCTCCTCTGAAGGCTCCTGCTCCCCTTCAGCTGCTGCTTGCTGTTCAGCCAGGTTGCGGTTCACACTGATTTCCAGGCTGAAGCGAAAATCACCACTGTTTGGGTTGGTCTGGCTTACGGCCCGCCATGACTGGTTTCCACGATGACCAGTTCTAGTTGTGTTGCCTGTGCGCCGCACTGTGTTCAGCCAGTCCAAGAGACTATCCCCACTGGGAGGATCCTCAGAGCTTTCTGGTGGTTCTGAAAATCAGCATAGTTAACAAGCAACATAGAATTAAAATTGGACAATAAATTAGAGTAAAGAAAAAAAAAAAGAAATGGAAAACTTACCAACTGGATCTTCTCCACTTTCAGTACTGGGGGTGTTATTCTGCTGTTCTGGACCATCTTTGATTTGCTGAAGTCTACTAAACAGCTCATCCTCTGTTACCTCTCCTGAAAGAGACATTACAAAACAAAACAAAACAAAAGTACGTTATTAAAAATGAAATGAACTTTTGCCAATCCACGCATTCCATTCTTGAAGGTTGAATGTTAAGTTAATTTCCTCTTCTTTACTCTGACCACCAATGTAAGCTGGGAGAGACATTGCAAGTAGCTGTGAGAAATTAAAAGCGTAACTCCCTACAATAAGAACAAATATTTTCTGATTTAATGCATAGAAAAAGGAGAAGTCAGCAGAGGAACACATTGCAACAGCTATGCATCTGGCCGATAAAGTGAAAAAGTAAAAATCTTGTACGATATTGCAGAAATGCTGTACATGTGTCAAAAAAGAAAAGAACTGGTAAATGTTTGTACTGTATTGGCCCATAGAGCTGTTTGGTTTTCTTTTAACACAGCAACAGGACAATACTGAAAACCTCCAGACTTACCAGGGCGTGTCGCTGTCCATTCAATGCCCTCTCCTTGCAGGGTGCTCCACTAAAGGATGCTCCAAACTTACATTCCCCCTCCCACTGTCCTGGGACAGAGATGGATTGGGCGTCTTCAGTAGTCCGTATGCCGTTATGTTTTGCGCATTGTGACAAATCCAAAACTAGAGGTAGGTACCTAAGCTTAACTTTTATTTTCACTTGTAATGGGAAAGTAGGAGGTGTCTAAAGATGGAGGAGGACAAAGATTTTACCAATAGATCATAAATAGAGAAAATGATGATGATATCATCAACTAAATTATGATCGAAAAGTTTGCAAAAGCAAGCCTGTAAACTGTCTCGAGGCACTTCTTTACAGGGCTGGGTGCAGTTATTAAATTTATGATGAGCCTGTTCTGAATCTCAACTTTATTCAAGACACACGGTAGCCTATTTATAAGCCCTGCTGGGTGACTTCGAATGTGATGTACCTTGAGTAAGCCTCGGGGTGTACTAATCTAATAATAATGTCTTGATTTAAGTTTGTCGAAATTGGCACTTTTTGAGAGCCAACAGACAACGGTTGAAAACTTTGAAAAGGAGGAATGGAATTCAGTACAGCTCAGACTAAGCATTCAAAAAGGTGAGCAGATAAATTACACTGACAATTGAATTAGTAAATGAAGAGTAACAATAAAAACATGAGGGAAGCTAAACTCAAAATGACTGAGTCCTATGTTACACATGTGCTTACTAGGATCAGTGGCTGGAACTTTATGACAGGCATCTGTGTGATGTGACTTGGTACCATTTTAAGTCACTCTGAATACTTTCCCTCCCTATATTATAATAAAACTAATTAGCCTTTGAGTTGCTTATGAAAACGTCAATGTTTGTATAAGCCAATATGTTAATGTTGCTTATGTCACAAAACATGAGACTAGTGTAACTAAAGGTGTTTTACCTGGAGTGCCCAAAAGATTGTTGTCTCTCATGAGACGATAGTCCTCATCACTGAGATTGTTGACAAACTGGTAGAAGGCCTCCTCCCTGCCCAGGCGGTCCAGCTGCCTTCTGCGCTGTGATTCTGGCTGGTCACTGCCACTCTGCTCTAAACTGTCAGACCCCTCCATTGATTCAGAAGGGAGGGAGGTCAAGGGATGTTCTCCAATCTTCAGAAAGATCCAGCTGCTGCAGCAAAGAAAAATGATAAGATGAATATTTAGAACAGATGGATATGCCCTGCTTGTTGACTAGGCCTAATTCAAAGATTTATGGTAGTAAGACTACTCAGTCTTAGAATAGGATCATGTAAGAGGGATTCACTACCAAAGGCACATGAAAATGTCTTTGTTTGACACCTTAAAGTATTTCCAATCAGTTAGTTATCATTAATGTAATGGCCGAATCAGTGTTATCGCCATCAACCAGGGAAATTGTCACCAATGGAAAACTCGGGTCAAAATACAGCATCACAATGCGACACACTCAATATCTGAGGAGAACATCGATTCAATTGCTATTGGTAGCATGGTTTACGTCCACTGGTTACAAAGCAACCTGACATGCTAAATTACTATACACGCAATACTAGCTAGCTGAGCCACTGCGTTTATCGTAACGTACAACGTAACGTTACATTTCCGTAACACATTAGAAAATGTGGCTGCTTAATAGCTGTAACTAATGTGAATAGTTTGATGGTTTGTGTGTTTTTAAGTCCTATGGAAAAGCAGTATGTTGGTCGAGATAGAAACAAAATGGCATCATCTAGCTTAGCTTATCTTGGCTAGCTAACTATTAGCAATGCACACGGTTGCTAACACTGACAACTAACGCAAGCTATCAAGCAGGACCCATTTGTAGGAATATGTAAAGCAAATCCTGAGCGACTGGTTATAGTGACTGTGACACATTTGTATCGTCGGCTCAAAACAAGCTTCTTAGATGCTCCAGCGACCCCAGTTAGGTTGAGCTTTTACTACACCACAACTAGTTAGCTTCCATGTTAACTAGCAGAGTGGCTAACTAACGTCACATACACTACCAACGGGATTTCCAACATTAGCTAACGCTAACTTAGCTAGTAACTTTGTGATAAGTATCCCCAGTTACATTACCTTGATGTTAATACTTATTTGGAATAAATATCGCTGATATTAGGAAACATGGCGTGAACTGGATACCTGTCTTGTTAATACTGGACATTCATGTAAAAAAAAAACACGAGGGTTTCAGTTAAAATACATTGACGATATCGTCAGGGTTAGCATCACCGCAAGCTAACTAAGCAAACGACGTCAACCTATGACGTTCACAACCAGTACCTAACCAGAGCAAGCAAGCTAAAATTAGCTAGCTATTGATAATAAAGGTAATCAGAAAGAACATATAATCTGTCAACAAATCCATGTTACGTTACCTGTTCAATGATGTTAGTAGCAATGTAATCGTACTACCCAGGTATTCTTCTAATATTCTCTGAAAAACGCTTGACTCTTTAGCTTAGTGCGATTTCAGGATTCCATTTTCTTTCTTTTAGGAAGGCTACAATGATCTTCCGGAAACTGAGAAAAAAAACAGACTATTTTCCCTGAGATAAAGCTCCCAGGTAGACACAGGCACCGCAATACCCGGGCTAAATGGTTTCAGTTTACGAGGCGGGGCGACGCGTAGCGGAACGTGGGGCTGCCTGAAAGACGTAACTCAGGGCGACATCGTCTCCCGTTCATCTGAGAAGGGCATTTGAAAAAGGGTGTTTGTTTTGGACAGGGTGACACTGTTCAGCTGTAGCGCCACGATGCGGCTGTAAATGCAAATACTTTTACCTTCTGCAGAATTCAGGCTGGAGGACAAGTATCTAGTACAAGTGGAGAGCATATATAACATTATTTAAAGGCTTTTAATAAAATCATCGATCTTTTATTCATAATCATGTATGGCATTTACCGAATAGCATCAAATGGCCTGTGTCACATCTTACATGGAAGCAGTATAAAATGTATTTTATAGTTAGTAAAGAACTATTTCATTATCGTAGTAATATTTAAACAAATTCTGACTATTTGTATTCCAGTGTGTTTTTAAAATGGTTTTCATTCTCTGGTTTAACAAAAGCAATAGCCTACAAATGGTCAATGTTAAAAATATTTTGCCATTGAGGTTTCATTTCATCTATAGTTTCAATAGGCCTACTAAAAGTATTGCCAAAATAAGTCAATTACTTAATGTGTTTATAACTTGATGTCAATTGTGTCATTAACTTGCATCAATAATAATAATAATTAATCATTAGTAATCCAATTAAATTCCTTTAAGCGCCCAAATAGTATATAGAATAGCAACTCAAGAAAATATTTTTTGTAAACAGAAATCTTTTGCAGTTTAAAGTAAGTATCTGAAAGAGAATGACACATGATACATATGTAAGACATATACTATTTTTTACTGTTGACCTAAATTTGGATATTTATATTCATCTACAAACATTATCCCATATTGTCAAAGTCGAATTTTGTTTTTCAATTTCTTTGTACATAAAGGGAAATGAAAGGCAGCGATTTCATAATGCATCCAAGTGAAAACATGAAAAAAGGTCCAACAGCAGAGTCAAAGTAAAGGAGAACAGTATATATTTCTCTTTATCCTTAAAATTCTCATTTAAAAAAGTTAAATAACTATAGATTTTTTTAGAGAAAGAAACACCACAGGCTTAAAGAAGACCCTAGACGTTTGTGTGGGTGGAGGTGGGGCAGTATTGATACAACAGCATGCCAGAAGAGACCCAGTGGTGACCTGAAAATAAGGTAGCAACCACAGTTGCAGCTATCACAGACACGTGTTTGGGAAAATGTTGTTGTACGCGCAAATATCAGTAAAGCTATAGGAGGCTATTGGGCAGTCGCTGAAAACCTCTGCAATGGCTTACAGCTATTGTTCTCACACACAAAAAGGATTTACCTAGCAGTGCCATGCCATCTTACTGAATGCCATCTTACTGAATTCAGCACATCAGTTTAGTCTCTAAAGGTTTGTATTTAAAGAATTTTCTTTCTTTTAGAACAAATCTGCCAGCCAAACAAAAAATGTGCTTGAGTAATTGGTGTTGTTTGTGATTTGACTCAGTAAGTACAAGTACATGCCTGCATTAAGAAAACTGCATGCAGAAATAGACATGCTGATTCTTTCAAAATGTTACTCTATAGTCTTCTCAGTAATGACAAAAATACAAACACACAAACAATTGTCCTAATGAGAGTCTATGCAGTGTGAGCACGCACTGACAAAACAACTAGGATCTCATTTAATAACCACAGGTGTACCTGCATTAGACATTCCATCTTATAATTTGCTTGCTCCCCTATCTGCTATGGGTGACTAAAGAACAAAAACAATGCTAATACCACCTGACAATTTTGGAGGCATACATCACAGGATCTGTTTATGATCTGAGACAGTATCTCCAGCTCCAATTAAGCATGCCAGAATGAGTTGCAGTGTGGACCACAACAGCCCAGCTCAAAGTTATGGATGAGCAGTCACTCTAGCAATGCCTGACCCTGTGTGCTAATTAGATATGACATTAAAATAACATGAGCCAAAGCCCAAACTTGTGCAGAAATTAAAATGTCGTTCGTCCAAGAATTTTCCAATATAACAAATAAGGACAGACTAATTGGAGTTGTTTACACATACACATTTTGTGGCAAGAACGAACATTGAATATACCAGATTATATTCTTCCCTATACTACCACAAAGATGGGTATTTGCTTAACAGATATGTTACATACACTACATACATTCCTGAAATGTCAATAAGCTGTTTATAGTTTTAAGTGTTTTCAGAAAACTGCATGTCTTGCATAACCTTTTGTGATTATTATTTTGAATGGACTGAATTTGTTTGCAGAGACGTTAATAGTGTGCAGATTTGAATGTTACTGTTTATGCTGTAGATACTGACTACAGCAATGGGTGGGCGGTAAAAAACACAACCCAACTCTCTTCAGAAAGCAGCATTCAAAATCTTATTTTAATTTGTATATTTACTCCATAAACATTATTACAAAACTCAGCAAGTTACCAATATTACATTATCACCATACAGGCTTGATCACAAATATTTAAAACCTTTGCAACAGTTACAACAAAACAAAAAACTAAATAATACTCAAATAATTTACATGAAAATCTATAAAACAGCAAATTGTTCACAAATTATATTTTTTTCCAAGTTTTCATTTTTTTCTTTGCTTATTTGTGTTTTGCACAGTAACACAACACTCTCACAACAAGATCATGGTCTTATTACAAAACTCCCAACAAAATGTAAATATTTTTAGTTTTCTGTTGATACTTTCATATTTTGGTTTTTAAAACCAGAAACTTGTCATTGTATTTCCTTTCCACTGCCCACAGAGGCGCATAAAAGGTTACTCACACACACAAATACTTCACAGCACTTTCTAAGAAAAATATACACTTACAAAATATGTTACAAATTGGCACACAAAAAATATACAAGATTTTGTAGTGTCAAGAGTTCATTAAGATTCCTTCTGGTAACAACTCTAGACAGTATATATAAAGCTCGGTAATCTTTTAATGAAAAGAGCAAAAGTAATTCCAATCAATGTCAAAGAATCATGAAGTGAATACATCAAACATAACATTGTAATATACATTCATAAAGAGGGTTAGGTACCTAATCTATTTTGCATTTCTTTTTTTGTTAACTCTGGGAAAACAAAAAACCAAAACCAAAAAGAAGAAAACAATTGTCAGCTTTCTTAGCACCATTAACATGAGGCAGCTCAACAGTGGCACATTTTAATAACAAAAAGAATAAAAAATTAACAAAAATAACTATGAACTCAGAGAAGTACATTCAATTTGACAATAGGCAGAAATGAGAGAAGGCAGACTAAATGGGCTTGCAGCCCATGTGGAGCTTCCCATCAGCAGCTTGTCTTGGTCCAAACCCTGATACACTGGAGAAAAGAAACAAAAGATCATGGCAGAGAGGAGAGAAAAAATAGACAGAGAAAGATTGATTATGATTCTTGCCATATGCAAGCAAGAAGTTACTATCACCTGTGCCTCAGAATTACCTTATCCAGTGTGATAAGGCCGTTTTTTACATCAAGCTTCAATTTGTCCGCACGTCTCCACATGCAGTCTCATGTAATGACTGCTATGTTTAAAAATGATATTTAATGTTCAAAAGAGAGAGAAAATATAGGCATATGAATACATAAATAAAGATATTCTTGTAACCAGCTGAAGGGTCTCTGGATTGCTCCTGAAATTTATTTAGTGAAATTTATAATGAATTAAACGTGATTGTATGTTTGTTTTTTAGGTGGAGTTATTTCAGGGTAGTGAGGCAGTGAATGAGCCCTAAAGTACTTAATATAAATAGC
The DNA here is from genome assembly GCA_011952105.1 of Coreoperca whiteheadi. Classification (NCBI taxonomy): domain Eukaryota; kingdom Metazoa; phylum Chordata; class Actinopteri; order Centrarchiformes; family Sinipercidae; genus Coreoperca; species Coreoperca whiteheadi. The sequence goes on from CM022490.1 coordinate 12,658,599, forward strand.
CTAGGAATACACCGGATCAGATAGCACCAATACATTTGTTTTTTCAATTTGTCCTTTTATTTGGCCTTTATTTTCTGGTGACAATATTTTCTGCCAAAATATTGACCTAATAAAACTGAGATGACAATTAAAGACATGTAAAAGAAAGTACCTTTTAAAATAAAGAAGTTATGTTATGTGAAAAATTAACCAAAACAATCAGAGGCCGAATACACCAGTGGTGCAACTTATAAAGTATGGCAGTGTTAGGGAATAAATTACATGAGAATGTCAAGAAAAATTACTGTTTAAATTACCAATACAGGTAATATAGAAGTAAGATTCCAACATGGAGCTAATGCAAAGACATGCTTTCCTTAGTTTACAAGATTACTGATTCCATTTGTACTGAAAACTGTTTTCACATTCACATTGAATCTAACTGCAAAAATGTAATGTCCATTCACAACTGACGCGTCCACCAGAAGCTCTATGAGTAATAAACTGCCTCGAATTTCCAGTACAAAACAGCTATTCAGTGAGGCACAGCCCCAACTGACAAATAATTTCCTTGCTTACCCTCAAACATCTGCACTACACTCTCCATGGTCCAGAGAAAGCTCGTTTGAACATCTCTTTTTTTCATCCTCTTCCTCTATAGTGGCCTTCAGAGAAGATCTCTCCTTTGCCTCTCTTTTGTTGCTTCTCAGTGCCAGGCGATGTTGAGGTAAATTGAATTTGGCAAACAAAGTGGGGGAAACGAGGAGAATTCAGTCTTTCTGATTTGGTTTAGTGAGTGGTGGTGTACCACTGCCAGCTGTTGGTGCCTTTCATCAGAGAAGATCGAAAAGTCCCAAATGAAGAATTCCTGTAGTGGGAAGTCTCTGTAAGGAGTCTCCAACCCGAGCAGCCAATATTCCAATGGATAGAAAAGAGGAACAGCCAATATTCACACATATATAAGAGGTCATTTACACAGCATTGTTACTTTTGGCACATTGATTTTAAGATTATAATCATCTTTTTTTGCAAATATTGTCATGTCCCTGTACAACAACATTGACAAAAATACTCTGAGGGTGGAGCTTTTATGAATTTGCAAGGCGTACAAATGTAAATTTAGATAACGAGTTCCTCTAAACTCCAGAGGAAAAAGAAAAGCTTGATAAAAGGAAATGGTGAGTCATTCCAACTTTGAGGGGAAAAAAAGACAACGTCTGATATGTCATCAATACAAAATGGTCCCATCTTGTGTTTTCAAGATGCCTTGGGCTTAAATAGGGCTCATTAATTGTAGGTTTCCCTCTTGAAATGAGCCAGGCAGTGTATGAAGGACAGCAACAACAGGACATCCATATTCTGCATACAAAAACAGATGAGGAGGAGGGGTGCGTAGATGTCACTCAATGCATTTGTGAATATAGCTACATCTTTAGGGAAAAGGGGAATAAATACATAATTCAGGGGAGCAAGTTCTGCTGAGAAAATAGAAAAACAAAGTTCTTCAAAAAGGCGACAGAACTGTTTTCAAGGCTTATTCTTTTTTTCAGACAAAAAGAAAACAAAAAACGACTATAAGAAGAACAAACAAAGCAGAAACAACAAAAGCAAGAAAAATGCAGCCATGGTCGTTTCAAATCTCAATCAAGCTTGACACAATCACTCAATAGGTAGTTTGCAAAGTACAAGAAGTTTTTCATGCAGATATTAATTTCCTCTTCAGGGGGTTAAAAGGAAGTGGGAGTAGTCAGGGGAAACGTAGTACTCATGCAGCTCTGGCATAGCGTCAGTGTAGGTATGCTTGGGAGGGAGGGCTGAGCAGGTAGTGAGGGAAAGTGAGAAGGGGGTGCAACGGCAGCTGATAACAAAATATTACCTCAGTTTCTCAAAAGAGGTCATCAGTGCTATGTCCTTATTTGGGTCTCTCTCAGCTCGCTTTCCCTTCAGTGTCTCAATCCGAGGGAACTTTGCACTGGTCTTGTGGCGGTACAGCTTTTTGTGTGCAGGTCCAGGGTTAATAAAGTTGGGTTTATCAAACATGTTACAGCCCAGAGCTAGTTGAGGGAATAAGGGATGAGAGGGGTTGAATTTTGCCTGGTTTTTTCCTCCCTTTCCCCCTGCCTTTCTGCCCCTCCCAGCCCCTGTTAGCACGGCTCCTTTTTTCTTCAGGTCAGCCTCTGTGCCTGCCAAGATTTTGAGGGTCTTTAGGTTGAGGCTATTGGCCTCAGAGGGCATGCAAGCCTCAGACATGGGATTCCACAGGGGCTCAATGGAGGCCATCATGAACCTTTGGACCTCAGCCATGCCAGAGACAATGTTGGACAGAATATTGGAGGGCTCCTCAAATTCTCTCTGGTCATCCCCAACCAGGCTGTTGCTCTCTGACCAACCAGTACCAGACCAGTCCCCTGTGCTGCTACTGTCAGTCAGGCTTGTGCCACAACCACCTGCCTGGTTCTTTGCTGCCTTACCCTCCAACATGGCCTTTATCTTTTTGGTGGAACGTGAATTTTGTTTGGCGGTCTTGACCTTTTCTGACTTAGGAGCTCTGGGAGCCCGGACTTTCTTTGGGCTCTGTCCTGCAGCTGTCTGTTTGAAATTGCCTTTCCTCTTTGACTTTATGCTTTTTGCAGCAGCCAACATCTCACCAGTCTGTTCATCAAATTCGGTAACTCCCAGGTCCTTTTTATCTATACATAACACATCCTGACTGTTAAAGTTGTGCAGTGGAAACTGGCTGTCTTCCACTGTGTATGCATTTGCTGTGTGCTCTTGTTGCCGCATAACGTCACAGTTCCACTTTACCTCCCTATTGCAGTCCATAGTCATTTCATTCACATCCTGGTATTCTCCAACATTCCCTGCCATCTTCATCTCACGCCCCACCACCTGGGGGGACAGGTTGGGGGTCTCAGGAGGGGAAAGCTCTGACAGTGATGAGTGTCTAAACTTGTCAGGGGTGAAGTTGGAGATGTCCAGCAGGTCTGAGGACTCCCTGAGTGGGGTAAGGGCGTCCACACTCTGCTGAATCACCACTTTAGGACTGCAATGAGCTAAGAAGCTGTCTCGGCCCTCCTCCTCACCCTCTCGCTCACAAGACTTGAGGCTGAGGGAGCTGTAATTGCTGGAGGAGACTGACAGAGAGCCCACTGAGTCATAGCTGATGAGCCTGCCATTGTCTGTGCACAGGGACCCTCTCTGGTATTGCACCTGGCCCTCCACACAGGCAGACTGACACACTTGCAGATCTACCTCAGGCTGCATCCCAGCCTCAGTCAGGTAGCTCTTCTCATAAAGCAGCCTGTCAGCCTCAGGGCTCAGTTGGCTGTAGTTAGACACTGGCAAGCTGTCATTCAGGGGCACAGCAGCTGGGAAGTTGTTGGGTAAGATGGGAGTCTCAGGGGTCTCAGGCCCAAAGCTCTGGCTGTGACTTGCGCAGAGCTGTGGGTGCCACATCTGGGGGAAGCTGGGACAGTTCTGGGGAGACTGCTGGAGCTCTGACTCGGAAGGAGGAGAGAGGACGCAGCTCTGAGCGATCTGCAGAGAAGAAAACTGTTTCTCCTCTAGGGATAGCCCCAGAGGATACTGCCTAGAGGGCTGCTGGGGGAAATAAGAGATAGCTGAACTACCGGAGGAGTCTGTAGCATCTAACAAGGTCTGCAGGTAGCCCCCCGGGATGACAGGGACACCCGCTTCCACCTCCTCTGAGGAGGAGGCTTTGTCAGGAGAGCAGTTGGACGAAACAAAGGGGAATTTCTCCTCCGATGTGTGAGCGGTGGTGGTATTGTCTGAGAAATGGGGTTTGACTGAAGTTGAGCTAATGCCTGCCTCTTCTAACCCAGCAGTAGGGTCCTCAATCTGTGCCGCAGCGACACAGGCATCCGTTTCATTTGTCACGCTCCTCCCCTCCTCTCCTTCTGCCTCTTTCATTTTCTTGCTCCTCAGCCTGGCTTCGCTTTTGAATTTCCTTATCCTGACTGTTTTATTTCCTCCCAATCTCCTTCCCTCCCTCTCCTCCCTCTCCTGGGAGCGGCTCTTGGCTGTGACTGTGTGCGTGATGGAGTTTGTATCTAATGTGACCGGGAGGCCTGGGGCTGCTATTATTCTCCTTACCGTGGGGATGGCCTCTTCTTTAGTGACACCTCTCTGGCCATGATCAGAGAGAGGGGAGCCCTGTGCTGTTGCTGATTGCTCCACAGTGTGAATCCTCTGAACCTTAAGCCTGTTTGCAATCTTGTATTTCCTTTTGGGATGACAAGAATTAAAAGGGCGATGATGGCGTCCATTTAGATGAAAACCACGTTGTTCTTTATCTCTGGCAGCCAGCTTAAGCTGTTCCTGTCTCTCTTTTTGCCTCTCCTGCCAGAAATCCTTCAGAGGAGCCAGTGTCTCATATTTGCTTACCGTGTCGGTGTTTAAGCTCACAGTAGCATCCACAGGGTCCAACTTTCCCAGTTTCACCGACATGAGTCTCTCTCCTTTAAACCTGTTGATGATGATGTATTTGATGACCACTGGTGGCTCTTTACGACAGGATTTCCGACGTTTTTTGGGGCACCAGTCTACATCCTCCTCCTCTTTTTGACCGGAGGGAGCTTTCTCTTTTTTCTCTGCATTCTTCTCGCTCTCAAGCGAGTCAACGTCGTATAGATAATCATCACTGTATCGAACCTTTCTCTTGGAGCGCAAACCATAGTTGAGAGGGTTAGAGGAGCTGAGCAATCTCTTTGAGTGGCCTTTCTTAAACTTGCCCTCCTGCAGCGTGTCTGAGGAGGAGCCAGTGCAGGAGCTGTCATCACTAAATTCGCCTGACTCCTCTGTGGAATTAAAGTCCATTAGGTAGTTCACTTTGGGAGTAGACATGGGTGAGCCTTGAGAACCATCAAGGGGGCTCCTGCCGCTGCAGTCCCCAGCCTTTCCTTCCTGTCCTGTCACCAGGATGAGCTCATCAGTTTTGGGCTGAAGCTCCTCAGCACTCCTCCTCAAGACTCCTGCTCCTTCCTCTTTCTTGGCACAGTTGGCCAGGACACTAGGGAAGAAGTTGAACTGTGTCTCCTCCTGTAGAACATTTGTTTTTTCCCTCATGTTGTCCTGGAAAGACTCATAACGAATCTTCAGAGAACAGACATCACTGCTTAAAGTTGAATCATCATCTTCATCATCAAATAGATTGTCAACATCTTCCTCAGAGAAGAGGTTGACTGATAGTTCATTCTTAGAACAAAGGTCCAACAGTTCCATCTTACTCTCACTGATGAAGGATTCAAAGTACCCCCAGTCTTGGCCGGCATTAGCCAGCAGAACTTCCTCTCCGCTCACTTTGTCCAGTAACAGTCCCTCATACAAATTCTTAGCTGTTGCATCATCCTCTGGGTCATCACAGTCCTCTGTTGTTTTGTTTCCATCCACTCTCTTGCCCTCACCTGGGGCTTTCGGTAGAGGAAAGCTAAGTAGCTGGTCAGAGAGGAGCTGTTCTCCATAGTGACTCACTGCCTCCCCCGCATGGCTCAGACACTGGATGCTGATGTTGTTGATGTCAGAGAAGTCCTCTCGGCTCACATCCCCTATCCTTACACTTAGCCCAGTATCTGTGTCAGAGTTGGTGTTAGGGTCATGGGGCGAGTTCTGGATGGAATTATGGTCAGTAGCATCACGGGTCTCAATGAAGCAGCCGAGGCAGGTGCGGGTAGGCTGAAGAAGACACTCTTCTGCCAGGGCAGACACAGTGCCAGGCTCCATCATTGTAGCTGACAGAGGGAGGGCAACGGGCAGCAGAAGGGAAGTCTTCTGTGTGTCTCCTGTTGGACCCCAGGAACTTATAGCTGGGGTGGGAAGTAATGTGGGAGAGGGTGTGTGGTGAAGGTGGGGGACTACAGTTGGAGCGTCATCGGAGGGAGGGCAGGGGGCCACTGTCAGGCTCAGAGAGGACTCAGAGCCAAGGGGCAGAGGGAGGGTTGGTGGTGTAGGTGTGGTGCTGTGTTGTGTTGGGCAGGCCCGCTGTGAAGTCTCTACGGCAGGAGGAGGTGAGGATGGAGGGAGAGCAGCATCAATGAGCCTGCACAGACTCAGATCACCACTCTGCTCACATACCCCTGCAGGGGGAAAAAAGAAAACATTTCAGCTCTTACAACTCTTTGAACTGTAAGTCTGAAGTTAAATTACATTGTTTCTGTTCTGTAGTTATACTGACATTTCTTCTGGGCTGCTGAAATGCAATTAGCGTCAATTAACCCCCTAGAGCTCAAAATGTCATTTTTTGATGGCAGCTTTAAACATTAATAATTCAGAGGTATTGGAAATGACAAGTTGGGTAAGGATAACTTCTTACCCATTACTGCTTGATGTTCAAATGTAAAAGTCTAGACTAGGCAAGAAGTACGCAGACATAAAAATTCCTACCAGATTCTCAGAATGCATAAAACACGAGTAAGCTGACTCACAAATGGAGTCACCTGCTTCATATTAAGTTAACATGGTGGCATAAGTGAAAGTGATTAAGAGCTGCTAGAAATGCAATTGTTCTATTTAATAGAACCAAATGATTAATTTTATCACATGCTTATAGGAAGCAGTGTGAAGTTCTCATAAACAAAAATTGAGTGTCCTGAAAGTAGGTGTTAGTGATCAATGGAAAGACTTACACAATTTGGAAACATTTATTTCATGGGATAATAATTAGTAAATGGTTTGAATTGTGTGTTAAATAAAGCTTTGATTCATAGACAGAGTACAAAAAGTCACTCAAAAATGTTACTAATTGGGTTACTGAAGACAATGTAAGCTCAGTCTTCCTTTACCAACCCAAGAGCAATATATGTGATCACATTAATGCAGTAGCATTTAATCTGTATTGACGCAGCTCCATCTTAGGTCTAAGGTAACAAGATACTATAAAATTACACAGATTGGCAGCAACAATAGCAGTAAAGACTAAATTGAAAGTAGGTTTTGGGGCTTTTCTACAGGTCAATTGTGACAATGTCTTAATCAGTTGAAGACATCCATCTGATGAGTAACAATCAAAACCCACAGAAGCGGGCTTGTAGCAGCAGGCAGATAGCTTTGTTTGCTCTGCATAATTAGATGACAGCAGCGGAGGCAGGTACATACACATGGGACACGACAGGCCCATATGTTGGAGACTGTATAACCAATATCATCTACACCTGCCTCCCTCTACAATCTCAAGCTGCTGCCTCACACATATTCTTTAAAACCATGCCAGAAAAGAATTTGAAATTGAAAAACATACCGCAGCAATTAATGTGTGCACAGAGGTTAACTAGCAACGTCCCCCATTTTAGAATGGATGCGCCTAATCATTATTGAGGTAGTGATGAATGCTTGAGGGGAAGACTGCTTAACAAACAGTATTCAATATGGCTGTATTGGTGGTGAGTAAATCTTTGAATGTGGATATGATTTGAGAGTGATTTAACGAGGTAATGAAATGTCTGAGAGCAGGTCTCTCTGGGTCTGTGGCCTGCAGACACATTGGAGCAACCAGAACGTCTACTAAAAGCATATGACTGCGCTACTGTCATCCTTAATGAAGAAAACCTCAGGAGAAATATGCATCTTCTCTCTTCCTCTCAGTCAGAAAATAGCAGCAACTTGTCAGAGGCTACAGAAGCATCACAGCTAGGTGCTTGCCATCAGTTCCCTTCAATCTGTGAGCCAAAATGACCTCAGAGCAAAAGCATGTTACTGACACATGTTCTCTGTGGTGAATCAGGACAGACATCCTTTTCTACATTTAATCAAGCATTTCAGTAAATTTTGAGCCACATTCCATTGCATGGCACTTATTGTAAAGAGAGAAGCAGAGGCTGCAATGATTTTTTCTAGGTGTGGACAATTCATTTGGATTTATTTGGAGTAATATGTAAACAGTGCCAGTGCTCGAAATCCACCAAGTCTTTTTCCAGGACTCATAGATAAGGCAAATATAAAGAAATTATTACTTATCTCTTTCATTAGCCCTATGAAAAAGCAAAGCCACAGAAAGTGGGAAATTACAAAAAAGGGGAGAAATTAACTTCCTTTATCCCCCTGTGCTCGGATGAAACCAAAGCTGCCACCTAATATTTCCAAAAGATTGTTCAAAATTGCTGTGAAACATTAAACTCATATTGAAAAATGTGTTTCCTCAGGGTTTATAATGGATTAACAATCTATCCTATCCAATGTGTGCGTGCATGTGATTTGCTGGTGTGTGTGTGTGTGTGTGTGTGAGAGAGAGCGAGAGAGAGTGTGTGTGTCTATGCGTGTATGCATTTGTGTATGTGTGTGTGTGTGTGTGTGTGTGTGTGTGTGTGAGAGGGAGAGTGATAGAGTGTGAGTATTGGCTTGGGGGTATAGTGTTATCGAGAGGCCATCTGTCTCCAGCTGGACCATTAGCTCTTCAGCTGTTCAGAATGTGCCACAGATCAGTCAGTCAGACAGGTACACAAACACACACTCACACACACACACGGGGTCTTACAGCGATGACTGTAAATGACAAATCAAGTTTGACATTAGAGGTCAAAGGGGGATCGGCAGCCTCATATTCACCGATATGGTACAGCATAATGTTACTACTGCATCTGAGCTGGCAAATGTAAACAAGATAAACATCCAAAATACTCACTGCTGCCAGAATACATTAGCTTACAAAAAGAGCAGCTCATATACTATTAAAAAACAAGCTTCGCACACTCTGAAATCATCCTAACACAGTTGTAGTTTTAAAATTCTCTTATCAGGAGAAGTGCTCCTTGAATAGAAACTGAGGCTGGATGTGACACAGCTCATGCAAGCTGGCAAGGACATTCACCACTGAGCATATGGAAGGACCCCGGCTGCTGGCAGGAGGTGGTGATCTTCTGATCCTCAGTCCTGCCAAGCCCAGCCATGCTAGACAGCCCGACCACCGCCAAACTAGACCAGACCAGACCAGAGCAGTTAGCACTCGGAGCTCTCCGAGCCTCATCTATGTTTCTAGCCATGACATTCAGGGCTTCATCCACCTGAGGTAAGCCCGAGCTGCTCTGTGCCAGTTAGCTCTGTGGGGAGACGAGCCCATGCCGAGGGACACGGTCATGGACATGAAGTTGGCGTCTGTGGTCTCATCTATTAGTGTGTCAGATGCCACACATGCACATACACACATACATCTATGATTTTTCTCTCTTCACTTACAATCCACTTTCAGTCACTTTATAAACAGGACAAAAAGAGAAAATATAATAATATTTCTATATGACGACCGCTTGTCCCTGATATTAACAGGAAGCAAACTCATATATCTACTCCATGTGGCCGAAGGAATAAAATAACTTAAATATCACAATTTGAAATACAAAAGAAATGAAAACAGCTGACATGGCCTTTTAATGGCTTTGTGAAATCATTCCTCACTCCCACCCCCCCTCTTTCCATCCCCTTCTTCCTCCCTTTTCTGATATCTATCTCCTTCCCTTCAAACTTCCCTGCTCCATATCCCTGTTATATGGAGGCTTTTACATTTGTAAAATGCAGAGCTAGCCGTTCTGCAGCTCAGCCACCCGGGGCGTTCACTTATCCAGCTGGTAGGCCAGCCACAGAAGCCGCTTGCTACCTATTGCTCCATCTTCACTATATGTCATTTTGTGAATGGTGGGGGAAAATCATTCCAGCCAGTACAGGATGTTCATAATAAGTGGTGAGTAACTGCAGCATGATTCATGGCCATCTTCCTCAGAGAGCTGCACTATTCCTGCTCAATGGAGCTGTTTTACCCTTTATTCTACTGCTCTTTTTCCTAGTCTCATTCTCCATCCTCTCCTTCTTCCTCTTTTTCTTTTGGTGCCACTCAAGGAACAGGCTAGCGCTGGGGATAATCTGCCTGATTCTGGGGTCCCCAGTGGGGACAGGTCAGTCCCAGTGAGCCTGACCAGAGCTGAAACACTAAGATGAACCTCATCTAAGGATCAGTGGTGTTTGGTAAGAGGTAAACTTTAGGGCGCAGTAGGTGGTGGCTGAAAAATCAGTGGGGTTTATAGTCCAAGGGGTGGGGTTAAAGTAAGGGACACTACACCACAGACGTACCTGGATTAACTTGAATTAAGTTTTACATCAAGAGCTTACGTCATGAAAATATCAGTATGATGCATGGTTTATGTTACTGAGAATTCACAAAGAAGCAGCAGGTATGACCTAAAATAAAAACTGAATAAAGAAATAAATCCGAATTAACGGTATTTTACACACACACACACACACACACACACACACACACACACACACCATCTTTTGCCAGTGCTAATGAATGAGAATGAGTGTAAGAGAATTAATGGCTTCTTTCACATTTGCACCTTTTTATGAGAAAAGGTAGATGTCATATTTTCTGAGTTGTGAAAGCATTGGGAGAGAGGATTAACAGTAGCTTAAAAAGCTTAATTTAATGTTTCTTTTCCACTTTTCATTTTAAAAAGACAGGATGTGTTTCACCTTCCCTTTATCTTGTCAAAGAGCTTAAAACTGAGGGTGAAAAGCTAATTCAAGAAAGCTAGTTCCATGGTATGTGGTAATACTAATTGTCTTTTCAAAGTTTTTAAGATGTGAGAGAAACTGTTGTCTTTAAGCTTTCATTTATTCTAACAAATGCTAGATTATTCTTGGAAAAATTTAAATTTCTCCTCTTAGGTCAATAACCAAGTTGTTCAAAGCAAAATTTCAAAGAATTAAAAGGCAAAATTAACATTTTTAGGTGCATTTCTCATTTAAAAAAGAAATAAGTAAATAGTTTTCACCTGTGTCCTCCACTACATTTGCATTCTCTGGTTCTGAAGTCTTCACGATCAATGTGAGACTGCTGTCTGTTAACACATCCATCAATACGGCTCAACGTTTCACCTCCTACGCATCATTTTGACTGTCCCACCTGTTGAAAGACAGAGCCAGAGAGAAACAGAGAAGACAGACAGAAATAGAAAGAGATGGGAGTACAAAAGGAATCATTAAGGGGTGATTGCCATGTGTCTAATGCAGAATAACATTAGACAGTAGATTAGATTTCATTACAACAAGGACAGACAAACACAAAGTTGCAGTAATTGAAGAAAAAGCTTCAAACACGATAGAGACATCAAAGAGGCCCTTGGGGCACCAAACAATCACTCATTTCTTCTCTGTGTCGCAGATTCGTGTCTAAGATTAATTTAAACTTTACCAACCAACAAAGTACACAGAAGAACAGAATAATCACAGCTAAGATCACTATGGCAACTATATGCCATACTATCTTATTTTAAGCTTCATTTAACATTTATAGCAGAGTTGTTAACCTATGTGAACCCTACATAGGCGGCTCTGAGCATATTTGTTTATTGTAATTAGCTGACTCCCTCCCTTCTGTGCGCCTCGGCAGCAAGAAAACCAACCCAGCTCAAAGAGGACAGATTAAAGAGATGCAACTGAGGTGGTGACAGCTAACTGTGAACACTGACAATGCTTTTTACAGTAGCAAGTGATGGTGGAAGTGGGGGTGGGGATGATTGAGTGTATGTGAAGCAGGATGCAGTGCACTGGGTACAATGTAATACAAAACAATACGTTAAGGTAGAGAGAGAAGAGAGGTTGTCAGCCTCCTGAAATTGGGTGGGGTGAAGAAAAAGCATATTAACCTAGTGCGATTCCTGAAAGAATAATGATGGTACAAGAGACTCTGGGCCAGTAAATGATGAACATTTGATGTTGTGGCCTCCTGCCTGTTTATATTGTTTTCTTTTTTTCAGCTCCTGCAGTCCTTCTCTGAAGGAGTGATGCTGCAGGATGACAAATGAGCCAGGGGAGGGGATCTAATAACATGATCTCCTTGTGGTGTGAAAAGGGTGGCAGGGAGATTAAGACAGACGGCAGACAATAAGACAAAGGTAGTGTGCGGCTGAGTACAAACAACTGCCATCTCTTTCATGCTATTGCTTCTAAATGTCATTAGCTGTTCACTGACCTGAGCGGTAGAGCTACCTGAAGGGAACCCCTGCTTCAGCTTACAGTTGCATACACACTGGCTCAGTGGGTAATTATCTCATGAGCCATCACATCTGCTCATGTGTGCAGCAGGTACAAGGACCCTCTAGGTAGACACAGCCAGACCCCATTCTTCTCTTCGCTATTACTCCTAAAGCCGAGGCTTAAATGCACGTGGCATTTACAGAGCTAAGAGATGTTTTTCAGGTCATCTTGTATCAATTCGGCACACTGAGAAATTGAAATTCTGCATCTAGCCATAAAAGCATCCCCTTCGACAAGGCATGAATTGGAATTGGATATCCCCTCCTGAACTGGCTGACGCAGATGAGCTAAGCCCAGACTTATCAATGCAACAATCCCAGAGACTCAGAAAAAGTGGAGACACAGCAGCACCCTATTAGACATAGGCTCCAGCCACCGAGCAGTGTGTCTCCAGAGTGGCAGTGAGAAAACACACAGCTGGGATGCTGGTCAGGCTGCAGAGGTCCTGCCAGAACTAAGTGCCTAGAGCTACTTGTAGATGTCTAGGGGGTTCTCTGCATGCGTGTGTGTGTGCACGTGTATTTATGCCCAATTGCATGTGTGCTAGACAAAGCCCCAAGGCTGAGGATCCACAGCATCAGCATCCACTGGCAGAAGCTGCAAATACAATCACATGAAGAGTGAGAGAGGGAGAGAGAGAGAGAACGAAAGCCAGGCATTTCACAACCCTCCCAACACCCCTCCTGCCAGCCGGCTCCAATGCCTCAAATGTGTTTATTTTCCACATTATTCATGATTCTCCTGCATGCTCCCCCTCTCCCTCCCATCACCATCGCCAGCACTCTGTCAAGACCTGACGAGAGGCCATTTCAATAACAAAGATGGACTAACTGCAATAGAGAGTGCACATAAATTGGAGCTACAGCCAACAAGCATGTCCAATTTGCCAAGCGGTTAAGCCTGATGTCTGGGTGCAGCTTTAAGAGAGCGCCGCGGCTGCCGTCAACAGGTTTGCGCCGACCCGATTCATCCATCCACATCATTAATACTTCACAGAGGGCACCGTCATTTAACTCTGCTGCAGGAAACCGCTCTTTAAACACCACACATTAGGGCACGTAATCACTGTGCACTCATTTCTGGAGCATTCAGCAGGTGTAGGAAAATGGCTAGTACTTCTGACCCCTCCATTGTTCTCGCGTGCGCGCCGGGGTTCTTTGCACGATGATAAACAGAAATGGAGACAAAGAGCAGAGAGTGGGAAAAGGCAAACAGAATGATTAGGATTTGATTTATCCTTTTAAGCCCTCCACGTCCTCCACACACCATGTGTTAATGTGCAAGCTGGATAACAAGATAAGAACATGTTTACTCGCTCTATATGGAACTTATCAGCACCACAATCTAATTCCTGCAAACCTCTTCCCACATCCCCATTTCACTGCATTTCTCCTCGATTCGATTGCATTTCTCTTCAGTGAAGCAGCAACAAGAGGCATGGCTGGAGTGGGATTGTGTATAATTGCCGAAAATACGAAGCAAGGTCCCACAGCAGCAGTATATGTAGGTACAAAGGGCCCATTGTGTCAACAGAGGGAAACAGTCAGGGGCTAAGGAATAGATCCCCAACAGAGGAGCTCTCAAAGAGGGCATAGCGCCACAGGGAACACTGATCCAAACAGACAGCGCTGAAATGGCGACTCCTCTTTTCAGCACAGGTATACAGTTTCAGAGCAGGTTCACTGGCTGGCTGCAGACAAGCTGAGTAACCCACCCCACACGCAAGTCATGGTAATACTCTTGAGCTTGTAAGCTCGCAGCAATATGTGGTACGAGTACAGAGAAACACACATCCAATACCGACACAGGTACACAAAAATACACAGAATACATTTCTAAAATAACACACTGTATTCACAGACACATATTAGCATGTAGGAACTTGTCGTTCATTGTAAAGGACAGAATTTCTAAATTTGGGAAGAAAACCTTCAATCCGAACTACTCTATGAAAGGTAGTGAGGGTCTGGGCTCCTTTTAATAGAACAAGAGATTTATCATGCGGTGTACATTTTTCACATGACCTCTGAATTCAACCTGTCATTCTATTTGTGAAGAGGGTAAACACATGCAGATCTAAGATCTAAGGGCCCTCTGATTGAGGGGGAACAGGTAAACTCCACACAGACAGGCCTCTGCTGTCTTGATATCTGGCAACAGTGCTTTCCACCAAGCCATCATACCACTTCATTTGTTTCTCGATCCTTGTCATTAATAAATAGTTGACATTCTCTTGTTAACTGATAGGTGGACTGCAGAGCTCTCCTCATAGTCCCACTATTGTCTGAGTTGCATACGCTATGTCTCTGTTCCTTCTATGTCGCAGAAGAGGCAGTAACGCTCTGGTTCTCTCCCTCCGTCTCTTTCTGTTTCTCCCTCACAAACATGGGCATTGTTCTGTCGAAGGTCAGCTGGCCTCTTCACAAATGGTATGTCAGAGCTCTCCTCCTCTGAGGGCACTGAGACGCCGAGCCAACCTCAGAGAAGCAGCACTGTCAATGGCTGACAGATCAAACACTTTGCATCACCTCACGTCTGTTAAATGTTTCACTTAAACATATCGCACAGACCACAGCCTACAGCCAGCTGACCGCTAACATATGTTCTGTGCCTGCACGAGTGGAAATAACAAGTGAGTTGTCAGTGTTTGTAATTAGAGCTGGTTGGTATGGCTGAAATCAATAGCACAATATTTATACGAGTTTTTTTCTGTATATCACAATAAGGCATACGTCAGAATTACATGAAATAATCATTCAAAACTCAGTCCAAACCTGTATCAACTGATTTTTTTTGGCAAATCAGGGGCAGTGCAACAAGCTGTAAGCACAATACTGACATATAACCATCTTTTAAAATCAATATGGTGAATGTGTTAGCAAACAGCTGCTAATTTACACATCCAGCAGAAATGGAGAAACAGCATTCTTTTGGAGTCGTGTTTGTAACCACCTGACGAATTAAGTCCAACATTCACTCCTCTTGTAGCTCAGTTTTGCTCTCAACCAACTCCTGAGGGAAATATTTGGCTCTTTATTTGCTAAATGCTCCACCATGTTCACAAGCAAGTTGCTAACTTTGTCTGTCTTCTGTTTGGTGCTGAACAGCTAGCGTACAGTGCATTCATCAGAGCTTGTAGTCATTCAGTGTTAAAATAAAAATATTGATTATAGTCAGATAAATATAACTATATTTAATATGGTTTCTGTTTTTGTTCCAACCAGCTCTCCACACAAAGCTCTGATTGGCTGACTCCCCCATGAAAATTGCTTGTCAGGTAATATTTGTGCCACTGCTAAATGCAAATCTCAATAATTTTGTCTCTGACACTTGAAGAGAGAGAGAGAGAAAATTCCTTATCTGTATATTTTAATTCAATGGCGCCTTCTACATGTGCTTCTGCTACTGTGCATCTTCTCTGTCAGCTGTTTGGTGCTATATTTGATCAAACGTCCTTACCTAAAATCCCTGACATGGCCACGGTGATGGCAGAGATTTGGTATCCGCTTGAGATAATCATCGTCAATCACAGGCTGCTGAAGAGCCCATGAAGCTTTTGATAGGTAGAGATTCACTATGAATCAGGATTATAGAGCTGGATGTTTATCAGCTCAGCAGAACCTGCAGAGCCAGATCTGGAAATTTGTAACCACTGTTACCTCTAAGACCTCCGTCTGCCTAAAAATAAAGGTGCATGCCTCTGAATGTCTGTCAGAATCCAGATTTTTCTCAAGCATCTGGACTGGTCAATTAGTATTTTGTTCTTAATGAGATCATACTTCTGCTGAGATACAGCATATGACTGACACTTCTGGCAGGATTTAATCCTAGCTCAGTATGTGGCTTTGGAGTTGAGTGGATTTTAACTCTCTCATGTGCCATAATTTATCTTTAAGCTTTGCTGAAATGTTCTCAATTTAATGGAATCATTTCCCACCATTTTATGGGAGTCAAGTCAATGTTTTTGGTTATTGCCATTAACTCACTCAATAATATTTGCACTGTGAATCATGCACAATGTAAATACTGTTCCTAAATACAGTTTGTACTGTAATTTCAGTCATGTTATAACAGCAAAATTTCCCATAATTGTCTTTAAAGGCATCTTTCGAAATTCCATACCTAGGTCACGTGATAACAACTAAACCATCTCCCCGACAACTGAGCAACTCCATCCACTGAGGACGGCCACGAAATATGGAAACAACAAGACAGTTAAACCTTGTGGGGTTTTTTTTATTGCATTAGATTGCATTAGTGTATTTTAGAGGTGTTATTGTGTCAATGACTGTAATTTAATGGAAAAAAGCCATTACAGGTTAATCCTCTGATTCAAGCCTGTGTTTGTTAGCTATTAAATATTTAACAGAAAAAAACTTAATTTCCTTTACATTATCTTTTTTTCAAAATGGAGACACTGTTTGCTTTAAAAATTAGAAAATTAATTTGCAATTGCGAGGTGATATTTGTTATAAAGTATTTATTATCATAGAAACAAATATACACTTGGAAAAATATACACTTTCTAACAGAAGGAGATGGCAGATAAATGTATTGTTGAATTAGTTATTCTCAAAGTTTTACTTACATACATACATGCATGCAGACGCAACATTTAATGAATAATTAATTTCGTGTACTCTTCAAAAACAAACACATGCTGTACATGATATATAACTTTTAAGATGTTACATATTAACTGATAATAATGTCTGTTACTCTTTTTATCTTTTGCACAACCTGAGCTCTTCAACAGCGAGGAGAGAGATAAGGACAGGAGAGAAATAAGCAGAGGGAAGGCACATCGCTGAATGCCTTCAGAGACTGCTGCTCCATGTGTTCACAATGCTGTTTTATTCATACATGTACAGAAAATCAGGAAAAACAAAGCTATTGCTAAAAACAAAAAAAAAAGTGATGGGGTCTAAGTGGCGATGGGGCCATGCTGGTGAATGGCAGAGAGAAGGATGGCAATAAGGCAGGCAGTAGGCGAGGTGTTAAAAGTTGATTAGGTTGTTAAAGGTCACATAGTCAGGCCTCATCAGCTGTCCGATGGAGCACAAGAAGCAGCTCAGGGCCTCAGCACTGCTGCTAATGAGACAGAAGCAATGGCATCCTCACTAACATATGGATATAACCTGCTCCCATGTACAGCAAACTTCTTATGGTACATGAGATTGCACACTGACTAGCCTTAGGTTGCTGTAACAAGCCCCGCACAACAACACACAGTACAGATGAAGCTAGGTTGAGGCATGTAAAGCTAAATTATTCCATCACAGAAATTGGAAATGCACTATAGGTTTTAACATGTGTATGTACAGTACTACACAGCACACACACACACACGGGGTAACATGCCATAAACCTTCCCATTACAGATTCATTTGCTCATTTGAGCAAATCTATGTTTGGTCCACCCACTGCTGTTGAGGGGTCAGTCTTATGAAACGATTACGTATTTAATGAGGCTCTGCATACAAGCTCACACACATACACATTCACACACATTCCCATACACACTCGCTACATACACAGTGCTCCCACTCAGTACAGTTAAAAACATGCTGATGTATGAGTAACTGCTGATAAATACAGAAGATGCATCCACCGGCCAGAAACTCAGAGACAAAACTATCATGACTAACTCCTTCGAACTCCTGACTGATACACACGAAGCCATACACACACTCACACACACACACACACTTGCATGGCATGAATCAAATAATCTTTACTGCAACAGTGCAAAAAGGTCAGCCATCAGAGATGCAATTATCATATTTCCAACAGGTGCATTTATTAGAGCTATGCTTCATTTGCTTTGCTGAATCCAAATCAGGCTGGGGGAACTGGGGGCCATTACACCGCAGTGATCAGTGCTAATACAGTGACATAATGTCCTGCAGGTTTACATGCCTGCAAAGGCACTCTGTCAATGCCCGTTCCTACCACAACAATGCCTGTCAGACACATTATGGGTTGAAGTGATCAATATTTTTTATTACCACCACTTTGTTCTACCTCTCTCACATAAGCTCCACAATAATTGACATTTATGCAATTTTCAGGGCCACTGCCTTTGTTTTCTTCACAAGTGAGCATGTGTGTGTATGTGTTTGTGTGTGAGTGCTTCTTACTATAAGTGAATGCGTGGCAGCATTTGGCTCTGGTTATGTATTAGACAGATATGTGTCTGACTGTGCAGGAGTGCATTTGTGTACTGATCTGTGTGTGCTTGTGTTCTATATTGTGTATATACCATGTGCACTTGTGCATGCCGTGCACATCTATTCATGAAAGAACTTAAAGTTAGAGTCGCTCATAATGAGAAGCCCTCAAAGGTGAGGCTGGATCACAGGGAAAGGGCATCAGAACAAGAAGTGATGATGGTCGCTATGGTGCTGGTCTCCGTGACAGCCAATCATACAGAAAAACAGCACCTGTAGCGACACAGAGTTACACTGTACCTGTTTTAATTCAACCTCTGCAAGAACAGACCTGCCTACAGCGGAGATGGTGGAAAAAAAGAAAACCACACTCAATATCAGTGTTGGCTACAACTGCCATGAATGGCTAATCAATAAAGCGGTGCACCTATGGGAGACATGTTCCATTAAGTCTGTGGGTCAATGTGTTTGCCAGCAGATAGCACTGGTTTATTTTCCCCGAAGCTTGTCCCCAGCCCTATGCCACACATGCCTTATTAGCTGACCTGCTTGGCTCCATTGATGTGTTTCAGGGGTCACCCACGGACTCCCATCAGTCAGTGACTCTCAGAAGGCATAGGGTGAACGCATATGACCTCTGCCCTCTGACCCAGGATGACCCTCAGTTAATTAGGTGTGTGTGTTTACCAAACATCTGCTCAATTTAGACCATGACTCTCCTGTCTGGAAAAAAGTCTCACATTTACAACACAAATACTATTAGCGAGTTATAATACAGGGGTGGGCTAAATATTGAGCAAGATAACTAACAGACACAAAACTGCAGACAAATTTCCAAACTACCCAATATGTTACTGGGTGGTTTTAATGACACAGTAGAAATGTGGCGTTTAAGTTTTACATCAGTGGTCAGCGGTGTCATTTGGTTCATATTTCCTTTTTTTTTGTCAGCACGTACATGTCATCACTACACAGACTGATGAAAGGAATGTGAGAACACACACATAACACAAGAGCTAGTAATTAATGAAATGACCTCTGAATGCTGCACCTACAGCAGGCTCCTCTCATCGCAGCTACACACACGCACAAGAATAGAATGGCTGTTTGTAGCTGCTGGAACCTGCCAATTATTCTGTACTTTACTGGACCCTCGCTGCATCGGAGGTGTGATTGGAATAACAACCATCCTCAAAACCACGCGATTCTCCATTCCCTGTAGGGCAGCACTGAACCAGCAGGGGAAGAAGGAAGGAAGCGTGACGAGATGGTAGCAACGATGAGGAAGTGGATGTGTACGAGACAGAGGAAGAGGAGAGGGAGAGAAAGCAAAACGGATGGATTACATGATGAAGGAGAGGAAGGGGAGGTGAGGGAAAGAAGTCAAAGCCGGGGCTCCCTGGCAACATGCAGAGGCAGAGGCTGTGTAAGAGTGAGTGCTGTCTGAGTGACACTCACTCTCATATCCCCCCCTCTGGGGAAATAACCCCCTTAATCCAGCATGCTCTTTCAGATAGACAAGATCACCCTTCTTCTCCCAGCAAGGATATGAAACGCTTCCCCTTGTGATTCAAATACCAGGGATGAGGGCTGGAAATCGAATAGACAACAATGTGACGTGGCACAGCTAGAGAAAGACATCAATGTGTCCGTCTCCTCCTCTCTCTCAGCCGACTCACTGCCATGGAGGGAGGCACAAAGTCATTGGTTAACACTGGAGGAAGTGGCCTACCATTGGCTCGTTTGTTGGGAGGTGGCATAGCATTGGTAGTAGGGGGCACAATTTTAGATAGTGAGGTGTCTTTGACTGTAAACACTGGCTTTTTATAGGACACAAAAATCTTTTTTTACATTGTTAAATGTGTGTATTTATGTTACAATAATGGTGTGCAGTTTTTTTTTCTTTTTGTCTAAAATAAGTGGCCTAAATACACTGCTCCTTTGCCTTGGTTTCTGAAAATCACCTACTATATCCCTCCTGCTTTTTTAATGCCTAGTCCCTCTTGGTAATATCCTTTTTAATAAGCAGACACAATGTGACAAACACTCAGAGACAGAGTTAATTAACAGTACACAGCACTGGACGAACCACGGAATCAATAAAGTAAAGGCAGGCCCAGTCGCAGCAGGCCGAGCAGCAAGACCCGCCAACCACGCAGCCTTTCAGTGTAAACCGAGGGAGGTCTTTTTCTCTCCATACTGGTAAATCACTCCACAGCCAGGCTGCTTGGCACACAGAGCGAACTGCAGTGCTAGGCCGACACAGTGTGATATTATATTAGCATTACAAAGGCTTTCCCACCATCTGTGACACACAGTGGAAAAAAATCACTTTTCAGTTTCCAAGCCCTGAGTGCTGATGTTTCCATAGGTTCTGTGAAGAGGGCTGATGGGAGTGTGGCTGGGGATGACAAATGAAACATGCATTTATTAGAACCTCTCTGACACGTGTGATTCACCTCCACTACAGTACATATAGTACACGTAACACGCTAAGAGCCTCACGGTTATTCTAAGTCTTTTAACTTCAGCTCAGGGTTAACAAATATGGTTATTCACAGCCATTATAAACCTATCAACATTACAACACTGGACTCTGTGGCATTTCTACTCTGATTCAAAAAGATAGGCCAGGTTTATGATCATTTCTAGCATAGCGTATGATAAAAAAAATCCATAAAGTGCTATGTTCTCCTCAGTGAGAGTTTCTGTGCTTCACTCAGCGGCCTAGGGGAATGAATAGACTTGGCTCGTCCACACAGCTCTCCTTGCTTTCCACTGTAGCCTGTTGTCACTAGCCCCTGGTCGTACGCCAGTCGCCTACTTGGCAGGGAGAGGTGCTGTACAAAGCAACTGGCAGGTCTGGTAAATAATGCTGATGGAGTGTGATAGAGAGAGAAGCATCTCCTTTATTCCACACAGCTACTCTGTTTCAGCAGGCAGTGAGGAGAGACAAATGCCGCCTGTTTTTTCCAATCTATTCGACTGGAGATGCAGGAAAAAAACCCGACTTACCTAGCTCCTTTTTGTGTTATCTTTCATGATGTTTGCCAGCTTAAGAAAAACCAATAGCCCTCAGCCAATGTCTTACCAGAATACCCAGCATTGCAAGAGCAGACAACCTGCCAACAGCTGGGATTTACAGTTGAAACTTCATGCATACAATTACACAGATGAACGAGGGACAAGTGGACAATAGCAATGCAGCATTGAGGGGAAACACTCATCCAGGCAATCATGCAAAGCCCTCTACTTAGTTAGTAAAACAGGAAAGAGAGAGTGAAAGAGAGAGACATGATTATCAGATGCTGTATGACTGACATCATAGTTCAAGCTTCAGCATCAACACAGAAACGTGATCACACTCCTGTGTGAATCCTGTGACTTTTTCAACAATGCTGTCTGAATTAGGGGGGCATAAAGCAAAAGCAACCTTAAGTTCTGCACTACATTTCCATGCACTGTTGTAAGACTTTGTATATGTGACTTTGAGCATGAACCAGGACCATAAATACACTGTTAACATTGCTCATTGTCGCCATTCACTAAAATGACGCCCTATGCCATCAGTCCCTCCTGTGTGGAGACATGAAGGAACTCTACAGCTTACCAGAGGCTCTATCTAAAAGGAGCAAGCCCTGCATAGTCTATGTGGAAACATTCAGTGGCGTCAGTGGCAGTAGCCAAAGAACGCATGAGCACTTATCAGTAGAAGGACAAAAATACAGCATGATCCCATATAGAGGCCCTGCGCCAACCTGTAATCCATATCTTTGGATGAGTACATTGCACATGTGGACTCCTGTCATCCGATGTGGATATTAACTGGGTGTATTACTGCATATAAAGAGCATATATGGCTCAGTGGCAGTATATAAAGCCACTCTCGCCCCTGTGGGAGTGCAAAGGGTCAGTGAGGTTTCCATCCCGGTGTAATATTCCTGTCACCAAGTCTAATTCTGAAAACACCTGTAGATGCATCCGGCATCCTCCCTTTCACTACTTGTAATTCGAATTAGCATACAGCCCAGAATATCCAGTCTGGTGAAGCAGTCAGGAAGACAGCCTGGTGAGAGCGAAGGTAGCAGGGTTAGCTCTCTTGTCAAAACCAATATCCACCTCTTGAAGACTAGACTGGGGAGAGGCAGCCAAAATCATCTGCATAAAGGAGAGGCACTAAAATCACCTCTCATAAAATACGACAGGGGAGCCAGCTCACACTGGTTAAAGCATGATGAAAGGAGTGGAATCCAACACAGCTCCCTGTCTGTGGATAATCAAACAACCCTGGCGCTAAAAGCATGGCATTCAAATTCAATTGTGAAAGCTGCTGCTGTCTGAGAAAAGGAAAAAGACGCTAGAGAAAAATACACCCCTGTTGTTTTGAACTCTGTGGGAGCTTAAAAGAAGTGTTTTATAATGCCTCCCATTAGAAATAAACGCGTAAACCCTAAAACCAGAAAAATAGTTAACAGTACACATAGTATACGCTGAAATAACTGTGATTGCGTCAAATGATGATTGATTGGTAATGCAATGAAAATAATAAAGATTTATTAGTGCAGTTGGCAACATGACCTCATGAGATCATCAACCTGGACCATGACATCTAATCCCCAAGGAAACAGCAGTACAAATTAACCAGCAGATGATGACAATACACCACATGGATTATCACATAATGTCAATGCACAAGATATCCTTCTTGCTACAAGCTGATCGCCTTGTACAGCTGAAGTGTCAGAGATATGCTTTAAAAAGAATGTCGTCCATCCTTAAAATGTAACTGGTTAATATACTGTATTAAATATCTATAGAGTAAAATAACAACAATGCACATCAAAGAGCCACACACAGACACGACAGCAGGCTTTTACACTTGGACTGCAATGTAGTGGTGCGGCAAAACAGCCGAGGCACCAGAGAGAGTATGAATGCCTTATTACAGCAGTGTGTGAAGTGGAGCTGGGAGCAGGGAGGGAGAGGGGAATGTCTCAGTGACAGAGGGAGAGGCTGATGAAAGCCCTGCACACAGCAGTCGAAAGCGCCGACACATGACACAGCTCATAGCTGCTCGCCATCCTGGACAGGATTGCATTCATGACCTACTTCATGTATATTTAAACACTCGCAGTTCCAGTTCAATTTCAGCTAAAAACAACACACACACACAAATATATGAAATATCAGGGCGAGCCTCACATAGCAGTGAGCTGAAAAAATGAAGCCACAGATGACCCCAAAATGGAAAGATTTGTCTTTACGTCATTGTTTCGTCTAAATTAATAGAAAAATTGAGCAGGCTGTAGGGGCTCTGACACATTGAGACAGCGTGGTCTTCACACATGGGTGTATCTTCAAGGCCCTTGGTGTGTTTGTGTATGGGTGTCAATGTGAGAAAGTGTGTGGGTGTATTTGCTTGACTATATCTTTGTGTAAGAGAAAAAGGGAATGACGCGATGATGAGAGCAACTGAGCGAGAAGGAGAGAAAGAGTATGGACATGAGGGCTGAGAGCAAATGAGAGGCAGAGAGAACATGGTGGTGATGGTAGAGGAGGGGGGGATCTCTGTGAGCCCAGGGGGTAGGTAAGATTACGGATGTACACACAATGTTCTGGAGCACAGGCCAAGGGCTGAATAACAGAGTGTTGCTGTTTCTCCAGAGCTGCTTGCTACAGCTCACTCTGTGCCTTGTTCTGCTCAATGCCCAGGGCAGCCATTCAGAGACGCTCGGTAGCAGCACAGATAGACTCTCATATCCCAAACAGTTCCTCCAACAGAACGGCACTGTTGTTGATGAGCCCTTAAAACCACACACACAGGGTAGAGAAATTCAAGGAGAAGGCTCACATTTGTCTTCCCTGCGACGTTATTTGTCCTTACGAGTACATTTCCAGCTGGCTCTTCTGTTATAACATATTCAGTTTTTTTACTGCTATTATTTATTATGCTCAAATGTAGGGCAGTGGGTAATTGCTCCTCATTAGCATCATTCCATTATCACTATCATTATAACCAGATTAAGGCGATACTACAATTATCACAACTGCCATGAAAACATCCAGGCTCATGTTAGTCAAGTTAAAGTAGAAATAACCCCATTAACCTGGATTACATGTCAATCTTGTGAATTACTGTGGAACATATAGTAGAAAAGTGTCTCCCTACACATGAACATCGGCAACACAAAAACAACAATCAACAACAATGACCCTTCTTTTAATTTGTGGCACTAATAAGATGTTTTCTCTGGGCTAAAACAAACCCTTCGAACACCAAACCTGATCATCAGAAAATAAAAACATGTAAACTCAGGTTACGGGGAAACATTACCGTTAGTCATGTGACAGCTTTAACTGAACAATTACTGAAACGTGATCTTGTTTTCCATATGAATTGGGTTATTATGTGCATGTAAATACAGATCGTCTTACTATTATTTGCATTTTGGATATATAATGTAAGTACTGAAGATGATACAGTGTCAGAAAACAAGGTACATAAACTTTTGTCCCTGGGGCTGTCTATTAGACAGTAATGTACTTTGCAGTGACAAAACAGAAATTCTGTACACTGTTTTCTCAGGTTGGGAGTAATAGCAGAAGTACCGATATCAAAATATGTCCTACTTGTGGACTTGTGGAAACACTGCTTTCAGCAAGTTCTTTTGCAAATGAAATATGCCAAGCAGTTTGACTTTGTTAATTTCCTTTTTGTACCTCCCATTCTTTCTCCAATCTCCATTTTGTTTACAATTTATCGGACAAAAAACAAAGGGGAAAATGCGCACCTATTGTTGTGAAGTGCCGGCTCACAGGCAGACATCCAAAAAAAGGGAATGGAAAAGCTGCAAACTCATTACCCCGATGCAATTATTTACTTCAACTTAAAGAGAACGACTCTTTGGCAAACAGCTACCTGACTGGAATTTATACTGACTATACAGGTGTTTCAATCAGGGCAAAAAAACTGAGAAACAGTCCAAGGAAGGGCCTGAAACAAACACGCCCACATATGAAAAAACCAACAAGCACAAACTAGAAAAAGGCTGAAAGTCAAAATAGAAAACATCTCATGTTCAAATTAGGGAAGGAATCCACAAAATGTATTTTATTTGTGGATTTATTTGACCTTCAATATTGAATTGAATATGTGTAGATATAGATTTGTATTTTGATGATACCTTCCCTAATCTGAATGCTATATGTCTTTTATCCTGTTTGTATTTACTTGAAAGTTTCTTGATATGTGGACATGTTTTTGTTGGATTGGCCTCTCAAAATTGATTGCCCTGATTTGACACACCAGTTCTAGATGATATAAATGCTAGGTGACTGTTGTATTCTACCCTGGAGAAGGCAGTTTGCAGAACCATGTGGCTTTACAGCCCTATCTAAGGCATCTTAATACTGCAACATGTCATTATAATCAAAAATGACAAATTACATTTGAGTGTGAACTGGGCGTGAGTCTGTTACAATGTGGATGAAGTTGTGTTTAGAAGGGGCGTGTCAGTGAGTAGGCTTGTGTTGTGTATGAGTACATGCCACAGAAAATCTGACACGAAAAAGCAGAGCCCAATACAAGCACGATCACTAGTTGCTCAGA
The DNA here is from genome assembly GCA_011952105.1 of Coreoperca whiteheadi. Lineage (NCBI taxonomy): Eukaryota > Metazoa > Chordata > Actinopteri > Centrarchiformes > Sinipercidae > Coreoperca > Coreoperca whiteheadi. The sequence goes on from CM022490.1 coordinate 12,684,396, forward strand.
ATAAAAGAGTATATCCAGAAGCATCCAAGCAGCCTGAGCATGCCAGCTGCTCCAAACAGCATCACGTCTTACTGACTGATAACATCACAGGTCAGCACCAACTAGAAAACAAAAAGTCTGAAGAGCTTCAAGGTAGAGAGCTCTGATCAGTTAGCCTCAGCTGTAACGCCATTTCAGAGCATCTACTACTGTTCAGAGTGACAGTAAAGTTGTGGACTATTGGTCCCTGTTTAGCATGAAATTCCACTTTGCGTTCCTGCCTACTCTATTTTTTTACTATTGTTAACACAAGGCCAAAGAGCAATTTTCATGGCATTCGTTGGTAGAGGCACACATGCAAACCTCTCCAGAATCACATTAACACCTTATATGGCAATTATTTTCCATAAATGCATTGAAAATAGTATTTTAATAAGCATGTACTCAATTAAAGATTTATTGTAGTGTCTGATGAGGTCAGGTCATTCAACTGCTCGTAGGATGTATGGGGGCCTTTTCTTTTCTTGATCGCAGCAATCAGGTGTCGGTGGGACTAGTGTGTGAATTGCATCATCTCTAATTCAAGGAATGGGAGATGTTTCTAGAGCGTGCAACTATACACATCTCATCCAGTGAAAAGAAAAGCAAACCTATGCACTTTTCTGCACACCAGAGCGTTACGTTATTCCACAAGTTCATACCGTGCAGATCACGAGCAGTAGGTGTCACAAAAAATGTCAGCACAATTTTTCTCAAACACAAAACTACAAACATCATTTCTTTAAATAAAAATTGGATTGTTAGGGAATAGCAGAAGCGCAAGCATGTAAACTGCTATGGTAAAACAGACAATTGCTTTCACACAAGATATGTGTTGTATTGTCATTGCCATTATGTAATTGTGGTGTCAATTTGTTTTTTCACTATGTATATTTTTATATAAACCCCAGGAAGACTATGGCTGGGTGATACAGCATCTAATGGGGATCCAAATACACTTACAAAAACAAAAACAGATTATGATATGACTAACTGAATGTAGACTGCTTATTAATCATATCAGTAATCAAAAACTACAGACAGAAATCTGTGCAGGCATCCCTCTATTTTAAAATAGCTTAGTGTACATCATTACGCATGGAAAGAAACATCATCTGCCCTTTGAAGCATATTTAGGCTGCTTTATATTCCTCCGTTTTGTCATTGGAGAAGCCAATGTGGACTCTCATCAGGAAAATATCGCCTGCTTTTAAATGGGATGACAGGAGCTGATTTGATTGGTCATTATTTAAGCTTCCCTGCTGATAATTCATTCCTAACTAACAATCGGGGGGGGGGTCCATAACAAAATCACACAGACCTTGAATCTGTCTCAATTTAATGTTGCCAAATCAGAAACATCAGGTCAAAACATGAATGTTAATGTTAGCATGTCAATTTAAATTCCCCTCCAGCCTAAAAAAAAATGAGCTTAACAAAGCAGCAATAACATGATTCATCACTATACTTCATAGTAGTAAGTTGTTACTAGCATGTATTCATCATAGGACAATGAACTTTCAACACAACATTCACACCGTCTCACTGGGTGTATAACCACCAGTCTTCTACTATTGGAGCAGTGCAATACCGCCACAGTGCATCCCCCACTCAAAGTGATACACAGGCCTGTATTAAGCCCACATTTGCTGTCAGTCCGAATGGCTCAACATCTGTGACGTCTCTCAATAACTACGCTTAACACTGCTTGGCTTTGGTGTGAAAGGATCAGCATGGGTTGCAAGCACATGATAATAATACAGGATTATTATATCGTTACTGCAGAATTAATACTGAATTGATGGTGAACCCGCGAACTACAACTTCTGCTCTTCTCAATATCAACACAATTTTAGATGGTTGCATATTTACTTTGTTGTATTAGCTTTTCAAAGTCAAGTCAATTTTATTTATAAAACCCAATATCACAAATCACAAATTTGCCTCAGGGGTCTTTAGAATCTGTATACTTTACTATAAACTCTATGGAGTATTACACCTCTTTGCCTCTTGGTTCAAAACAAGATCATGGATGAGGATTACATCACTGAAAACCCTAAAATCTACTGTGAAAGTCAGATTGAGTTGGCTCTTCAATAAAAGACAAATAAAAAAAATATGTGTACAAATCCGGAGAAGTGAAGAAGTCACTTGACAGCAAACTGAATCACATCCAAAAACCTGTATGAGTCAAACTCATTGGTTATAAACCAGACTATTATTTTCTTGATTACCTGATTATTCAGTTGTTTTATAAGTTGTCAGAAAATAGTGAAACATTACAGTTACAATTTCCTAAAGCCCAACAGTCCAAAACCATAAGGTATTCAGTCAATTATCATATAAAACTACAAAATCAGGGTGCCATGAACCACAAAATCCCTAATTTTTTATAATCTCTCTACTGTCAGTGAAGTCAAAAATAATTATAAACAAAAGTAAAGTACCAAAACTAGCCAAAACCAGTGACATTTTGGCATTTTTGCACAAAAAATAAGAATTAATTGATTATCAAAATTGTTGCTGATTAATTTCCTGTTGTTCGACTAATCGATTAATTAACTAAAAAGTATTTGATCAAAAAATAAAATCTGAGGTATTGAAATAGCTGTGATACCTGTCAAAACGGAGCATTACTTTTACTGTATCATGGTAAGTATTTTTTGTATTCTACACATATTTTACATATTGCTGTCATACATATATTATATAATTTGATACCTGTTCTATTCACAGATCTGAAGATAAATCTGAGATGAGTCCACACATTTTCAACCAACCGATGTAAGAGATGTGACAATATTATCTGCATGTTCTTTGAAAGTGCATTTGCTGATCCAAAACAGGGCTACAGTATGGTCTTGTCTTTGGAACAGTGCATCAAATTCACCACAGTGCCTCTCTGACCTTGTTAAATGCCCTTTTTTCCTGACAATTACAGCCCAGTATTAAGCTTTTGTCCTGTGCCGTGTCGTGGTGGCCTTGCTGCCTGTATCCAGCTTCTCCTGTGTGAATGACAGCTGATAAAAGCCCTGGGCTTTTGCTGGCGTCACCACCACTATGTAATTCCACTGCAGGGGAGTGTGCTTTTAGCCATGAAGCCCACTGCCACAAGAGCACTAAAGACACAGGCACAAAGCCTCGCCAAATTGCTCTTAAGCTTCAGTAACATTTCATCTGACATTTTATTGACAGACACAATTGTCACTATTCTAACCGTGTGTTATTTCTTGTATTGCATCAGTAGCCCTGCGTACCACCACCAACACTCAGGCACAACAGCAAAAGATAAGGCTGGTAGCTGCATCAAATACAGTCACCCTAATTATGAGGGTCCGCATTAAAATTTCATAACAAAAAACAAGACGACAATAAAGCCTCTCAAGTCAATAATGCACCAAGGCGGCACAATACAAAATTATTTCCAACAACCCAGAAACCTCAAGTAAAATACTGAATCCAGCTTATTTATGCTTGGAAAAGTGTGTGTGTGTGTGTGCGTACATGATTGTGTGTGTGTGTGTGTAAGAGAGAGAAAAGAGAAAGAGAGAGAGACCTTGAGTGCAATGGGCGGAGTAGATGCTGCAGCATTCAGGGAGGGAAAGCAAAGCCAACTGTGAGTCAGACTCTTTCTCTCTCTTCGGCCCTTACCTCCCTCCTTCCACTTCCACTCTCCCCTTCTCCTCCCTCTCTCAGCACTTAAGCAGCTGCCTCCACTTATGCAGGGCACATTTCAGATGACAGGAGGGAGGGAGGGAGAAAAGGGGGAGGAAGGGAATGATGGGGGGGGGTTAGAAGGAGGAGCATTGGGAGAAGGAAACAAAAGGTTGCACGATGATTGCACAACAATTCAAAAGCTGCTGAAGGGGGACATTCCAGCCTAGTTGAGGATGCTCCTTCCTCCTCCCGCTCTAAAAACCCACGCTGCTATACATCAAAGAGGAGAAGGTTAACCTCTAGACACAGTAACCTCTGTAATAGAACTGTTTTCTAATGACCATCAAAGAATGTTTATTACCTCTGGGCCTGTGATTAATATCTGTATGCACAGGCAACCTCCTATTTCACATCCTCTCTCCTCGTGCTCAGAGATGGTGAAAGAGATGTGGAGAAAATGAAGGCTGGGATGGAGGATCGTTCTGAATGCTCCTGTAGGCTCTTTACGGATGTGACCAGCCTTAATCTCCTGACCACTTGAGTGACAAATTAGTGTCTAATGTCAAAACACAACAACAAAAGAGGACATATTGAACGTCCCTTGATAACAACATCACTGTGCTTTTGCAGCTTTCATGAATGGATGCCAATGCAGCAATGGCAATTATCCAAAACACTTGAGGTTGGTTTTACGTAAATTAAACTAACAATGGAAATGATGATTCATTTTTTACTTTAAGAGTTAACTTCCCATGCCACAACATATGCACATTTAACGTTAAATGCCAAATATTTCACAAAATTATACTTTCTTTTACCAAAATATCATTACATTCATGCCCAGTATCTTTACAGGTCACATCAAGCTGTTCTAGGTGTTAAAACACATTGTGTTGACACACATTCTGAACACCGCTGTCATGCGAAAACCATGTATCTCTACGTCAACAGCCCTGTTTTCGATGACAATGCATTTTTCAGATAGTCCAATTGGTTTTTAAATGGTTTATAACATAAGAGGCAGGATCATTTTCTCATTCCATAAAGGAACATTGAATCCTAAAATTCAAAATCACCAAATTTGGAGATACATGGTTTTCAGGACAGCAATGAAGAGCAGGATCTTGAATAATCATGCCCTGCCACCACTCCTCTTCATCATCATGCGAATTTCGCCCTGGAATAAATAAATAATATCTATCTAACTGTAGAGGAAATACATGAAATTAAGAGGGCAAGATGCTCTCAATAAGCTGCTTCTTTGTGACATATCAAGTATGTCATCTCTATTAGGTCAAAGTAGTCCTCCAAATTAAATGGGTAGTTCAGGGTTTTTGAAGTACTTATCCATAGCCAGTGTATTTACCTGCAGTAGATGGCGGTCGGCACGGAAAGCCAAGCAATGCACTGCTGTGGACAGGGTCAACAGTAAGGCACACCGAAAAGAATCAATATCAGTTCAAGCGTACGCTATATTTGGAACATTTTCAGTGCTTTACCTTTCCGTCAGACAGCTACTTCCTTTGGAACTACATTTTCTCAACCGCAGAACGTCGGTATTCCTAGCATAAGCGCACATTGGCCGTACACTGTTCGCCACCAGACATTTCTACTATTCTTCGTCTCTTCAATAAAAGTCTGACACCCACAGATGATCTCTGTCGGCATTATACAGGGCGAAGTCATGGTAAAGCGCTGAAAATACTCAAAATATAGCGTATTGAACTAATGATTATTTTCAGTGTGCCTTCTTTTAGGTGACTAAAATACGTTTTATTGCTGACCCTGTCCACAGCAGTCCATTACTTAGCTTCAGGGCCATACAACTCTCTGCTTCTCCAAACTGGGGCTTGCCCACCACCATCTACTGCATGTAACGTTAAATACACTGACTATAGGTTAGTACCTCATGCAGCACCACGCACATGCACGCCGCAATGGACACAACAACGTCATTTGTGTGTGCCTTTTTAAAAATGAATCTGTTTTATGATGTGACAACTCTGTGGTTAAGGTTTGGTTAGAATAAGGCACAAAAACAACTTTGAGAGGTTTAGTCAAAGATAAAATAAGAACTTCGTTAAGGTTATGGCAACATTGTGGTTAACAACTGCTTCATTGTCATGGTTACAATTGTAACCCCATGGTTAGGGTTTGCTTTAGAAACAACATTGACTGTTGATTTTGACAAACAGCCAACAGTAGTCTGATTATAGCCAATGCATTAGAGGTCCCACTTTGCCAAGAACAATCTAATGCCAGACAAGAAGTGCTGTGTTTTACAGAGAGATCTGTGTGGAACATGTAGAAAAAATAAACAGTTGAAATCTACATTAAATGTCTTTACTGCAGTGTGGTGGGCCAGTGTCTGCATCAAGTGCAAGACAATGTTGATCATTGATTGCACCAAAATCAAGTAAAAAAGGTAACTCACATTTTACACACTGCAATGCAGATTTAAAATAAACTGGAGGTGTAAACCTGCATCACAGCTAATGGATTTAATATCATGAATTAATTGTACTGTATTTTTTAGCTTTTTAAACACTGCCTGGCAGTGTGTCAGTGCTAAATGCAATAAATACTTGCTTGTACTTTGAAGCTGGGTAGCTTTTGTCTAGTTGTAAACAACGCAGTAAAACATTTCACTGCAGAATCATGTGTAATTATTGGTGACAAAGGGACAGTAAAGTTGTTATACTGTAAGGTCTGTTTCCCGTGACAACTGAGTCAATGGATGCGAATTAAAGATGACTAACACTGTGACTCTAGCAGCTGCCAGAGAGGAAGCTGAGGTCATTCCCCCCCAACACCTCGATCAACTTCATGAAAGCCAGTGTCAAGGGGGAAGGAGGCCTCAGGAGTGATGCAGGACAGGATGCTGCTGCTGCACCCCTGATTACAGAGCCTCCCTCTGCTTTGTGGCGGCATCCCAAGTTTGTCTGATTAGCATTTCATTTAGAGGTTCAATAAGTGATAATAAGTCAAATTTTTACTGTTTCATCACATAAAGTAACTCACAATAATACCGCTGATCTGTGGGGGGCCATATTGGTTTGTTTAATACTATTAATCATTTGCTTTGTTTTGATTTCATTTTATGACATAGAAGGTCAGAATGTCACAGACCTATTATCGTTATTACAATTGAGGTATTTTGCAACTTTTAATAAAACTTTATAAGCCAGTGATAACTTATGTATTGACCACTTTTCTGCCTCTCGTGGCCAAAAATCAACTAATGCAGCTTTCGGGTTTACTTATTTATTTGAATTGTTTTTATTAAATGGCTGTGGCATTTATTGAATATTTGAGTAAAAAAATTACTAGGTGTTGTAACCGTCCATCCCAAATGAACACTACGCCACTGAAAAGGTAGCGTTAGAAGTTTAGCACAAAATAAGCTAACATAACATAAGTCACAACATCAGTAATGTCTAAAAAAAAAGAAGTCCTTTCTGCTATTCGTTTATGTCCTGTGCAAGGTTGCGAGGCAAAGAACAGACTGACTGCTGGTTAAATCACTTTCCAGTGTGTCCAGGTGTTGCTAAGAGTCAAGAAACACATCTTTTCTATCTCTTTAATGAAAAACAACTCAGCCATTATCAGCAGAAAGTCCTGCAGATTTTACAGTATCTAACAGAGATCCAACAAGCAATAAGCTGAAAAGGGTCATTAAAGCCTACTGAGCACACTAGTTCAAGTTCTTTGGAAATAATTGTAAATGTAATTTTTCTAATATTTCTGATGATTTAATGATGCACTTTCAGGTTAAAATCGAATTCAGGAGGGTCACAAACTGACTTATCCATTCCAGTAATGGAGGCCCATTTTTAAAAGCTGAGAAATTTCTATTGTAAAATGTCCTTTTCGTGGAGAGATGGAGCTTAGTTTCTTGGGTTTCTTCACTTTAGCTCTCTTAGGCTCCACCATGTTGATAGCCACTGGTGGAAAAAATAAAATAATTTCATGAGATAAGAAGCCACAAGAAAATCTACACAGTTTGAGACATCATGTAAAAAAAAGTATTTGTTGGGGGAGACTATCGCGTGAGGGTTCAGTGGAAAAGATCATCTTTGGCTTCCCAGTTCCTTCTTTTCTAGCACAATAAATGTCCTGCTAATACGTCCACGGTCTCTTGAGCCAAGACAAAAGAAACTCATTGATAACAGCTCAATATGAGAGCATGGAGGTCTGTCGAGGGCTTTGAGGAATTTACAGTCAATACGTGAGACCATAATGGATTGCACATGGCGCTTTTTTAACACTGTGTTTTAGCCCTGCAATTGCGGTGGCTGCAATTTGCCAACTTCTACAATACTAATTTTCCCACCAAAATACAATAACAATAACAAAGACACCCCAGATTTATAAATAATAAGCAGCTGATGAATAGTTAGTGCACACTATTGATTTTTTTTAAGTTACTTCTCTAAATCTAATAATCATGATCCTGAGAAAGGGATATATTTCATCCATCACACAGTATACCATTATTAGTTTTCTCTTTAAATCCCAATCTTTTATCAGTACTTTGTTTTTCAAAATGAGAGTCCAAAATGAAGACAGTTTTCATCCACATCACAAAATCCATTCCATTACTCTCACAGTAAAGATTTCCCTTTGTTCTCTGAGCCACAAATTATATCCCCGTTGCTTCAGAATGGCGACTCCTTTGCTTGGCTTCAAAACCAAAGGACAGGGGCAGGTGGGGTGGAGGGAGGGGGGTAGTAGAGGACAGAAGGAGAATAAAGGAGATACACAGAGAAAGAGAGGGAAGAAAGAGTGGATGGGAAAGGGAGGGCAGAGGGAGAAAGACCAGAGAGAAAAGACAGGAAAAATGCAGAGAAGGGTGTCAGTCAGAGTGTGTGTATGAATGTGGTTGTATGTGTTGGGGGGTAATAATGAGGAGGGCATGGGAAAGAACAACAGCCCTACTTTGCCCTTCAGACCATATACAAACTCAAATCTCAATATTCACCCACAATCTCTGGTTGCTAATACGCCGCCTTCCTTTGATATTTGTTTTTCCTTTTAAAGTCATTGATGTTATTAGTTTTTGAACCCCGGCTTAGAGGCTTATTGATAGGCTGCGCAGATGGAAATATAAATGGCCTCAGAATCTCTGATGAGAGAGAACAATAATTCTTCTCTATTGCTCGCGTGAAGCAGCAGCACATCTACAACACACAAATCACACCAGGAGGGTGTTTCTGTGATTTCCTGCATTGAGACAGACGCTCTTGTATGTTGCAGTTTTTTTTTTGGTAAAGGCCACAAACACAGTGGCCTTTACCAATAATAAATAAAAACCCAGCTTTCCTGTGAAACACTTAATCAGCCTGTATGGAATCAGTGAGAGCAGTAAAAGGAGCACACTGTCACGGCTTTAATGTGTTTCTCTCGGGGTTCGGGGGGAGGGGGGGGGGGGGGGGTGTTAGCCTCTCTGATGTGCCACAGCTGAAATTGGCAGGCTATCAGTCACAACCCTGTAACACAATGTACAGCATTTCTAAACAGTATAAAGAGATATGACAGCCAAGAAGGCAGAGAGTCAGATTGAGGGAGGGAGAGAGAGAGAGAAGAAATGGAGACAGAGTGCAAAGCAGAAGAGTGAGAGTGAGAGAAATGCCATTTTTAAAAGCTTGATGTGTATTTCTAAATGTTTTCTTTACAACTGGGTCAGAACAGCACATTATTCTAACAAGCATTTATTCTGTTGACACCTTCAGATCCAACTCTAGGTGCAGCAGGTCACATTTCTCATCAGAATAACAGAAGCATCACGGTCGTGGTCTTTAAACGATACCATATTGTGTCTAAACGAAGGGGATGTTGGCAAGACGTTTGGCAGGGGCCAAAGCTTTTCTGTGGACAAATGAGAACAAAGCCTACTATGCCTGTTGGTAATCAGACCTATTGATTAGTGGCTGTGTGGGTCTGTGAGGGGCTGCAGAAGCCTGGGAGCCTGTGGCTGTGTGCATATGCACAGGGGTATTAGCAGCGCATATTCTCCGGGCCTGTGGGACAATGCAGCCTCTGAGCGAGGTGATTAAAAGGCCCGAGCTATTGAGCTCCTCCAATCAATGCCCTCCTGTGCTGCTGGACAGAGCCGGAGGCCGCTTCCTAAACAACAGACTCACACACATGCTAACATGCTATCACTTCCCCAACGCTCCATTTCTCTTCTCCCTCCGCCCAGGTCTTAAACCAGGTTTTGTTACGTGTCGGGGCCAAAGGGGGCCAAATCCCCATTGGCCCGGTGTATGGCTCGCCTTGACCACATTGCCAAGGGACTTGCAATTTTCATCATGCCCGATGGCCAGTTAAACAAATCTAATACTCGAGAGAAGAAGGGGGTGTGGGATAAAAGTAGGAGCTTTTCATTTAAATGGATAAGGTTAATGAGTTATTTGTATGGTTGACGTATTCCGGTGGTTTAAAAGGTTAGGCACATCTACACAGCTGCCCTTTGGAGTGATCTCCACCGTTTCACGCTCCCTCAAGCAGTGGTAATGAGAGGTCACTGTGCACCACGAGGGCCCTGGGAGCCAGCAGGCCCGGCCAGACAACCACACAGCCACCGTCATATTACTATTTCCTCCAAAATAAACAGGCCTCGAAGAGGAGAACAGGTCATTTCAGCCCTTTTTCTTAACCTGCCTCTGTCGTTCTCTCTCTCTCTTTCAATATCCTGACAAGTGGTCTGCTGTCAGCTCGCCGTGACCGGAGAACACTCCTCCCTCTTGTTTTTTTGGAACATCCACTTTCATATTTTCAATAACTGCAGAATCCTATTTTTGTTTCCTAATGGAGTCTCTCTCATTTTTTTTCTTGTCTCTAAATTCCATTTCAGAGAACTGGCCTGTCTTCTTTACATCTGCCGCCATGATCAGATCTGCTATATTTTGTCACTGCGCGTCTCATCAACACCTCTGATAATCCAGTCAAAAATATCACATATTACTGACATATAATTAGTCGTGGAAAATATAATTCAATCACAGCCTGATTATGGAATAACATACAGGCAAGCAAAAATATATTATGCCAATTTCCATACTGGCCCTGTTCTAGGCATGAACTTGCACTTGTGTTGGTGAAAAAGGCCTCGCTTTGCTTAATTCAGAGCTATTGATTTGGTAATTATTTCATAAGCTGGTATGTCCAAATACTCACAGGCACAGAAAAGCCCATATCACAGGCGGCCAGGCAGCCTGGGGTGTGTTGCTGTCAGGTTTGCCAGTGTGAGCGGACAGAGGCGGTGGGCTCTGCTTAAGACAGAGTATTGGACAAACACAAACAAACGAGGCAGCGGCCACTGTGACTCAGTGCTCTAATGAACCAGCGTATTGACTTGCTGGCTTTCTCTTTCTCTCTGCCTCCATGTCTCTCTCTCTCTCCCCCTCTCTCACACACACGTCTGCCTTGCTCTCTCTCTCCCTCTGTCTGCTGTGTTTGTATGGATCCCAGCTGCCACTCGGAATAGCAATTACTGTAGGCCCAGGAGTGGGGGGAAGGAGAGGGAAAGAGAAAGGGAGAATGGGGGGGGTGAAGCAATGAGAAAAAGGAAGGAAAGAAGGAAGAAGGGAAAGAAAGATGGAGGGGAAAGGGTTGGGTCGCTGGCAAGTGATCCAGGAGGCTTGTCCTCACTTGGCGGCCAGGAGAAGAATCTCAGAGTCGTGGGTGATGGCGGGGGGGAGGAGAAGGGGGGGTGGCGTCTGCATCCCTGATGCTGTGGCACCTCGCAAGGAGGGAAAATCAAAAAGTCTCTCCAGGTGAGACACTTACATCCCTGTGGCACTCTTGCAGCTGACGCACAAGGAGGGAAAATCAAAGGGGACCTTTTTGTGGTCTGCCACAAATAGGTGCACCCTCCTGCACAGGAAGGAAGGGAAGGGGGGGGGGTACTGAGCGTTTCACAGGAAAAAGTAACATTTTTCCTGTGAATTCCTGGGACAAAGCTGGGCATTACATCTCCCATTACAAGATACTTGTATTTGATAAAGGGATTTGGACCGTGGAGAGCTTTTGGTTCCAATGACACTCCTTCTCTCCCTCTCCCTTTCTCTTCTCTTCTCCAACCACCGCAACAATTCTCATGACAACCATAATGAGCATGCTCACATTCTGCACGATACCACTAATTTGAGAAATTTCCAGCACAAAGACATAATTAGACAAACTAATTAGACGAAGACTTCACTGCACAGAGATCCTCCGCAGTTCAACTCATCCGCCTACCTGCCGATGACTAAAATAGGAAGCAGCCGTCAAGCCCATCCATGCTTATTCCCCTCAGTTAGTGCGGTGAGATGTTTGTGAGATGGCGCACAAGGGAGAATAACATGATCGCTCCCAAGGGCTGCAGCCGCTCCTCAGCAGCAGTACAGCAGCGTCTTTGTCTTTGTCTTTGTTGTAGCTTTAGTGTCACATAGGGCTAACAGGTCTCACCCAGCCGCAGTTTCTCTTCCTATTTATATCTGAGTCAGTGACATTGTCTTGAAAAAGCCGGCTGACAATAATCTGTGCAGGCCAACAGCTATATGTAAGACATGTTAATAAATCAGAGAGAGGCACTCAAATGTGCCAGGAACGCTTAAATACATAGAGTTCCAGTTGAATTGTTCATAGTGAGCTATAGGTGAAGTGGTGGGTTTTCTAATGAAGAATGTGAGGAGAGTACTTAGAGAGAGTTTGAGAGGCGAGGGAGGTAGAAAGGTAATTGATTTTAAAAGTGATGGGAAAACCCACAGGTCTCAGGAGGGAGCAGCAAACTGTCTCGACGGATACAGAAACCCCAGCTGCCTCCAAGAATAATGGAATTAATTCTTAGTCTGAATTAAGTACATTTCATAATGGGAACTTAAATTAACATTTCCTAAAGCCCCCAGAGATGGAGTCAAAGTGTAAATTGTTACAAAATGTTTTACTTTCCTCTCCACAATGGAGCCTTTGTCCTCTGAATATGTGTTCCCTGTAGCCACTCGGTGTTATCCAAATAACAGTGTTGGGCTCGTTATCATTTTTATAGCGTAAGATGAAAAAACATAAATAATTGTATTATTACATGAATGCGGACTGACTCGTGCACACAGAAAAACAAACTTCCATGCCCACATAAAAGCTCAGGGGGCCAAATAAGCATGTGCACATGCGTAAGTACACATTCATATTTTCAACTGCTTGGCAGCTTGTCACTGCATTCACTGCGGCGTCTCAATAGTTGTAGGAGTGTAAGAAAGCTAGACAGACAGGTGTTTGTTATTGCAAATTTTCTGTCAGGTTACTAAATCCAGATGCTATGCAATTCGAGATTAACAGTCAGCACAGAGGCCTTCTGTAAGCACTGGCTGCCCCTAAAATTAGATAACTCATACACAAACACACACACACACCATAACACATACACTATGCACATACAGATAACTTACCACACTTCACTCCAGAGGCCTCATCACTGGAGCCAAAACACTGCAGCAGCATACATCTTTGATAGTGAGTTTTAAACCTATTAGATCATATGGCTATAAAGCATGCATGCAGACTATACACTAGCTCTCCCCTGACAAAGAGTTTCTCTCAATGGAATTACCTGCATAAATAAACCATAAGCAAATCCCAAATAGTGCACACAAAAGGCAAAAAGGCGTGCTCATACACAAGCATATATTCACACCTCAGAGACAGATTTCAAAGGAACAGGTTATACACAGCGTCATTTGAATATAAAAGGAAAATACCTAGTGCTGTGATGCTGACAAAGTATTTAGCCCATAGTGGCAGAAACATCACTGTATCTTAACAGTAATAGCGACAGCAAAAGAAATGCTCACACTGGGAGTGAGATTACTGGACACTATGGATGAGGGGCAGGCATGTATTTTCGGCACTTACTGTTTGTTCTGCTGCATATGCATAGACGTCACATGTTAAACAGTGTTTTGACCTGAGGTGTGGTACCAATACCAATTATTTAAACCTTATTTATGCTTTTTCTTTTTTTCACTGTCTTACTTTGAGGAATATAAAAAGGGTTTTCTACAAACTTCTCAAATTCAGCAGTGTTTATGTTTGTCTTAACTAGGACTAAAATTAATGATTATGTTCATTATCGATTCATCTGCTGATTGTTTTCCCAATTAACCTTTCGGTCTATAAATTGTCAGAAAACAGGAAAATATGTCCATCAAAATATCATAGAGCCTAAAATGAGGTCTTCAGATTGTTTGTTTAGTCCGAATAATGGTCCAAAGATATTCTGTTTACTATGAAATTAGATAAGAAAAAGCAGCAGATTTTAGGTACTGAAATTGAGGAAAATTTGGCAATTTGTTTGAAAAAAAGATTATTCTTAATGTCGATTGACTAATCCCGAACGGAAATAGTTGGGATACCTTTAATGTTGTGGCTTTGTAGAACATTGCTTTCCTTTTTCTCTGCCTTTGTTTTGGCAGGGCATCAGCAAAACATGTAACCATTTGAGATGAAAATATATAACAAAAATGAAATATTATGTACATAAATTGAAATATAAATGTTGCGCTTCGTTCAAAAATGAAGCTAAATACTCTAACTACCAAAACTGGTATTACACAAAAAGCCTGGAAATTATCTAGCAAATCCAGATCTCCTGAATTCCAATAGTATACAAGATATTACAAAGAATCTCTGAGGCTTTTATGTGACTAAATGATGAATTAGCTCTTTTATCAGCAGTGGCTACGCTGAGGTGCATATTTGACTCCTTCTGGTGAGCATTTTACTGGCTCAACTGTGATATATGTGGGCTGCATTCTGACAGTGTCGCTAAATGATGACTTGGGGAAATGGGTTAGAAGAGCGCTAAAAGATAGTGAGTTAAAAAATGTCTATTTACACATGACAGAGCTTTAGTACGTCACTGAGTGTTGCTGTCAGGGGCGAGCCCAGAATAAAGGTGAAGCAGGCATCCTGGCCCTTCATGTCTCTTTATGCTACAATTAGCTACTTCTTTTTGACAGCAAACACTGGATCACTGTCATAATGCAAAACATATTTGCGTGTGTGTGTGTGTGTGTGTGAGAATGTGTCTATGTGTGCGCGCTGTGAGAAATAACAGGCGTCACAAAGCTGTTGAAAACCCAGAGCCAGCAGAAATTGCTACGGGGGTGTGCTGGAGCTAACACACACAGGGAAACAAGCAAGTATACACACAGCTGTACATCCTAGAAGTCAAAGAGCCACATTGCACACTTCATACACTCTTCTGCAGTGCATCTGAAATAAGAAGTCCTAATTATTATTTCCATTGTGCCCCACTCCTGTGACAAGGACCACTAGCTGTGAATGATTATAATTATTACCCGTAGTAGAATAGCAGTCATGCTGTTGTATCATCAGTAACATCATCCAACAGATCAGGGTCAAATCCAACTTGAAATTCATGTATGCAATTCAATTCATGTTCTCTGTGTTAAGATATTCAAAAACATTTCTCATTTGACTTCTGCTTAGATGTGTCGCGCATGGATTATGTTTTGCCTCTGGCGTGCTATAGTAAATGAAAAGTAAAGCGCGATTTGTCAGCTGACTGTATCTGACAGGAGGACTATTGCATCTGCTCAACAGGCTTTTGTCATTTTGCTCTCTGCATCAACCGCAACATATGATAAAATAGCTATTCGATTCAATTATCACTAATGTTTGATTAGGGCACAAATGGCTCAGTCACCACAAACAGCAGCAGAACTAAAGTGAAATGAATTACAACAAATCTTAGGCCGAACACTAGCAATGCTGTGAATTTCAAACACTCAACTTGAACGCTGTGAAAAGATTTACAGCAAAATATAGCCTGTCTCTTATTTGTACATAAATTCACAACATCGTTTAGAGTAGCAAACAAGCCGTCTTGAATGGCTGGTAATTATGTACAGCAGCAGATAAAGCGTGGTTCCTCTCTGAGGCACTGGTGGCTTGTTAAGTGGTGAACAGACAAAACAGCATTTAGAAAATGAAAGGTGCATGGAAACATCCAGGGCACAGCGAGCTTCTCTCCCATTAGAAACAACGCTGTCTGTCTCACGACTGTTTGTTTGTTCCAACTGGCTGTGCTGGGAGGATGCACCCTGAACCCCCACCACCAGCAGTAACTATGTCTCCCCCCGTCCAGCCCTTCCTCTAATCTTCCCACGATGTCCAGCCCCCCACCCCACCCCAGCCCACCCCTCCACTGCAGCTCCTCTGTTTTCGCCTCTCTCACAGTTCCATCCTACCCTGTGTTTTGCTCCCTTTCTCATCATCATGCCCTTTTTTCATCACCCCCCACCCCCTTCCATCCACCAAATCAAAGATTAAGGCTAATGAAGGTGGCTTATTATTCCAGCATTCAGGACCCTGACACAGTATACATGTCCAGCATAACATGGATATGCAGCACCTCCGGCTCCAACAAGAAGAATAAATAAAATGAAAGATTTTCAAATTAGACAAGGAGCGATGGCTCTATCAGAGCTTTCCATAAGTGCTGGCTGCCGGCCAAAAAGCGAACTACTCATCGAAGTCCAGCTGGCTACTTTATCATATACATTTTTGATTCTAATAAAATACTTTTTATTAACAAGGTGAGATTCACTATATGTGTACATTTAACGACCACTAGCCTCCGCTTCAAAACAATGTGAGCATGCCTACGTCATATGAGGAAAATGTAGGATTTGCCTCAGTGTCACACTGTAATTTTACAGTTTAAAATGTCCTACAACACTTGTATTTGTATTTGTTGACATTGACAAATTATGCAAACTAATGTCAGATGCCCCAAATCATGTTTAAAAAATAAAATATGATGAAATGGAACTTCCTGCAGCAATATATATGATCAAGTATATATGTTTTTCCACATCCTACATTTTATTCATGGTGTACATTTTTGGTTATCAGTGAGTGATTTTCTCCTGCTTTGTGTGTAACAAAGTGAACGTTCACTTTGTTCGACACAATGGCTCATGAGACATGCCATCCCTAACTGGCTACTTTTTCCCACTGGCTGGCTACTCCATATCCTTGTGGAAAGCCCTAATCTATTAGTGTTATTATATAACAAAAACCAGAGCTGTTTTTGTCAGTGTGTGAGCCATTACAAAGGGAGCAATACATGGGAGCACACTGTGTGAAACCAATTAAAATCTAGCCCCGTCATATAGCTTCCTCCCACCCGAGTCATGTTGTGAATATGTCGCTTTCACACAATGCATGTCAGCGCACCTGTGTCCACTGCATTAAATCCCCACCTCTTTCGGCTCCTTCTCCAGTTTCCCAGTATCACGTCTCACTATCTGTTTCAAGAATCCCATGAGTTGAAATACAAGTGGGCCCAGGAGAGTGTGAGCAGAACAGGGGAAATTTCATATTATCTATCTATCTGCAATATAAGGGTCTGATGTGGAAGCAGGAAATGAGCTGTGAACATCAAGCCTGCATGTTCATGGTCCCAGTGGCCACCAGCCTATATTGAGATCAAGTAGGCAACGCAGAAAGTGGTGTAATAGACCCCAGTTTAATTGCACTTTTATTTGTTAATGGCAGAAATCCTGATGCATTACTTTAATTATCCTGGCAGAACTAATTCATGAACACGGTGCAAAAATGTGCCTGGACTCAGCATTCAAATAGCATCCAACTGGTTTCCTCTCTCTCTTTTTTAAACCTCCTATCCTCAAAGTGCCCTTGCTTCTGCCTTTCACAGGAATCTCTCTGATACGACTTGTAAGGCATGTGATGGTTTAAACCCTCAGTGTACTTTTTCCAGCCAGCTGTCATGAATGAATGCAGAGAAAGAGGAGAGGAAAGCACTGAGGCCATTTTTTTCCCCTAAAAGCGCTGGGGCCCACCCAGATCCTATATGTGAGCATGTCCATGTTTGCCAGGCTCTCAGAGTGCAGAACAGCCCTTGTTGGTTTGGCTGGTGCTATGGGGGGAGGGGGGCACAGCTCCTCCTTGCAGAGTGCTGGTCCAGGACAACCACAGGCTGCCTCTGCTCACATCTACACCCAGCCCAATCACACATCAAATGCTCTGTCAGTGCAGCCAATCGAGGGAGAGATCCTTAATGTCGTTCTGATTGCGCTGTTTTTAATTCATTACATGACTGCGCTGTAACAGTTTTGCCTCAGTGCCTCACGCCTCATACTGACACATATTTTCTAAAACGGGGCCATTCTTTAAAGTAGATTTGCACAGTTTGCCTGTCAGCTACAGATGTAATTTTGCCTCTCTCAGCCACTGTGTGTGTGTGTGTGTGTGTGTGTGTGTGTGTGTGTGTGTGTGTGTGTGCGCGTTAGTATGCTATTGGCGTGTGACTACAAATGTGTGTGTCTTCCTGGAACAGCTCCCGTCTGGGGGGCAGAGCAGGCAGCAAAGAGCTCAGCAGCGCCTCAGTCCCTCAGGACATGCTGCAGCTCTCTCCTCGCGGACATGAAAAGCAATCAGAGCCCAGCCTTCTCCCCTGGACTTACCTCTGCCTTTAATTACAGAACTCAGCAGCGGCAGCGGCACAGAGAAAGACTGCCTCCGCTGGGCCAAAGCCAGCATGTCACAGCCCAAATGCAGGGCTAGGGTCGACGCTGCAGGCCTCTGTATACAGTGGCCTGACATTAGTGAGCTTAAACATATAGTCGGTCCTGATGGGCTCAGCGTGCTTCTACATAGACTGGGATAGAGCCATGGTGCCTCCATACTGTAGCAGTACAATGTGCAGAGAAAACTACAACGCTGCACATAAAACACAGTGGGGCTCCATATAGGCAGGGAAAGCCCTTTCTGTATGCTTAATGAGATGTTCTCGCCTGTATTCTGCCGTTTTTAAAAGTCAGACCATGTAGTACAAGCTACCAGGTAATACCTAATTACTAAAAAAAAATCAGAAACTCATCAGAAACATGATCCTTGTATGAATAACTTGCTCACTGGTAGGAAAAAGAATGACTGATGAGGATCAGTTAATTCTGTATAAATGAGGCTCTCTACCATTGGTTAGATGTGGTAGTAGAGGCCCAACACATGTGCCTAAGGCTGAAGCAGAGGAGAAGCCACAGAGCACACATGGCCAGGGGAAGATAAGAGACTATGTACACAAGCTGCTGGTTTTATTGCTGCAACATAATGCTCGGATAGCATTTTAAACACATTTTCAGAAAACCTTCCAGCGCTGTCCTTGCTACGGTGGCACAGAGCCATGGTGTTGAAATGTGTCATTGGGCTCAATTTCTCACCCAGTTTCAACTGAACGGTGTGAAAGCAATGAGACTGACCAGGAGGAGATGTGAATGGCAAATGCTGTTAAGACAAACCTCCATGGCGGGGTTGGCTGCACATCACAGACTGAAGACACAGTTTGATATGATAGCTCTTGTTAGTTTCCGCATCTATGATCTTCAAACAAGGCCAGGCGGCCAGAGCAAGGAGGCCCTCTCCCCTCCATACGTCACGTGGCCTTAGGCCCAGTGGTGTGACAGCATACATGATAGTGACTCCCACATCAACATGTCAACTCAATTTGGCCCCCTTATAGGCTCTCTTTGACTCAATCAATGCATGGCCTTCCATCTGGTTTCCACTGCTGTCTTCACATTAGAGAAAGAGAGGCCAGAGACAGGCATTTTACTAACAGCTCACTCACTATAACTGCCCCCAATAGTTTAACGTTACATTTAATTTTTTAAGCAAAGTGTACCCAAGTACCCAATGCATCCTGAAAAGTCCAAAACACTCTGTCAAATGGGCTAACAAAAGCTCCAAAACATAAATCAAACCAAGTCATGTCAGGTCAATAACTGTGTGCCATGCAGATCATTAATTGTGGCATAAATTCACCAGGTTCTTATTTGAAAATCCCATCTTACAAGGCATTCCAATAAACATCAGCCAGGCACATTTCTAGCTCATTAAAATTTAACCCAATTAAAATCCTATTTAAAACAAAGTTAACAACTGATTCTAACACCTCCTCAAAACCGCAGCACAGAGGCTGCTATTATGGGCTGCAGCTCATTATTCTCTAGCATGGCTTGTCTGGCACGCAGTGTGGCTGACTGGGACATCCAGTAAACATCTGTCATGAGGCATCCTTAAAGGGGAGCACAGACACTGTAAGCTACTGATCCAGTGACCCAACAGTGCAGGCATTCACACATCCCCTGGTGCACCTGTGTGTTGCTCTGCCATCATGATGTTTAGGCCAATTTATTTAGGAATTTGTGCTTATAAACCGTTTATGAATCATTTATTCGCCATTATCACAGTGGAGGGGCCTAGCTGTAAGATGGTGTGTTATCCCATTGGGTTTCAATAGCCCATTCATGAATCATTCATTAGTTTGGACTATAGATTACTCCCCTTTATTCATTTCTTATTCATTTTGGGGCAACAAAGCTCGGGATGCATAACGTTGATTCAAAATGACGTCCACAGGCCACTGTTTGTCTTCAAAACACACAAACAGTGCAAGGCAACTGGCTTCTTTATGAACAAACCACACGTGGCATCTGTATTTGTGTTGAATTTCTGAGCCTAAAGCGAATAGCTCAGTGCCTGTGCTTTAAAGAAGTGGGGGTATTTTTTGCAGGGAATTGGTAATCGATGGAGCACAAACGAATGAATGTAGGCTACGACAGCTGTCCCAAGGAGGTAGGGCAGCTACTACACCGCATGCTTGGTGTATTCTCCCTTTGAATAAAATGTCCGATCCGATCAAATCAGGGAAAGCAAGCACACAAATCAGCGTGTGTATAAATCAAGCTGTCATGTGCATACATTAGAGAGCTCGCTCCCTATTCAAATACATACGGCACGCTGAATAGCAGCATAATAACGTTTGCACTGCCTACCTCCAGAGCTAGCGCCCAAACTGCGTTTTTCCCCCGTCGCAATGGGATCCTTCTCAGCCGCTTTGGACAGTATCAGAGATGCGTCTTTCCCCAAAAATGCAAACACTTTCCCTGCACTCCCCCCCCCCCCACCCTCCCCGCCACCGCGACCACCACGACCACCACCACCACCAGCAGCAGCAGCAGCAGCAGCAGCCCGGGCCTCCAGTAATGGCAGGTGGACGCGCCTCTCAATGATGGAGACAGCGCGACTCTCCTCTCCCCCGCCGCTCCATTTTCAATTACGGAAGAATTCGTATTCCAGGAAACGCGCTATAGGGCAGCCAGCATGTCCTAATATCGCCGCTTTTCTCAGGACAAACAGGGGCCGTCGCCTCTCAAACTCCCGTTTCGCGGCGCCCCCTCGCCTGTTATCTACCTTTTACGAGATGCTTGATGTTGCCATTGTCACGGCGTATTTTTTCTTCCTTTTTTTTTTTTTGCAGCTGGACCTCTCCCCCTCCTTGCGGCGCGCAGTCTCGTAGGCGCGCTCTTTGCCTGCTCCCCCTCCGATTCTTCTCGGTCCGACCTATGAGCGCGCACAGCCAGCCGACGCAGGGCCACGCACTGCTTTGACGGGCGCGCTGAGCAAATCAGGTAGCCCACTCCAAATACTGTATCATAACAGGGCAACTGCAATGACATGAATAATGAATAGGCTACTCATGTATGTCTATGCTGGATGATAGGCCCACTCATAACACTTACCGGACTGGAGGCAGTATTTACTTCATGCAGGGTCTCTCTCTCTCTCTCTCTCTCTCTCCCTCTCTCTCTCTGTCTCGCAGTATGAATTGGATCTGCAAACTGTAAAAAAAAAGAAAAAAAAAAGAGAGAAATCAACCAGAAATCGATTACATTGATTCAAATAATTTGAATCAGAAATACAACGGGGTATTTCTAGCCAAATAGAGACTTCATGGATGTGTATCAGTTAATAGTCAATTGATCTTGTCACATTTTCTGAAGTTCAGTCATATGAGAGCTCACAGTGCAGGCTACATGATGTAAACATGTCAGTCAGTGGAGGGCGGGACTGTACACAAACAGCACCTTCATCCCTTATCATATCTTGGAAAGCTGTGCATGGTGCACTTCTTGCTCATGAAGTTTTCATTTATATACTGCCCTTTAGAATCAATGAGTGGTAGGAAAATTCCTAATGTATTATTATTTGATTAATTGATTAATCAATGGACCAAAATATGTTCAACAACTATTGTGATAATTGATTAATTGTTTATCATGCAAAATGTAATGATTTGCTTCTTTTCTTTTTGTTACATCATTGAACATTGAATATTTGGTTTCGGACTGTGGATCAGACAAAAACAAGACATTTGAAGATGTTACCTTGGGCTCTTGGAAGTTAAGATCATTTGTATATATTTTCTACAAACAAAAGATATTTTACAGACAAAACCCTGGACTATAAGGTATTAGTTAGTGCTGCAAATAACTATTATATTCATTATTGTTAAATCTGATGGTTATTTTTTGCCATTAATCAATTAATGTTTTGGTTTAAAAATGTCAGAAAAGTTTAAAGACTTTCCCATCACATTTTCCAAAAACCCAACATTGACATATTTAAACAGCTTGTTCTGTCTGACCTGGAGTCTATTACTCAAAGATATCATAGAAACCAAAAAACTGAAAATATTCACATTTGACAAACTAGAACCAGGGATTTTTTGGGGGCATTTTTGCTTAAAAACGAATGATCAATTGTCTAAGTTGTTGCAGATTAATTCTTTGTTGATCGACTTATCGATAAAATCAACTTATTGTTTTAGCTCTAGCGTTATTACAGGTCTAAAAGTCCATCTTTAAATATACATATTCAGACATCTTGAGGCTCATCAGTTCCCGTCTTCACTGGTGTGAAAGCCTGTGTTTGATCTAAATGTGTAGAAATGCCCAATGAAACAGAACTGCTAAACTAAACAATTTATTCAAACGAAACAGTTGACTTCCTGTTGAGTGAATACACAAATTGAGCTGTAATGGCCTCCAAAAACCGTCCTTCTACTGCAGCTTGGTCACACATTATTACTGGTGTCACGTGTAAAGACAGATTGGTATTCCTTGTTATTGAACTTGTTCTGTCTGTTCATTCACACGTACACATAATATGCACACTGGCAAGCATTTGCGGTCTTGCTCTGCTATCTATTAACTCTCTGAACTCTCTTAGAAATAAATGAGTAGCGTGTCTTATATTAGCTATGTTTTCACTTTCCACTTAAAGTACAAGACTTGTGCTAATGAACACAGTAGTGACTCCATAGTAACAGAAATCATTTCCATGATTCTTAAAATACCTGTTCAACTGCAGTCATCTTTCCTGATGTTTTTAAAGAAGAGACTAATTGACTTAGAGCTTCTCTTAAGCACAGCAAGTTGATAACAAAACTCAAAGCAAAACATTTTCATGCTGGTATAATTACATAGTTTCTTCATGTCTTTACCGTAAACATAGATAATCACTACTGCAGTGCATTGAGTCTAATAATATATAACTATACAATTCAACACTGAAGATGGCAGCCATGGCACCTCATCTGTATAACATCTAAGTTATGTTATACAGCTACAGTGACACCACTGACCATGAGATCCTCTTAGACCGTCTTGAAACCGGGGTGAGTGACACTGCTCTGCAATGGTTCAGGTCCTACCTAACAGACAGCCATTTCTGCGTCAGGAAATGCATCAGCACTACAGGGGTTCACTGTGGGGTGCCACAGGGCTCAGTGCTTGGTCCAATCCTCATTTCCATTTACATGCTCCTTTTACGCAGACATAATATCCACTTCCATTTTTACCCAGACAATACTCTAAGATGTGACCCTGCAGAACACTGTCAAACTGCTAAACTGCCTTCATGACATCTACAAGTGGATGTCACAAAATGTCCTAAATGCTGATAAGACAGAGAAATTGATCATAGGTCATGATAGTGCAAATATGCAAAAATCAACCAGTCTTGGTTCACCATCCCATTCAATAACTCAGCATTGCAGAAATCTTGGTGTCATCTTTGATCAAAGCCTCAGCTTAGACAAACATGTTAATTCAATGGTTTAGTCCTGCTGTCTTTATTTTAGAAACATCTCAAAGGATCAGACCATTTCTCTCTGCCAAAAATCTGGAAACTGTTATCCACAAAACTGCCTTCATAGCTAGTTGGTTAGATTACTGTAATTCCTTGCTCTCCGGCATCAGTAAAAAATCCCTCTCTCGTCTCCAGCTCATCCAAAACTACTGCCAGGACTAAAAAACATGACCACATCAGTAAAAGTTGATTACTTTTAGCCTCCAATTATAATAAATCTAGCATTAGCATTATCCCTAAGGAAGGTTCTTTAAAATGAAACTAAAATAAAGATATTTTAATGTAAGAAACACAGTACAAAAGAATAACTTAACTACACAAAAGAGTTTCAAAGGGCTGATACTAGTATTTTTCATTTACTAAATAACATTTACGACCTTTAAAAAATAGAACATACAAACTCACAGTTAACAGCAGTTGAAATAGAATTTAAAAAAACAACATACTATAATGTAAATTAGAAAAAGTAGAAACAAAGTGTGACAAATTGTTAGCATTTCTGTCTTTCAGAAAATCAGCATCACTAACAAGCTCTCTTAATGCAAACAGCTGTCCATCACAGATGGAAGCTTTACAGGTCTGAAGTCTTTTTACACAGATGTGGAGTGAATTCATTGTGCCGTCCATGTTTCTGTATTTTAGGACTGAGGATTTTGATGTCACTCCTAGTTGGTTTTGCAGGATTTCTGTTGTGTATGAGTTATGAGTCATTGTTCTTCCTTTATTGTTACATTGTCAAACAAGAGATCCCGCGTTATAATGCTGACAGAGCAAATACCTACATTGCCTGTATTTGCTTTATAGTATAGGAAATATATGTATATACTTTTGTTTAAATGTTTCAGGTCCTGTCCTGACTGAAACAAAACCTCATTGCAGTACAGATAACTGGGTGAGTGTGTGCTAATTGGCATTAGTTATTTGGTGAATTTGGTTGATTTAGGTGCTGACTTTATTACTTTTGTGTTTTATTATTTTGAATGCATGAATAGCCATTCTGTTGAATTTATTTCATTAAAATGTTTTAGATGCAATAATACATTTGAAAAAACATATTCTGTCTGAAAAGATGTTTGTGACAAAAGTGAAGATGAAAATGGAGAATAGTTCATTTCAAGGTAAGGATATGTGTAGCTAAAAAGTTCATTTCAATTTAATGTAAAAAATGGGCAGATTCTACACAAACACAGTTTAAGGTTGAAATAAATCTACAGAAGGTGACTCTGGCATTCAAACCCATGTAAAATTAAAGGCTGTAAGGAGTTGAGAGCAGAATGTAAATGCTGATATTTTCAGGCTTTGACACTCACCAGGTCTGACAGTCGCTGTGAAATCTCCAATAAGATTATGACAGTTGTAACCTGCATGCATCCATCTTTGTATTAGTGTCACTGTGCATGGCCAAGCAGTCTAAGAAGGGGCCATTTGGTCTGATTTTTCAGCTCTGTTTGAGATGTGGTGAGCTTGATCCAAAAAGCGGTCCTGAAATGTACACGCAGGTTCACACTAATTCATGTGAATCCATCTGAAAGTCTTAAAGACCACCGAATGACAGGGCACGACCAGAACAAACACATATATCCGCCTCGCCCTCAGGCATTTGATCCAGTTTTACAGTTTTCTCCTCACCAAAATCAGAGACATGGTTCTGGGATTCATGTGGCACACCTAAAAGTTTTATAATAATATGATTTCAAAAGTGTTTAAAAAATGCATGACCAATTATGTTCAGTACATTTTTAATTTCAAAAACAGTTCTAGACGTAACCTTTCTTCTGGAGATAAATCAAGCCCTTGAATAGAAAACCTCTCCTAAACTAGAAGTTATTTCTGTAATACGTCATACAAATTTGTGAATTTAATTGATTCTTTTGTAAGGCTTAACAGCAGAGAGACAGACAGAAGTGATTATGATGTCATCTAGGCACAGACCCCGGAGCTGCTCCATAGACAGTGAATAATGGAACAACTCCTGTGGGACTGTTTGACAGCAGCCACAGTCATTTTACTGGGACGTTGTCGGATTCACAGCAGCAGCAGTTACATTTAAACAAGTCCACAGATTCAGTCACTGATTCAGTGTCGGATCACCTGTAATATCTAATGACAGGTCTTACTGGACTTGCTAACTCTACATTTTCTGTAACTTCTGGCACAGTGCAGTACACCTTTTAACTTCTTACTTATAATTATATCCATTTTGAACATCTTACTGCAATTTGCACACTTAAAAGGACATACTTTTACGTTAGTACTTGTGTTTGACATTTGTTTTTTGCACAGTGTGGTTTGTTCGTGTACTGCTGCTGTGACCTGTGAATTTCCTCCTCAGGGATAAATAAAGTATCTCTCTCTCTCTCTCTCTCTCTCTATCACCAGTTTAGGTCTTGTTCTGATTTCTATCTAAGACAAGGAGAATGTGACTTTTTGCTTTCCAAAATCAGCGGATGAACACACCTTTTAGGATTTTTCCTTTTAGTATCCCGTCTTCGAGTCCTACAGGTTTCAGTCTCCATCTCTTATATGCATGCCTACCAAAAGCTTTGTAGAAAATAGAATAAGTGAGCCAAGGAAATTAAGAACCAGTGGAATTGTAACTTTTCAGAAATTATTGTATAGTTACCTTCAAAAAGAGAAACCATTTTGCATGATCCGATGTTGAAAAGAGTGGAGTTTATTGCTCTGAAAAGGAAGACTTTTGCCTGTGAGTGTAAAATACATTCACATTCATAGAGAGATTCAAAAGTTTTGTATCTGCAGCGAGCGCATTACAAATGTGTGGTCTGGATCATATCCAGGCTCTGCTCAGAGGTTGCATCATCTGCAGCATACTGCATAGGTGCAGAGATGGTAATACCATATCTGTGGTTGTAGACTTTAAAAGGATCAGCTGTGTGTGTGCAAGTGTGAATATTCATTCTCATTTTGACCAGGAGCATTGATATAGTACACAGGGATTACGCACATAAATTTACACTCCCACACAAAACGGTGGAAATAACTTCATCTTCTCTGAGGCATTGATGCATATTTATCAAGGCGTAGACGCCCTTGGCCACATAATAGTTCCACTGTAGTGGGATGGGAGTGAGCTGACTGCCTGGTGCAGAGGGATCGCCCTTAGTCTTGGCCTGCTCTGCCTGGTATCATGATGAAAAAAAGCACGGTGGACTTCAGCATCCGGCCACAGAAGGGTCGGCGGGGAGTTGACGTGTGTGGCTGAACCCCTCTTATCACCTGTGCACTCTGAACAGCTTCCATGGCACCAGGGATGCAGCTCTTTGGGGCGTGTTTAGAGGACCAACATATTGAATCCATCACCGAATCGCCATGCAGGATAATATGATATACGCATGTGTAGACAGAACAAAGAGATATCATCCTATCTGCACATCAGCAGCATGCACTTTGGAAATCTTCCCTTCAGTAGAAGGTTGTGGTTTGCATCAGGGACTGTGTTTCCTGCTGCAGTCCATATTAAGGACATTATTAAAGGCCTTTGTGTGCCTGTCTTCCTTTACGCCTGCAGAATGCTGCATGGTAAACAGGGAGATTGCCTCCTCATTACCTCCTGAAGACATTCAGACAAACAGCTCACAACAGCACTAACACACCATACAGAACAATTATGGGTCATTTAACAATAGATTTTGTGATTCAGTTTTTAAATATAAATAACCAGAGAGCAAACACTCTCCCTGTGTAAGTCCATCTCCCATTGCCGTGTTATGTCCTTGACCGTATCAATCACGCACAAAGCTTTGCCTCAGCAAAGAGGAAAAGCAAAAAAATTCAGCTCTGTATATCTAAGGCTCTTTCACATAACCCGAGCAGATCATAGTGAATTATGTTCACTGAATAATTAGCAAATAACCTGTTAGGGGCATCAGCTGTATGTTGTTGGGAGTCGCTAATGAATAGTCTCATAATCTCTTCCTAGGTTAGATTAGAAGGACGCCATTAACATCAGCTCATCTGCCTGGACATCTGGCGCATGAAAGGAGACCCATCCAGCCAGCAATCATCCAGTTGCTTTCCTTTTAAGCAGGGCTCTATCAAAGTCTACTTTCATCTATAATGTGTGACTTCCAGGAGGTGGTGGAGGCCTGGTCTGTCATGCTATGTGAATGTTTTTGTTATCGGTTTCAATTATAATCCTACCAAAAGGCCTCACAGAAAGTGTCGCCGAATGTATTTGGTCTCAGAGGAGGATCCAAGGAGCTGCAGGGGTTCTTGAGGGGGAACCACTGTCATGTCTGTCCACTAGACAATGAACACAATGAGAGAGTGTGAGGATCCCTATTGCATTCAGAGAGTTAATGCTTCAGCTTCTACGACAGATCTAATCCACTTGTAGTCAAGGGAAGACAGATCAATAATCTGTTAACTAAAAAAATCTAAAACAGTGGTTGGTTAATGGTTAATCCAGTGAATCAAATACGCAACAAGAAAATGAAGATACTTGATTTTTTTTTTACAAAAATCCTCTAAATCCAATTTTGCAGGTTTACAGGTTTCCTAATCTTTGTTTTCTTTTTAAGCGTCACAACCCAAAGTCAAAGTTTACATGTAGCCTACTTCTATGAGCTTTGAGAAGCCTGAAGAGGTCAAATTACATGCTATTTTAAGGAATAGTTAAGGTTAGATGAGAATATCTATTGCACTGTCATCTCTGTACAAGAATTGTAAAGCAGCAGCCAGCAGCGGGTTAGCTTAGCTGAGCATATAGACTGGAAAGAGCTAGTCTGTCCAAAGGTAACAAAATACGCCTACCAGCACCTTTAAAATTCACTGATTACCACAATAGAACTTGTTTGCTTCTTCTATAATCAAAAGGAGGTGGTGGTAGGTGGATTTTGCCAGAAAGCGTAATATCAAACTGTTCCTTTCACAAATGAAAAGTCAACATTAGAGAAATGTCATGGTTCCATGTAGCAGAAATAGGTTTCTTTTTTCTTGCTTATTAAACATCTTGTGACGCCTCAGAGTGATCTAACAATCCCTTAGATGGGTCCTGACCCCCAGTTTGGGAACCAGAGATCTAATACAACCACAGACACTAAGGAGATGGTTTCCTTGGTATAATAATATTTAGTCTTACGGTATACCCTCTCATGGTCATGGTTTCGTCATTTTACTCAACCCTACTCAGAACAACACCATGGAGACCTTGTTATTTAGACAAAAGCCAACATTTATTAATCCGTCTGCAGTGTACCTACACAGTCAACATAGTCCAGAATACTATGAAACAGGCTTCACATTGTGTGTATAGTACAAGACACCGACTAATATTTGTTTCATTTACAGATACAATACCATACCAACATTCCTAATAAAATGTGCATACCAGAGCCAAAACAGCCCTCAGAAAATGAGGACATACATTTACTGTCTTTATATTCTGATCATACAATCCAAAAAGCTGTCTTAGCACTGTTAAAACTCTGGAAACAACTTTTCATTAGAAGTGGCCCGTCAACCAAGGCTAAATGATCTGACTGGAAAATGTTCCCAGAGCAGGCTTTCAAGTTCTTGCCTTTTAATGTGGCGGAAACCATTCATGATTTATTAGAGTCACTTCCTGTCATTCTCAGAGTGTTATGTTTACATGAATGTGACTGTGAAATACTGCTAATTCACTGGGGAGCTATTTTGTATGTTCATCAGTCCAACATCCACATTATGTTGTGTTTTGTCTAGAAGACTTGGTTATCTGCCAAATTTGACATGTTTAGAACGTGCATGGGCAATGTGCATTATGACTGAATCCCATTGAAGTATCTGCTTTATGAAATAGTGTTCTTCAAAACACATCCTGCAAAACAATCGCTGTAATTCAGTATTTGAACTGTAACCACTTCATCGCAGATTTAATTGTATTACGTACACATCCTTAATATAAAAACGCAAACTATAGGATCAATTAATTTTGAAAATAGTTTTAAAAATGTAATCAGTACAAATTTTGTGTCAACATCAAGGCATATGTAAGTCATTACATGTACTCTCATCTGTTTCCTGTGCAACGGAAGATGTCAATAAACCTGATGTCAAAAATGAGGAGGAAGGGGGGCTACCATGTTGACTAACAGATGTCTTAAACACACGTATGTTATATACAAGGTCTCTTATGCTTGGCTTCAGCTGAGGCAACTGGCATAGAAGCTCTATCTCTGGACACCAGCCAGTGCTAAACACACTTGCTCCCTGTTCTGCTCCTCCTCCTTCACTTTGGCGAGCAGAGGACTTCATTCACGAGTAGGAGGAGGAATAGTCACATGGGTGGGGGCTTGGCTGAAGTGGGAGTGGGTAGTGGGGCCCCTACCCCACTCCCTCCCCAATATCTCACAGACTCCAGCAGGTTCCAGCGTAGGCCATTTGTCAGGGATGGGTGGCACCTTCTCTCAACAGGAGCAGTTCCCACAGCCCTTAACACTGTTGAGGATTTCCTCCTGCAATTTTTTCCTCTCCTCCTCCTTCTGGGACAGGCGCTCAGCTGGCGGCTCGGACACGCTCTTGCCGTTGTTGAGGATTTTGCTGTTCTGGGTGTTCCACAGGTCTGCGTACAAGCTGCCTGGGATGCCGAGCAGGGTGTGGTGGTTGCCACGTTCTGCCACTTTACCCTGGCAGAGAGAAAAAAAAAAAAAAAAGAAGAGCAGGGAATCAAGGAAAAACGACACATATGAAACCTAAACTTGCCATAAAATGGCTGCAGCACACATGAAGTTAAATCGAAGAGGCCATGAACAGAGTCCTATAGTTAGCATCTCATCATGACCAAACAACAGTGACCACGCTCTCAGCGGAGAGTCAGCCCCCCCCTAGAATCCCTGCCGCCTCCCCAACAACTGTTGCAATTCCTCTCGCAAAAACACGGACTCGCAGACACACACGCTCATCCACACACAACAAACACACATCCCTCCCACACAGTCAAACACAAATGAAGGCACCCCCTTCCCCCACCTCCCATGAGCATGCAGAGGTGTTGGCATCATCTTTAGTGCACCCAAGATGAGCACGTGACTGCTTCCGCTCGTTATTTTAATGAGCACCCCAGGCAGTCCTCTGCTGGTGACACCAGCAAACGCCATGGCGACATCACACGCAAACATGCCTACTCGCCACGACCCTCTGATCCCTGCCATCTGACTCTGGAAACATGGAACGACATGCTCACTCGCCGCAGTTCAAAGAAACCTCTTCTCATTTTATCCTATCTGAGCACCGGTGGAAAATGTCACTTCATCTGTGATACATTTCATATTAACTTTCACTTTCCAGATAATAACTGACCGCACTCTGTGTCTTTTTGTGCTTTACAGTAGACCCAACCCATTACTTACGGCAGCATTTTTCTCTTCTCTTGCATTTTTCTCTGATGCACAATACAATGACTACAGATCAAAACTATCTCCACATTTATTTTTAAATGTGGGGATAGTTTATTCTCTATGTCTCCATGGCACCTTCAGCGTGACTTAAACACATCAGACCAAAAACTGTATAGATAAAGCATTTGAATGGCGATCTTCAGTGAAAGACATGTTCAGTCCTGGATGAGGCCTCATCAGTGTCTGGGAAGCTGGCCCATACATTATTAGTCACCGAGACAAACAAGACACGCCATCTGACCAAAACAGCCAGTCGAGTCTGACTGCTTTAATGAGCCCTTATGGAGAAAATAATACATTCAATTCTACCAACAGTGTCCTGTTGTTGCTGAAGTTAATGAGAGTAGCTAAACAAAGCATGTTTTCATCACTTACGTTGTAAAAAGGTAACTCAAAATAAATGAGAGGCTACTTGCTAAATTCTTGTTGCTGGCAGACACAGTGCACTGAAGGTCACACAGAGTACAGGTCATCATCCTTCCCTTCAGTGCAAAATCTTCTAATTGGACTGGCAATTAACACAGCGCATGTTTATACCTTAAAAACTCTGAACTGTCATATTATTTGCTTTTTATGAACCTGGCATTAGAACTGGAAATGTTAACCAGGGAAGATACAAGATCAAGTAAAAAAATAAGTGGATGAGTTCTTACCTCATTGAGCACTATAATCTCGTCTGCGTCTACGATTGTGGAAAGCCTGTGGGCGATGAACACTGATGTCCTGTCCTTCACCATCCCTTTCATTGAACTCAGGATGTTCTGGAAGCACACAAAGACTAATAATCACTCTATTAAGCTTTACAAGAGCATCCCCTAAAACAAAAGAAAATAGTTCCCCAGGTTTGCAATAATGGTGGTGTGCAAAAACAATAAGTTTGAAAAAGTGCATGAATGACAGGATATATATGAAATATACTCCCAAACTTTGATTTGAAGGAGAAGCCAAGTCAACAGAATGTTGCTCAGCAACATCCACCTTCATATGCTTTTCTTTCCCATGTTTACATATGATAATTTAAAAACACCATCGTAATAAGAAGCAACAGAAAATCTCAATTAACAGCCACATCTAATGCCCCACTCTTTTCCCTGAAGTTCAGAGACGGCATGCTGAACTTTCTCATTAAATGTAACATTTACAAAGACTGTGGGGTTTAAGCTGAGCGGGAGATTAAGTAGGAGAAAACAGTGGCAGGTGGCAAGGGAGAACATGGGGGTGGTGTGTGTGTGCGTGTTTGTGCGCATGTGTTCAGAGGGGGGGTATGTCACAGCAGGTATGTGACGCAGGAGTGAGCTGAATTATTGTGTACCTACAGCAGGTGACTGAGTGGGTGTTTGTTCTGCTAAATGTGTATGCAGGCACGGTGAGATGTCAACCTGTACGTGCAGCAGAGAACGGGCATTTGTGGATCTGTTATGTACGCACGCCTGTCTCTGTCAGTGTGTATGTGCTCACGCACTGCCAGGCCCACCTCTTCTGTGATAGAGTCGAGGGAGGATGTTGCTTCGTCATACAGGAGGATGGGTGGATTCTTTAGTATTGCGCGGGCAATGGCGACACGTTGCTTCTCCCCTCCTGAAACAAAACAACAGATGTCATCAATAAAGCAAACCAGACTAAAGCCAAAATGTTTGAAACATTTGAGGATACAGCAGGCCTCTCTCTGGCCCTTCTCATCAGATAATTACCTCAAACGGAGGGCCAACACTCAGACAATACTGATGCTACAGGCTTCAGACTAGTAAAACAGACTTTCATTTAATTGACAAGGAAAATCAACAGGACGCAAAGATTTCTCCCACTGTGTCTAACTCGGCCTTTATTACATATGAGCTGTGTGTGGCCTCTTGAAAGGAAGCGGCGTTCAGCAGATATAAATATTGTTGGCAGTGGAGAACAGCAATGAAGGAAATTAGGAGCCTCATAGCCCAGACTGCCCTCCCCCCCTCCCCTCTGGCAAGCTCACAGGCAGCTGTCACTTACAGCAGCAGTGAAATTAATGAGAACTTAGTCATGTCTTTATTTTGTCCATTCTCTCACTCACTCAGTCACTCCACATAAAGAAATCTGTGCTGCCAGTAATTGCTAAGGATGCAAACTCATTAGGGGTGAAAAAGGTGACAAAGATGCGAAACCCCGGGGGGGGGGGGTGTCCAGGCAGTTGGTCTGACAAAGTAAGTACTATTTGAAGTTCTCCTTAGGCTTTAGGAAATTGTGACAGGCATTTTTCAAAATGTTCTTATGTTTTTAAAAATGCATTGTTTAGTTTCTAAAAAAAAATAAAAAATCGACAGATTAAAATAACTGCTAGTTTTAGTCTAATACTAGAACAATATACTGTATGTCCCAGCTCTGTGAGGATATATATATTATTGAAATTATTTCTGTGTTTTAGCTTGGTATAGCATCCAGGGAAATACACAAAATACACAGCTCTTTTACTGGCTTCTACAGAGGAGACCATATTTAAACAAGAGTCATAATAGTGCTGCAAACCTGACAGCTTGAGGCCCCGCTCCCCAACCTGGGTGTCATAGCCATGGGGCATCCTGAGGATAGCATCATGGATGCCTGCGAGACGCGCCACTTGGTACACCTCCTCTGGTGTAGCGTTGATGTTCCCGTACTGCAGGTTGTAGAAGATGGTGTTGTGGAACAGAACGGCATCCTGACAACAACACAGTTAGAGAGAAAAAGAGGCTTAAGAGAATATTTTTATTGCAGCAGAGACAGAAACAGAGGACTGCAGATACAAAGACAAGGGTAGGAGGGAGAAAGAGAAAGAACACAAATGACAAAAATACTGTTCATGTACCATCTGTTCAGATCAGCCTCTGAGCTCACAGCAGTGAAAATCTAACTGAATTCAGTATATTTCTAATGATGTTAACTACAACTGTTACATTGTTCTATGCTGCCCCCTTGTTGTATATAATTATCAATATTACAATACATTTATTATTGAAAAGTCATATACACATGTATATTTCATTTGTGGTGATGAAGCTTCAAGTAGTGAAAAACAAACTATGTAGTGTTGACTAAATTACTTTTTCATTGTTTGTTTTTGTTTATTTTATCATGCCTCATGAGTGCCTCAGACCTGAGGTACGACCCCCAAAGACTTCCTCAGGCTGTCAAGGCTGACGTCTCGGATATTCTGCCCCGCAATGTAGATGTTCCCCCGCTGGGGCTCATAGAAGCGGAACAACAGCCGCACAATGGTGCTCTTCCTGCAACCAGACGTGGAACCAATCGTCAGCATCATTCTGTCTGTGAGCTGCACCCCCACAGTGTATTCATGATATCTGATGATAAGACTGTCTGCACGTACAAATGAGATGACACACACCTGGCTAAAGGTTTGACAGTCAGTGTACGTCTATGAAAGGTGACCTACCCTGACCCGCTGCCACCTACTATCGCCACCTTCTTTCCAGCAGACACTTCGAAGGACACTCCATTTAAGACTTTCTGGCCCTCCAGGTATTCAAAATAGACATCCTCAAAGCGGATGGTGGCTTCCTGTGGTGCGATGGTTAATGGGGGGGCGAGATCTCTCTCCTTGAGAAAACGATCAGAGGGTTGAGACAGAAGAAACAAGAAATGAGAGAGGAGACGGATAAAGAACAACCACTGGCAGACGAGGCCCGACATGATGCAACGTTACTCCAACACCTTGTAAAGAGGTCTAATGCTTGAGCACAGAGCGAGCACGGACTACATAATGTACAGACAGTCACAGGAAATTCGAGAGGTCGTTTCAAAAGACCGTCTGAATCTTCACAAGCTGCCCTTCATGGTGACTGAAGGATCAATAGGCGTGAAAACTTTCAGTACATACTGAGCTGAGCCATAGTGCTGAGATGCAGCCAAGGTCAGCAATGAATAAAGTGCTGTCCTTACCCTGAGAGTAAAAGCCTGTTCCTGTTTCTATACTACCTAATGGCAACATAATCACCCACAATCCACCTCAGCCAATTAACACAAATAACTCAGTCCATTAGTATAAACAGATGATATTTACACACACACCCCCAACATGGAAAAAAGCCAAAATCATTTATTTTTTATTTTGTGGAGCAGTTTCAAGTGAGGGGGAGTTTTAAATTATTTTACATCTACATAATAGTCCAATGTGTTGCACACACAAAAAAAAAAGCCCAAAAAGCATTCAGACAGTAATGGCCTGCTGGGCAGCGCCATTCCACAGGGAATCACAATGGAGAGGAGTATTACTGATGAGTGAAAAATAACTGGACAGATTCATTTCTCATACTGTAATTACAGACTGGAGACGAGAATGGCATTCATATTGTTCTGCGGCAGGGGCACATTGCACTTAAATGTGCTCTTCTGACGTAAGTTGGGCTGTCGAGTCATGTAAAAAAAAAAACAACCAAAAAAACAAAGATAAATGAAAGGTCTAAAATGTCAAAAACTATTGATGTCTATGATACTGAAGAGGACTTGCATGTCTAAATCTGAAATGTTATGGCAATACGACTGTTTTTAAAGGTGCTTTCACAAACAGATAATTTAACATTAATTACACTATGTAGTGTCACAACCCTATATAAAAGGGCAGTAGATGTTAATTGGCACTAGAACTGAAACAATTAGTCAATCTTTATCGTATCTGGTAGTAAATTGAATATCTTTGGGTTTTGGACTGTTGGCTGTATAAAAAAAAAAAGCAATGTGATTATGTCACCTTGCGCTGTTGGAAATTATCATTACCATGTTTTCACTATTTTGAAAGAATGAACCCTGTCAAGTTGTGGAAGGAAGGGCGAAACCGTTTTCAGCTATTTTTGTTGAACTTCCTGTGCTTCATTTTTGCCTCTTTTTCATTCATATTTTTTTAATGAACAAAAGTCACATTTTTTAGCGTGGACTCTTGCCTAAAGGGCTGCGTTCTTCAACGTCCCTGACATCCCAGCAGGGCTGCAACTAACTTTTATTTTCAGCATTGATCAATCTACAGTGCATCCGGACAGTATTCACAGCGTTTCACTTTATCCACATTGTTATGTTACAGACTTTTCAATAATGGATTCAATTAATTATTTCCCTCAATTATAAAAACAATACCCCATAATGACAACATGAAAGAAGTTTGTTTGAAATCTTTGCAAATTTAGTTTTCACACACTTTGGTCAATACTTTGTTGAAGCACCTTTGGCACCAATTACAGCCTCAAGTCTTTGAGTATGATGCTACAAGAGTGGCACACCTATTTTGGCCAGTGTCTTCCATTCTTCTTTGCAGAACCTCTCAAGCGCCATCTGGTTGGATAGGGAGCGTCAGTGCATAGCCCTTTTCAGATCTCTCCAGAGATGTTCAGGTCTGGGCTCTGGCTGAGTTGTCCCGTAGCCACTCCTTTGTTATCCTGGCTGTGTGCTTAGGGTCGTTGTCCTGTTGGAAGATGAACCTTCGCCCCAGTCTGAGATCCAGAGTGCTCTGGAGCAGGTTTTCATCTGTACATTGCTGCATTCATCTTTCCCTCGATCCTGAGTAGTCTCCCAGTTCCTGCCACTGAAAAACATCCCCACAGCATGATGCTGCCACCAGCAGGCTTCACTGTAGGGATGGTATTGGCCAGGTGATGAGTGGTGCCTGGTTTTCTCCAGGCGGGCTGTCGTGTGCCTTTTACTGAGGAGTGGCTTCCGTCTTGCCACTCTACCATACAGGCCTGATTGGTGGAGTGCTGCAGAGATGTTTTTTCTTCTGGAAGGTTCTCCTCTTTCCACAGAGAAACGCTAGAGCTCTGTCAGAGCGACCATCGGGTTCTTAAGTCACCTCCCTGACTAAGGCCCTTCTCCCCGATCGTTCAGTTTGGCCGAGGCGGCCAGCTCTACGAAGAGTCCTGGTGGTTCCAGACCTCTTCCATTTACGGATGATGGAGGCCACTGTGCTCATTGGGACCATCGATGCTGCAGAACATTTTCTGCACCCTTCCCCAGGTCTGTGCCTCGGTACAATCCTATCAATTCCTTGGATTTCATGCCTTGGTTTGTGCTCCGACATGCAGTGTTAACTGTGGGACCTTATATAGACAGGTGTGATCCTTTCCAAATCAAATCCAATCAACTGAACCTACCACAGGTGAACTCCAATCAAGTGGTAGAAACTCAAGGATGGTCAGTAGAAAAGGATACACCTGACCTCAGTTTTGAGTGTCATGGGTAAGGCTGTGAATACCTTTGTACATGTGATTTTTTCGTTTTTATTTTTAATAAATTTGCAAAGGTTTCAAACAAACTTCTTTCATGTTGTCGTTATGGGGTATTGTTTGTAGAATTGAGGAAAATAATGAATTTAATACATTTTTTAAAAAGTCCGTACCATAACAAAATGTGGACAAAGTGAAGCGCTGTGAATACGGTCAGGATGCTGAAAATAAACATTAGTTGCAGCCCTGCTTAAAGGGGACGTTGA
This sequence comes from Coreoperca whiteheadi, assembly GCA_011952105.1. Lineage (NCBI taxonomy): Eukaryota > Metazoa > Chordata > Actinopteri > Centrarchiformes > Sinipercidae > Coreoperca > Coreoperca whiteheadi. The sequence continues at coordinate 12,721,938 of CM022490.1, forward strand.
AGAACATTTTAGGCAAGAGTCCACGCTAAAAAATTTGACTTTTGTTCAGAAAAATATTATTCAAACAGAGACAAAAATGAAGCACAGGAAGTTCAACAAAAATAGCTGAAAGCAGAACATTTAGAAAGGTTTCGCCCTTCCTTCCACAAGTTGACAGTGCTCATTCACTCACTGTTTAGAGGACCTAACGATACACAACAGTGAAAACATTTTCCCTGATTGAACAGATGATCAGACAGCACAACAACCAACAAAAAAATAATAATTATAATCACACTACAATAGTGTTGATCGTTTTAATCCGATCATACGCCTGTGGAACACAAAAACTAAACAAATTATACAAGGTTGTTTTCTGTTGACTGAAATCAATGACGAAGACAAAACAAAAACAAACTGTTGAGTTGGGAAACAGGGTCTACTGAAAAGCGTTTATACACACTACAGAATCAGTCAGAATTAAGGGTGCATCAATTAAAATGGCAACTGATCACAACTGCTTAATAAATGCTCTGAATAAATCACCCAAAATTTCCCAATCACAGTTCTGCTGCAATTTGTCATAATATTCCAGTACAGATCATGTTAATGCAGAAAGTAATGTTATGCTCCACAAGTGGCAATAGACGAGGAAGCACCTGAGTCACATCAAGCACGTAATCACTATGATTGACTACAACCTGTCATGTGGCCAAGAATAACTCAGTCCTGTCTTTTTCACTTTTGCAATTATACACTATGTGCTACTGGTGGAGAAAAAGGCATCAAGTTTTTGGATTTACTTTTGCGTTCAGATTATATATCTGAAGTCTATGTTCACGTTGTATTCTGAACAAGTTAATTTAGGGCGACAGGTTACCTTGATCTTGGTGTCGATGTTGAGCAGGGTGAAAAGAGTGTTCATGTCTATTAGGGCCTGCCTGGTCTCTCTGTAGACTGTACCCAGGAAGTTGAGGGGGAGGGAGAGCTGGAAGAGAAGGCCGTTCACCATCACCAGGTCTCCCACGGTCATCGTACCTACACGACAGCAACAGAACAACTTACAGAGCTGCACATAATATAGTTCTATTGTATCATATATGTATCTTTGGATATAAGATCTAAAAAAAAATAAAAAATAAAAAAAACACTCAAACCATTTCTTCTTTCAAGTTGTGAAAGCAGACAAAGCATGTTACAGTCTGAATCTATCTCCACCCACTGTGATTTCATTTTCTGCATCAAGGCTATTTTATTTCCTATTCATGCCACTTTTTCATGCTTGCTGTGCTTTGTTCTCATTTAGTTTCTATTATCCAGTTCAGTCAGGGTTTTACTTGTCATTTTCATCTGTCCATTTCATTTTGGGGGTTTTTTTTTATGCTTTCTTTTTTCCAAATGCACAATTTTTTCCATTGTGCTGTGGACACAGATTGTGGGCACGAAGAGGTAAATTCAGGTCAGGTGATGTTTTTTGCACCTTTACACCTGGATGCTATCACATTTTTTCATGGTTAACAGATCATGAAAGAATAATTTTTCAAAAATTGGAAAATCCTCCCACCTCACACACACGCTCGCGCACCACCACTCAAAGCTCCTAGCTCACTCACCTGCCGCAATGCCCTTGCTGGCCAGCAACATGATGCCAGTGAGGCCGGCACTGAAGATGGCACTTTGGCCAAAGTTGAGCAAGGCGAGCGTGGATGTGGTTTTTAAAGAGGACGACTCATAGGTCTTCAGGAATCCATCATACCTTTCAGCTTCATACTTCTCATTGTTGAAGTACTGCAGCCGAGATGGGAAACATAAAGAGAGAGAAGGGAGCACGGAGACCGCAAAAGGATTCAAAAAAGGAAAGAAAGTGTAAGTTTGGAGAGAAAGAGGGAGAGACAAAATATGGTTAAGGTTAAAGGTCAAGGAAGCATGGAGAGCAGTGTCAGGCAGATAAACACTTAAGCGGAGCCTGCCTCAAGGCTGCATTTGTTCTCAGTGACCGCTCTGGGCGTAATCTGGGTCTCTGTTGGCCTCTAAAGCACTTTTCATGCCTTTGTATCTTCATCTCCTCCCCACTGATCTTAAAGGACGTGGAGAGCCTGCTCTGCTGAGCAGACTCTGGATCTGAAGCCTTGGCAGAGGATAGTGAGTATGGCAAAACAAACTGTTTAGAAAATATTAGGAGAGCCTAAACATCACTTGCAAGTTAAACAACAATTAGAGTAGTCATCATTGGCACTGTCGTCCGCCTCTGTATTTACATCTGCAGCAGCTTACCCAGACACCTACAGACAGAGCACAGATAGCTCTTAAGTGTCACACCACACAAGCAGCACTAATTTTGATGAAGACATACAGCTATCATTTAGAGAAAAAGCCTCCTCATGAATCAGCCACAAGCACACCTCTTAAATTCAGCACATAAAACTACAGCACGATCATAACAACAACCCTCCTCAACTCTGCTGCCAATTACCTAATATTGCTGTTTGTTTAGTTTGCACTATTGTTTCTCTGCTCTAGTTCAGTGGGCGATTTACTTCTCGAGTTAACGGCAGTGGTGCTGTGCTGCTATCGACTTGCCACTGATTTGCATATAGGGAAATGCAGGAAATCAGAGAGAGAGAGAGAGAGAGAGAGAGAGAGGCACATGGACGACAAACACAAGCAGTACAAGGCACCATGTTCAGGTTCTCATCCAGCCCTTTGTGAAAGTGGAACGGATTTCTGAGTGGGCGGAGATCTAATTACATATGCACACTCAAAGCTCAGAGTGATGCTAAATCCGGCCGCATTGGCACAGATGACACAAAATAACACAGAACAAAACGTTAAGGAAAACAGGACGCAAAATAATACAGCAAAGAAAATAACACGGGTACCAAAATATATCTGGAACAGCCCGGAACAAAGCACCCAAAACTGGATGGGGATGATGTTTGTATGTGTTCTGTGTGCAATGAGGTTACCTAGAAAGAGGCTTAAAAACAGCAAAAGATGGAGATTCATGATAATCAAGTATAAAGCAATGTTTACATCCACACCACATCACATCAGTCAGGTGTTTGTGAGAGCACACTCATAAACCCATAAACCTCCCTGGCGCTCAGCAGTTATTTCTATTCGCTTGCACTCCAAAACTATAACTGAGACACAATTTGGGTCATTGACTAGAACAGGAAAATAGTCTAGAGCGTCCGGTGATCAATGTCGCATTGTTTGTAGATACTAGAAAAAAAAAAAAAAAAAAAAAAAAAAAAAAAAAGGTGGACAATTTTATACTGAAAGAGAAGAAGAGCAGGACAGCGAATGAGAGCAAGAGAGAGAAAAATTATGTGTTTGTCAAATATGTTTGTGAATGGGTCAATATAGACCTGAAAAGATTATTTGATCAGTTGATCAACAAAAAATAAACTGACAACTATTTTGATCATCGGGAAGTCTTTAAAATCCTTTTTCAAGCAAAAATGCCGACCATACTCTAGTCCCATCCTTTTCTTTGTCTTTTGCGATAGTAAACTGAATATCTTAAAGGTTTTGGACTGTTGGTCAAAACGAGCCATTTAAAGTCGTCACCTTGTGCTTTAAATGTGTGTTGACATTTTACAGCCAATTAATTGAGAAAATAATTGGTAGATATGTTGATAATTAAATAATCCTTAGTCAACCCTGAGTCAATATGTACACTATATCATGATAATTATCACAGCATTATCTCAACATTAATAAGCTACGATATTTACTCAAGTATCACATGATCAAAAGTTAAACTAGTGTTCATTCTTGAAGTTTTCAGCATTTTATTAAAATATATATATTTCATAATGTTTGAGACTCTCACAGATTTTGGTAAAAAATAAACTTGCTGTCATCCCTTTAGGTACGAGAACTGTGAACCACAATATTTCAATGTATTTTGATGAAATTGTCACAACTATATAGACAGGAAATAATCAATACTATTGACCAGACCTCATTGGTTCTGGTATCCTTGTTCAGACAGGCAATTTAAATATCCAAACAATATGGAAGTAGAATATTTATAATTAACCTAATTGTCTATTGACTATGACAACAATCATATTATAGCATATGAACATTTGAAATCTCACCAAATAATGATTCACTGCAAAACAAAAAGGTTCCACAACCACACTACCAACCTGGGTCTGCGGGCTTACACTGATGTGACACTGCTCTACAATAACCAGGGGGAATAAGTAATTCTGTAGTAGAGATTGGCAGTGAGTTTCCACACTTTCAGTCATAAAATCCACTCCTCTCACTCAGAAAGATAAACTTGACTTAAGTGTTTAACTTGTTCTTGTTCTGACAGAGTTTCTGTGTGAAAGTGGTGAGAGTCAGGGAAAGAGAGACATAGTGATGGAGGGAGAGAGCGAGAGAGAGCCTTTCTTTGATTAAAAGGCAAATTCTGACAGTGGCAATCATGCTGGTGAAACACTATTACCACCGACGAGTAAATATTTATTCACGTCAATGTGCCTTTGCTTAGGTGAACAGAAGAAAAAGACTAAGAAAGGAGGAGATAAAAGGGAAGGATTGATGAAGGAAGGTGGGGTGGGGATGAGGAGGAGCTGAAAGAGGGGTGTATGGTAGCTGTGTGTATTTGTATATGCCTGTATATGTGTGGTTGTGCGGGGGCAGGTTGGATCTCACCTTAACAGTCTCATAATTAAGGAGGGAGTCAATAGCTGCGTTGCCGGCTTCATTGTCTGCTTTGTTCATTTCTATCCGGAAACGAGTCCTGTGTGCAGAGGCGCAATCACGTAAGCACTTTCTTAAGCACATATTTCAGCCTACAAGTGAACATTAATACTGTCAGCACAGACAGCCACAGCACTATTACTGAATCTTTTTCAAGTGATAACAAAAGTAAGCAATAAAACAACCAATTAAACTATAGACAGACACAGGACTGGCATAAACGTCCTCGCTGTTACCTCCACTGAGTGAGGAGAATGGTGAAGAGGGTGTATGCAGATAAGGTACCCAAGGCCACTGCTGCAAACTGTCCACCACACTTGTAATACTGCAAGAGAAAAGCACAGTCAGCACAAAGCATCTTTTACATGCTGTGACTCAATGGCTTTGTGATAAAAAGTCAAGCGACCACATCAGACCACGGGACCCCAACGTTGGCGTTACAAGCATTTTCAGAATGTACTGTTTTTGACCATTCCACTATGAAATTGAGTGTTACAAATGGAGGGGAAACTACAAGAACTAATCATGCTAATGTTTTAGCTATTTGGGCAATGGAGTCTGCCCTCATTACAGGCAAGCTGACATTATGGTCCAATGTGGAATAATACCACAAAGCTATAGACAAGCCGTTCTTTCAGAGGTGGCCAAGGAGGGGGGCATCTGTTCAGGGCATACTCCACAGGAGGACATTAAGCTGCTACAAAGGTTTGGGATTCATCATTGACACTAATGGGCTCTGTGTTGCCACCAAAAGTTCATGGGGATTCATATTCCATTTAGAATGTAAATGAGACAATATCCCTGAAATTAATTTCCGGACAATCTGCTGTGAAGAGTGTCAAGGTGATGGACGGTCCTGAGCAGTTACAGAAACAAGAAATACAAGTCAGAAAATACTAAGCAGTGTTGCTGGCAGTATCCTAGAGCAATGTCGAAGATTATGACTACCATCATTAGTATCTGTGTGGATGTCACCCTGAGACTCACCAAAATGGCACTGACAAGGGCCATCTCGAAGACTGTGGGTCCTAGGTTGAAGACGAGTGCACTGAGGACAAATGAGATGCCCCGTGTGCCGCGGTCGATGGCCTTCGACAGGGCTCCTGTCTGGCGGCTAAGATGGAAACCTAGATCCAGATTGTGCAAGTGGAGGAAGACGTTCTTGGCGATGCGTCGGATGGAGCTCTGGGCCACCTTGCCGAACACAGTGTTCCTCAACTCATTGAAGAGGGCTGCACAAGCTCGTGATGCACCATCTGGGATAGCGGAGGAGACACAGTTTAGCACACCTGCTGTGAAAAGCAGGGGGGCTAGACGCTATCAAGTCAGAATATATCCGCATCCTAAATACCGAGGACTGTTATGTGGCTCTAAAGTGATATGAGGCAGCAAAACAAGAATCTGACCCCTACCTGTCCTGTCTCATAAAATGTAATATACTATTGAGACAGTTGAGACTAGACCGGTTTGAGGCTTGTCAACTGCTCTAATGTGAAGGCTTGTATGAGGTGGGGGGGCAGGTTTTTCCACATCATCTATGGTCTACAAGCACTGCAGTGCTGCAGCAGCAGCCTCCCCAAGCCTCTGTAATTACAAAGCAGGATGCTGTCTGAAACCTCACTACTATGGCAGTCCAACACACTGCAGGCTGAGGGAAGTGAGGGTATCTGAGTGTACACAAGTGTGTTCTGTGTGTGTGTGTGTGTGTGTGTGTGGCGGGGAGTGAGCTACATGTGAGCAGAATACTAGAAGAGGGGGAGGAGGTTTTAATAAGAGTGTCAAGGAAAGATGCGACTATGAGTTGTCGATGAACAGCCTTAATTTCATCACTGTCTGAGCCTAGACTTTCTCTGGCTGATCTGTATGATGATGGTGAATGCCAGCAACATAGTCTTTCTTTAACACATATTTTTATTGCTGCATATTTTGGGCATTTTTTAACAAAGCGACCTGATTTGCAGCAAAAACCTATATATATCTAGAAGAGTTTCAGTTCAATAAAATCACCAATCTAATTCCTAGGACAGTCAATTATTTGGTCCCTTACACTTCTCATAAACTGTTATAAGCAGAAGGCTAGCATGACTGTCACAAATTAATATTAGTCTGTGTTTAAATGACATGTGGCCTTCCTGTGGTGATTTGTGTGAATACACACCTTGTCTGCTGAGACCAAAGTCAAGGTAATAATCACTCTGTCTGCCGGTCTTCATGGGGCTGTAATGTGGCGTTAAATAGGAATGCTCATCTAAAGAACAATGTGTCCACATCTGACAAGGTAGGATGAGCACGGTGCAACCTTTTCAGCCAAATTACTCCCGTCACCACGGGCTCCAAGTACTGGGCCCCGCATGTCGCAACGAGGGAACAAAAAAATACCAAAAAATGTCCTTTCTTTAAGAGCATCCCCTTCATTATTCCTTGTCATCTTAATACATCCTGTCTGGAGTCCTGTTCATGTGCTCCAATTATTCAACAGGCAGCATTAGTGTGCAAGACCTAAGTGGGCTCATTAAAATAAGTGGCTACAGGGCTAAGTGTACATTGGATCCAAGCTGATCTCACTCAAGGCCAGAGTGACTTGCAGTGGGTGTCGGGTTCACAATATTTATTTATTTATTTATGCTTTTCATCAGCAGCTCCGAGAAAAAAATGCTCTAATCAGAAGAGAACTTCACATTCACACTTCATGTCACCCTTGACCCCTCTTGTATTCGCAGGGCCCATTTGGACAAAGAGGAGACAAAAGGGAGGCGCTCTTAAGAGATGAAGTGAAAGAAACATCCCTGGCCTTTGCATAACACTAAAAGATATTCAACCACTTTCAAAAAAGGGCATTAGCAATTTCTTCCCCACTGCTTTAGAAATGCATCCAGCTCTGTTTGCCTTGGGAGCACACAGGTATCATACTGCAAAATCGTCAGCGCTCACGAGAGGGCCACGTGGATTGATAAAAGTGAACTCAGACGCAGAACGGAGCACATAATGTAAATAATGTGAAAGAGAGGCAGAGGTTGTGGAGTGGCATTGATATGAATGTGTTGGGAAAGGTCAGCCTGTAGATAATAGGCAGTCCCACAGTCCCCTCTGATGAGTGTGGCACCTGCCAGTGCAATACAAGTCTGGGACTCACAGCCAATCAGCACGGCCGTTGCCATGGTAGCCACAGTGCTTGGCGCGTCATTCAGGTTCAGCATGTGTCCCGACATCTGGTTAAGCTCATCCACTGCATACTTAAACATGAAGGGCACCGTCACATTGGTGAGCTGGGAAGGGAGAAAGGGAGGGAGGAAACATTCAGAGAGGAGGAGAAAAAAGGGAGAGGAAAGAGTTTTAAATAGCCTATTAGGCAGACATATGCTCAGTATAGTCCAGTGCCATTTTTCTACTCCTCTGTAGTGCCTCTCTATACATATGTGCGCCCTATGTGCTTAGAAAGATGGATTTCTGATATTGTTAAGCAGTAAATCCAACATTACCCATTTAGGTGCATTCAAAAATAGTGCGTGTGTGTGTGTGTGTGTATTCTTCTTGACTGGCTGGTGAGGTGGCTGGTGCTTCCTGCTAATGGAATTGAAATGGTTATTAGGACTAATTAAAAGCACAGGGACAGCTGTGTGACTCAGGCTAGGCGGTCCGCTGCGCATTAGTACAGCCAGAGAACACAGCAGCACACTGCAGAGCATTTTCATTTGAAAACCATTTAATTTGAACCTCTCAACCCCAACACAGGGGAGGGCTTCTTTTTGTTTTGTTTTTTTACTTATCTTTTTGTTGCTTTACTCCTGTCAAATTCTGCATGGTATAATTTTGATCAAATAATAGTAACAACAATTATCTAAAAAAAAATATATATATATATATTTAAAAAATGTCAACCCTGTGAATGTAAAAGGACACCGAATAATGCACCAGTTATACTGCAAAAGCTACATCTCCAGGGTTCTCGCTTTATACACTTCGGTATTATACTCAGACAATAGAAGGCCTCTGAGTCCTCCAAGGAAAACAATATCTTTGCTACCAAGACAACAGAACATGACACAAAAATAGCCTGGGCCTATTATCACAGGGCCAAAACATGTCCTCAATTTTACCACTAATACATGATAAGGTTGGATGTGCTCTTTTAATCCATTAAACGGCAAACTGGGGGTTAAATCAACACCATGTCAATCTGTACCTGGCAATGTGTCATCTCATAATAGATATATTGTGTCAAGTAGCGAGGAAGAGGCTTCAGGCTATTAAGAATTAGCTTAATTTTATAGTATGATACACACACTTGCACACAGACGGAGAGAGCTTCCTTCGAGGCCAATGGAAACAAGAGCTTCTATATAACCACTTATTTGAAATGAAAATGTCACTGATATTGTGGAGTGCAGAGGTGTGATGCACTGTAACCACATAATTATTCAGTTGATTTAAAAATTGCCCTCACACTGCTGGTGGCTTCAGTTCAAACAGACAAACTGGAGAAATCGAGGCTAACTCCAGCCAAGCAGGAAAATAGGAGGAGAAGATTGGATTGCATGTGTGTGTTCTCTTCTCCTGAGTGCACATACAGCCATGCTGAGCGGCAGCAGTGCATGCTTATTTAGGAGCTGTGAATTTGTGATTGTTTTCCAGGGTGTAAATTAGAAACCATCAACAAAGGAAGAGGAAATACCTTATGCACTGATTGATACATGCAATTAAATTATTAAAAAATTGGTATCGGTTTTAAATGCACACTGTTTTTAGTTTTACACAGGTTCTGCATACAGTGTAACAACCTATGGTGAGCGCTTATGTTGCTTGAGCAAACAACGGTTATTTGATTTAGCAAGGAGGCATTTCTGCTTATTTCATATTTTTAACAAATTGGACCAATGCTGTGATGTGTTTGTAAGGCATTGACCTTTACTATTATCCTACTACTTTCTACTATACTGTACTGAGTCTTACACAACAACTTCATTGTAGGTCATTTTCAAAATAATCAACAAGCTGACATAAGCAGTTTGTAAAGTCATGATGGTTGATCCGGTCTTCCAACAGCAGGGCCAAACAATAATGATGTGCCTCTGACAAATAATAAAAACAGACAATGTTTACCTAAGCTAGTAGTGCACCCCATTGCTGTGAAACAGGTTTTAACTAAACCAGACTGATGCTGCACCCTTTTCTTAAAACATCAGTGTTTATGAAACGTGTTCTGCCTACTCAAAACCTTTTAACAGCAGCATTCTTTCTTGATTCCTGACACACGCTTCAGAGACAGTATGAACTTAAAAGATCTGACAATAATAGTGTAGGTTTAACTGACGTCAGAGACAACCTTGGATTGTCACTTCTGTCTTTTACTGCTGCCCAGCAGAGGCTCTGGATCCCAGCACTTACATGATTTATTATTACTATTAGGATTGTGGGTATTGTGCATTTAACACCTCCATAAAGAATCTCTATAGATCAGTGCTCTGATCGTTTTGTGAGATCGTCTTAGCTGTTTTAATATTTGAATATTCTCAGTTAAGCACTATATAAATATTATAATTTGCTTTTAATAAAGAAGAGAAAAGAACATTTAACCCCAACCTGTGAAACAACAAGCTTTGGACCAAGTGTATCTTGTAAATTCTTCAGCTTGACGAAGTTGTTTCTGAGAGAAAACGGATCCTAATGTAATCAGGGAGAGCATTAACTATTGTTAGAAAGTTTAAGTTTAGGTTGGAATAAATCAACAAAGCAGAAGTAAGACTCACTGTCACCAAGGATAAATATGAAACAGATTTTGAATACAAAAATCTTCAGTTGTGGGGTATGCGTAACAACATTGCTTATCGCTGATAAAACTGATCAACTCAGCGTTATATGACAAACAATTACAAAGAAGTAAAAAAGGAAAGAACCCCACTTCATTACCCATGACATTGTCTGTAAACTTTCTTATACTGCAAATAATATCTCAATATTTTCAGGCTATGTCACGATATATATCTTGATTTTCTCTAAAACAACATATCGTAAATTCTCCAATAGTACAAACATATGATGATCTTTTAGAATATGATGCATTGCTGTAGATCACCTCTGGTTAGCACACTCACAGTCTAACTGCACCTGGGTTACCGGCCGAGCCTTCCCCTTTAAGGAAGGTAGCCTTGTGCATCTTCTTGTACTTCACAGCAGAGTTACTCCAGACTGAACAACTAGCTAGTTAGCAGCCTCAAATCAGGCTAATGTCAATTAAACTAGCCTAAAACCAAAAGGTCTCCCAAATATATTTTGGAGCTGCGGAGCTGGAACTGCAGGTAGAGTAATCACAGCGATCAGACTGATGGCCTTCTCTCATGTTTTTTTTTTCCCCACCACAGAGGGGGAAAAAAAATAATAAATCACTCATAAAGTTAGCTGTTAACTAGCCAGCTGTTCACAGTCTGGACCAACTGCTGTGGCGAGTAGAAGACGTCACAGGAACGTTACATAAACAGGAACTTTTTATTTCTTTTCTGTGGCAGCAAACACAACACACAGCCTTTCACTAACTAATATACTGCAACCTGAGCTTATCTACACACTTTATGAATGACTAAATTAAAGTAACTACCCCTCAGCGGCGACCAGCAGAGATGCTAAAAACTCGAATGTGACGAAATGAGTCACTTTTGCGAGCCGGTCGGTACAGTTCTGTCTGACCTCAGTGTACATTTCAAGCAATGCTTCTCTTGCAAAGTAGTTGAGACTGGGCAAGTGGAATTTTGGGTCAATGGTTTTTAGCAGCTTTTTAAAGCCTTCCACTGTTGCAACCGGTACCATATCTTGTGTGCAGAGGGAGAGTGAGGCAGGATTGTGAGACAGGAGAGATGCAAACACTGGCATGGCTTTACAGAAGAAATAAGAAGGTTAAGAAGGCTATTTTAAAGCCAAATGAAACTATATCGATACAAACGGTGTTTGTCTCAGCTTATATCTCTTTTTAAAATATATGATACACCGCCCAGCCCTACCTTGGCTGCAGCGAGCAGACTCAGAGAGATGGCAACACGAGCCCGCAGGTCTGGTCTATTCTTTGGCCACACATAAGACAGCATTGCAGACAGGATCTGGGCTGAATTCACCTCCTTCAGCTGTGGGGAATAAAACATAAGCAAAGCCTCTTCTTAGATCATAGTACTCTTAGTTTGATAAATGATTCTACTCTGTAAGATACTGGTCAAATGGATAAAACAATATTTACTGTACTATACAACAATGTTCACTTTCTAACCTACCTCATGTTTGACAATATTGGCAACTAACTAACTATCACAATGAGCTAAAGATGGCAGACACATGGAACATCAAATGTCAGGGGGAGTCCCTTGGGAGATCTGGAGGCAGCAATGACAGCAGAGTCTCCAGGTGGACTTGGGGATCCAGTCTGACACTACAAGTCCCAGGAGACACCTGGGCTGTCATCCCCCAGCTGAGTTTGAGAGCACACTGGTGCCAACATGGCTGTTTACCCACACTCCACCACACACCTGCCACAGCTGCAGGCCAAAGAATATGCAGTAATTCCTCTAATCCACTCAATATGGTGGCAGCGTCATAAAGCAGCATCTCCAAGCAAATTACAGTGAAATGGTGCCCAACACCTGCCTTTAATCAAACACAATACGTGACACTACGAAGAGAGGATTAACATTAATAGTTAAATGCTCTACTGAAGTCTCTGTAACATTTGTAGTGACCAGTTAATGCAATATTAATAAAAGTCTGTTAGCCTAACTTCATTACACTCTTTGTTATATCTACAAATAATTAAAGTCTGACACGAGTAAAGACTCTCCCGTTTACATCTTAAACATATATAATGTTGGAAATGTTATATAGATGAATAGATGAAAATGCTTTGATACAGCATCTTTGATATAAGAGATACCCACTATAGTGCTTAAATAATTAGTCAATTAGGCAAGGGTTTTTTCAAATATTTCTGGCCCATAACTTAATTTTTAGATTCAAAAATGTGCTTGACCCCAGCAATTATACTGTTATCAGACAGTAATGTGAGTAAGGAATACTTTTGTATGACATTTTAAGGAGTACAAAAGGGAGAAATGATGATGTATTTCAAACCTGTCATTTTTTTATAGAAATACATCAATTCATATGTCAATATATGAGCCTTAGAAATCTTATGCGAATCCATTGGCACAAAAGGCGACCCCACATGGCATCCCAACCCCAAGGCTGAGAGACACAGGACTGATAAGCACAGATATAAGTAAAGACACCACTTTCAGCTTTGGAAAACTTGGGAAAGACATTTGTCAGGATCAGTTAATGATAAAAAGTTAATCGATGAATCAGATATAATAATCAGTAGTTGCACCCGGAGTCCACTGCATTATTTTCAGTTCATGGCAGGTGTGCTCTTTGTTTGGTGTGCGTATACAACATCGGTGCTTAAAAATAGCAGAACAAAACGTTTCAATGACCAAAGACTAAAAGAAGGTACTGTACTCACCACATTTTGTGGATCTGCATTTAGCCTTCCTCCTGCATTTCCATGCCAACATGTTCTTTTGTCTGTAATCTGCAAATGCTGTGGAAACATCATACGTTGTTATTCTATGTTTTGATAACAGACATGGATTCACCATTATTTCTCAAACATACTTACTTTTGCTGCCTCCAAAATCTGACGACTGTTTTCGCTCCTGTTTGTACTCCATGTAGCTGTTTGTAGGTGTGGAGGGCAACTCAGCTGAAACATACAAGATGTCTTATGTGACTGACTTTTCCAATTCCTGCAGATTCATTTTTATGGATTTTGTTAATATTCAGAAACACTGTCACCAAATAAGAAACAACACAACAAACAAAGAATCCACAAAAAAAGGTTAAATAAACTGCAAATATATTTAATTCCAATACAAACAAACAAGCACTAAACCTTTTCTTCCCTGTGTTTTTTCCAAAATGCTCACAGATAAAGATCCGAGTTTAAAGGCTGAGCAACGCTTGGGGACATACTGAACACATTTGTGGCCAGAGGAGAAGTTGGTAAAGCTGCAGGACTGGTTTGAGAAGCTTCCATAAATGTTTTGATAGCTGCTGTTATTTTCACCGGGAATATTTGTCAGTAATAGAATTGACTTTAACCGAAGCACAACAAGTTGAGGACCCTTCTGAGCTTGTGACCTGATGTTCAGAAATAGTTTCCTTTACAGCACACCTTTTGTGAGCCTGTGGGGGAAAAAAGACTTCATTTACTGTTTATGAAGCTTGGAAACTACCTCATAATGCAAGCTATATTGTGGGTGGTTTAAGAAAGTGAGCTTAAACTTACCCTGTGTTGCACCTGCAAGTATACTAAAGACTAAAATATGTTCTTACTGCATCTTTATTGGTGATATATGAGTGGGATACTATTGGAATCTTTTATCTCCTCGAGGAAACTACATCAGCGCAACCCATCCTCTTATCTATGATTAGCACATTATGTAAACAAATACTGTATAAACGACAAACCTCACTGAAACAGTTTCGACAAAAAGGCGAACATTAAAACCTTCATGAGGGTCGGATTTATGGCAGGGCTGTTGCATTAGACTACATCGCTTTTATCAAGATGCACCTAATAGACTGACAGCTGTGTGGTTGTTCAGGATCAAACTTGAACAAATAATCAATAACAAACGGTTAACACGTGATGACAGTTACATCAGCAGTTACATTAAAGTTAGGTGCCATGGGTGGGACAAACAGTCTTATCTAACATTGACTTCTCAGTGAGCACTTAACTTATAACACGTGACTGAAACCACTGTCAGGCTACAGCGTTAGCATTAACGTTAGTACATAGTAACTGGTATTATTTAGCAGACTGTGGGACTTCTGCTGTAACCCGTTCACTGGGCATACGGTGAAATCTAAGGGACAAAGAGAGGAGCCCCTTGTAACCATTCACCATGGTGTTCAGTGACCCTAACGGAAACACAACTAACGTTAGCTAGTTCATATTTAGTTAGCCAGGCGGGTTAGCTAGCTGTCGCTCAACGCCAAGTTAGACGGCTGGTTGACTAACACTGCACTCACATGACATCGACCACTCTCGCGAACAGACGACAAACGCCGACCAAGTAATTGAATCTAACTTCACAGAAAGTTAGTTAGAACCACTGTCCATCTCTGCCCTTGCGCGGTGACTGTCACACCAAAAACACCGCGTCCTCTCCAACCAGCCGACCCCTCACTCACCAGATGTGTGCACTGGCGTTTATGGTGCGTCCCATCTCCACCGCGACTTTTAGTCCAAATATGATATGAGCTCGTCGCTCGAAGCAGGAGCGCTAATTTCCGTCTCTGAAAGTGAAAGCCGCATTTCAGCGGTACCAACGTCGGCGCCATGTTGACGACGGAGGAAGACGGTTAGTCAACAAGCCGGGAACGTCACGTCCGGTCTTCGTCAACGCCGTCAGTGTCAGAGCCCAAAGCTAGCATGCAAGCAGATTTAACTTACTTGGCACTACATTTTTAAGGAAGCATCAGCCGCTAGTTTGATTTTAGCACGACGGGATTGCGTGTCTAAAAGGTTTGTGAATGTGGTCCTAATGGGCAGTTGCTATGCGGTAGCTGCGTGAATCGGATAATTTCACTTCAAAACAACAGTCGAAGCTAAAGGAAGAACACGTTGTCTTCTTTGTCAGACAGCGTGGTAAAACGTCAATAAGTGGCTCGCTCGGTCAAGAAACGCCATCCGGCTTTAGCACAGTTATAAGAGAAAACCACTGATCTCGTGCTCAGTATGCCATGCCACAATCAGCAACTGAACAACGTGAACAGTGGCCAGGAGCACCAAATGAAGCAAGTGCGGTTTGCTAACAGCAGCAGCAGCAGCAGCGTGCCCGCGGTGCTGGCCAACTCCGAACCAACCGATGCCCCCATCCAGCCTGTCAGCCAAGACAACCTGGGACCTCAGCTTAAACTGCTCCCTCTGAATGACCAGATCCGTGAATTACAGACCATAATCAGAGACAAGTGAGTCCCCACTCGTTATGTCTTGACATACGGACCTCAACCAATCTGGTGGTTGTGTTATCAAAAATACTGTATATCGATATGTCTTCTGGCCCTAAGTTGATTAATCTATACAGTATGTCTGCTGGTTTGTGTAAAGTAGTGATGCAACAATCTGATATCTGATGGGTATCCTGCACTGATGCTGACCTAATGAAACCTTGGTATTGATCACACAGGGTCAATCCCACTGTCTTGCCAGCGAGACAGTCAATGCAAACTCCTTCAAACCCTCAGATGGTTATTTCAATTTCCAGCAGAAGTCCCAAAGTTTACAATAGTACCGACACTATTCTATAAACCCTCTAGAACGATATAATAAAGATTTTGCACACTCATCAAAAGAATATTGGTGTACGAACATCTCCACTTATTGTTAGGAAGTTTTGTGTAGTTACAGCCTCGTGTTACCTTACCTCCCACATAGAGGAATGATCCCAATCAGTTCCACATCACAGTGAGGTAAAGATTTGAAACTGAAAGAGATCCCTGGTATAGGATCAGTGCCTAGTATTGGCAAATACCATACATGTATGTATCTTAACAGGAGAGAAAATGTGGGTTTGGTGCATCCCTAGTGAAAAGTGCATTCTGAACGATCTAATCAAATGTTTATATTCGTACTTTCAGGACAACCAGCAGAGGAGACTTTGTGTTTTGTGCTGATCGACTGGTAAGATCATGACTTAATACTACATACTGGACGTATGTGTGTTTATAAACTACACGCTGTAACTTCTTTCTTTCTCCAACAACAGATCAGACTGGTAGTTGAGGAGGGTTTGAATCAGCTCCCCTACTCAGAGTGCACTGTGACCACGCCAACAGGTGAGGATCTCTTTCTCTAACAACAAAGTCCGCGTTTAGATTTCAAAGTTGGACTCAGAATCTGAGCTTCAACATGTAGGATCCCCCCTTGACAAAATTGGATAGAGCTGGCCAATTATAACAATGAAAATGCAAAAATAAGTGCAGGGCTCCCATGCAGAGTTTTGCCTCCCGCATGTACATGAGCAGCTATATTTGTGAATGTTCATACTTCATTTTTTTCCCCCAGGGTACAAGTATGAAGGTGTCAAGTTTGAAAGAGGCAACTGTGGAGTCAGCATAATGAGGAGTGGTAAGTTAAACCTGCTGTAGCTCACCTACCAAATGAGTCTTTCTTTTTTAAGGGCATTTATTATGTCTTCCACGCATATGTGATTTGTGCCGACTGTGCACTCTTGCTGTACACTCTCTTCTGCATGAATTCATCAAGTCAGGCTATTGTATTGTACACTTTTTTTTTTTTTTTTATCAGCAGTCAGTTATTTTCTCTCAGTGAAATTGATTGATCATTCGAATTTTAAATAATACAATGACGTTACATGCGACGTTGAGAAGGATACACTCCTGTACTTTGCAGAGCATGTTCTCTGATGGCGAAGTGACTCTCGCTTGTTCTTTCTCATTCAGATTTAATGAGCCTGTTATCGATGTAAAATGCCAAACCTAATGCAGTTATTGTAAACCCTGTATCCTTTTATGTCAGTAATGTTAGGGCATAACATGTAAAATGCAGCCCTGTTGGACACACAGTGTTGCTCAAATACTACATCGTAATCAAGTGCTACACATCGGCAGTGTAAAACACCTGCGCCTATTGTCTGTAAGTCCACGCAGCAGTGGAATCATGACACGTCCTCGTGGGTTGGCACTTATCAAAGTGTCAGGACACAACGCTGTCCTATTCCTCAGTGACACTGCAGCATCATGGAAAAGCAGAAATCTGATCACATTTGCTCCTCAGATTGGCACATCCAGGCTACTGTACCTGTAATACTTCTGTCTGTATTAGGTGTCCGGTGTGTTCTGTGGACGTAAAATGACACAACGCTACACAACATGGCCGCTGCGTGTTGCACTGAAGTGCGTGGGAATGCAGTCAGTAATTTATTAGGTAGACGTGGAGGGAAAATTGACACAGCATTGTTTTTTGGGGAAATTTCGATTGACAGCACTGTATGCTGGATATTTTTATTTAACTTTTTTTCCAATGCACTTCTCCAGTTGTCCATTGTACCCTGCATGTTTGTAGAGCGGTGGGCTGTGTAGACCTTTGCACACACAGTTTACTTTGAGACATCCACAATTTAAGTTACTTATTTACCTTTTTGATTTTCACGAGTGTTGGTCATTCTGTCTACGTTTGCAAAGGCGAGATGAACAGAGGGAACTCTACAGTAACTTATCAGAAAAAAAACGATTTTAACATAACAGTTGTCATTATTTGAAGTTAAAAAGTTATGAATTGCCATAAACAGTATTTCATCACAATATTCAGCATGCCACAAACCAATAGGTAACTGCAACAAAACCATACAAGCATTGTCATGTCATGTCATTTTCTACCGCTTGTTCCCGTTCGGGGTCGCGGGTGACTGGAGCCTATCCCAGTGGCTTCGGGCCTTAGGCGGGGTACACCCTGGACAGTGGCCAACTCGTCGCAGGGCTGACACATAGACAGACAACCATTCACGCACACATTCATCCACTAGGGACAATTTTTAGAGTCACCAATTAACCTAATGCATGTCTTTGGACGGTGGGAGGAAACCGGAGAACCCGGAGAAAACCCACGGCAACACGGGGAGGATACAAGCATTGTGATACTATTATATTAAAGGCCTTATCCCTAATATATGGTTGTCTCCCCACAGGTGAAGCCATGGAGCAGGGTCTCCGGGACTGCTGCCGCTCCATCCGGATCGGCAAGATCCTCATCCAGAGTGATGAGGAGACACAGAAAGCCAAGGTCTACTATGCCAAGTTCCCTCCAGATGTGTATAGAAGAAAAGTGCTGCTCATGTACCCCATCCTTAGTAAGTAACAGAGGGCTGAGCACAGTTTATCTTACCGATGACTGCAGTTCTACCGCCCTCAGTAGCATGTAAATGTCAAGAGATGTCTATTTTTGTGCAAATGTAAAAACAGTTTATTTATTCATTCTGAGAAATCTCCCTTGAATTGACCTTCACCAGCAAGTCTGCATTTCCACATCATACCAGCCCATTCACACTGTTCTGATAATTATAGCTCTCAAGGGGGAAATTATACACCGCCTGGGAGATGGCCACCAAGCTGCTGAATAGCATAATGAGGGCCAACAAAAATAGTATCGTAATGGTCCTGATTTCCCAATGTCACAAAGCCGCATTTTTCTGCTCTTGGTTTTGAACAAAATATGATGGCGACCGAGCCAGGTTGAAGGTATATTTTATTATGTCAGAATGATGCTAAAGGGTAATTTTTCAGATGCTAACATGCTGTAATGCGTCGGTTACATGCAAACAGTCAGATTATAACGCTTTTGATATTAACCAAAAAAAAAGATGTCGGATTATTAACGTGATGCGTTGTAAAAGTGAGTGAGCAAGTGTTAAATGAACTCATTCTTTTTTGTTTCTGGAAATAAAGTGACATCCATAAACATTGGAAGTTGAGGCAAACGTTAAACCTTAAATGTTCTGTGTCTGCAGGTACAGGGAACACAGTGATTGAGGCGGTGAGGGTGCTGATAGAGCACGGAGTCCAGCCCAGGCATATTATCCTCCTCAGCCTCTTCTCCACGCCTCATGGTATTCCGCCACAGCCATCACCAATTCACTTTTGTTTAGTCTCCAATCTCCTCTCCACTGCTGTATCGTTGTCTTCATGCAATGTACTGCTGGTAACGACAGTGTTGCTCAGTGGCACTGCTGATCATCACTTTAGCTCAACCTTATTGAAGCAGTTTAACCAACAATGGTTTTAAATGAGTGAACAAAGCAGAAAACTATTTTTAAAATTGGACCAGAAATAGTGTTTTCCTGGAAAAATCCCCCCTTTTTAAGGATTTAAACATAATATTGAAAATGATGGGGCAGTTTGTGGACTTTTAATAGTATTTTTCTACTTGCCAGTTTGTTTTAACTGTGTAACATATCGCAGTTAGCTTGGTTCTTTATGACGTGTGTTTCCAGCATTTTAGGAAATGTATTTTAGAAACTTGACTCCCAACATCATAAAGTAGACCAAGGCTCCACTGTCCTTTGTCTGTTTTACATGTTCTTTGTCAGCCTCAACAGCAGTTAGGCTCAGCTATAGCGCAAAGTACAGCTGGGGCTGATGGGGATTTGATCACTAGTCTTTGAGATAGCCTGTCAAGAACTTATGTGTTGGGCAAGTTTAAAGAGTTTGGCATTTAATGAAAAGTTGATGGATCACCAAAGTCATCCGGATCCTCTGGGGACAAATTCATGTCTATACCACATTTCATGGCAACTCAACCATAGAAAAGAAGTTTGATTTTGGTGGATAGTTCCTCAAGCTGCTTTTGCATCACTTTAAACGAATATTTTGACGTATCCATGACCGCCTACTTAAAGCTGGCTATCTTTTAAACCTTTCATCTAAAGTGTAATACCTTTACTTTTCTCTTAGGAGCCAAATCTATAATCCAGGAGTTCCCAGATATCACCATCTTGACCACTGAGGTTCATCCGGTGGCTCCGACACATTTTGGACAGAGGTACTTTGGCACTGACTAAACAGAGGGCAACCTGAGAAACATGATCTGAAAATTGCTTTAAGTATATTTTGTCTTGTTTATTTAAATCTCTCATGTTCTCCTTGTTGTGCCAAATAATGCTACTTTATCTCCAAAAGTTCCTAAACTGATAAATGATTAATCTGAGCGACTGTATTTATTATTATTTGTTTTTGCGGTGTATATTCATGCTAAAGAAAGAAAACTGAACCATATAAAGACTTCAACTTGGATCGTTTTATTTTGCATTTTACAACTGATGGAAAATAAAGAATTTATATTTGTTAACAGACAGCACATGAAACAGTATCAGTACTTTTGGTGGTTCAGAGGTGTTAAAGAGAAGCGCCACAATCACATACTCCAACAACAATTCAAAAGGGACCATACTGTATGTGCTCTAGCAATATTGAACTTCTGTTTGCAAACTGGGTATAATTTGTCATGTCATAAATATCCTACTATTTGATAAAAGCACATTGCTTCAATAGTGTAAGTGTCACTTGATGGAGCAAAATATATACACACCGCCTGCAGCAGTTATGAATCAGTAAACTCAATACACAGGAAAAAAGCTGATTATAATAGACACAAGACTACATGAAACATTCAACATCCACATCTTTCCTAACGTTTTATACATGCTTTCAAACACTGAATCATACCTCAGATAAAAACTGTTGAATAAATAAATAAGTTATGTATGTTATGTATTTCTCAGACATGCACAGCATTTGATTTGGCTTACCCAACATAGAAAAAGAGATCTGATGAAGTTTGATCTTTAAGTGTCAAGATCAAACAGCATCAAGGTTTGATAAAGGCCTAACTTCTTACTCATACTGAATAAATGGGTTTACTCAATTACAGAAATGGTTTTCAACTAAGTACACTGGCTAAATACACAAGTCCATAAACCAAAACAGTCTCGATGAGGAGAATCGGTTTCATTGGTATTAAAAATTACCAAATACATGAACACAGGTAGAAAAACTTTCGGACATCATATTGCAGAAGACCGCTGACCTCTACCAACCAGTGGATGAGGATCAGCCATTATACTGTATATATGTACAGGTATCTGCATGTTTAAAAAAGATCAAAAGTAAAAACAGGCAAAGAACCTACACCCTCTTCTGTGTATGGTTTTGTGCCTATGACAAAAGCTGATGTCCCTAGACTTTCCTATCACTTTGCATCCACACATCAGTGTTATTGTACTAGGGATGGCTGATATGGTAGAAAACAGGATTGTGATAATGATTTTTTTTTTTTTACATCCATCACATCGTATATCTCTTGTGCTCATCCCAGACTTAAATAAACAAACTGATTTTTAACTCGGCAACGTAGCCAACACCTTTTTAAGTCATGATATAGAATATATTCAGGATATGACTCCAATAAAAAATGATAAACATTATATTACGTTTTCCATAATACTCTGGTTGCGATTTCAGTATTATTTTTCAAACATGAGTTGTAGCTATGAACCAAAGTTACAAATGTAAGCTAGTTTTGTTTTTATTACTGTCACCAGTTTAATCAAACGTTGGTAAAGGCAGTTAACTCAATACTAATGCAGAAATTCTTTATTAAAGCATAATGAGGTTATTTCGTAAATCGGTGCCAAAAATGTTGGCACAGTCTACTCACAAGCAGGGTGCTGAATACATTCTTAGGAGAAATGGACTCCCAAAACACAAGAATAAATATATTTATAAGGCGCAGGTTAAAGGTGGGGTATGCGATTCTAATCCAATGCATGTCTTTCTGTCAAATTCAGCAAATATCTTCCTCACGGCCCTGACTTGTTTCCCCTGACTAAATGGGAAACAAACAAAGTGCTACACAGCACTATTCCAGCCATGACTTGTGTGTCAGGTAACATTAAATGACTTGCCCACGGACATTAAGCTTACTTGCTAGTTTGCCAGGATGTGCTGTTGGTGTGACGTTTGCTATAGTAGCAGGAGAGTTGTGAGTGTGGCTGTCTGGAGCTGGTTCGCTGGCTCATGAAAAACTGTCTCGTCTTCTCTGGCTGGTAGCTTCGCAGCAGCAACTGTAGAGACAGTTTGCTAAGCCAGAACCTCGCTAACGTTCGTTACTTTACTTGCTGTGTCGTTGTTCGCTCTATATCATGGTATTGGATTTCTCCAAATCGCGTTATCCCACCTTAAAGTCAGGTATTCTAATATGGTCATGTTTCATTGAAAAAAATTAAGTAAAATCTTATATTAATATGCTGCAAGACCCAAACTGGTAGAGGACAGACACTGAATCACTGCAAGAGACCTCTGGAGCATTATGAGTGAGGTCAATTTAGATACCACCCTGCACAGACCAAGCTCTAAGGTGCAACGCTGTACACTTACGGCCCAACACTGAAACAGAGGCATATAAAATAGCACAGTGCCAGACAGAAGCTTCCCAATTAACAGCAATTTAAAATCCCACAGAGGCCAGTGCCTTGAGATAAACGACCGGAGGGAAACGGCAGTTGTCTTTCTGTATGCGAGGTAATATTTGATTTGATACATTTGTTCCCGAATCAAACTGATACTGTTGTCAATGACAGGAGAGGTGATGCTACTGGTTGTCCATGGAGTTCCTCTATACATCATCCTGTAAAACACCCGGGTAAAAGTGGCAATGACAATCCAAATCCACACCTTTGGCCCCCTTCAGAATTTATTTTGGAGTGTCTGAACATCCACTGTGGTACACAGTGTGAGCGATAATCTACATCCTCTGTACCAGTGTAAATTGTCTTTAAATTAAATTACTATTCCTCCATCTCAATGGTAACAGAGGGGTCGTGGTCCTCAACTGGAATGGGGGGGAGGGGGGGGGGAGAAAAAAAAAAGGAATTTCAGCAGCGAGTATTTGTTGTAACTGATGCAGCTCATTAGTTACCATTATGTTGCATATGACACTAAAGACAATCACAGTCTGAGGGTTTTTTCCTGCAAGGTGACAGAGGGTGTCCTCCTACCTCCTTATGGTGGGTGCTGAAAGGTGACTTTCTACAGAAGATACTTTTTGGTTTAAGGTGTGTGCCCTGTACTGTAACTATGGAAAACTGTTATGTTTTGGAAAATGTGGGGTCTTAAGATGGATCGAGATCAACTGCATTTGTTGATGCATTCTCAGGGCACATGTATCTTGGAATTGGAGAAATAAAGTGAGTAATAAAACAAGGTGAAGTCATTATATAATATGGCTACTGAGGCTTTTCATTTTTATGTTTAACTGAAAGACAGTGGGATGTGGATGCCTTTGTTTGGGAAGAAAACCAAGTCAAGCTTGAGAGGAAAGACATCACTGCATAATAATAATGCTTCCTACATCTTATGTGAATACAAGTGCATTGATAACTATTTTGCATTATTTACTGTACCTTAATAACTTCATGAGCAGGACTGGTGATGCTATTAAGATAATGGTGATTACGTTGGGACGTTAGGCTGCTCAAGAGACTCGTTAAGTTTAGCTTTACTTAATTGTCTGAAATTCAATAATAACTAATTGTTTTAATTGAGTTGAAAGTAGTTTTTAAAAAACTTATTTTTCTAAATTATACACTCTTTTGAAGCCACAATTTCACATTCAACTCTTTAAGAACGCTTTCAAATCGTGTTCACATTGTGGTACATGGGAAAGGCTTTTGCTTGCAAATTCAACCAGTGACTATAGAAGCGCTGAGAGGCAAGACACTAAACAATAACTTTAGAGCATATATTCAAATACAGTTTTTCTGGTTGTACCAATCAAACCGATAGACGTTTATCAAAAGTATACACTCCATATTTTTTACGGATTAGGTCTTTTATTTATTGTACTGAAAAATGCAGACAAAAAATAGCACCTTTACTGAGGTTAGACAAATTCTTCAGACTGAGAAATATTGATCTGGTTTATCAGGTGACACCTTTCCTGGTTGCCATTGCAAATACCGTCTCATTTTTATTTATTTTTTTACTTGAATAAAAAACATATTTACACTCATTGCAAAACTTTACGGGTTCAGTTGTAATTCATTGAAAAAGTATTCTCTGAACTACAGAGAACAGACGGAAGTATAAATGTGCATATGACAAAATTAAAGTGACTCACCCAGGCTTCCTTCCTCAGAGCCGTCATCTGACTCCTCCCACATGTCCTCATTAGCTAATAAGGGGTTCTGGGATTCAGAACTTCGATTCTTCAAGGGGAAGTAGTGGCCATTCCCTTGGCTGACATGTACATTGCCCAAAAGAAGATGGAAGCTAGTTAAGGAACCATGACCAGTACAGTGCCTAGTCCAATCCACTGATCCAGTCTCTCATTCTACATTTTGTTCATTAGTTCCAATGCTGCTAATACAACTCTGTATTCTGCAGACAGTCACCATCAAATATCCATGTCGCCTGTATTTGTATTATAGAAATGATTATGTTTGATGGAATTATTGTTCTCTAATCCAGTATTTTAATTTCATGTCTATTGCAAACCAAATTTCTTTTATAGAGCCAAGTGTAAAAGTTAAGATCACAGGTACATTACAAATGCAAAATGAGCAAAAGCAGCAGCTAATTATGCATCTTACTCACCTTGTGACGACAGGGATGAACCACAGTCTCCGATCCTCTCCAAATACCTGCTGCAGGTTTCTGCGTATGCCGACATTGAAGCCATTTCTGTCTGGTCCGTTGACAAAAACTGGAGCTGAGAAGGCCTCTAGAAAAGGAAAAACAACTGTGGGGCAGAATATGACTTCATGCTTCAGTTCTCCACATCTACTTGTCAAGATGGGCAGATCTCAAGATCCACATTCATAACACAAGAGTTCCTCCTAGCAAATAATTCACAAGTCATTTAGGTAATGAGAGAGCAGCTTAATGGGCAGAACTAAGGGGTTTTCCAATAAATATGTAAACCCTCACCTAAAGTGGATCGGTTCTTGGCCACCAACCAACAGTGGTAGCCAAAGAGGAACAAGAGACTGACGAAGAACATGAGCGCCACAAACATGAGGAAGAGGACATGGAACTTTGCGGGCCCATTTGGCAAGTCCCCCTGGGAGAGAGAAACAGGAGAACTAGAAACTTGAGAAAAAGGGTGGGCTTTGAAAAGGTACGACTCATGAGAGAGGGTTTAGTTCTCTGTTCTTGTGGAATTACAGAAGTGCTGACTATGTGCAAGTCAAACTTGTCGTATGACTCCATTATGAGTTGTTGAGCATGAGTAGTAATTTGGACTAATGACACTCACCTCCCAGAATTTGAGGAAATACTGAAAGACTGTCGCTGCAATGAATACACAGTACAGCATGGAGTAGGAGAGGAAAAGAAGGAAAAACTTGTAGTTGGAAAAGCCCACACAGTTGTTCACCCTGAAAGAAAAATAAGTTCTGGTGTCAGAACAAAATTAAAGTATAAATTCTTCCAAATAGGGAAATACAGGCTAAGTTTGTACTTACCAGGGACAGTGATGGTCCATCTTCAAGACACACCTTTAAAAAGAAAAACATAAAAACAGCTAATCCCATAATAACATTTCTGACATCATAAAACTCATATTTCGGTTTGTCTTCCAGTCCAACTTTTAACCCAACCTTCTTTACATATTCTGACAGCAGTCTGCTGATCCATTGGCAAACCTCTGCTCTGATTCCCTATTCTTTCTGGGAGACAGCCAACAAAGCAAACACCTTCTAATCAGAATCAGAATCAGCCTTATTGGCCAGGTATGTGTACACATCAATGGAAATTGATTCTGGTTTTTCGTTGCTCTCTATGTACATACGCAGAAATAAAACATAAATAAACCTCAAAACAAGGACAACAAGCTCAACAAGGTAGCCAAACATTAAGCTACAATGGGCATACAGATAATTACCACAACAGGCCCTGGCCAACAAATATCTCCTTGCCTAGGGCAATCTCTCTAGACGAATGGACTGAGGAGAAAAGAGTGACTTACGTTTCACAAACCGAGCAGTGGTGACAGCGGTCAGGCTTCAGTACCTGGCAGCGGTCGCAGAACCTGATCGCTAGAGACAAGAAGATGGCTAGTTAAATGAAAGACATTTGAGCTGAGCTTACCCTTCACTTACTTCCTGCAGCCTAGAACTTAGTCTTAGCAATCAGCACTAATGAAAGCGATACATTGGCTGATTACTCTGGATGGGGATGCTGAGGAGCACGCACAGAGCTAATTGCCCTAGCCTACTTGCTTTCAACGCACACAGATTATGTGCGAGATGACGGCCTGTGGGTAAGGTACCTGCCTTCTGTGGTTTTGAGATAAGTGACTAAGTGATTAATACCATATAAAAGGCTATCCTTGCAGGGCGAAAATACTAATTACTTGACAGGACGACTGACCTCCAGACTGAGCTCGAGTAGAGATGGGCAGTTTCTTTGCAATCTCAACCAGGATTTGTTTCTGAGCATCTGGCCTCTCTTCCATCTCATATCTCTGCTTGTCTGAGTATGACAGCTGAAACTAGAGCAACAAACATGCAACATGATCAACACCAGCTTTGTTTTATACTACAGACTCATTTCATGGTACAGTAACTCCATAACATTTTGGTCAGCGTGTCATCTTTTGCAGATCAGGATACCTTTTTGCATGGTGATGCAGGAGGGGTAAATATGGACTTCCAGTAGGTCCAGGAGAACATCACAAAGCAAACGTGAAATACCAATAGATAGGCCACTGCAAGCACAAAACAGCAGTCACAATAGTTTGCCAAATAACCACAAAACAAACTTAATGTAGTCTATTGTTTAGCAGCGCACACTGCTTGTAGCACAAACATAGTGGGTAACTACCTTTTTCCAATGGGTTGGTGAGTGTAACTGTAAAAACAAGAATATGTTAGAGTAAAAACACAAACCGAATGCCAGAAACTGCCAACAGTGGAGCTAACACTAGTTTGGGAGAAAAGGAACAACCTTTACCGGCTAACACGACTAACGCTAGCCAGATTGACAGGTTGTTGCTAAGCGGCAAAACAATAGCCAGTCTGTGTATGAATAACGTTACAGAGTTAACAACACTGGCCTCTTGGTGGCAACGAGAAATTAAATGAAGGATCACTTTTCTTTTTTAAGAGCTAAATGTTTCGTTAGCCAAACAAAAGCACACAACCTAAACCACTTCCGCCTAGTTTGCTAGCTCCTGCTCTGTCTTTAACGTTGTTTTAGTCAACACTGCTGTGCGGCAATCTGCGATGTCTAACGTTTACAGATTAAAAAAAAATCACAACAAATGAACACAGTTTGTCATACTTACAAAGACATAGCTCAAACACGTAGGCGTAGTATGACCACAACACCACGGAGGTTATTATAAGCACAGGTATCCAGGAGAAAACCCTTTGACAGCATCTCAAACCTCTGGAGAGAGCCATATTCTATGTAGTCGCTTCTTGTCTGCGCTCGACTAGCTTTCCTGGGATTTATCCATCAGTGACATCGGCGAGCGATTCATCGCGCTCCAGGAGCCAGACCAGGGTCCTGCCAGTTAATCTTCAAAACATGATCATTTTTATGATAGTAATATAACTATGAATGTAATATGTTTACTTAAGTATACATACTTACTCAAGTATAGTAAAATTGTAGGGAAACCGAAAACCTGTGCCCTATAAACAGGGCAAATCATGGCAACCCCCCCCCCAAAAAAAAATTAATTTAGTTTTGTTCATTGACAAAATTGTGATACATTTATTAAGAAAGAAAAATCAATCAAAGTCAAAATAATGAAGTCCTGGACCTTCCAATATCCATGATAATTCCACTGTCAGGCATTCACTATCTGAACTATAATAAGATTAATCATAAGAAATGACATTTTTAAAAAAAACAGTCAATAGCATAGTCTTCCACCAATGGAGCTGTAAGTTCAGAGGCATTACATTACACTAACTTGGCAGACAGACTCTTTCTTTCTACAAAGTGACTTTAAATTTATTTCCAAACATAGGCCTGTACTGTACTGTGGATTCGGAGTAATTTGGGGCTCAGTGTCTTGCTCAGAAATACTTTGCCACGTGGCCAGCAGGAGCTGGGGATTGAACCACCAACCCTACAATTAATGGACAACTCGCTCTGCCAACCAAAGATCCTGTCTCCCAAGTGCAGCCTTTTCACATGAGTCCTATTATGGTCCAGCCCATAGGACCAAACCACAACTTTCACCACTAATACTACTACTTGAACATTTTATTTCAAGGTCTCATTAAGGCCCCACACCCTGAGCAAACACAATCATTAATTCCAAAACTATAGTCCAACCAGTGCTGACTTTTTGAGGCTGATATCAATATTTGAGAGTCAACATATACAATATTGATTAATTTTGTTCTATTTTTTCATTTCATAATTCCTTTTTCAACATAAATGCAAAACTGAGACAAAGAGATGTACTGAGTGAGACATTTTGCAGTTGGAAAAATAAACTTTTAAGTTCTGTCTGATGGACAAAATGTAACAGCAACAATAGTAAGTGGGGCTCTATGGTATGTAGGCAGACATAGGTTGTGGTCCTTTATTAAATAGTGGACAGTACAGAGCTGACAAGAAATGAGGGGAGAGAGATGGGGGGTGACAAGCAACTTAGATCCCCAGCTGGACCTGAACTGGGGTTTGATTTAACTTTAACAGTACTTTTTCAATTAAGTGCTCTTGTTTACTGTGTGTTCTTCATTTGTGGGTTACACAACCAGCTGGATTTCTGTCAAAATCTCTGCAGGCCACACACACAAACAAGAAATCACCTAATTGTTTTGCCCTCCCAAGAGCGAAATTGGATCAACATTCTTTGAGTATAAGCCATGAATGCTGCTGCAGTTCATTTACTTTTAACATAAACAATAATGTTCCCCTTCTCCATTAAAACGCTCAGTGAATTACATCATCTTGGGTTGTTTCTTATTTGAATTTAATGTGATAATACTGCCTTGAGTTACTTTCATCCCTGCCTTCCCCAACTTACTTAAACAGCTCAACTTTTAGATTTGACTAGACGAAATTAAACTTTAATGGCCTGTGGGGTATTTTTGTACATTGCAGCAACAAACAGTAACAAGATACATCAGAGGAAACAGTTTTAAAAAAAGCAAAAAGCAAATGAGTGTTACATACACAACTTGTACACAACCAGTACTTGGACTTGTTATGTATATTATGGGAATAATGGATTCCAGCAAAGACATGTAGAATAACATGCATGTAATGACATATGCAGTGTGAGAGTATTACATAACAAAATATTGTTTAACATACATTTATTAGAAAGAAGATGTGGAAATATCTGGATGTGTAGGATTTTGACATGAATGGGTTACAAGATACCATATGAGCTGTGCAAGCAGTATCATATGTGCAGGGCAGCGGTAGTTCAGCTTGTACAAGCTGTGCAGGTAGCTGCTTCAGCTTCCCCTGGTTGTCTTAGTGTGAACATCTTCTGTCAGAAAGTTCTGGAAAGTTGTGATTGATATTTGCTCAATGGCTCCCTGTCACACCTCCGAGGTATGAGGTGGACGCTGGTGCTTCATGCATCAGCTCCTCACAGAAGAGGTAAAAAGGATTGTGTGTTAGTGTCTCCAGGGTGTCAGGTTCTGCCCTATGACAGCCAGCCTTTTCATTACTTTGTTTATCCTGTCTGCCTCCCCTGTCTTGATGCTGCCTCCCCTAAACACCAGAGCTAATAGCGCCCAAGGAACAATTGATTACATGTACCGTTGCATACTGAAAAGCCCGAGACTCAGCGAGAAGAACATTCTGCTGTGTTGTCTTCTGTTCACCATTTGAGATTTAGAACCAGTTGCTCACTCCATATAGTGACAGATTCACTGTACGGATATATATATATAACAGTCACTCTGTTGGAAATTTACTAACAGCTATTTCATCTTACTGAGACTGAGCTGCAGATGATTCTCCTTTCACGAGCTTGAAATTCTCTGAATCTGATGTTGTGAGGGTGAGAAGAAGAGTGTACAGCACCTACACTGCTCTGGAGACAGAGAAACTGCAGCCAATGTTAGGTCGTCTTGTCTCAAATGTGAGTTCAGGGGAACTGGTTTGTGATCCAAAACTGACTCCACAACTCTGTGACACTACACGAAAATAGATGTTTTAGATAGTAAATTTAAACATTATCAGTTTTGCTCCACTGATGTTTTTTTTTTTTCCATTTTAGCATCCTCTCTGCTGTTAAACACTTTATACTGACTAAAGGGGAAGGTTATCACCTTGGGTTATTTCTGTGTTCACCTTAAATGAACTTTAACACATTTGGCAGTAATAGGCATCAATACCACATGCACTTTGCGGCAGTCACCAATGGGAGTCACTGTGAGACTGTTCTAAACCAGTAACCTGCAGCCTTGCAGCCACAGACGTCTTAGCAGCTTACAACACACCATATACCATTGCTCTTTAGAGAATCTCAAATTTGAGCATGAATGTGGTACTCAAATGTTAGTTTAATAAGAACTCATCCCAATATGTAAGTTTTGATATCTGTATAGAAGAGTTAGGGTTATTGAGGCTAAATGCCAGTTTGTGTGAACATCAAGGTATCCAATTAGACTGGTAATTAGACTTGTTTGAACATAGACTTGTGTTTTAATGGCTCACAGTTATCTTTGTGAGTCAAAAAAAAGAAAGCCAAGCAAAAACAAACTGATCTCATGCCAGGAAGACCAACACAACTGATGTCACTAACAACACTGATCTCTGTTTATGAGTGTGCGACTCTCATCTTTAATACACCCCGTTAATTCCTCCTCCATCCCTTCAGAGAGATGCTGCTTCATCTTTACTCCTTTTGTTCTGAGGATTTATGACATGTCGTCATCCCCTGACGTGGCCGTCCAACACAATGCGTAACAACTAGTGTAATAATCTCCCCATTACTGAATACTGTGAAACTTTTCATCATGTCATGGGACCCCAGAGTCACTGGAGTATTTCACCGTGGACGTAACAGCCCAGCAGGACTGTTGATTGCAGGCTTCATAGAGAGGCTTTGCGTGCTTCACACTACCACCTGCTCTCCGCCTTTTACGTAATGCAGACTCCCTCTCTGCAGTGCCTTCTGGGATAGGGGTGTGAGGTGAGCTGCACCCAATACTGACCTCCTCTCTTCCATCACACATGTTATCTCCTCTCTTTCTCTGGGCCTGCTCCTTTCCCTGACATCTTCTCCCACTTCAACACATCGTCTATCACTGGCTCTCCATCCAATTCCTGCTCTCTGGAATGCCCTCTGCCTTTCTCTCTCTTCAGGCAACAGTGTCGGCAGCTGGGTGATGACAGCTCCTCTCTCGTTCAACCGCTCACTGGAGGCAGGGAGCGGCCGTCCATCCATCAGCACGGCAGCAAACCCCTGCACTACAAAGCCATTGTGACTAGCAAAATAGTAACGGCCTTTTAATCAAAACATTTACCCCCGTGTAAAAGCTAAATACAAACACCTTATATCAGCAGGTTGAGGCAGACTCCTCGTCAAAGAGATGTGTGTGAGCGGAGCGTGTTGGAGGTGCATTCCTTGCAGCCCTGGTGGTAGTCATAAACAGACAGTAGGGGCTGGAGGAGCGCCCGTTTGGGGAGCAGTCATGCGTGTCTGCAGAAAAGTGCGAAAGGACCCTGGTTTACAATGTACCACCTTGCTCCTTACTAACCGGTGAGAGGAACACAATGGCCGACACAATCCGGTGTTATTTGAGTTTGCCCTTGAGCTGCTGCTCACTGTTATGCCTTGAAGATGAAGTGGCACTTAGAGTGTGCATTTCATTTGACCACTGAGACTCTAATGTCACGCAGTTGTGCTCTGCAGTCACAGCTGGTTCAGGGAATGCTGATGATGCTGAGCACTTGGGAGGGTGATTCATTAGGGAGGTGTATGTATTTCCGTGTGTGTGTGTGTGTGTGTGTGTGTGTGTGTGTGTGAGAGAGGAAGCGGAATGGAGCTATTGTTTGTTTTATGTGTTTTCAGACTGTATGTTTGTCTCTATTTTCTTTCTATTTTCACTGCAAGATGATGCAGTATTGAGTTTGATAGGATTTCCATTTCATTCCCTGCATGCTTCAGTGTCTGGACAGGGAACTCATCATGTGTGCATCCGTTTGAAGTCAATATGGAGCACATATTGGAAAGTCTGCATTCATCTTAACATATTGTCATTGGTGTGCGTCCAGGTGATCAAAGAGTCGCTGTTCTGAATTGCCCACATTTAAACAAAAGGTATGTGTGCAAAAATCAGACATGAGCACAGGAGTAATTAGAGAGACAGACCAGCACAAGAAAACACAGCTATGACTTCACAGAACATGGTCACACAAGTCATTTGCAATTTAGCTTAACACAACACAGAAAAAGACTTAATGCATTCTACTGTTAACCTATTAACACCAATGCATTGCCCTGAGTCTAGAAACTTGTTTTGGTGCATTATGCATGTATGAGTAAGTCATTTTGGAATCCGGGAGAATAATGCATGCTTTTTCTGCATCTTTTACGTCACACAGCCAAATGTTCAGACTCTGAGGACGACCACAGAGCCTCAAGGTCTGGTTCTCACCCCACTGATGGACACGGCGGACTACAGACGTCTAGAAAGCTGTTGGGTTAGTGTGACATCAGCAAACGGCACTCAGCGGAGCAGGAGAAGCCTTTAAACAGGGCTATATTTCTGCCTGGCCTCTGCTCATATTCACACTTAACAGCAGAACAAACAATGACAGGGTGGGGAGGAATTGCAGACACCTCACCCAGCATGTGTGAAAATAAATCTGCTCAAGGGTGGAGACCTGTGTGTCTTCAACAATCATGGAAATTGCAATGTCCACGTCACGGAGGAGGCTTATATGCATTTTAATGAAGACATTTCAATACACCGTGTGCGTGTCATGGCAATCGTAGGCGATTTCTGTATCATATGCTGCGTTGAAAACCTGCATGGAGCTCTTTTCAATGCCTTGATGCAGACAGGATCTAAACTGAAAACGTATTTCATCAGTATCATTGTTCCTGATCTCTGCGCTTGTCATCAAACAGATTAATTGCATTTTGCCAAGTGATAAAGTAATACATTGTGTCTAACCACATGGTAATATTTGGAGTAGAACATCAAAGGAAAATTGTAGCAGCTTTGTCGCTTTCAAGGGCCCTTTTGAAAGCTGAAACACTGCCTATGCTGTCTAAACTTAACCACCCCTTCACCACTGAAAATACCTTATGGAAAATATGATCTGGAGATAACCCTTTTCTCCTTGGAGATAGTGGGAACAAAAGGCCATCCTCCCACTTAGACTCATCACCTCAGGTTGACTTTCCATAAATACGATTGGTTGTATCAATGTGTGTTATTTGGAGTGAAAAGGAAGTGGTTGTTAAGTGCCATTGGCGAGATACAAACAGAGGCAGGGGGAAAGTTAGAGTACAGCACTGGACACAGGGCAGCTGGAAAGTCTATCATCTCACAGGTTTAGATGCTGTTTGCCTTGTATTGTACGCCCGCTTCCAGCGTCCCCCAAGGACACTTACCTGTGGCACTGCACTCTTTCCATGAAACACAGACACAGTCACAACATACATAATACCACACACAAGGAAACATTTACTGATGAGTAAAACCCCCCTTTAGATGTTTTGCTGCACTACATGACTTTAAGTAGGTGAAGGAAAATTAGACTTACCCTGCTTGTATCAAACTCTGTCGAGACAGAGCAGGAAAACACATAACAGCAATAACCAGAACACGAATACATGAACATCGTTTTTTCCCATACTGCCTCAGAAAACAGATCACTCACTGATGGTGCAGCAGGGAATTGACCGAGGTAGAAAGTGGAAGGCCTCATTGGGTTCTGATGATCCAGTCCTACTGACGCAACCATGTCAGGTTCACATGGGACCAAATCAGTCTTCTTCCACCATGGGTGTCTGTCACTCATCCTCATGAATACATACTGCTGTGCCTATAAATACACACACACAGAATGACCTTAATATATCAGTCAGTCGCTCTCAGGATTAATGTTATGGAACTATTACAGTCTACATAAATTTTAAAGACTTATTGCCTACTGTATGAAAGGCAACAATGAAAAATCCAGGTGGTGCTTGGCAATAATAAAAAAATCTTAATTTCTACCTGTCTTTCCTTTGATGGTCGTCCCTCGCTTTCCATGTTGCAGAGTTCACACATTTACCTGAGGCCATGGCCCTGGTTGGAGAGAGGACAGAGGTTAACTCAAGTGTCAGCACTCTGGTACCAGATGTGCGCATCGTCATCAGCACCGGATCATGCAAAGACCCGAGTTCTGACAGAGTAGTAATGTGGCATTAAAAAGAAAATCTGGGTGACAACATTTCATCTGT
The DNA here is from genome assembly GCA_011952105.1 of Coreoperca whiteheadi. Classification (NCBI taxonomy): domain Eukaryota; kingdom Metazoa; phylum Chordata; class Actinopteri; order Centrarchiformes; family Sinipercidae; genus Coreoperca; species Coreoperca whiteheadi. The sequence goes on from CM022490.1 coordinate 12,756,643, forward strand.
CTCCTGCTATGGTAGCTTGCAGTAATTTATGAGCACCCCATTTGAGCAATACACAAATGAATGGTTTCCAAGATTACATGCTCATAAATATTCTGACGAATGCCTTGAAGACAGAGGTGACCCCGTCAATGACAATAATTTACATTTCAAAGGTTGCAAAAACACTTTAATGGCTTGTTTTTCTTCCCCCTCTGCAAATTTGAGTTTGCATTGAGTGTTTTCCCAGTTCTGCATAGAAAGGGTCTGGAGTTATCATCGTGGAGGAGATTCCAGAGCAGGTACTTAAGGGAATCTGTTTCCATGCTCCAATTTAACACACAGGGGCAGAGAGGCAGACTGCTAACTGCTAGAGTGGAATAAATAGAACAGAAAGAGATGAATGAGAGAGAGAGAGAGAGATGAAGAAAAAGTCAAGATGGCAGAAGAGTAATGAGAGTGGGGAGCAGACAGGAGGGTAAACAAAGCATAGGTAAAAGAGATTAAGAAGATACATGAATGTGGGGGGTGCTGGCAAAGAAACATCCAGGTATAAGGAGCAAATAGAAAGTGCATGGGGGTGGAAACGGGCTTATTGAGTTAGTAATGCAGTCAGAGCTCCCAGATTTTGAGAGAAGGCAGCCAAAGGTGGCACAGTCACTGAGTTGTAAACCACATTAAGGAAACCTAACCACTACATTTAAAGCCCCCTGATGTAGGCACTGATGTGTTTTCATGCTCCGGGTTACCAAAACAAACAGGGTGACCATGTTTTGTTCTGTTTTGCGAGGAATGTAATAGATGCAGTCTGGAGCCGCAGGGGGATGGTTGGTAGTCATAGCACATGTTGTTGACCTTGTCTGCACCCCCAAGAAACCTGGACAGTCGCTGTATCTGATACATACATGCCTTTGAAGTAGACAGACAGACAGGACACACGTGCCATTACAAATCACTGCCTACACCAGCAGGAACACTTCATTAGCTGACAATACTTATAAAAATAGAAAATAATACATAAACCATGTGTCTTGCAAGTGGTTACTCATAGTGTTCAGCAATTTCTTCCTAATTTGTATAACTCTGCATCACGCCCGAGGGCTCACAATGTGTAATCAGTTGTGATGATAGAAATGAATACCAGCAAAAACCTGTCTGTTGCCATTATAAACAGCAGCTTATTGTTTCATTTGATGTTGTTTCTGAATTTTGGGACTTTTTTCCCTGGAAACAAATACTGCATTTTTTGTCAGAAAAAGAAAGAGGTGGACAAATTAAACAAGACTAAGAGTCAACAGGCATGCTAGCAGCTCTGTAAGGCTGTACTTTGGCACATCAGTGCCTTGAGCTAAATGTTAGCATGCTAACATGCTCACAGTGACAATGGTGACATTCTGATTTTTAGCAGGTATGTTTGCCATGTTCACTATCTTAGTTTTGTATGTTAGCATGCTAACATTTGCTAATTAGCCCTTAACACAAAGGACGGCTGAGGCTGATGACAATGTCATTAGTTTTGCATATTGGTTAAATTTTGACCTGATGATAGTGCTAGATGAAAGGTTGTTGAATCACCAACGTTAAAATATTTTATCTTGAGGGGGACATGGATGTCTGTACTAAATCTCATGGCAATCCATCCAATAGTTCTTGAGAAAGTTTACTAAAAACCAAGCATTTTAACCTCATGGTGGCTAGAAGAAAAGTCAGGGGATCACCAAAGTCAGTAGGATTCATCCTCTGGGGACCATACATGTCTGTATCAAATTTAATGGCAATCCACACAATAGTTATTCCAGTCTGGTCCAAAGAAGTGGACCAGCCAACCGACACATATTTAATGGGCCTAAAAATGTGTTCATTAATGAAAGATATAAATCATTTAGTAATTTTCTGAAAGAAATTCTTCCACCTCTTTGATTGACCTAACATTGCCACAGGAAAGCTATAAATTAATGAGTAAGTCAGTTCATGCCATATTTGTCAGTAAGTACAAAGAGGGTTTTTTTTTTCTGTCAACAGCTTCTTTTATCAGAACGGGAAAGCTGGTTTCATTGAAGCTCTTTCCACTGATGTATTTTAAACGCTCCATCTTTCCATTGGCAGTGTCATGCAAACCCTGGCAGCTGACTTTGTCTCCCCTGCTTTGGATCCAGTGTTACAGTCCCACTGCTGTCAGGAGCCACCGGCCAGACCGACAGCTGCCTGGAAAGAGATTCTTGTGGGTCCAAACAGAACCTTGGTTGGTTCCTTTGGATCTCAGCATGAATGTAAATCCTCATCCAGTCTATGATATCCCAATGTTCCCAGTGCACACATATACATTCACTCCAACAGACTGCAGACTACACCTACAGTGACCCCAACGCCTACTATGGCATGCCATTCCAGAGACTATAAATGTGACAACATAAGTAATCACTGACGAAAGAGTACAAACAAAAATACTTCTTAATGTGTGTGTGTGATTCATTGATGGGAAACAGTAACTGAACGGGTAGAAACATGTTTCTCTTGGATAGTCATGTAGGGTTAATATTATGAGCAACTGTTGTACGTCTGGCTTGGACTGAATTCAGGCTAATAAGAATGGCACTACTGTTGTTTTGTTTCAGCTAATCTTCAGCAGATTTTTGTCTTTAGTTATAGTGTTAGAATTCAGTTACCTGATGTAGAATATGCACGTTTGTGCGGAGTTGTACTAATGTAAAATCACATTGCCAATGGATGTTGTTCCCCCGCAGACAAAGATATGCATTGTATATACAGCAGTGTCTCCATGACAACAAATTCAACTTGCCCACATGTCATCAGGTGGCTGATAATGGACACGTCTTGTAGTGATGATGTCATTACCTCCATACAAAGGAGAGCTGCAGCATTAAATTGAGAGTGGAAGAGACTTCTCATTCGCAAAAGAGCTCTGTGTTGAGTTAGGGATTAGGGAGGAATTAGAGTGCCAGTGTCACCTCCAAATAGTTCCTCCATCTTTTAAAGTCGCATAAAAAGTTAAATCTATGCACTTGGGCAGCAACAAGAACTTTGTTACATTGTATTTTCCATTTGGATTCAATAGCCAAGAAAAATATGGCATAACCAGCAGTGCTACATCAAAGTCAGGGATTGCAAAGGGAGGAGAGGGAAAGTGACTGGGAGGGAGGAGGGGTATGGTTCATACTGCTCCTGTGTACCCCAGTCCCTCTTCCCGCCCTCTGGCAAGTAACAGGCACGCACCTCAGAGCACCAGTGCTTGAGCTATGAGCTGGGACAGCAGCCTAACTATTTAGCTGCCGCAGCCATACACCCTTCACGCTTGACACTTCTCCCTGCAGTCCCTCAACACATTAGCATAACAAACTTTCCACTTGAGGTAGTTCTCTCATAGTTCGTTTTGGTTACGCAGGGTCTTTGAGGAATGTCTGTTCTCCGGTGGATGGACAGCCACTGATGGGACAGCCTCTATGGTCAGTATGTGTCACTGGAGGCCAGGCTGCCTTTCTGGTCTGGAAGGCTCTCATAATGTCCCAATCGCTTGTGAAATGGCCTTTCATGTTAACTGGCTCAGAGCAGTGCTCTGTGGATCTTTCATGTTCATGTTTACAATGGATCACATGACTTCTTAAATGTGAAAGGGCTTGCTCATAGTGACAAAACGACTGAGAATTATTACTTCTTTTTAGTGTCTTTAAGCTCATTCCATTGGTTTGCTGCTTCACAACTTTACTGTTTTGGTTCACTCTCACCACTGTAATAGTTTAGCTTCTGGCTTCTGTTTTGAATGAAAAAGCTCAGACAAACACACTGTTCACTTCTTGCCCAGAACCAACAACAGAAAGACAAAGTTAGCGAATAGCTGGTGAACATAGTGGCGCATTTTGCAGCTAAAGGGACAGATATTTCCCTCAGGAGATGGTGGAGACCAAAAACAGAGCTAAAAGGAGAGCAACTTACATTTGGCAAGTGGCTGGAAACACAACTCCAAATTAATGCTAATGTTGCTCCAATTTGCTGGATGTTTCAATAGACAAATGTTTGGCAACATGTTGCCATATCAATTTTAAGAGATATGTCAGTGTTGTGTTTAGCTTGTTTCTGGCCTAAAAATCTGTAATTGCAGGTTTAAGTAAAGTGCAACTTAGCGTAGTGACTAAATGTCATGACTTACAATGACCTGGTTGACAAAGAAAGAAAGAAATCAGATCAACATTCACAGCTGTCCAGACAGCCTTGCTTAAAGGAAGGATGATTACGCCTGTTTTGAATCTAATAGACAGTCATATCGTCTGCCCTTCAAAGACAGCACTTCTGCTGTGTCTAAAACATAGGAAGACACACATAAACACACCTCCTCCTCCTGATACATAAAATACAGCGAATAAATTGCATCTTATACCCGTCTGTTATGAATGTTCTCTTACTGATGCCCTCAGTTTTGTTGTTGCACTTGCAGGTGCGTACCTTCCACTGTAACCTTGACAGACAGAGATGAGGCTGTGTTGTTTTGTGTTTTGGGGGGTGGCAAAATTTGAACTTTGCTGCACACTCTGCTGTGAATTTTTGTGTCTGGTCATGCTGAGGACAGCTGGGGTCACAGCCCCGGCCAGATAATCCCCATCCCTGCGCGCGGCTAATGTCTGTGTTCGGCCCCTAATAAAAAACAGACACCATTAATAGCAGATTCCTGCCCGTGATTAATGATATTGATTCAGTTTCCCAAGCCTGTGTTTTTCTCCTTCTGAAATGTTTCATCAGTGTTGCCATGGCCAATTAGTCTGATTGCTCTGTGCTGGCATCAAAGACCGGCTGGGAGAACGGGCCTGATGGGTCCTGGGCTGAGTGTTCAACATGCACAAGAAGGACTGGAAAACAAGCCTGATGTCTCTCATTATAACCTTTCTCACGTAATCAAACAAGACTTAGGGAAAATGTCAGCTATTTCAGCTATGCTTTTACGTCTGCTTGTATAAATGGTTACAGTGACTAAAATCTGAGATAGCAGAGATCTCCCTAATGCAGAGGTACAGAGGTACAAGGGACAGAGGGATGAGAGCACTTTTAATGCAGGTGTCCTCACAAATCACAGTTTATTACGCAAATTCAAATCTACTATGGTTGATTGGGAGACATTATCACATGACAGAAGAGATTAAAATGGAAAATGGAAATCTTTTCATAATTAAATCCCTCATGAGGAAATGTCATTCAAAAAGCAAATGTCATTCAACAGGGGATTTACAGATGCAGCACCAATAGGACAAGTGGAAACAGTCAGTGTCTGAACCAGGAAAAGACTGACCAACAAATCGCAAACACCTACATTCTTCCTCTCTCAACCTTCACATTGTGCTGAGCCACTGGACCGGCCATGCCTTAGGACACCTGATACAGGTACACCCTTGCTTCCATGCATCATTTTCCTAGTCCATTCAGTTCGAAATGCGTCAAGGACATGAATGTTATAAAAACAATATTTCATAAGCTGGCAAGACACAACGTGATTTGATGCCTGCCAATTTGGCCATAATAACTGATTTTAGTGTAAAAAAGATTCTGCACTTGTTTGTGCGAAATTAGGGATGCATCGATCCAACTTCTTCTCTCCCAATACCGAATCCAACATCTCAACTCACTTGCAGAAAGCCCTCTTTGTCCCAAATTAGAAACCTGTATACCACACACTGCATGGAAGTGGGTGGCCTGCCATGACTGAATGAATGTAAGTCCCTTATGAAAAGACTATAGATGAATATTACAAATATGGAAAAAAACTGCCAATAAAATAATACAATACACTTTAAGTGTGGGGGGTGCATGGTGGCAGAGCAGTCAGCGCTTCTGCCCCCCAACAAGGAGATCGTGGGTTCGAATCCCGGACCAGACCACGACCTCCCTGTGTGGAGGAGTCTGCATGTCCTCCCCGTGCCACCGTGGGCCTCATCAACTCTGACATAATTATATTTGTCACATTTTACGGAAAAAAACATTTCAATCTCACTATCACCTGTTCTTTTTCTTTCTCTGTCACTAATATTTCGTTTACTGATCTCTGTTGCTTCCCATGACTTGAGACAAGATTGTGCTTCTGTAATGTGTAACCAATTAAACTGAATTACCTTAGCACACAAGCTGCAGCACATGGCTCATGAGCTGTTTCTATTGGCTTTGTCGAATAAGACGGAAGAGCATGTTTGGTGTGTGAACAGAGGCAGACAGGGGAGGTGGGGACTCTATGAAGGGAGGTTACAGTAGATGTTCATGGATAATTCAGGTGTGAGAGAAGTGGGTTTTTACATGTTAATTAAAAAAAAACATCATATATAAAAGTTATATATAAGAGCTTTGAGTAATTTTGGGGTTGTGTCTCTCTCATCCGGTATCTCGCTAATAGCCCCCAAATGCTGGAGATGCAGGCACTTCTTAAAAGTAAAATGGTTCATTGTCATGGTACAGCGGCTCCCTGGGGACACGGGGACTGCATCCTACTGAGCAAGTCCAGTGTTTGTTGCACACCGTGAGCCCAAACTGCTAACAAGGCTTTATCGATTCAGTAATGACATTCCCGTCCACTCTATCTCCACAGGGTGCCCCACCCTAACTCAATCCAGATGAGCTCCATCATGTCATACTTGGAGAAGAACCAATCTTACATGACAGAAGTGGGTGGGTATTTCTATACTTCTGATAAAAATGGGGAGAGTAGGAAAAACATTTCTAAGGGGACACTCTATTAAAGAAAATGCATGAGGCCTTTTCCACAGCTGTTTTGCACATTGGCCTGAGTCAAGCGACGCGGCTGGTAATGGAGTGATAGGCAGTGTGGAGGCTCGCTCCACTGAGGGTCATTTTACGCTTTTCATGGTGTTGAAGAAGTACACTAGCCGGACCGCACACACTCACAGCCTTTTCTGTTTGTTTCTCACAAAAACGCAGACACCGTCCAAAAGAATCAAAGGCAGAGAAGAACTGATAGATAAACAAATGCTAGACACTTTCAAGACCGTTTCAAAATTCATCTGTAAAGAGTAACTTCAGTAACATCCAGTGGTTTAACTTCTCACCTTGCTGCAGTGACGTACTCATGACATCACTGTTGGGCGTGGTTACAGGTGCAACAAAGCACACTTCTGACCACAACCAACCACACCCAGCAGTGATGCTGGTCAGAAGTGAAACAGGCTTAAAATTGATTTTTGAATTTATTCAACAAGCTTAAAAATGTCACTGACATATTATTCCCTTTTAAGTTGATATGGCTAACCTGTTGGCAAACAGTTGTCTATTTATAGATCCAACAGAGACGTAGCAACATTAGCATTCATTTGTAGTCGAGTTTAAGTCCAACATTCACTCTTCTTTTAGCTCTGCTTTGCTTGCCCCTAGCTGCGAAATGCTAAACTATGTTCAAAGGCTAATGTAAAAATATTGATCATAGTTGCTTTAAGTTGAGCCTTCCAAAACACTCTTTGGTCTAAAGTCAGAGAACTTATTAACTTAAGCACAGAGTATAATGAAATCACAACAAGCACTGCATTATTTATCAATTTCCAGCTGACAATGAGGAACAAGGTTTTGCCTGTCATCACTGTTCAGAGATCTGTGACAGACTTTTCTTTTCCATGACTGCTGCAGCTCCAGTCCATAAAGCAGCACTCAGGTCTGAGCAGGCCTCTAATAGCTCAGCCCGCAAAACACCTCAGACAGCCTGATAGGCCGCGTGGACTCGCTCTGTCCACCAGTTCCCACAATTTAACTGCCTGGCGTGCAAGAAAACTCATTACACAAATGTATACTTCAAAGTTCATTTGGATTCCTGAGCTTCACGCGCACTGATTGCCTCACTCCTACATTAGAGTCATGAGCAATACTAAAACAGGCTGTAAAATTACTGTGTGACTGTAATGTTCAATGCAGTTTCTGGTGTTTGCTGTGCAGCGCCAGACTTAATGTTTCCTTTCCCCACAGCCAAGCCTTATTTCAGTGCATGCTCCAGTGATCACTGCATTTACACTCAGTGGCACTTTGTTCCAAACATAGACACACATCTAGAATCATCTGTGTCACATGTGATTACGTGAGCAGATGGAGACAGACTATGTAAATTTGCAGCAAAGGTAGAGAGGGAGCAAAAAGCAGTGAAATGGGAAAATCCGTCAACAACAACAAACAAAAGGGCCTGGGTTAAAGCAGCAGAGAGTCGCTGACTGGCCCCCTGGGGCCCAGTACACCTCTCCTGGTGCTTCACCATATTTGGCAGCTTTCTCGTCTTTGTGAATGAATAGAAAGCTTTGCGTGTCTCTCTCTGACTGTATAATATTCTTTTGCACAAAGCTTTCACTTTCTCATTCTCTTGTTTCTACTGCTACTCCTTGTTAATACCTTTGTGAAAATCATACCAGTTGAACATACAAGGTTTTCATGCGACAGGAATAATAAAATAAATATGATAGAATAATAAATAAAGCAAATATATTCATGTACACACACTGATTGTCGCCCTGCGACGAGTTGGCCACTGTCCAGGGTGTACCCCGCCTAAGGCCCAAAGTCACTGGGATAGGCTCCAGTCACCCGCGACCCCCAACGGGAACAAGCGGTAGAAAATGACTGACTGACTGACTGACACTGATTGTTTGCCTCTCTCACCATTTCTCTCTTTCTTTCTCTCTCTCACACGCACACACTCTTGCTCACACAAACTTCAAAAGAAAACAGTATGAATATGCGGTTCATCATTGTCTATGTATTCACCTTACGATAGAGGATTTATACAACTGTGGCTATTTCGTTTGACTTTATTGTGCCTGGGGGAGCACTTAAAGTCAATTAATATACTGAACAATAAACAGCTTCACACAGCCATTTAAAAGAAGACTACGCCAATGGCCTTCATCAGTCCAGCACATAAAACACTTAAACGGTAGGTTTCACAAACCACTCTGACTTCTCCTGAGCAAAAGCAAAATAACAGACAATTATCTGCTGAGGTTAGTCAAGGTCCAAGGGTTCACTTCCAGTTTTCTCTGCTGCCAAACACTAAGACTCTATTAGTTCACACCTTGTAGTGCAATGAAACATGCTTGTGCTAGTTTTATGGGTTTTGGCCAATGGTGCTCTGCATCCACACTGACCAGTAAAATCTCAGAGTGCACAGTGGAAAGTCAAGGTAGTTGGCCCACGTGTGCAATCAGACAAAGACATTCAGGATGGGAGAGATACAGGCTCTCACAGCTCACCAAGCACACAATAATGTCACAGAGCGGAGAAATGAATCCATGGAAAAGACACATAATCCTCATTACAAAGGGTTTGGCATCTCTTTTTATGACACATGTGACAGGCGAACAATTATATATTCTCTGATCCCATCAACCAGTCACCAGCCAGCCTTCTGAAGGCTTAACCTTTGTGGTAATAATGGAATCTCCTGATCAAAACAGGAACATGTCAGGTTCCTCTCGCTCTCTCTCTCTCTCCCCCTCTCCCGCCACACTCCTTTCACACTCGCTCTCCTTATTAGATTACATCAAGCACCAGTCTGACAAATTTGCACATGCATAGACCAGTACGTGGAGAACAATTCATGTATCTATGTGAATGCACCCGAATAGGATAATAGTTGGGAAAACAGCATCTCATTTGATGTCTTGCAGGATAGAATTTGTTCTCAGCTCTCTGCTTTTATTTATTTATTTATTGGTTTCTATGGCCACAGATTATTTGAGACTTTTCCTGTCAAAGTAATAAGGCCATCAGTGAGTGTCTTGCTTAAGTTGTTTTAAGATGGAGGAGGAGTGAAGAAGACGGGAAGAAGTGGAGAGGCTGGTAGCAATGGCAGAAAGAAGAAGAAAGAAGACACTGTAAACAATAACATGAGCCCCTGCACGAGATGAGGATATGTGCTGTAAGTGTGCACCATTCTATGTGTGCATCTGATTGTCTGCACCAAAATGCATGCATGAGTGTATAAGGTGCATGTGTGTATAGTCTTCCAGAGTCGTTAAGGATGGGGTTCGCTCTGTGACCCCGCGCAGGGCTCCTCCAGCAGCTTGTCAGGGTTGGCGGCTCCTTCCCTGGGACCTCTGGCTCTCTTATCCAAATTGCAGTCAAGCTTCAAAAATAAAGAGCCCCTGAGACCCATTCGCCTGAACAGACAAACCCTGCATCGACAATGCGTCACAAACTCCACATTGACACTTTCATAGCCGATTCTTTTTATATATATATTTTACCAGTGCTTTGACCTTTGGAGGATATTCTCAATTGTTTCCTGCTTCATTCCCTGTTTTCTTCTTCCCCCCTGATTACAGTTGTTTTGTTTTTCTGTTTCTCATTCTTGATTTCTATGGTGACAGTGCGCTTCCCAGGAATAATGGCAGCTGGGGGATTAGGAGGCGTGAAGGCGGATGGATGGCTTTCTCATAAATAGGTAGGAAACTCCTGAAGCTGGGTGGATGGGATCAGCAGATGTGTGACATGAGCTCAGGCTCTAATTGGAGACTTTTCTATCGGTCAGAGGTACAGGGAACCAGGAAACATTCACACAGCAGAAACACAGGCACCCTCTTGTACAGACCTTCGTATCATCTCATCTGAACTGAGGGGCCGCTCTGAAACACCACTTAATCCCTGTTATAACCAAACATAAGAAATACACATATGCAGGTGCACACACACACACACACACACACACACGTATTAACACTGACACACATCTCTTAAGCTCCTACAGGTAATGATATCATCAGATGCCACTTGCAGGCTTCATCACAGCGAGAAGCCATGCTGACAGGATCCCATCCAGTGTAGCCCCAAATGGCATTGGAACCACACACACACACACACACACCGCAAAAGCCTCATGTCAAAACACATCAAAACACTCAGCGCTCACACATGGGCAGCAGAACAGGAGGTCGAACAGAAACAAGCTTAGTGTGTTTACAGTCTGATTCGACTTGTTTGGGAGATAAGCTTGGGCCATTGGTGGGTTCGCAGGGATGTTTCACCGCAGTGTGCAGCAATTCTAACACGGTGTAATGAGGGAGTTGGATTTCGACAAGTGGTTTCGTCAAAGGAAATGCCAACCTCTGTGGTACAGCACTGTTGGCCTTTAGAGAATGAGAGATGGAGAGAGTGTAGCTCCTGAGAGTGCGTGCGTGTGCGTGTGTGTGTGTGTGTGTTTTTGAGAGCGTATTCGTGTGTTTGAGAGTCTAAAACATCCAGTGGCTGCTGTGCTCCATACTTGCCTGACCGCGGTAACCACAGGCGAGCCACAGCTAAGCCTCCAAAGCCAATTAAAATGTTATGAAGTGGAGTTCCCTTTATTTATTTATTTTTTCCTCCTGGCAGGGGAATAACCAGACAGTTACTGTAACTACACAAAACTGGCTGCGAGTGTCAGGCATCTTCCTCCTCCCCCTGCTGCCTGTGGGAGAAGTGTGAGTGGAGGTCCCTCTGAGGCCTGGCGGGGCAGACCAAACCTCCAGATTTTTGAACAAGCCTCCTGACAGACTGACAGCAGAGAGGCTGCCATGAAGCAGACATCAGACAGAGGCTACAGGAAGGGCCCAGCCGCTGCACTGAGAGCCACTTACGCGCTGCATACCGAACATATTGCACAGTGACGCATGGTGCACTGACCACGTAACCCTGCGCCATCAGAGCTAAAGCCTGTAATCACCTGTGTGTGTGTGTGTATTGTGCAGGAGGGGTTCGCCTCACTTATAAAAACATCCTGCAGGTCCAGCTGAACACACACCGGAGTCCCCAGCAGCCCTAAGCTCCACACACTGGGCTGCATGGCAAACACCCCAGGAACACACACTTCTTCAAGCCTCACACACATCCCCACCCTCGTCCCCCCAACTTCCCCAAGGGAACCACAACCATGCTTTTCCCAGGCTTTGCTCATATCGTGTGTCACAGGTGTTTAAGTAGAGAAACAGCGGCGAGGCTTCGGAAATACTCCTGTTGCCAGTCGCAGGCGAGAGGGAACATGCTTGATATTGCCTTGACAACATGTTTATTTCTTTGCTGTTTTGCCTTTGCCCCGACAAAATGCCTCTCCCTGGCGTTCACTGCTTAAGTCCACATAGAACACCAACACCCTGCAGATGACAAGGCATCACCTGAAGTAATACCCAACTCCTGATGTAATCCACCTGGCCTCACTCTGCAGCACGAGTGTGTCTCTGTTGCCTGTGTATGTGTGTTCTTATTTCTTACCCTGTTGTTGACATTGTGTGTGTGTGTGTGTGTGTGTGTGTGTGTGTGTGTGTGTGTGTGTGTGTGCGTGTGTGTGTTTGCTTGCGATAAGTGTCTCCTGCACTGCAACAGGAGGGATTACAGCTGATTGTGTCCACTGTCTTCTTGGGGAAAAACTACCGTGAAATGACTCCTTTGTCTTTCTCTCCTCTCTCTTTTTCACACACACACACACACACACACACACACACACACACACACACACACACACACACAGTCCTTCAGGGCTTCTCCACCTCCTGACTGAGGAATGTTTTTCTCGCTCACCCATCAACACGGGGAAATTGTTTGTGCACGCGCAGGCTCAGGAGAGACAGCTCGTAGAATACCCGTGAGCAGGACAACAATAGCTCATGTCTTAGCAGGTTGAGGAGACAAAGTAAACAGCGAGTAAGCACAGCAGGAACATGACAACCTGTTCCTAGATCAGGCGGAAAGTTCCACCGCACACACATCGTTTTCCAGCAGTTAATCTAGATTGCTATCAGAAAAGATAAAATCTTCAGTCATTACCACTCCCCTTGATATGGAAGATGCGTAGCATGGAAAAATGAGGTGCAAACCAAATTACAATGCAATGGAAAACCCTTTTTTTCTCCTCATGTAATTGCTGAAAAGACATGCAGCTTGTTTCATCTTTTCAATCACGTATCAAATTGTGTATTCTGGTAACCACTAGAGGCTGAAGTACGTTTTGTCAAAATAAACAACATATGCCCAAGGACGAGGTTGTTAGAAGGATGCTCTGAAAGGAATGAAGGAATTCAGATCGCATGTTTGGATAGAGAAATCCAGCTTGAGCAAGACAATCTGTCCTCCGCTGGGTGAAGAATGAAGATGTTAATGGTGCTCTAGTGGGATGATGGATGTGTGAAGAGTTGTGTTTCTCCAGAGCCCAAGAGTTGTGCTTCCTCACTCTCCAAATCCTGCCTGGCCCTTTGATATCATGTCTTCCCTGCAGCGTGTTCGACCCTGGCAAGAACACCAACACTTATCCTCCCCTCTGGAAGGAGTGGGAATATGGTGGAAACATGGAAGCCAGAGAGAGAACGATTCCCACAGATTTGAGGTGCAACCTTGACGAAACACTCCTGCAACAGCTACAACCAAACGGAACTGTATTCTCTTCTTTCTTTTAGATATTTAAAAAAAAAATGTTTATCCCACCTGTGCATTTTCTTATGTTATTGTATGTTTCTTCTCTTTTGTTTTATTTCATTATATGGAGAAATTGGGAACTAAAGAACTGTATGCACACGTGTATTTCTGTCAATTAAGATACTACATGGATAACAGTGTCTGAGGAAAATTCAGAACAAATCCTGATGGATTTTAAAAGTGTCTGGGAGGGGGGGGCAGCGGGGGTGTGTGTGTGTGTTGGGGGGGCTTTGGGAGGAATTAAACAGACTCACGTCCTCCAAAAACAGCTAACAGTAGGATCCAGCAGACATAAAGTTGTGTGAGGAGCTGACAGACTTCATGTATAATTTGCGCTGCCTTGTCAGTGTTCCACTTTTGATTTGAATTTCTTGGATATGCAGGAAATCTCAAACAGCAAGTAGCTTTTTTATCCGAATATAGAGCTAAACCTTACGCCTGAACTTTGAACTTATTTCGCATAAATAAAGACAGATACCCATGGCAAAGTAGATATAACAGCTCATATTTTTTCACCATTACCAAAGGGGGCTGCAAACTGCATCGTTGGAACAGGGGGCGTAATTCACTTCGGAGCAGTGCCTGCAGACCATCTCATATCACAAAACCTCTTTGAGCTCCCTTGGTAAAAGAGAAAAGGTCTCTCTTTAGCTTGAAAAAACAAACGGTGGCATTCTTTCCAATCGAGTCTACTGTATGTGCATGCGCATATTTGTTTTCCCTTTTCCCCCTTTTTTCCCCAATCCCAATCAATTCCTGATGGAATTACTGCATTATTCCATGGAAACTGCCTAACATGAGCAGGTGTTTCAGACTCTCGAGCTGATTGCCAGACAGAGCAGGCCGGGGTGCAGCTGACTGTTAGCGCTAATGGGAAGTGACAGGGCCTCTGAAGCTGGGGAAAAGAATAGAGGACCATTCAACTTTCCAGAGCTGCTTTAAGAGTTATCAGGTTAACCACAGGTTAAACACAAATCAGAGGAAACACTTAGATCCAGCATTAATTGTTTTTCTACTTGACAAGTTCAACAGCAATTGATTAAAGGGCAGTGCATTTCATTGCTGAATACCAAAAGAAATTATCATTAATGTATACCCTCAACTATATATCATATTGTTCACTTAATACAGATTTAATATTTGATGCAGGGCTAAATAAATATGAAAGAACATTCTTGGATAAGGCTGCAATAATAAAGCAACAAGATATATTAGTGATATTTCATCCCTGAGTATACTGTGAAGATAGTATAATTTGTCAAGATAATACTCTTTATAGGGTATAAATTAATGATGGATGCTGCTTCTCCTTTGTGAATTATGTAGCCTCTATGGCACACATTTATCTGTTTTATGAGCATTACAAAATATTCACAAATACTTATGTCAACCGAAAGATATTTTTCACTTTGTATGCTTTCCCATTATTTATTTTTCAGTTTGACTTTCCTTTGTACAGCGATGTCAGAGACATTTGAGTATCAACTTAAACTTGACTTCTGCCCCAGCGCAGCAGGTGTTTTGAAAGCAGAGAGACACTCCATAAATCCAATGAAGAACATGTTCACAGGCAAACAAAATGTCATCAATCCGACCATCTACCAGGTTTTCGATCGAAAACAGAAACCAGCAGGAATCTCGCTCACATCTGTTTCTTGTGACGCCAACGGACAAAAGTCATGAAATCACTCACTGGAGAGGGATGGAGGGAGAGAGAGAAACGAGAGTCAAGGTGGTTCCAATTAGAGAGCTATAGATAACCCTTCATTTATTTGAGGTTTGGCCTCGATGAACAAACGTTAAATTCACACCATTGGCTAATAATAGAGTCTTCCTTAATGAAAGCAGATACCTCTATCAGTCCAGGAGGTCATCAGCTGCTGGCTGTTTTTAGGCAGTATCCAGCCATGCTGACAGGACGAAAGGTAAACACTGGGGAGGGCGCACGCAAGGCCCGAACCTGTACTCTCTGGGCTGAACCTCAGAGACAGAGAATAACTGAATGACTGCCATGGCAGCCTGGACGAGGAACAGAGAGAGGACCACATCTGTTAGGCTCATGACTGGGCCAATCCACACTGAGTCGCAGGAGCTGAGACTAAAAGCAAAAGTCAGAAACACCGTCACACTTCTCCCACACCTCGCCCCCTCATCCCAGCCCATTCAGTTCAAATAAGCCTGCATTCATCCCCCCAAAACATGATATCCCCCAATAAAAACCATGCTGTTTTTAAATCTTACTGACTGGTCACCCTGTCCGGACAATAGCACCTAATATTGCACCACAGAGCAGACTGCTAAAAGACGACAGCACCACTCAGTTTAACTTCTTGTCAGCGTTTTAATATTACGAGGCGGAGCATGTATGAGTGAAACCTTATGGGCCAGGTGCATCCGCAGAGCAGCGTCAGAGTCTCTGATTGAGACACAGAGAGAGGAGGCAGTCAATAGATGGGCTTTGTAAGGACAATGAAAAATCCATGTGTCCACGTGGGCATTTCCAGACCCTGGGGTCAGAGATGTAAAGTTTCATAATGCAGTGATCACTCGGCAAAACCTAAACAAGCCTCTGATTTTAACATCGCTGCTCTCCACCTTCTCTGGAAAATGGCTTATGCCTGGACCTCTGGAATGCGTTTATAGACCGCTGTCCACCTGACAAAACCATCGCCAGATATATGAACTACTGTCACCAGTCACTTCAAAGGTTATGCTCATATCTTCCGAAGAAGCTGCCGCTGTGTGTGTTCTGTTTCCATCATCCTAATACGAATTCAACAGAAGGAAATGTCCTTAATACCACAAATAGAGACTACAAGGCTTATTTCCCACAACATGTCAAAGTCACCCAGTATTAAATTTTAAATTGATACTTATACCCACTTGGTACTTAACCTGTATTATAGTGTATTATATTTTTTGCTTAGTACCTCTATTCTTGTGTGCACTGACGTGATAGTGAGCTGCTGTTACAAAGAGTTTCCCCTCGGGGATTAATAAAGCATTTCTGATTCTGATTCTGATTCTGATTAGTACTTCTCTTTATTGAAAAGTGACTGATTACTTAACCCGAACAGCAATCGTCCAACTGTAGATAGATTGTAGAAAGATTCCCACTCACAACCAGCACATCCATAGTGTAGAATTACATCAGCTGGTCCTGGATGCTTTCCAAATTTAGGCTAACGTTAGCCTGTCCTGCTCTTTATTGGATTTGAGAAAGTACACTCCAGCAAGCCCTGCAAACATTACCTGAGATAGCATTTGTGAAATAAAAATGGTTAGTCCTTTGAAAATACGAACAAGTAAGACTACTTGTTCGTATATTAGCATGTTAGCTAAGCAGCAAAACAGAGTCATAATAAAATTAAATCATGTATGTAACGTTAGCCATCAAGTGCGTATTCAAAATCCTTTTTACAAGATTCTTATTCTAAAACGATTCAGCTGGAAATATTAAAAAGTCAGGCAGTTACAATGTGTGCAACAAACCCACGGAGCTAATGCTAGCTTAATAAGCTAGCTAGCTACAGCTGATAAATACTGCCAGTGAAATTTGTCATTTCAGCCGGTAAAACCACCAGCCATCGCTAGCAATGAGAAAATGTTTTTAAAAATTACTAAGAACTGTTAGTGTTATTAATTTTGACAGGCATAGCAAAAGTAACTCAGTAACTCAAGCTTCATCAGTTAAACACTGTCCTGGTAGGGAACAAGTTATGCGCACTGATTTCTAAAGAAAGACAAGTAAATATTAATCAATCTGGTCCTGCATCATTGTCCCCTGTTCTCTCAGTGACTTCTCTGATGATATGGCAGTTTGTGAGACACATAGCTCTAAGGCGCAAAGGTTTATTTCCGTCCCTCTCTTTATATACAAAGCGGTCTGCAAGTCCTCTATGAAATGCAGCTGTTGCCTTTACTAGAGCTGAGAGACCATTATTAACTATAATTAATAACCTCACTTGTGGCCTCACACGCCAATAAGAGCATGTTTAAAGTCAAAATACACTCAATGCCATGACAAATAGTTCCATATTTCATCCATGATGTTGCTGTTTTGGTCTGTGATGCACTCATATGCAACCTAGTGTGGCTGGCAGCGAGCTTATGTTGTGTACTCAGTGATATTGATTTTTTCTAACTTTTTGGAAACAAACAACATCAAATTGATGATATCAGAGGATGATTTAAGAGGGAGGTTGTCAGACTTTCAGAACGTGAAAAGGGCGGAGAGACCAAAACACTTGTGGACTTGAGTGTCATTTTGGAAAAGCAAACATGCACACGTACACGCAACCACACATACAGCAGAACACATACACGTACCTCATCTCTATGCCTTAAATAAGAGTGTGACTAGCTGTTCAAAGGAAATGGCTGCAGTCTTTTCCCACTGACAGATTTGAACCTGCGCCCTCTGAAACCACAAAGGGTAGTCAGAGTGAGGGTTTGAGTCCAACTCTGGATTGTAAAATCGACTAAAGATGTGACCGAGAGTCTTTAACCATAGAGAAGAGGCCAAGATGGCAGTGCAGTTTAAAACGGGCATATACTACTTAACTGTCTTCAGTATTTGCCCACTAGAATAGCACATCTATCAGGTCACAGTTAAATAGTAGGACATTTCTGGGAAAAACACTTACTGAGAGTTAGAGGAGAAGATTGATACCACCCTCATGTCTGTATGATTAGCTCAGCTCAGACTAGAAACAGGGGGAAACAGCTAGCCTGGCTCGGGCTCAAGGTACCAACGCTCACTAATTAACATGCTCACTAATCCATAATTAACACACTTATACCTTGATTGTTTAATCCGAGAAAAAAAGAGTTAAAGCGACACATGCAGCAAATAACCTCCTGTAAAACCACATGCTAAGCTAAACTAATTTTTTTCTGACTGTAGCTTTATATTTAACAGACAGATATCGAAGTGATATCGATCTTCTCACTCTTGGCAAGAAAGAGAACATGTGTATTTCAAATATTTCCAAAATGTCGAGCCATTCTTTTAGTAACTTGAATGACTGATGCCTGGTAATGCCACACTTCAGTGGTGCACAAGAGTAAACTAAATGCAATTTAATGCAAAGCGAGTTCTGCTGGTAGCTAAATGCAGCACTTTGGGCTGCATCTTTGCATGAAAGGTGCTATGCAAATAATAGTATTATTATTAGTATTATCATAAATGTATTCATTTGTGTTGAGCCCAGAAAGAATCCTGCTGTAGATGCTAAATCTTATCCCCGCAGAATATTAAACACATAACGTAACACGTAACGAGCAGACAGAGAACATGTTGCAATCGTGAATATATTTAATCAATTACGCTGTCAATGATCTTTTGATTTTGCTCGTAGTGTATGCAGTTTACCTTCAGTTGATTTATTTCATTTTGGTAAGATGTGAGAATTGGGTTTTTGTTTTATCTCAACAGCTCAATTATTTTTCTAATCCTTTAATATATTGTGTTTTTTGTGTTTTGTTACGTCTGCAAATAAATAAACTAAACTTTCAGTTGGAAAAAAACCCTGAACCTCTTGGTGCAAAATGGAAAATCGGAACAACCGACAGGTAAACCAAAGAGCCTTTGTTCCACCACAGCGTGTCTGATAGCTACTTTTATCTTTGCCCACATTTTTCCCCATCTAATCCCCTGCACGTCGACTCAAACAAGGAAATGAAAACTTCTATTTGATTCCATAAATCCATTTGGCACGTAAACAAGGCCTCCTCTCAGTTTGTGATCCCAAAGAGAGGCAGCGCCTCATCAAATTACCACAGCTATTCATACCTGCCTCCCCTCTACTGGAAAGCTTTGGGTAGAAACCAATCCCATCTTTCCTCAACAATCTTCAGTATCTCTTAATTGTCCACGGTTTAACTGCTGGATTAAACAGCATCAGAAACATAGCCAGCAGGAGTGAGATTAGGCTTTCTGTAAACTAACTCTAATAAAAATAAAAATGTTAAATTCTCAGGTATTTTACCTTTGACAGTCTTTAAACTTTAGTCTCATATATTTTGTCTCTTTGTCTTAATCTCTCCATACATTGTTCTCTTTACTGTTGTTTCTTAGTTGTGCTGTATGAAACTTGTTTACACCAGCCAGAAGGAGGGAAAATAGATTTGGAGCTCAGTGCACAAAGTCTAGTTATTACAACCCTGTTTATTGAGATAAATGTCTCTAATGGAAGTAGAAGAAAGACACTCTTAAGGTAGCATTGATAGCATTTTGTCCAAACCAGACAATTTTCCAACGATTTGAAAAAAGGATAAATCTACATGGGTTAACAAGACCTTTAAACTGATGTTGTTTTTTTAACGTATTTAATGCTGTTTGATTTTTAAACCAAACACTATCAAATTTGGGTTCAATTTGTTCAGCTTGAATGAGAATTTCATCGTTGGCCTTCACAACCAGGCGACGCCTAGTTGCTGCTCCCCAGAGTAGAAACACAATCAACCGGTGTTGTCCAAGGATAATCAATGAAATTACTGCGCATGTCATTTCTCATAACAAGTAAGAGGGACAAGTAGCCATGAACCCAGCACCATAGTGTCTTTGCAATAGCAACATGCAAACATCATCTCAGCTTGGCTTCACTTGCTGACGCAGAAATGAATTACCCGGTGTGTTACAAGAAAACAATCCGACAAATATGGGGTCAAACAGGTCTTTTCAGCATGAATCAAAATGCCTGCAATTGGTGCATATTTTAAAGATATCGTTCTTAATTTTGAGACATTCTCCGCTTGTTCAGTGTGGACTACTGGGATAGCGCTGCAAAGGTTTTGGAAGAAGTCATTTTCTGTGGGAGTTGCACAAAGTTCCTGTGAGTTTAAGGATAGCGGTTACATCCTGGTGTCCTGCTGCGCTGAAGTTTCCTCCAGCTCAGAAAATTTATTACCTTACTGCAAGCGACCTACAGCTTAGCGCTGCATTACTGTCTTATTCATGTTGCAGACTGACAGTGAGTGGAAAATCATATCTGGTTCAAACAGCTTCACAATATTGCGAGGCCCAAGGCCTGATGTTAAAAATGGCGTGTAATCAGTGCCTTGGCATTGTTATCCAATTGCTGCAAAATTACAAACATGTACAGTGTTTTTTAATCATGTCAAACTTAACAAACTGAATACAAGATTGCATTTATGTTAGTTTGGCTGCAAACACCTAGATTGATTAAGCCTTTGTATGAGAGTTGAACAACAGGTGTCTTTGTGCATATGAGGCTGCAGAGAGCGGTCGGCACTTAGGGTTTCACTCTTTGAAACTGATATGGGGGAGCTGCTTTTCTCAGGCCTAACCCCAAATCTGCTGTTGATGGACGGACCACCCAACTCTCAGCTCTTGTAGACGCACAGTGGGGCTGCTCGTAGCAAAGGCAGCCCCCTGTCATTCTCCTTTGGGGAGGAAATGGATCAGCCGACTGTTTGTCAAGTACACTGTCAGGGTCTCCGCCACAATCAAATGACCAGATTTCCTAAACGACGGCATTACACTAACGGATACCACTGGAATACATGCGGTGCTTTACAAACCCAAACGTTTACATCAGTCGTAAGATGGCTTAAAATGCGACAGCAGCAGCACCAACAGAAAAAGTTAATTCCTTGCTTTTTGTTGAAGTACAGAAAAGTACCTTGCAGGAAAAATAGGACAGTGTGATCAGTAAAAGTAGAATCCCCAAAGATAAATGACATTTTTATGGTGATCTGTCCTCTTCGCCTCTCCCGTGAAGTCTATGGTTTTTCTGTTTCACTTTATTGTGGGACTTTATAGGAGGTTTCTGCCCTGTATTCTGATCAGAATAAAGATTCCCCCAGGACGTTGCAGTGCCAGAGCCGAGGATGCCAGAGCCATTGGTCAGAGGAGGAGGGCCGGGGGTTAGCCTCGCTGGGCTCCTCAACTGACAGTGTGTTGTCGCCAAAAGTGGACTCAGACTGAGACAAAAGATTCACACCCATCCTCTTCTCTCTCAAAGGATCACTTCCCTAAAGTCTCCCTGATCAGTCACAGGGCGAACAAAGCCACCAAGTGCACTTGGTTTTGATCTGTATTCTGCTCTTTCCTAAATTATCGCTTACATTTGTATATTTGTAGCAAATGTTCACATATACTGGAGCAAAAAATATTAGGATAGAGGTGGGAATTTTGTTCTGGTGCGCCCCTTCTTCTTCCCCTCAATAATAAAAGGAAAGGCTCGAGAACAGCCAAATGTTGAGTCAAATCCTGAGCCAAAACGAGCAGCTCTACCTCTTGTCCTGGCACATCACACCCACTATCTTCTTGGACACAAACCCTGAATCTATCTTTCTCCCAGATCTGTTTTTCTGTCATGAAGACATGTTGCTACATATGTACTCGCACCGTGCGCCCAGTTTTGCGAAAGGATACAAGTTGTGTTTGGCTTGCGAAGGGGGCAACCCTGTATAAGTCCAAATCCTAAACATATGTCCCCCCCCTTTGCTGGATGAGATCTGAGATACTGATCATTACTTTCATGGCTTTTCTGGGGTGAACTCTTATGAGGGAACCCCTCCCCAATTAAACTGGGGCCCCATGTGTCTCTCCAATCAATAAAATGGGAAGGGGATCGAATAGCTCGGCCAACAAACAACACTATGTAAACCACACAAATTAAAACAGACCCTCAAGAGGGAAAAATACAATAGCTGGCCTCAACTTATTGTGGTTTATGTCAAACTAAGTATATAATCCATATGCTTATGAAAGCGTGAGATGTTACAGATATTGAGAGCTTAAGTTGAGCCTTGAATTGGTGACTTTCCTATAGTAATCCAGCATATCTGCTCTGAAACAAATCAATCCATTGCCACATAAATCATACAGCATATTAAAAAATAGGGTTGAGCAGAAATTAAGCCCATGATTAATTTTTCTGTGGACATTTTTGTCAAAAGGCTTACTTCATCCGAAACTTTGTTCATTACTCAAACACATCTGGCTGACAGGTGCCCCATCTGTTAAATGTTGAGTAATTTCATTCCAGCAAAGAGGAGCAAATGGAGAGGAGTGGAGGATAAGGTACTCTATCTTCTATCTGTGATGACATCAGGGCTCTGAGAGCTTGTTAGAGATGGAGGGTTAGAGCAGCGTTGCTCAGTTTCTACAGACAGTAATCCAGCCCACCGCTGTCAGTGCCCTTTCAAAGCACTGATTACTCCATTTCCAAGGGCCTAATCTCTGTAAACAATCTCTGTTTTCATTATCTTTTAAACTGATTAGCTCTATGAATATAACTTTCCAGCGCTGGACTCAGACAGAAAAAAGCTCTGCCATATTGATGCCAGCTGTAGCTGCATGACCTTACAAGAGAAATAAAGCTGTGATACAAACACAGATAGAGGAGTGGACTGGGGGGAACATATGTGACTAAGACGTGCTTGAATAGTATGACAGACGTCAGATAAAAAAATATTTCCTGAGGGAAAATCCTTAACCTGCTTGTGGTTTTGCACAATTTGCAGCTGAATATTATAGTCCAAACCTGGGAATAAACAAAGCCTCTACCATTTTCTCTCAGACTAGATTGACAGTTAAAATACAAGGGTTTTGTGGTTACCTTTTACTTTAATTGCAGTACTTCGACATGCAAATATTAAAATTAAATCTTGATTGATTTGTCTCTTATCTCTCTCTTTCTTTCTATCTCGATGTCCTTCGTGCCATTGGAAATGAAATGTTGCTTTCCACCCCATCCTTTTTCTCTCCCCACTTTCTGGACAAAGTGAGGTAACGTTTGCCAGCACATGTCTCCATCTGTTAACAAACACTTCCAATATGTTGAGAACAACATCTTGGCCTTCAGTCTCCCCCATCAGGATGTGATGAACGCGGTGCACCTGCCTCAGCCTCCAGCCTTGTTTCTGGCAGCTGAGAGACTGTCTCAACCTAACAACTATTCGCCCCCATAACATCAAAGACGGAAAAGCTTAAAACGTCAGATGAAAACAGTGGGTTTCTGTGCTTTCTTTTCCATTTTAGCCTTCCAATGCAAATCATCAACAATGAACCTGCTGCCCCCATTAGTTAGTTTGGCGTTTCCTCATTTGCCAAAAATTACTTTAAGTCAATTAAAACTTCTCTGTTAGGGGAACTGTTTAATGTCAATGAGCACGCAAAAGACATGCCTTCTGTTAATCCTATTTGGTAAACAAACTTTAAGCATTCACATGCACAGGCCCGCACAATCACCCCAAACTGTAAATCACTCTAGACAGTAAATTACCTCCACTAATATACCAGATCTGAGTGTTCACTTAAGTCAACAATAGAGGGGAGAATAACAGCAAAACTACGTCAGAAGCTGAAGAGACCTTGATTACAGAAACTGAGAAAGAACTCATCGAATCACGCCAGGAGAGTCAGCCGGGTTGGACTCGGCTCTGTCTTTTTCATCGTGACACGGAGGAATGCTTAAGAATGAAAGCAAAAAAGGACGACCTGCGTCACCCCACTCTGAACTCCCCACTTTAATTAACTAATGTATCTCCATTTGTCATAGCGTGACATTGCATGATTCTGAGGCAATCTGAGATGTTGGCTGGGCTATGAAAGGGGAAAACATCAGCACCCTCTACTGACAAGCCGGCCAGCTTCAGGGTCTCAGCGGACTTTGATTTCATTTCCTGTCATTTGCATGAAGGTTGCTTGTCTAATTATCATCTTATGATAATGTTGCCACTGAGCCGCCTGCTAATGAGGACCAGATCCGTCCTCTGAGCTAGAAAACTCTGTGCTGTTTTGCATCATTTAAGTCATTGTGACTTTTATTAAACCTTAAGGATTATGAAAATGACAAGCAAAAAACTCAGTTAAGTGTCAGAACCACACAAGGGCTTCACATTTAGGAGTTGTTCCTGAATAAGTGGATGAATGTAGTCTATCCACACTTCGTTCACGGTTTCTAGCAACCACAATTTGGCTTCTTCTTCTTAGGGACTGTACACAAATTATTATGGGAAAGGAAGGGTGCTGAAGGGAGGGTAGTATAAGTTTTTTGGGAAAGCTGAGGAGGTTTCTTTGAACTTTTATATAACTCAGAGTTATATTCTATTTTATTATCTCTTGTGAAATTTATTCCCAAAATTGACACAAAGTAATTTTGTGCACCGTCATAATTTTGGCAATTGGTGGCTATGTGAAAATTATTGTTCCTTTAACATATTAAGGTTTAACTGCGTTATCTTAAATTCCTATTTAGAATCAGAATCAGCTTTATTGCCAAGTAGGTTTCCACATACAAGGAATTTGCTTTGGTATTTTGGTGCCTGACAATAGACATAGTAGAAATATAAAGAAGTGTAAAGAAACATGAAGCAAGTGCTGCAGGTTAAGAATTGTAACAATAAAAATTGACAATAAGATATTAGAGAATACTAAACCAAAAATAGTATAAGAAAATAATAATAAAAATTAAGAATATGTACAAACTGTAGACACATACACTTTTAGTTATTAATGGTGAAAAAAACTGGACCATTTTTTAAATTAAGGATATTAATTTTCTCTTACTCAAGAGGAGGGACCAAATAAAAATGTATTAACGCTGGGGAGGGTCTTTCTTTTATATAAAGAGAAAAATAAGGTTCAGCCCCTCTCCCTACTTCAATACATTTTGTACAATTCCCTTAAGTATTCTGAACTTGATAGATGAGTTAAATACAATTAAATAAATTACTTTAACTAATGACTTTACTCTAGGTATGCACATATCAAAGGTCATGCTGGCTAAAATAGAAGTGCAAAGCATTTTATATCACCTCACATGATTAGTGAGAAAGCAAATATAAACTCTGATTCCAGGAACGGTTATCAATATAAATCCTTCCCTCCCACATCTGCCTGGACTAGAGGGGACAATAAGTCAGCTTAGCAGGTAGAATTTTTTGGGATATATTTGGCTTTTCTGTGAAAGGGAATGACTAAATATAAAGTGTGGGGTAAAGGTTTGCGTCAGCATCGAGATATTCTGAGATACGGGACGCCTGGCCTTTTTCATCTGTAACTGAACCTGCATCAGTATGTCACTGTCTCCTCGGCTAAACAAATTAGTACGTTTGATTGATCAAAGTTTAAAGCGCGTATTTGATTTCAAACAGTGAAGGGAGAAGAAGGAGGGAGGAAGGGAAAGAGGGGTGATGCAAATGTACAGACACAAGCAGAGTGAGAGGGCAAAAGCAAGGGAGGGGTGAACGAAAGAGAGAGAAGAAGAAAAAGAGAGACTGAGCAGCTGGATTGCCATGTAAATAGCTGTGCAGAAAGGTAGGGTTGGGCTCCGTGCCAAAGGCTCTACAAAGGGCTCCTAACATCTGTTTGAGGGTAGATTCCTGCTCTGTGTTGTTGTAAGAATAATAGTCTCGCTCTGAGGGCCTGTTCCCTCATCAGACAGGATCATGATCACGCATATACACTCTCTAACCCTGCAGAGCTGAGAAACACAAGTCTAGCTCTTACTGATGTTTTTACACCTCACCTCAGTCATCAGCGTGGATGGACAGGTGGAACATTGCTCAGATAGTGAGCGCTCCTTTCAACTAGTCATTCATGAAGCTGGAGCAGACTAATGAGAGACTGCAGTTAATTAGACTCATTAGACAGCATCACAGCATGTACAATCAAGATGTCCGTTCACTGATGAATCAGTGGCTGTGACGATGACCAAAGGGATCAACGAGTAAAAAGTTAAAAAACCCAATTTATATCATGGGTAAAGAGGAAGTGTACACATTGAAATACAGCATTTAGCATTTATGTCAGCTGGCATGAAAACAGCAAAACCGCAAGTTTGGAGTACGGATAATTAACTGCTAAACCAAAGTGTTGGAGACAAACTTAAAATATTCCTACCAAGGTTTTCCCATCCAGTAAAAAAAAAAAAAAAACACTGTGGGACATCTCTGTTGGTGTGTCATGACAAGGATCTTTTTCCCTCTCCCAAGAACATATGCAAGCAATTTGTACAACAAATGTTGGTTTTAGACTGTGTTCCTTGCATACTAGTGGCTTTTTAAAACCTGCAGAACCTGGAGGGCTCCATTAGTTAGTGCTTGAAAGCAAAGCAAACAAATTAATTAACACTATCTTTACATGGGCTGGCCAAGGAAAGCAGGCGCTGAAATGTTACACCATTACCTAAATTCGCATGCATCTGTCTGTGCCCCCCCTCTGCGTACCCTCCCACCCCTGCCCCAGCGCACACAGCGCCCTTGAACAAGGCCGAAGGACCACCTGCGTGAAAGAGGAGACCCTCTCTGTTATGTCTCTGCTAGGGAATGAAATAACACGGAATCCAGCTCTGCAAATAACTCACAGTGAAGATCATTTTCCACATGCTGCTTGACAAAAGGTAAAATAAGAACAGATGATGTCCTTTCTCTCCTCTCCTCTCACTGGGAGTTTGCAGCTCTGCTCTGCAGCTACACTCCTTACACTTTGCTGTGCTGCTCTGCCGGCCCGGAGACGCAGGGGTTCGACCCCTACAGTGGCTTTGTTAAGCGGGTGGTATGAGATACGAGGTCTCATTCCTAATAGCCACTGACATCCAGTCAGCCGTTTTTTCATTGCTTCACTTGGCTGAGGTTAAGAGGGGTTCGAGGAACCTGATCCCAGATCTGATGATTACGTGTGAGCCATCAGGAGCAGCAGGAGGCCTTCGTCTAAACTGGGCATCCATCACAGGAGAGGGAGGCTGCAACTGGCTCCACTATAAGCAGCTCTGTTTCACATTCTTCACAGGCAGAAGATGAAACGTTTTGAGCATCTTGTTGAGGATTTCACACAAATAATATGCAACATCACAGAACATGCTTAAAGGAATTGTGTGACATTTAGGGAAATACGCTTAGTTGCTTTCTTGCCGAGAGTTGGATGAGAAGATACCACTTTCATGTCCGTCAAATGTGAAGCTACAGCCAGCAGTTGCTTAGTTTAGCATAAAGGGTGGAAATAGGGGGAGACAGCTGGCCCGAAGGCAAAAAAACAAACATCTAAAACCTCAAAAGTTAAGCAATATAAACGTTATATTTTGTTTGTTTAATCCGTACATAAACCAAAGTGTAAAGATGACAATTTAACACTCTACGGGGGATTATGTGTTGGACTATTTCTTGGCTGGGACCAGTTGCCAGACGACCAGTGACTCTAGGACATTAGGCCTTCCAGAACCAGTAACCAAGAAGCAGTCTGGCACATAAACCCCCTCTGGTTTTTGTACGGATTAAACTGACTTAATTATTTAGAGAAGCTGGTAGGAGGATTTTTTTACCCTCTGACAGAGCCAGTTTAGCTGTATCCCCCTGCTTCCAGTCTTCATGCTAAGCTAAGCTACCCAGCTGCTGGCTTCAGCTTCATATTTACCGAACAGACATGAGAGTGATATCGCTCTTCTCATCTAACTCTCGGCAAGAAAGCGTATTTTTCCGAAATGTTTAAAGTATTTCTTTACCTTAAACAATGACCCTGAGAAATACGGACAAGCACCTCCAGCCGTGCTCCATAATCGGACCAAACTCATCTCAGTCCGTACAACATACCGGCTTCATTGGTCCAAGCGGACGTTTGCTCACCCCTCTATATGAAGTTTGTCTAATCCAAATAAACAGGTGAGGCACTTATTAGCCCCCAATTCCCGCTGCAAGTGTAACTTCATTTTCAATTTCGACTCTCCCGCTGTGACTCATGGGAGAGCAACTTCAAAGCTGCAGCCATGCACTTGGGGTCATTATCTTCATTTCTATATCCTCTGCAGGTTCTCAGCATATGGGAACATTTTAACTCTGGATTTGTGTGTAAGTGTGTGTGTGTGTGTCTGCAGCCATAAATCTGCCATGTCAACTATAAAATATAGCTGACCAGCAACAGATGTAGCTCTAATAGCTACCAAAAAAATGAAATCAAAATTTACCACCTCTAGCTTTGTATTCTAACATTTAATAGCCTTTAAGATTGATTTCCGTTTTGTGCACAGGAGATGGACAGTGAGCGAAAGTCAGAACATGCTCATGAGGAGGGAAGAAAAGGGGGCTGGGTTTTTCCTTTAAATTTTCTATTACTCCGTTTCACTTTCCTTCTTTCTCCCCTTCTGTCTTTTCTTCAATCCCTCTCCTTCGAACCTTTAGCTGAGACGAATCCTCCTTTCATCCACTTCTGCAGCGAGGGCCCTGGTGTCTGTTCTCACAAAGCCTGACCATCCCTGACTCCTCGTCAACCCCTTGGCCAATTCATCAAGCAGAGGCCCATGGGCATTCATCACCCCGACCACCTTTCATATCCAGCACCAGCTGAAAGCCACTGTCCCTCCTCTGACTTCAATGCAGCCACGACACACCCGTAAGATTTATAGTGGCATAATTAGTAGCAGTGAAAAAAGGCCTGCGCGCTTTGGAGGGTCAGTCATACTGTATCCCACTCAGAGGAGCTCTGAAAGCCAGTCCCATCTGCTTCAGAATAGATTGCACCGCCACCACAAAAGTTGACGAATTAGCAAAAAGAAGCCAAGAAGCCAAGAAATTCATCAAAGCCCGACAGTGACATCAAAACAATCATGCATACTTTGGGTAATTTTAACATACTATTTGTCACCCATTGGATCGAGACGCTGTCATAAATCCCATTTCCCTACAGGGAGGCTGCTGCTGCTTGTGATGAGCAGCTCTGAGGCGAGAACTCCCCTCAGGACGGGGGTTTCCGCAAACAGCTTGAAGGAGGTCTAAAATAACATGCCTAATAGTTAAACGGTGTTATTGATGTAATCATGCCCTCTCCTCCCGCCCGTCCCGCTGTCACTGATATCTCAAGAGCAGTGAACTAATTAAAACACTCCTGGAGTTTGTTTTCATTTTGATCCTCACACAGAAATAAAGTCTTCACTAAACAGCTGCGTTTTGTCTTCTTTTTTTTTTCTCCCTGCGAAGCCACAAGTTGGGACCTGTTGCCCCAATGTGCACGGATGAGATGCAAAATCCCCATTCAATCATAAATTACACCCATTATTCATTATTCCTGTTGTGGTTTTCTCTGTGTTCTCTTTCATGTGCATGATGGCACAGCTCACTGCACCTGAAATATCAAAATGTTTGACATCAGTGGAGGTACTGTGGCTTCTGCTGACAGACGGAGGTGAAGATGTGAAGGTGCTAATCAGTGGTGGTAACTAAGTACATTTACTCAAGCAAGGTATTTAAGTACGGTTTTGAGGTACTTGTACTCTACTTGGGTAGCCTATTCAATTGTGACTTTATACTTTTGCTGTTTACTTCACTATATTTCACAGCTACAGTTAGTACCTAGTTACTTTTTATACAGAACAATACTACAATACTATACTTCAACGGAACAATGCTACTTATAGTACACAATCATGCCTTTTTTGCAGGAGTACTTTTTGTACTACTATTGTAACAGTTTGAATGCAGGACTTTTACAATGTAGCATTGCTACATTTATGGGATCTGAACATTAATTCCTCCACTTGTACCGATTCAGAGAGGACATTAGTTGTGAATTATGACAGTGAAGTAGTTAAATATATACCTGCAATTTCACAGTGTGCCTGCTTACTCCGCTGTTTTATGTAGTTACATAATTACTAAGCAGCGGGCGTTTTGCAGGAGCAGCAGCAGCTTATTGAAACTTTACACGGAAGTCAGTAGGGGGAATCAACATTTTGGAGAGAGGCTTAAAAAGAAACACCTAAACGACTTTTATTAAAAGACCTGGGATGACTCCAAATGTTCATACAGTCTTTGCACCAGTAAGATTTGATACTACACGTGATCAGCATTTGGATTTTCCTCCCCCCCCCCCCCTTCCTTGCCAGTAGTACAAGTGGTTAAGCTGCTGGTTTACTGGAGCAGTTTGCAAACTTTGTGCAGAGGGGTGAGGAAGCACCTGCTTCCAACAAGGAGGTGGAGAAAATGCTCTCATGAGAACGTCCAACTGCAGTGGTTGGCACTGACACTTGTGCGGGAGGTCGGATTGCTTTAAGATCATGCACAGGTTATTTTGACATTCTTGTGAGGGGAAACGTTCGCCTGATGCTTCGTGGTTTTCCTTTTCTTTTTGTTTCCAGGAGAGGCTATGGTGTGACCAAAAACCAGTCAGAGTAAATTATGGATTGCCTTTGGGGTGGAGTGGCTGTTGCATTTTATGATAGATGTAGCTTTTCACCTTTGTGTTTGAACAATGATGATCTTTGCTTCTGCATCTGTGTCGCATTTTGATGCACCACAAACTGTTGCCAGAGTTTCCTGCCCCTGGATAGGCGATGTGCTTTTATCGAACAGCCTCGGAACCGCACTCGGGAGCGCA
Organism: Coreoperca whiteheadi; assembly: GCA_011952105.1. Classification (NCBI taxonomy): domain Eukaryota; kingdom Metazoa; phylum Chordata; class Actinopteri; order Centrarchiformes; family Sinipercidae; genus Coreoperca; species Coreoperca whiteheadi. The sequence continues at coordinate 12,787,379 of CM022490.1, forward strand.
GGAGCTCTGAGAAGATACTTCTGGACTCGGATGTGCTTGGTGGGAAGATAGATACAGCTTTCTGAGAGAGCAGTGGCAGAAAGGTGTAGACAGCGGCATCATCAGTGGTAAAAGTTGGACTGAAAGTGCACGTTCAGTAAGGAAACTGATGCGCGTAAGAAGGGATGCCAGCCAGGCGTGGCTTGTGTTTGAATATCCAATGTGAGAATGCGTGGGGAGTATGTATATAATAGAGTCTTTCCATCTGATAAACAGAAAAATCAAACTGATGATTATAGCAAAGGACGGTCAATAAACTGAAAGGACGCTGCTGATTTGAAGGAGCACGGCGCGCTGGGTACGCTTTGTGCGTGCATGGACCGGACTTGTGTAAACTTTTTTCCCCTCCTTGAGTCACCGTATACATTTTAAATGCCTTCGCTTAATTTGACAGCTGTGCACACAATGGGAGAGGTCGGGGGTTTTCTGGGGACAATCGACTTGGATTTACAAAGCTTTCCTGCACTCGGGAATATGCCCTTACCGGAGTCCCCAGTGGGCTTGAATGAGCGGCTGGGGCAGATTGAAGGGAGGCTGCAGCGGGGGTCGCCGACGGATTTCGGGCACCTCAAAGGGATCCTGAGGCGGCGGCAGCTCTACTGCAGGACCGGCTTTCAGCTGGAGATATTCCCCAATGGGACTGTGCACGGGACAAGGCAGGACCACAGCAGATTTGGTGAGGCTATTACTTTAGCAAGTCACTTTGGTTTTGCTGTGAGATAATGCGAAATATTGAAGGTTCTGGCATGTCATTTGTCTGCATCAGTTGGCAGGAATAGGCCTACAGTTTGATTGAGCATCAACGACTTCTTATAGGCTACACAGTGAGGTCTAAATGAATGGCCTCCGGTCATCTAGAGGAGAGCAATTATCAATGTTACAACATTTCATTACAGTTTTCAGTTAGCCTATTTACGAGGTCACTGCTCCCCACGTAGGCTAGCCTAATATATCTTGTGCTATCAATTTAGGTCATTTTCACTGCTGTCACTCTAAAAGTGGCTGAAGTGAGTTTAATTAAGAGGCTTTTTCCTGCAGCACATCCCCACTGAATACTCATTCGTGCGTCACTGTCACCTGGCGCGCAGGAAAGCGGAGCCACACACCTTTCTCTGGCGTGGGGGGCAGGTGCCTCTCCTCAGCGCCGCGGTTCTGCAGATTTGGTGCCATTAATGTAAATGGAGCGAGGTGCGGCTCGCGGGAGATCGATAAACAAATGAGGTCAGAGGGCAGATACGCACACGTCTCGAGGCTCATATAGGCCTACATGCAGTCATCGCACAGGTGCAGGCCAGCTCGCTCGCAGGGAAAGAGCGGAATAACCCTAAGTTAAAGCATGACCAAGGCGGAATTCAGGGAAGTCTTAATGTTCAGACTTCAGCCAAAACAAGCCTGTTTACAGGGATGGGTGGTCCGCGTGTTTGTTTCTGGCTTCACTTAGCTTCTAAAATGCAAGGTCTTTGTCAGAGCTGCAAGGAAGACATGGCTTTGATTAGAGGGACATGAAACCCACTCTTCACCCCACAAAAAATTAGAGGGATGTTCTCTGTCATCCTCTGGCATCAGATGAGGTCTGCGAGATGGGGACCAGGTGGCTGTAAGCTGGCCTCTGCCAGTCAGCACAGCCAGCTGGATCCTCTCTGACTAACCTCTGTATCACAACAGCCAATAGCTGTTAATTCTACCCGTTGTTTCCCCGCCTTTGAAGTACAAGTTCACTTTACTGTAACTTCCTGTGAGTCAGCAGCCCACTAAACAACTTCTCAGCTTCATAAAAGTGAGAATGCTGGCCCGGTTGGGAAGCCCCAAAGACAGGATGAACTCATTTACAGACACCACAACCTCTTATGATTAAATGAGAAATGTATGTTCTTTAGACCAGACTCCAAAAGCAAGGTAGGAAGTCAAAGAAATCTTTACCTGGTGCTGTTCTCCTCCAGTCCATTCATTTGTCTTTTCTGCTATAATCAATGACAAGACAAGTGATTTAGTGGCCTTAAAACAGCAGTTTTTCAGTTGTTTGAACAGAGATGCAAGAAGATGCTTTGTTTTCTTTTCTTTGAACATATATAATAAGAGTGAATAAAAAGGCACATTGCGTGACACAAGATGACCATGAACAATTTGCAGAGCAAAGTCAGCCGTCTGGTCTGCTGTCACATAAACTCAAGGCCACTTGTTGCTGTGTGTTTGTGGGCTTTCCTGACTGGTTTTGTGCATTGTGTGTGCATTGATTGACCTCAGGTATCCTGGAGTTCATCAGTCTGGCAGTGGGTCTGGTCAGCATCAGAGGGGTGGATGCTGGACTCTACCTCGGCATGAATGAGAAAGGAGAGCTCTATGGGTCGGTGAGTCTAACCCCCCCACTCCTTCATTCACAACCATGCAGCCCAGGGTCTCATTCACAACAAGTTTGGCCACATGATACTGTTTTCCAGCCATTCTCAGAAAACTAAGCTCTTTCTTTCCTCCTTACAATATACGTCAGTAACTGTGCTATCAAAAATAAGTTTTCAGTAGCAATCTGAGAAGACAGTTTGTTATCAAGGTTCCCGTACGTGGCAGATGGGAAGACCACAGTGAGACAAAACAAGTATGTGTTTCTTTTACAGTCTCACAGTCTCCGTCGCATGCTTCCTTCTCCTGCTCCTGCAGCATGTTGACCAGAGAAATCAATAATAAAGACAGCAGATCAAATAAATGATGACCTTTTGACCAAAAATAACACGGGCAGCAAAGAAGAAAAGAAGAAGACATTTATACTTGTTTTCCATGTGAAGGAACTCAAGAAAAAGCAGATTTTGCAGGTTTAGAGAGCAAACCAACCTCTTCATTTAGTTTTGAGATGTGTAGAAATATTTACATATTTTCCCAAAGTGGAGGCAGGATCGTTCGGAGTCACTCTGGATGTGTGCTGTGGGTGAGTTTGGTGAGGATTACCTCTCTGTGCACAGCTGGACTCAAGTGTGGGCCGCGGTGTAAAAGATAGAAGAAATATCTTGTGCTTTTCCACAGTAAATTTAGAGCATCTAGTATTTTTCATCCTGGTTTACTTTGTCTCACATGTTGTTGGTATCTGGAGACAGAGAGACAGAGGAAAGGGAAGAGATAAAGACAATGAAGGGGAAGTATGTGAGGGTTACCTGTATCAGGTGTCCCAGGGCATTGCCTGAGGGCCTCTCAGGGCTGAGACTCCCCCTGAGCTCTGAACATTTCGAACAGAGGCTACTTTTAAGCACGTCCATTATGTTGAAAGTGCAGATATAGTTACTGCGCGCTATCAGAGTCTGGCATCCTGGAGCTTTGACCCTGGGGGAGGGAGCGGGTGATGGTGGGAGGCAGTGATTCGTGGGGGTTGGGGGGGGGGGTAATTGCACACCTGACTGAGTCACCTGACTGACAGAAGGAGCGATGTGATGTAGACACGTCTGTCTGAAGCTGAGAGGCCAGGAGGTGGAGGGGGGAGGGAAACAGGTAGAAGGGAGCTTCCGTCCCACAACCACTAGACCTTGACAAGCTTTTGATCCAATGAGGTTTGTGTGTCTGTGTGTCTGTGTGTGTGTGTGTGTGTGTGTGTGTGTGTGTATTAGGATGGAGCTGGCCCAGTCATGTGCCCTTGGGGCCGTGTTTACAGACAACAGCTTCACCACACAGCTGCAGCCAAGCAGAGCCTGACAGCCAATCAACAAAATTGCTGCTGGAATAAAAAACGACTCTTGCACAAACACTTGCTAGAACTATAACGTGTGTTATTACGGGCAGAGATTGACTGATTGCTGTGTAGAAAAGCCACATCCTTTAAGCCAAAAAATAGTTAGTCCAAGGGAAAGAGGGTGGGAGAATGGGAGATAGTGACTGTTTGGGACGCCCTCAAAATGGGCTCATGTTTGGCCCCTGGTCCTCGGTGATAACCCGGACTCGACTGAGGTTCGACCCTCTCGCAGAGCAGCAGAGCCGCGCGCTGCATGATTGACTGGTCTTGGCAGAAGAGCAGCTCTAACCCTGTCGTCTCTTATTGTTCTCACACACTCAGCCAGCACACTCTCACCTGCTGAACCCGCAGCCATCGCTCATGCTACACTGTCAGCGAAGACCTGCGAGGCTTTGAGAGCTGCTGTGTGTGTGTGTGTGTGCAAGGGAAGACTGTACGCCTGCTCCCTGTTCTTCTTGCATCACAGGGAGGGAAATCATTCTCCATGCACAATGAGAGGTTAACAGGTCTGAGGAATGAGTGTGGGGCGTAAAGTGAAAAGCCGCTCCTAATGAGTCATAATGAGCACCTGCCTAAGTGAGTTTCTACTGGTTCATTTCAGCTTCCAAAATAGTTAATGAAATACATAAACTACTACATCAGGAAGGGGGGAATCTGCATGCAAAGTGGCATCATCCATCTCAATCTCAGCTGCATTTTTATGTCTCTGTAATCTTGTTGCAAATTGTCTTCTCATCTCACTCAGTGTCACGTGAGCAGGACTTTGGCATACGACTAATTTGTTGTTTTCTCTCCTGCAGAAGAAGCTGACAGCAGAATGTGTGTTAAGGGAGCAGTTTGAGGAGAACTGGTACAACACCTACGCTTCAACTCTGTACAAGCACAACGACACAGGACGCTTCTACTATGTGGCCTTAAACAAGGACGGGTCGCCCAGGGAGGGCGGCAGGACTAAAAAACACCAGAAACTCACCCACTTCTTACCCAGGCCGGTGGAGATTGAAAAGATCCCTCAGGCCTACAGGGACGTGTTCCAGTACAGGTGACCAGGGCTTAGGCTTGTAGAACTGGTTACATTGGGAGGAACGGGGAAAAAAAGAAGAGGAGAGAGGGGGTGTTGTGGATATTTTGGACCTGGTACAGAACTGTTTACCCTCAACTCCCCATGCGGTCGCTGTATTTGCGCCTCAGCCCACAGCCAAGCACGTACAGCACTGACATAAACATTGTGCATGTTCCTGGATGTTGCTTCTTTGCCTCTGCAGTGGACTTGTGACCTCAGAGAGGAGGGGACGGTTATCTTTTAAAACCACTGCGGACACGGAGGGAGGAGGCCCGCATGACTACCCAGCTGTGGGGCGATCAAATCAGGTTCCATGTTTTCTCAATAACCACTTTTTAGGGGTAAATGCGTCGATACTGAAGCATCATGCAACAGCAAGTGACTCTCGGAGGTTTTGGGTACCACTAAGCTGGTGTGGGGGGAAAAATGAATGGTTGACTATGAGGACACCAAGAAGAGAATTTGAGGAGCTCCAAACGACGGAAAGCACTGCAGATGTCACATTGTGCATTTGTCACGCACTATACACAATCATGGTAAAGGGGAGAAAGGGCACATTCTGCATACACAGAGATAGACAGGAGAAGAAGAAGGGTCAGAAGTACACAAACTACGTGCTACATGCAGGTTAAGTGACATGTTGGGATAGTCAGGTACTTACGAGTCTGTAAGGAGAATGTAAGGAGAATGTCTGCGAGGCAGAACTGGAGTTTTATGAAGTTGTCTTCAAAAAATCAAAGATGAAAGAGGGGAATAAAATCTCTAAGATGAACTTGTGATAGACGAAAGAGCACTTACTGCACATCCCCGGTCCCAGCTAGGCTCACTTTGTCTCCCATGTAATCATCAGAGTCTAACGATCTCATTCATCACATCTGAATAAAAATATCAAGCAGCGCCTTGTAGGATTTGTCTGCAAAACAAGCGATTTAGCTCGAGACAGAAGCACTTCCCTGACTGTGGTTGTAAAGAATAAGTGATGGGTTTTTTTTGAATGATGGTGACTTGTAATGTTCAGAGTGTCAGGAACATTATTAAAAATGCAAGCAGCTGAGGTGTACATATGGGTGATCCTATTTATGAGATGTACAATATATTTATTTTCTACATATAAAGTATAAATATAAATCTATATATTTATTTATTGCAAAGACTTTATTTTGTAATGAACTTGAAGTTATCTGGACTGTAGATTCTACTGAAATGACACCAAAAAAACTTACAAAAACAAAAAAGAATAACTGCAATGAACATGACAATAAAATTGTCCTGCTATCGAGAACTTATTGTGAGAGACTATTTTTGCTTGGATGAAAATATGATGTACCAATTAAAACCAGATATAGAATCTATGTTAATGTTGCGTTTCTTTCCTTTTATTTTCAGCCATGCTAGCAACAGCTGTTGGATGGATTGCCATGAACGTTTGTCCACACATTCGGACAGTTCTAATGACTCGGGTTTTCCTCTAGTGCCACCATGAGGTTGACATTTGTGGTTTTCACCTGATAATGAACAGACCTGTCCTAGCAACATGAAAAAGTAGCTTTAGTTTGTCTGGACAAAAACTATTTAGGCTTTGCTGATGTAAGATAACAATACTGAAGGACCATTATTATGCAGCACGCTCATTATTATTAGAACTTTAAAAGGACTGACCACATGGCAGTGTGTCCTGCTGTTCAAAATACAGAAAATTGTGTAAAAGACACAGCAGATTGTTTTCCCAGAGAAGAGCACCGATACAATTCCATGCCTATTTTCCCTCATAAACCCTTTACCAAGTAATGTGCACAGGCCCTCTCTGTCTCCACAAGGTCTTAGTCAGCCTACATCCACCGTACAAAATCAGATTCCTTATGCAACTGGATCCCGACTCCTAATTGGCTTTACACATCAGCATGGATTTAGAGCAGTGATTGGTTATTCATTGCAGGGGCCTCACAGACTCCACTATAATGCAGTCAATGGACAGACACAGCTGCCTGCTGCACAGAGAACCAGCAGGGATGTGCTGCAGACCTGGAGTGGTGGTAATCTGGGGCTGAGAGGGGATGGGATCAACATTTCAACATCTGCAATAGTTGTAATGTTTCTCCACTGGCAGATATCTGTAAGCTGTGAGAGCAAGCTCCCCTGGGGGGGGAGGGAATGGAAAAGTCAAAGACATGCAGGGGAAAACCCTGGCAGGCTGAGAAATGAAAACAATACCGGGAGAGGGAAAAATAGATGAAAGATTGAAGGGAGAAGAGTGGGACAAAAGGCACTTAGTGCTGTGGGTGTGAAATACAGGCACGCTGCATCAGGATGTGTCAGCTATCTGCTTTCCGACTGTTAAAGGAATAGCTCTCAATTGGGGGAAATGCACTTTGCTTTCTTGACGAGGATTAGATTAAATAGATAGCACTCATATTTGTAGGGTAACTATGAAGCAGGGCCCAGGAGAAGGTTAGCTTAGCTTAGCATAAAGACTGGAAGCAGGGGGAAACAGCTAGCCTGGCTTTGGTCAAATACATCTGCCTACCAGTACCTCAAGCTGTCAAAAGAAGTCATAAAATGGCAGAAAAAATACTGGCCAATATTTTGTTTTTTTAGACTCTCAAATATAAATATTAGTATAAGCTTCAAAACTACGAAACTAAAACTTTGCTTTGTTTTCTTAATTTTATTGATTTATGGTTATATTTTTATTTAGTGTAGTAACACTGTCATTTAATTCTGTCGTTTAAGGTGACCGTGAGTGTTTTGAAAGGTGCCTATAAATAAAATATTATTATTATTATTATTAAGAAGCTAACCAGAATGGCCAGATCTCCTACCAACGTCTCCCTTTAAAAATTCAGTCAGTGCAAAGGAATGCAGTGTAAATCATTGGTCAGTACTTCAGTTCTGAAACAAACAAATCACTCAAACACAGGAGTTGCTCATCCTTTTGGTCACTTTATTAAATGTTATATTAAATACAAGATAATAGCAGATCAGATTCATGGCAAATCATGTTGGTGTATTTGCTAACATAAGAACATTCTTAGAGGAGGGCAAAAAAGTTTCTCTACATTTATCAAACACGCCTTGTGCAAACACAGGAGCCAACTAGAGACAACAGGCGTCTCTTTGTGAAAATGTACATATTCCTCATGATTAACAGCTACACCAGTTTAAGCATCTAGAAGCAAAAATGTGCCAAAGAAGAATACAGGTAATCTGGGGGCCTGCCTGGCGAGACTACAGTGTCCAGAAGGCATTTCTCACAAAGCAGGGGAAACAAAACAGCCAGATATAATAAGATTTCCAGTCTTTACTCTTTCAAATCCATCGTGACACACATTTCAAACTTTGACCGGCAAGTAAAGGGAAAGGTTTTGGGCCCTGTGACAACCGGCTGAACTGGTTGATGCTTTGTGAGACCCAGTCACTCAACCCAAGCTTGGGATCAACACAAGTGGAACATAAACAATGAACAGGACGCACAGTGCTATGCTAGACAACACGTGACAATGAGAATGATGTTACAAAAAGGTCATAGGAACCGGCAGGCAGTTTTGAACAACACAAGCATTCCATTACCATGTTCAGCGACAACTAATGTAAACACTTAAAAGCATAACATAAAAGATTCTCAACAAATCTCAGAACTTTACAGAGCTTTTTTTAAGAAATGAATATAAGGCCATCATTTTGTTTTTTTAAATATTTTTTTCTGTTTTTCTTGACTTCAATTTCTTCTATCTCCCAAAAAGAGCAGGACTTTGCAGCACCATCAGCTGTCTGCTTGGCTAGATATTGGTGAAGGAATCTACTGGGGCTAATAATCATGAAGAGCTTTACATCATAGAGCCCTGTCACCAACGACACTGGTCCCACTCAGGTTTAGTTAGGTATTTAAAACAGTATAAAAACTGAGTTTAAATAATAAGGAAACCCTCTTTAAAGGGGAAAACAATACAATGCTTAAAAGCATTGGGGGTTAAACATGTTTGTCTTTAAATACATGAAAAATGAAGATATAGAACTTGAATAACATTGAGGCGGTATATACATTTTTTTCCTGTTGAAATTCCTAATGGACTCCTTTCACACAGTCATTTATACATTATATTCCACCTTCTCTCAGTGAACTACAGAATAAAGAACTGGGAGTCTATCCCACTTGAGGCCCTAGTGGACAGCAGCCTAGTCCAGAAACTACTCCACCCTCTGCTTGGTGCATCAGTTTGCTTTGAGCTGTGAGCGGTCTCACAGTGTGTTTGTTACAGAGAACTTGGCCTCGCTTGAACTGGGCCACTAGGAGCCGGCTAGCTGAGTGGGTGTGTGGGGGGGTGAAGAGTCCCTCTGACCTAAAGGCCCTTGGAGGGCCCAGGATTCTTGCCCATGCCTTGATGGGAACCCAGGCCATGGAGCTGCTGGTAAAGCCCCAGCAGTTCCATCTGGCTGAGCGCGCTGCCTCCCATCATGCCGTTCTGCAGGGCCAGCTGGTTCAGGTAGCTGGCCTGGTTAGCCATGGCCAGCTGCTGCTCCTGCACCTTCCTGTTGGTGATCAGCTTCTGCACGAACATCATCAGCTGGGCAGACACAAACAGAGAGACAGTTCAAATAACTACAGAATGACTTACTATAGTTAGATAAGCACCAGCTGAACAACCAAGAGCTCACTGTCCAAAGCACATGTGAAGATAACAGACAAGAGAAACAAAACTATGGACATTGAAAACTGGCCAAATATTACAGAAATGTATCACCAAGGTATAATGTTATGGCTTATTGAATTATTGAACTAAATTCAAGAGAGAAAATTCTATGCACACAAAAAACAGGTTAAGGCAGGAAATCAAAGACAAGTATAAATGCACTGCAATAACCTGGTTACTATACATTTCAGAACTACGACTGGCAAATGTTAAGTGTATGTATGACGCTACACTACCCAGCACAGCACAGCTTGATGTATAGTGGTGTCTCAGAGATGTAGTGAAGGTTAAATAACAGCCAGAAAGGGGTCAAGCTGAGCTTCATGCAGAAAACACAGATACTGTTGCCCTTTCTTGGTCTAACAGACTGCATTATATTCAGGTTACACAACGTTCTGAACTCATTAGACTGTTCTTGAAGAGTGAATGAACAAATGCTTCTACCTGCTTGTTCATGATGTTCATATTACATTTTCTAATGAGTACATATCTCCTTTAAGCAGCATCAATAAAATTCTGAAGTATTGTGATAACTGATTTTGTCAATACCGCCCAGATTTACCGGCTACAAGTAAGTTTTTATAATAAAATAGCCCAAGTTCGCTGGTAAAATGTTGACAGCAGATATTGTCTTGTAGTTTTCAGCTACTGTGGCTCGTGTGCAGAGCAGTTCTTACCGTCTGCTGCCTGGTGAGAACATCCCTGTACACGACTTCCCTGCGTTTGAGCTCCAGCTCCACACTGGCCTGTCGACCCAGAGCCATAGACTGGACCTGATTCTCTGTGAGTGATGGGTTCTCCTTCCACTGTGGGGAGAGAGAACAGCTCGCACATGTTAACGGCAAACCCCATCACAACTTTAATAAATCCACTTCCACCCTCGCTGCAGTCCAGAGACTGAAAGGGGATTTCATAAAAAGCACTTCATTTTCTTTTGACAAATTACGATTCATGCTCAAAGATTAAGATCATCTTCATTGACTCAAGATGGATTTTGAAGCAGTCTTGCATCAGTGTTGACACTCACCACTCTGCCGATAATATCTTCCAGTGACTCCCGTGGTAAAGTCTTCAATGCATTTGTTGCTTCAATGACTTTCTGTCGTCCCTGGTTTATAAGGTCCTGTGAAGGAGATAGAAAACATGAAAGGAGAGGCAGGTGAGCTTTTCTCATTTGCACCATAAGCAAATATTTACTACTAGTCTTCATGTAGCACATGGAAGAGCGTTAAACCTGTATTAATCGATATTTCGGAGATTAACACTGAATAAAATGAGTCAATGTCAATACGCTGATAGTGAAACCAAAAAGAGAATTATCACCAACTTTGCAGCTCAATTATTTTAGCTCATTGTTTTGTTTTTACGGCCGGCAAATTGACTGTATCGTTCAGTCTCATCGCTCCTGGCAACACCAAATACCAGCCACAAAGCTGTAATTGATTAACTCTGCCCCACACCAAATGGCAGACAGGCAAAGTTAGCACCTAGGTGGTGAAGAAATATGCTTTCAAAGATTCTGCTACAACAACAGTTTCTCACATGCCATGATTACAAGGACTGAAGCCAGCAGTATTTACAGTATTTTTATACTTATTTGGCTCCCTTATTGAAAAACACAAATTGCCTCTGGGACCTTCTGTCCTCGCCCTCAGTCAGATGTGCCACTGTGTACAAATAGCTGCTGCCCCAGACATGGAGTATTACGAAACTGTTGGGTGGAGGAGCGGGGGCAGAGCTGGGCACGTCGGCTACTAGACTGTCACAATTAGGAGTGGGGTCTGAGGAATGTGGGGCGCCATGCCGTGGGGGAAAGAGAGGGAGGAGTGCAAGGCAGAAGAGGGGCATGTGGAGCTCATTACTTACTTCCAGCTGCTGGTTGGTCATGGAGGCCAAAGCTGCCACGTTGTAGGAGAAGTAGTTGGAGCTGCCCATGTCCATCTGGGAGTATGATGTCTGGTAGTTGGTCCTCATGGACAGACCCTGAGTGATGAAAGACAGAGACAGAGGGGGGACCGGGGAGACCGAGGTCCCCCGGCACCCAACAAATGAGCAGGATTAGTACACATCAATTAGTTAAGAGCCACCAAGGGCATGATGGGAGAGACTGTGTGCGGTCACTGTGATTGTCACTTCGCCTGTCAACCTCTTTCAGAAACCAGTACAGCTCTTCACTTGATGGTCAGTTAGTAATCTTGACAACAAAGCTTTCATCACTTCACACATATAACTTGTTTCAGTCTGCAAGAGTAACAAGTTGCTTGGAATCAGCTTGCTCTTCTTGTATTAAACATAGTGACCTGAAGTAAACAGCCTTGTCCCAGTAAAGGCCAGCAGGATGCCGATGTTTGTGTGTAATTGAGCCTCTGCCGCAGATGGTTTTCCCGTGCCCTGTAATCTGGCCATCCGGTATGTAGGGGTGTGTGTGTTGGGGGCCAGTGGGGGTCTTTGGACCTGGTCAGAGACAGGTGTGCAGGCTTAAACAGTAAAAAAAAAAAAACAACCTCAAAACAACCGCAAAACCACAACATACATGTACGCGCACGCACACACACTTCACTTTTGGGTTTGCTATTAACAAGCAGCCATTCTTGGATTTCAGCTGCATGCTCAGATGCTCTGCAGACTTCATACATCTTCAGACAGACACAAAATCTAGACTTGACTTCATTTCCAAAACTCAGCGTCTCAAATCTAAATTTATGACATGAGCCTCACTAAGCTCTGTAGCGAGCTGAATTCATCCCAGTGAGACCGAGGGCTCCTGGGTTCAGTTTAGTTTTGGGCGCCTGATCATGTTCTCACAGTTTTTCCCATTTCCTGAGTTGCAAATCTGATATTCATACACATAGCTTTTGCTGGCCACCACCGGCCAACCCTTAAGTTGTGAAGACATTAGCAGAGGCCGGGTTACATTCCAGTTGATTCTCCTACAAAGCTCAGAGTATACAACGTGATACCGAACAGCCTCTTCTGGATGAAAGAGGCTACTTGTGCATCTTTACTGTATGACAGATTGCAGTGATGCGAACGCAATTGAAATTCTCACATTCGACCTCAGCACCACTGTTTTTCCAGTGACTGGGAACCCTCTGTTCTCTTGAAAAGCAGAGGGGAAAGCCGCTTAAGGTACACAGAGGGCAGAGGAGGGAGAGTGCGTTGGAAAAATAATCATTAGAGTGAATTAGAATCTAGGATTACACAGGGGGGGAGAGGAGACCTGCTCCTGCTCTCTTACATCATCACCCCCCCCCCCATTACACTCCAAATAACAGGAGGGAACAATGGGGAAGGTTGCCAGAGGAAAAGAGAAAAAAGTGAAGAGTGTAACACAGAAGAGGAGTCCCTAACCCTCTTTGAACCTAAATACTTAGAGTAAGTAGCACTGACAGTGCTTGGACATCCTCTCAGTGATTTGTTTAGCAGATCACTGGTCTGGTGGTGGGCCAAAATGACAATCACAGTTGATGATAATGATTTGGAGAATGATGGACACAAAATGCTGTATGTGTGTGCCTTGGATTTGGGAACTGGTGGTTATACCAGTGTGTAGCATGCATATCTGTGTGTTTTTCTCCTTGCCTACCTTTTTCTCTGCTTCATACTCAGCCCAGGCAGCCTTGCGATCCTCCTCGCTCAGGGCTTCCTCCTCCTTGTGGTCCAGCAGGGAGTCGTGTTCATGGTAACACATGATCTGGTCTTTATTGTTCTGCAGCATCTCAGCAAGGAAGGGATCCTACAGCAGGGAAAATGACAAAAAGAAAGAGAGGGTCATGGTGGGTTTAAAGTCATCACTGGAGAGGTGGGAGAGATGGCTCTGGAGGAGCTGAAGAAGGCCACACTGTCCACCTCAGTAATAGAGGTTACTGTATATTCAGACTGGCAGCATAAATCCTACCACTCCTTTCTTGGCATATCCAAATTGGAATCATATTGCTTTTATCAAATGCTAGTAATTTAAGAACAGATTCACAACAAAGGTCCACGAATTGAACCAGAGATGTTGCATTCACAGTAGGGTCTTGCACCAAACAGCCTCCACAACAGGAGTTAACTAGTCATCGCTTTGGTTTGAAGAGCAAGTTCTTTATCTAGCCTTCAGCTAAGCAGTTTTGTATTCAAATTGGAAAAACACAGCACCAGTTAGGTTGTGTACACCTGCATTGTTAATTCAGCTAACAATACAAACAGGTCAACTAAACCTGAATACACAAATCCAACCTCATCTCAGTTCTAACAGCTCCAATGCTTCAATTTAAGGAAAAAGAAAACTTGGATTTGCCTGTAAGAGGATTAAAAGGACATGTAAAAAAAACAAACAAATAAATAAATGGAGGATTTTTTGGCACTCTGGTTTCCATGACCACATTGTTATTGAAAACAATACCTGAGTAAAATTAAGAGAGCTGGGCCAGGCTGTGCTCACACAAACATGGTTTAAATTACTCTCTCTACAGCACGTTTGCTTTTCTTTGTCTCGACTTCGCTTTACATTAAACTGGAACTTTGCAATCTGGAAACAACGTCATACAGAAGTTGCATCATGAACCTCCACACGGGCCAATTCACGGGGGGGGGGGGGGCTGCGCTCCTCCACCGCCCTTCTCTGTCTCACTTTGAACAGTGACAATGACTGAAGTTGCAAACAAAATTAATCATAGATGTCACTGGTATTTAGGAGGAAAATAAGACAAAAATAGAAACACCAAACTATGAAATTAAGCAGTGATTGCAGACCTGTATTGAATAACCAGAAAATAAACACCAGACCAGATGGAGTGAAAGCGGATATCTAAAAAGGGAGGGGGGGGGGGGGGTACAAGAAAACTACACAAGAACCTATTTTTAGGTCTCAGCACGCCAGAGAGTGACAGATAAGGTGGCTGCAACCGGGCTAGTGACCTTCACACCCGCATACCCATCAACCTCCAACACTTGGGCCTGGACCGGATTGTGCTCCTCATTGACACGTTTATGCTTCGCAGCCATCGCACTTAATCAGGACAAAACCAGGCCACCCCTGAACAACCAGACATTTTGGGGCAGCGGTACAGCCAGCGATTCAACTGCTGCTTTGCTCTCTAATTAGGACATAATAGCACAGAAGAGCCTGTTGGCCTGACTCGGATAAAAGGCATCCATTGTTGTTTGTTCAGCCACAATAGGTGAGCACAAGGTTAAAGAAAGGCCATAGTAGATGCCAGCACAGGCGCTTACATTGGCACTGGTATAGATAGAATATGCATGGTTTATGACTACACTGTATGACAAAGTCCAAATCTGACTCAGTGATGACAAATATCGGCCAGCGGCCACTCAGAGGTTCATCTGGGCAAGCTGATTTGTCAGTCAAGGTTTCCCAATAAAGAAAATTAATCTACAAATTTTCACCTCTCTGTTTTGCAACTTGTCTGTTGTCCTGTCTGAAGGCGGAGAGGGATGGCAGGTGCTTAAAACTGTGACGCAAACACAAACAAGATCAGTCTTCTGCATCCTGAAATCAGAAATTGTTTGAAAATGACAAACCAATTCCTTCAATATTTTGCACAACTTGCAGTTGATTCCTTATTAGCCAACAGGCACAAGTCCACAATAAGAGCTGGCAGCTTCTTGCCTGTTTGCTGGCATAAACAGAAAGTGTCATACTGTGAAAAAGACACAGGTCACTCACCTAATCTAAAAAAGCCATGGCCTGCTAAAGACAGACCAGACTTAATCAGTTAACGCTAAAGTTTAAGCTATGTATGGAAACAAGCTGCAATCTGTTGAACATGTAGAAAGTGTAGGTTTTATTCAAATGTATGAAAGTGGAGAACTTCTGACTGTTGACCGGCTAAAGGGTCAGTGGAGCTGCAGGTCAAATGACAGTACTGACGCTCCCACTGGAACCCAGTGCATTCTGGGAATCCTAAGTAATCGCCGCAGCAATGGCTCTGGGGTGGTCCGGTTCATTCCAGCCCTGGTGCGCTCAGTGTGTGTCCATGTCCCGAGCCATCACTAATGATTGTAGGTAAACTGACTCTGGCTATTGTCATCCTTATGGAGCTGCATGGTAAGCCTATCACTCTACTTCAAGGGAAGAGAGAAAGTCAGAGATGCTGGGTGAGCAGGTGCTCAGAGAGAAAGAGGTAAATTACCCCACTCAACTTTTTTTTTTTTACCCTCTGAGAAAAAAAAAATGTGGCGAGCAGGCTGAGCATTTCTAGATCAAAATTTGTTAAGTATTTTTAGCATCACAGAGTGTGTGTTCAGATGTAATAATAGAGGTGGCTGCCCATGTCTGAGGATAAGCTCAATGCTTCCTCCAGTTTAGAACAAAGAATGTCAACAGATCCAATCTCAATGCGGGCTTGATAATCTGCTGTCACTTTTGTGCAAAAAATGCCCTTTACTCAACAAAGGGTCTGCAAATGTGCTATTCATGTAAAGCTAGCTGGAAGTCTTGGCTTCAGTGGACTGCTGAACAAAGCAAAGAAAAAGGGTCAGTAGAGCAAAAAAAAAAACGTAGTGTAACAATTGGTATACTAATCACACAAGGCATCCAACGTGCATGACATTAGCACTGTATGAAACCCTTTCCATTCTTTCCATTGAGAGAACAATTTATGCCCTCCTTAAGCCAAATTCTTGTACATGTATATATTATGAAAATGGCTACCCTGCCAACAGTCCATAAATGATGTAAAGTAGGTTTCAAACTCGGCAGCTCTCACATCAGAAAGATGAAAACTTGGGAGTCGACACAAGTGGGCCTCATGTAGACTTTACAACCTGGCACAGGCACCAACGCGTACTTTACCAATAGACTTTAGGTGGCGCTTAACTGTAAAAGGTCTGATGCAATTAAACATCCGCCTACATTAATAGCTCTGGGTTCTATGCAGGCAGGAGTTTTGGCCGCTTTATCAGATATTTTCTCGAGATGAGAACATTCTCAACCATGTTAACCCAATTTCCTGCACCTAAATGGCCACTTATTGTGTTGAGAATGCTTTCACCATGCTTCTACAGTCACCGTTTTATTTTATTTCCGTCATTGCCACAACAATAAACCTCTACTTAACAGAGAAAATCCCCACACAGGAGGAATTAAATGTGCAGTAGAGATGGAAGTTGGGGAGATTGGAAAGACGGGATGGGAAAACAGACTTTTGATTGGATTCCAACATAAAAAAGGAAAATACAGAATAAAGGGAAGGAAGATAGAGACATAAATGAAGAGGAAAATGAACCTTAAAGTAGCAGGAGATACATAGTTGTCCAACTATAGCAACTAGTTTCTGGCTGTGAGTGTGTCTGCCAGAAACTGCTTTTGACACAAAGGTGCATTAACCATAGCAACAGACGGGGTCACGACAGGATCCCGACAGCAGGAATGCGAGTGGCTGAGATATTTGTAATACCTAAACATAGCCAGTCAAAACTCTCTCTCCCCCAGCTGCACACAAGTAATACACATAACCCTACTGGCCTACTCTAAACAGTTTCTCTGCAGAAACACACTTAACTACGGGCGCCGTGCCTGACATCAGGAGGCCACTCCGGCCCCCAGGACCACGTTGTCTTTACACCCTCCAGGGCCTGCACAAGTCAGAGGGTTTATCTAGCTTCAGTCAATTAACAAAGAAACAAAAGCATGAATCACATTACTATTAAAAAGTAAAAAAGAAAGGCCTCAGCCAGCATCAGGAAGTGTATTTCTATGAGAGCTTGCTACAAGGTCTAGCCCGCTGGAGCTGGACGGGCAGGTCAGGAGGGATTCACAAGGAGTCAAGTATGTATGATGGTTGAACTGTAAAGGGCAGGAAAAAGAATCAAAACATGGAAATTGGCTAGAAGCAGGCTGCTCACTAGTTGATCACAAAGCGTGGGAGTGGAGAGGTGGCGAGGTGTTGCTCAGTTCCAATTCGATGCCTTATAGTTGCCAGGCTCTGTCATTTTTTTTCAAGGGATGTTACACAGACTAAGTGCCGGGTTATGCAAGTAAAGTGATAGCTTAAATGCTGCATATTTTCAGACAGTCTCTTCTGGAAGTTATTCATAATGTTGCACTCATTGTACATGTGAAAAGTGTCAGAAACAGTTGTGTCAAGAACGGAAAAAGAAAACTTGAGGGAAGATTAGACTCTCATCTCCGCTGAGCTGGCCAATCGTGGCATGAAGCGGGTGTGAATGTCGGATTGTCGGTTTCAGAGAAGTTACAGAAATGGTCAGACAAAGCCCCACAAACCGTAAAAACTTCTTTCTACAACCATCTTATTACATGTCGAAGTTCAACAACCATATAGAGATTCATCATATAAGAGGCAGAGACATCAACATCTCCACAGACCGTAGTCTCAACAGACCAGAGGGAAGCAAATGAGGGACATGGCTCTTGCTTTTTCTCGGCAGCAACTGAGACAACTCTTGTCTCTTGCTGTTACTATCATTAGTGTTCTCTCCACCCTGCAATGCAACAAGTCCAGGCATGTTTTCGGAAAGCTGGCAAAAAGCATTCTGGGAAGTATGAGAAACCACTTACCCAAGTAGATATAGACAAGACAGGCTGAGGGTAGGTACACCAAAAAGAAGTAATTTACAAACCTTTCATCACTAAATAACCCCTGTAATCCACTGTACATCACTGACTGATGATATGTACTGCTTACAGAGTATTCAAGGGGGAATTTTCCTTTAAAATAGGTTAAAAAAAAAGACTTCCTATTCCTAATGAGACAAGCATGGTGTGGCTTATTGGTCCAGTCTGCTCCGGTCTACACTGTAGTTCGAGTGCAGCCTCCCCACAGCCTTTCAATGTACCTGACAGCGACTAATGACGACTGCAGCCATCACATGCTGAGAGCACATACAGCGAGGTACGCCCACAGCCTGCCAGCTCGACTGACCGTGTACATTGCAGCAACATTTGCAGAAAACACTGCAGAGTTGCATAAAAACAAACCAAAAAACTACCATATTTACTTACACTTGTACATTTGGTTGGCATGTTAGATGGAAGAGACAAGTGCGATGAACAGGAAATAGGTGACGGTGTCTCAGGATGGGTGGGGAGTCAGAATCGTACGTCTGGGCTACGAGGACCTTCTTTGTCATTATGGGGAAGTGCTCCTGTATCCTTTGTCTCCAATTAGTTTCTCAGAAGAGCACAGAGGCATCTTTAAGAGAGGGCTTAAATAATGGCCCTTCATCATGCAGGGTAGGCCAGAGGGAGAAGATGAAATACAACTTTACTGAGGTCGCTTTGAACATTTGGAGGCAGAATGCCGAGTCAGGGCAACAGATGGCCGCGAGGATGGCGAGGCAATGACGGCGTGTGGTGATGGTGGATGGGGGAAGAGATAGAGGACATAAGTAAAGACAAGGGGTAGGATATGAGGTGAGTGCAGTGCAGAAATAACCAAGGCAGGACATAAGCAGGTAGAGGACATAAAGGGGGACTGAAGAGGAGGTAGGTGGGAGTGATAGACAAAAGACAGCTCTGTAGTGAGTTTTTCCATACTGCAAGGATTTACACAGGCAAAAGTTAAGACAAAAATAACTCCAACTCAGCTTCCTAAGCAAAAATATCCACCACTGCCTCTGTGACCTGAGTTTTAAAGCAATATGCCCTATCTTGCTGAGGAAACAGCCCTTCCCAGTATGAAGAGTTCAGGAGGAGAAGAAGAACATAACTCCCTCTGCCGTAGCTCGAATCATTCTCTCCTTCTGTGCAGAGTGTTGTTGGCTGAACGTGATGGAGGGTGTCTGACTCATCTTCACATCATTCCAGACGGCAAATTCCTTCCGTAATACTGCAGTCCTGCTGCCACATCATAGTTAACCCCCTGGCCAAAGCAGGTCGGCTTGTTAAAGAGCTTGTCAGCCTCTCCATCTTTAATACTGTGTCACATAAATGTCACTGGGCTCATTAAAGATCATACACAGCTAACAGGCTGTGGCTCAATGAACACATCTTTCCTCTTCAAATCTCCAACTGTGCTCCGCTGCACTGGAAGTAGGCTGCTCCCAGTTTAGGGGAACGTCGAAGGTGAGAGCAATGATATCAGCTGCTCCTACCTGTTAGTACCTATGAAGGGAATAGCGATAAAGATCTTTTGACAGTGTAAATGGAAAACAGATTTTCCATTAAGGTGCACTGAAAGGCCCCTCGACTGTCCGGTGTAAAAGCAAGCGAGTTGAATATACAGAGTTTCTTTAATCCATTCTGTTTACAGATTTCTGCGGAGTAACCCAGGTCAAACCAAAACAAAGAGGTAAAGCCACTTAAGATGATCTGAATAAACCCAGAGACTGCAAAAAGGGAAGGAGTGGGAAAGGATGGGAGTAATTCAAAGATCAACAGAGAAGGAATGAATGAAAAAAAGAAAAAAAAGAGGAGTGGAGGTTTATAGCTGGGCAGCAGCAGTGTTGCAATGAGAAGACTATTTAGTAAATAGCAGTAAACAGACAAATCTGTGCAGCTGTGCGGGATTGGATGGCCCATGTAAGGGCTGTGTGTTCGTATTAAAACCCCAGGGGGGCCAAATAGAGACACAGCACCTGCATTAAGGAGAGAAGAGGCAAGCGCATGATTATGAAAGGAAACGAGAAGAAACAGAAAGATCCGGAAAGGCCAAGCAGGATACAAGCTGGCACTGAGTCTAAGTAACAGTTTATCACTGAAGTGCTAAACTTCAAAAGGAAGAACATACTACTTGGTGCAAGTTTGGAAAAACAAACTTGGCACTTCAAATGGAATTCTGTGCCATGTTTGTTGCAGGAAAATAAGACTATTTTACTACTGTTAATAGGTTTCAGCCTGCTTTTCTGAATTTGATCCCCCCAAAGGAAGATGTTTAATCTAAATTTTACTTATAAATATGGTTGGTTTGAACGCTATGTACATGCATGGCATCCAACTTATGAATGTTTACCTTAGGGAGCAACGGCGTAGCTTTCTTGCTCTTCTTCTCTGAGGGATCGTCCAGCATGTCTGGCTCAAAGGTGTAGAGCTCGGCCAGCTCGTTCGTCGTGAAGTGCCTCTCAATCTGCTGCTGGTCCACCACCCGGAATGACAGAGACTGTTTGGTTACCTGCCGGTCATAAATCTTCTCCTCCATTGTACCCTGAAAGAAGAGGATGAAATGAGAAGATAGCAAAAAAGGCTTTACTTAAAAATCAAGTGTGACAGAAATAAACCGTGTGGGCATTGTTTTGCCCTGCATTAATATTACAGGCAAGCCTCATTGAAGCCACAGACTTACTCCTTATTCCAACTGGTCATTTTATCACAGTTTAATTGATTACTTACTGGGGCTGCACCCTATTCAATAATTTTCTTTTACAAAAAAATGCAACAAGATGCATAGTATGTACTGCAGGGCATTATTCTGCAGTAAAACATATTTTCAATACAATGAAAAAATAAATATATTTGAAAGGATAAATTAATTACCAGGGAAACTGCACATTTTTAAAGTATGAATTTAATTTGAATACCCTTTTAATAGCTCTGCCATTACTGTGGCAAAAGAAATCGACAAACCAGACTACTGTATACACTGTTAAGAGTTTTATTGAACTTGAATAACTGAAATATTCAGTGCACAAACTGTATAGTGTAAAACTGTATGGCAGTGATCTGATGAATGGTAGCTTAAGACTTTGCCAGAGTGGCAGTGGTGGAGGAAGTATTCAGAGCCTTTACCAGCAGAAGTACTAATACCAAACTGTAAAAAATACTCCACTACAAGTAAAGGTCCTGCATTCAAAACCATAATTAAGTAAAAGTACTCAATGTGCTGTAAAACGTTCTCTGTTATATATGATGTTTCTGGATTAATGTGGGATGAAAAGTAAAAAGTACAACATTTGACTCTGAGGTGTAGTGGAGTAGAAGTAGAAAGTGGTATGAAAAGAAAAGACTCAATTAAAGTAGAAGTACCTTGAATTTGCACTTAAGTACAATACATGAGTAAATGTACTTATCCCATCACTGCATAGCGGGCACATTCTCAGCAGACAAAGCATCTATAGTACATACAGCCAAACTACCAGTAACAGCGAACGACTCGATGGGCATAGTACTGTAAGTGCTAGCATAGCGCTAAGTCCTTTTGAGATTTCATGTGAGAATTCATGCTTTTACAACTCATTGTACCAAGCTTGAATGGTTTTCGACAAAGTTCACATCGTGCCTCAAACGAATTGCTGGAACTTCTTACTGAATTTGCATTTACCCGCGGCTGAGCCTGCATTGCTCGCTCGCAGTGTCGCGTTCTCAGTGCACTCCCTTTCCCCGCCGCAGCCCCCTAATCGGAAGCTGGATAAACACGTTCTTCTTCTAGGTTAAAGTGCAGCTCACAGCCTGTACACAAGGTGTACTACCGAAACCTACCAAGCGGAGCGTATGCTACCTATTTAACGTACAAACAAATAGATATTAGACATTGCAGAAATGGTGTTTGTTGTGAGTTATAAAATAAAACATAAAAATTGAAAAAAAAAAAAGACACGTTCTGTCCCACATCAAATGTAATGCCTCCCCTTCTACAATTCCAGACATTTTAAAACTAAATTTCTTAATTCAACTTAAACTTAATTCACCACCTTATTTTAGTCTTTACTCACAAACTACTTGAATCTGCTCACTGTGCTTTTCCTTTCAGTTCTCTTCCCGAAACCAACGAGCCACTGAATGACATCAGCACCAACAGGTGCACTTACAAGCTTTTACTAAATAGCATCAGTAGGCCTACAAAAACATGAGACTCTCTCTCTCTGCAGAGCATGTGCGACTGTCAGTAAACCGCACAGGAGGGGCACAGCGAGGGGAGATTGTAGGCGAGGTTTTACTGCTGAGGCTGGTTCTCCGGGGGAATCCGTACTTTGACCAGGCGCAGCTATACTTCATTGCAACAAGCTGATGCACGATATGCAAATCGATGTTTGTCCGTAATTGATGATGCGGATGGACCGTCCCAGCCCTAATTACTTATATCATATACTGTTTATTAAACTGTTTGTTGATTTGGATGTTTCGAAACTCATGTTGTCTTGAAAAAACACAGTAGACTTTACATGAGCTGTCAAAACTTGCCCAACTTTCAAAGGATCATGATCAAGCAGTGTAAATATTGATCACATGACAAGTTTGGAATCATTAATGACCAATCACACAGATAGGCTCACCTGGGCTAGGAACCTGTACACATAGACGGTTTTAAGCTGGCCAAAGCGGTAGACCCTGAAGATACTCTGGACATCGTAGGAGGGGTTCCAGGAGGCGTCAAAGATGATGACCCTGTTGGCTGCCACCAGGTTGATGCCAAGAGACCCAGCTCGCGTTGAAATGAGGAACAAACGACCTCTGGGAAAGTATAAGAGAGCGGGAGATAGAGGGGAGTTAGTGCTTAGGAAGTCAACATGGAAGCATCTACATTTTTTGCATCAACAATGATGGGGTGGCTGTGGCTTGGTGGCAGAGCGGTCGTCTGCCAATCGGAAGGTCGGCGGTTCGATCCCCCAGCCATGCGTCAAAGTACCCTTGAGCAAGATACTGAACCCCAAAATGCTCCCAAAGCTGCACCTTCGGTTTGTGAATGTTCTCATATGTAAGTCGCTTTGGATAAAAGCGTCTGCTAAATGACTAAATGTAAATGATGAGTTGTTGTTCAAATTAAATTACCTTATGTTACTGGTGTCGTTAAACTCTTCAGCCCACTTCTTCCTGGTGGTGGCATTGGTGGAGCCATCCAGGCGATAGTAGTCAATGTTCCTGAACCACTTGCCTTCACCTTCACAGACATGTTACAGTAAAGAAATCCGCTGTGACTATTCAACATCCACATCTATGCTCCACATAACCTTTAAAAACACGTGTCACCATCAAGTAGGCCCTGTCCGAAAGGACTGAGTTTGTGTATTAGCAAACCGCAGATAGGTGGTTGTGTTGGTTAGTGGCCAGCCGTGTTTAGCCTTCAAGATGGCCAACCCCCCTACCAGCCTTCATAACCAACATTTCAGTATGTTTCCAATTACGGCACTGTGATCTTTTCATTACAAATTACAAACCCTTGAGCAAACATTTTTGTGTGGAATAAAAAGTCAAGGTCTAATCATTTTCAAAATGAAAGTAAAAACAGCTGCTGAAGTTTAATTAGGAACATGACCTTACACCAGCGGCTGTGTGTGTGTGCGTCTGTGTGTGTTAAAGGGTAATAAGCACACCAGCATGTACAAGAATACATGCTGCATGTGGGCTGTCTCCCGGGTGTGAAACCTGCATCTCCATATGAAAATACTTCAGCCTTCTCCAAAGCTAATGTTAGCATTTTTATATCTCACACACAGTTTAGTCAGTTCAAAGACTACAGTGTAAAACCACAAAAATGAACCTCGGGACATACAACTGGACTCCTCGAGCTCCTTAAGTCAGTAGCTGGCTTATAATATTTAACACTGCTTCTGTGATTTTAGCACATCATGAAACCAAGAGCAGCCTTTCAAATCATAACATAAAGAGGAAAGCTGATCATAGGCTTCTGTAGGATAATTCAGTGAAGTCAGGTTAACACATTGACAGGCATGTCGCCGGAGTACAGTGAGAACTTCTTGAATAAAAGAGGCCCCGTCAGACTGCACTAAAAATGTACCTTTGTAAGGAGAGATTTTGTCTTCATCTTTAGCTCTGCAAGACAGCTCCAGGAAATCCTCAATCAGGTCCAGCGAGATAAGAGACTGACTGAACACCAACCTGAGGACGCGTGAGGACAGAAGATATACTAGTGTCACTTTACCACAGTGACATGTCACACTGTGATTAACCTGAACACTGCAAACCAACTGCATTGCAAAAAAAGGTCAAAAAGGTTATATTTGCACATAGAGCTACACTTACACTTTGTCTTCTACTTCCTCTGCCATGCGCAGGACCTCAAAGAGGAGCACCATCTTTCCAGAGTGCTCCAGGATCTCAGCGTCAGCCTCAGTGACAAACTCCTTGTGCCAGTCAGGAGTTGGACTCCCTGGTGCTGAGCCAGTGGGCTGAGCTGTTAGTGATCCACAAAGTAACAGATTAGTCTTCATGTCAGTACAGTCTCGTAACGACAAGCTGTAACAAAGACAAAGTTTCACTATTTCATGTTTCTCTCCTATGCTACAGCTGCAGTGTGTGCAGATGTTTGCTGCCAAAGCAAGAATGTCATTAAATATTTCCCTTTTATTCTGTTTTTCATATGTTGAAACACTCAAGTTCCTAATGATTGCCATTTTGTTTTCATTTACTTTTGGGGTAACTTATTCATATATTTCAAAATGACACCAGCTTAATAATTATTTCTAACATTACAGATGTAATAATACAACGACAGCTATAATATAGTGATCTCAAAAGCATCACAAAGCTACGGAAAAAAAATAAAATTGTTTTACTTTAGTTTAGGCCACACTCAAAAGGCGATTGCTTGAATTCGGGGTGTCATTAATGGACTCAGACCGTAACTGCTTTACTGGATCACCCTTAAACCTCTCAGAACCACAAAAACTGAGTACAGTAGTTCGGGCAAAGCTGAAAAAAATAACACTTCTTATTGTCATAAAACTGGTCCCTGAAGGTCTAACTTCTGACTGCCAGCCTCAATCAAATCTATATATTATCTATATATATATATTACTATCAAGACAACAAAACTTGAGCTTGTAATAAGTAGGCTGGTTTCAAGAAAGCTATCCTTCATAATTACACATGGAAATAAGTAAAAGGTAAAAGGCATCATTTGTTTTTCAAAAATGGTTTGAGACGTATGGTCTGTGTTTAAGAGTAATCATTCTGAGCAAAGGGGAAACACCCCAGATATTCCTGTACATGCAGTTCTGGTACCTCTAATACCCATCCAACTGCCCATAATGTTCCCATATGTATGACAAACTTACGTTCCTCTACAGGCTCTTCTCTTTTTCGATCCTCCTTGTTTCGGCCTCGAGAGCTGGTGTTCCACTCCTTGATGACCTCCACGTCATCACTGTCCGAGTCATCAGATCCCTTCTTTTTTCCCTTCCCTTGCTTCTTTTTCCTATTAGGAAGGAGGAATGGTGGAGGAGACCGGGTCGGCAAGAGCAACAGATGCAAGCGAGAAGGGCAGTTAAATGAGGTCATCTCTGTATGAATGTACAAGGGGAAATGGAAGTGAAATCGTATTTTACTTTTGTATCTTCTCGTCCTCAGAGGTCAGACTCATGGAGGATTCTTCTGTTTCTGAAGCAATGAACTCGTCCATACTGTCCTCGTCAAAGAAACCCTGCAAGAAAGTGCACTCCCGTGAGTCTCGACTGTGCGACGATATAAGTCAACCAAACACTGAGAGCTGGATCGTGGGTAGCAGAAATGATGCATACGGGGAAAATTATGCTGCAGTGGCAATACGTGTGTTGTTCTCCCCTGGTGCATGACCCGTCAGCAGTACGTTCCCATTGTTTTCCCGCAGTGTGTGTGATTGGCGCTAATATATTTCCAGTTTTTGAGTAAGTACGGTTTAGTCTTCCCCAGCCCTACCCTGTTTTCTTTACTGATGTAGTCCAGCTGAAGGCACCAGGGATGGGTCCAGATTCTGCTGAGCATCTGGAAATCCTGGAAGAGTTTGGTCCCCGTGCGGCCCCGGCCCCCCTCCATAGCATTCCCCACACCTGCACACAAGGGAAAGAGTGTGAGGAGGAAGATGGATGTGTGTTTGCATTATGTACTTGACAGCGTGCCCTCAATCTCTTCATACATACAGAGTAGTGTGGAAAATGTAGTGCAACAAAACTTAAACACTGATGTGTGCCCCTGACCGCGGACAAATTGGAGTCATTAGTCATTTTTATTTACATAAAGCATATCATACCAAGCACCAAGTGTCAACCATTTTTTTGACAGCAATATCCAGTCTAGATCTTATCTTGTTTGACGAGTTCAATCAGTGGATTTATGAACTGGAGCGAGTGGCAGCTGCTGAAATGTTAATGTTGCAACTGCTCTGTGTGCTGGCCTGCATGGACCCAGGGAGGTCAGAAGTTAAATGAAGTTTTACATAAGCGGCAGAAAAAAGAGGTAACATTCTCAGTCATTCCCCCTGCAGACCGATTGGTGGTCTTGGGTCCAAAGACACCACTGTGGAGGTCCAGAGCCACAGTCACAACATCAGCACTGTGCCCTGTGGACAACCCGGCCTAATGAGCCACAGCACATACCACCGAACCCCCCATCACTCCTCTTACATACCGACTCTCCTGGTCTTTGTTTTCACTTTTTGTGCAAAACCTCTGGCCCCTCCTCCCTCTATATTTCTTTCCCTTTCCTTTATGCCCCCACATTCCCCCCACCCTCTGTTCCCTGTCTCCCAGAGCTCTTCATTAGGGAGACGTGGGAAACAGGGCTTAAGCCTGCCTGTGGCACTCTGCCAGCTGCCACACACACACACACACACACACACACACACACACACACACACACACACACACAGAGAGGAAAGTCCACTAAACGACTTAACAACGCAGCACGAAAAAGTGAGAGACCAGAAGGACCTTCTATTTATCTAAAAACCTTGTCTGAGTAAAGGACGTCCAATCAAGAGAGCACTTTTAAAAAGCCATAATTCTGTTTTTTTGAAGTAGGGATGTATGAGGTACTTATCGATAGTCAGTATTACCTACAGTAGATGGGGGTCGGCGTGAAGCCACTTTGGAGAGACAGCTGCTTCGCCACAGACACTCAGCTCTGTATTGTGAATGGGGATCAACAGTAACACGTATATATATCAGAATTAAATCTCCTCCACTTTACTGTGCTGTCAGATTGCCGTTTCATTTGGCACTAACTTTTCTCAACTGCAGGTATTCCATTTTCCTATGTATTCAGTGTTATCTTACCTATTGGCTGGGAACAGCAGTACTCTTCAGCAGAAAAAGTAACACTGCACTGAATTGTATCAATTGTACCGGTGGAGTATCGATGTCTATAGTCAGCACAACTAGCCACAGTTGTCAAAGGCCAATATCATACAATGGAACACGGTGAAATATATTAGAACAGCCTGGAAAAACATAAGCACCCACCATCTTAGAAATATTTAGAAAAGGTTGATTGTGGTCTCATCCAGAAAGAGCACTTCCTTAAGGCGCCACAGCTGATTTGCGAGCGGCGTAATACAGCGCACTGAAAAGCAGTGCATATGCGTAGGAATACATAAGTCCTGCAGTTGAGAAAATATAGTGCCAAAGGAAAGGGCTGTCTGACAGCACGGTAAAACAGTGACAATGTAACATTTTAAAGCGTACGCTTGATTTTTTTAAGGATGAACTTTTTTGGTGGTTAAGATACGTTCATCCCCATTCACATCCATACAGAGCTGAGCGTCTGTGGCGGAGCAGCTGTCTGCTTCTCCAAACTGGCTGTGCGCCAACCCCCATCTATACACTGACTATCGATAATTTCTCATACAACCCCACTTCAAAAAACATGAATTATCCCTTTAAGAGAAACAAGGCTCCTGCAGTAGGATTTAACATAGTCCAAGACTAAGCATGTTTTCCAGTGGAACTCTCAAATGAATTTAGTTTTAGTCTACGACCAGACTAAATCCTGTCTGGACATTCAGACCTGACCTTGTAAAAACCCTTTTAGCATCCCCTTGAGGCTCTGCTGCTCCTAACACCCAAAAAGATCAGAGTAGTGCCATTCTCAACACCCTAACCTCAACAAGCTTCATTAGACTGTGCTTCTCACCTGTGAAGTGCTCCAGATAGTATCTGTACAGTTTACACTGGATCGGAGTCACTCTGATCGACAACACATACTCGTGTTTGGGAGGCAGGAACTTGGTGAGCGCCGTGTAATCTTTCCTCTGTGGGAAGCAGAAATAAATCATTCAACAAGTAAGAGGTCAAACTTAACTGAGTCAATAGTTTCAGCCAATTTATTTTTACCTGAACACAGCCGGCCAGCATCTCATAGAGGATGTGAGCCCTCTTCTTCATGATCCGGACATCGTGTAATGTGGAGTCGGCACACTGACCGTTCTGGATGGGGTTAATGAAGCGGTTCCTGAACTCCTTAATTGATCCAAGCAGATTCTCCTTGATGAAGTTCACCATGCAGTGGTCTGGTAAGGAGACAAAGATCACAAGTTTTAGACACACCCACAACCACACAAGCTCTTAGTCTAACGCTGGGATTCCACCGGGCTTGGATCGATAATGTCGTGTCTGTGAGCCAGTTTTGTTCCGTCCTCCAAGCAGCTTCATACCCCAGACTCCCTACGTATTCACCATGGTGCAGAGCGGAGAGCCGCTTCTTGGACGCTTCTGGGACACGCTGCGGAGCATATCGTGGGATCACAAGCATTGTCTAGAAGGGCCAAGATCAGCTACGGTGGCCACGTCGCAGCCGTAACGCGACACAGTCGTGCCCGGTGGAATTCCGGGGTGACATCATCTACATAACAAGGGAGTCTCACATTCAACAAGGTTGTTTTGCAGAGGTGTTCCAGTCAGCACAATCCTCCTCCTCGTCCTGATGGAATTCATCGCTTTGGACACAGCAGACGCCTCGTTCTTCAGGATGTGACCTTCATCGCAGATCACTATGTCTGGACCTGGTGAAAGCAAAGGAGAAAAAGAAAAGGTTGTCACATGGTTGCGGAAGTACAACTAAAGACTTATTTGAAAAAACATAATTGCTCATTAGACAGTATGAGCTAGTAACTTGTGCAACATCAGAGTGATGTCTTACAGACTTCATTCACACTCTTTCAAGCTTTAATGATCAATTCAGCTTTATTGCCAATATTTTAGACCAATACTAATGTTTACAATTTCCTAACTGACATGCATGCACAAAGAACAATATCAGAACCATTACCACTAGCAAGCTGATGCAGATGCAAACATATCAAATAGAGACTAATCTGACTAACACCACATACGGTGTCATTTGTACATGAATGTATAATGGATGCCAGCTGTGAATTTGCAATAAAAGTACATCAAAAAATTCCTTTGAACTGGTCATGCTTTAATGAATCACCACTTTTAACACTTCCATCACAGCTGTCCTTCATCTTTAAACACAGAGGCATTACACAGCACTGTACCTGGATCTACCAGTGTCTTCTGAAAGGTCTCTTTGAGCTTCTTGCTCTTGATGTTCCTGCCCTGCGTCAGGTTTCGGTACATCTCGTAGCCAATGATCATAATGCCCCCCATCTCTTGCCATCGCTGGAGGGCATATGCTCGTTCCTGTGGCCTCTTTACTGTGGCCAACTCAGTCACCTGGTAAACACAAGATAGACATTGATCAAAAAAAAGGAGCTATAAATCAGAGGTGTGATGAATGCGCGCACACACACACACACCCTACAGCACAGCTGTCAAACAACTCGAAAGGTTACGAAAGCAACTCCTTACCTCTAAACTCTCGTCATCCTTCATTCCTACTTGCCACTTCTCAAACTCGTTGAGCCAATTCAGGACAGTGTTCAGGGGACAAACCACCAGCGCTGTGGTGAACTCGAGCTTCTCACAAAGCAGCAAAGTGTGAAGGAATGTCACCACCTACAGGGCAAAAACAGAACTACAGTCAAACAGTCAGTGTGATACAAAAACACACACGTCTGCAGACACCGACTCACTCATCAGGGTTTAACAGGCCCTAGTTGGCTGTTCACATATGAAATTCTTACAGTTATTACATGCACTATTGCAGGTTTGTGACAGCTAAAAAGTGTTGCAGTTTGTAGAAGACTGCCAGTACCTGAAAGTAAAAGTTAGCCTGAGCCAAGTAACTCCAGCATTAGTAGTAAACACTTTCAAAATTACTTTGTATTTAGTAATTGTTGTACAATTCATTTTACCTGCAGAGTTTTTCCCAGGCCCATACAGTGGGCGAGGATGCAGCCGGAGCCACCAGACTTCTCGATCTTCTTCACAGATTCACAGCAGCAGTCCCACATGAACTGCACCCCTGAAACGAAACACAGAGGGGCCCGCATTAGTCCAGAGCATCTCAGTGTTTCACATCCAGGCTTTTGTTGGGTAATATTGCAGTTCAGTCATGTTGATGTGTTTGTGACTGAATTCATTTGTCCTTACCGTCAACCTGGTGAGGTTTGAGCTTTGTGACAAGGTTCCTGTGCACCTGCACCAGCGGCTCCTTGGTCTCCTCATCCTCATCCAGCACCAGCTTGGTGGTGATGGGACAGGTCACCTGGGAAGATTCCACCACAATCACCTGAAGAAAGATCAGAGGCAGAGAGAGAGAGGGAGGGAAGTCATACGAAAATAATTAGTGCAAGCAAGCTATTAGTAGCACTATTATACAAAAATAAAAACAGCAAGCATGACACTTTGACATTTTGAATTCAAACGGAGGGTTTCTTCTAACTTAACGAAAAAAGCAGCACAATTTACCACAGTGAAGTCCACGTTTAATGGATCATTTTTAGTCTGTCTAAAGTCTGTCACTTAGTAGGGCTGACTGCCAGCTCAATATCTGACTTTTTACCTGTGTGGTCAGATACATTTATATCTGTATATCACTAAATTTAAGGTGAAGAAACCCTAACGAGACTTATGGCTGGTCTTTTATTTTATCAATCCAAACACATCTTGCACGTTATTCTCCCTAGTGGCAAACTTAACTCGTAATTATGTTGTCATTTTACAGTCATACCAAATATATCCAGAGCTGTCACGCACATACTGAGACAATGGACTCTAATCACATTTATGCCACTCTATTTCTTTCTCATATTTTGGAGTTGAATTACTTTAAGAAAAGCCCAGAGTGGACTCTCCAACTGTTTGATGTGACAGACAGTGGGTTATCACCAGCAGGTGTCCATCATTTTGTGTGTGAGTGAGAGAATCAGCTCAGGGCTTCGCACACCGCCCGTTTCGTTTTTACCTCTCGAAGTTTCTCCCGGAGCGCCTCTCTCTCAGCTATACGTTTCCTCCTCTCCTCCTCTTCTTTCAGAGCATCTCTTGTCTCTGTACGCAGCTTGTCGTCCTTGAGGATTTTGCGGATCTTCTTGCGTCCTTTGCGATCGTCTTCATCTTCATCATCTTCCCCTCCGCTCTGTGGAAATGAACATTAAGTTCAGCCCTCTGATCTTCAGCCCTTAGGGGAAAAAATTCACTTCTTATGATCAGTAGCCAAGCAACCCTATGATTAATTTGTGCCCTCAATAATCCTCACAACACACTCCAGGGCTAAGTTCAAATAACATTTTATGTGTCATGCATGACTTGACTAGTAAACGTTACGTGGGTCCAGCTCCTCCACCTAGCAAATCCTGCCATGGAAAAAAAGAAACTGCTACAAAGTGTTCTGCATTTTAAAAACACCTTCTCATTGCTGGAAGATGAATCCTGAACTTTGATCCTGCGTCGTTTCTTCTTCTGCTTGTAACTTCTCTGCTTCTCCTCATCCTTCTTCTTTGCAGCTCTACAGACACAAAACAGAATTCACATAAGAACGAGCAGCAGGAGGTTAAACCAGATCCAGTGGCGGTAATAAATTACTGCTAGCGATTGGTTGGAGTTCTCTCTTCTCACCTGGTCTTTCGACGCTTCCCCTCGTTCTCTGATTCACTAAGCTCCTCGCTTATCCCCGACTCTGCACTGGACTCGGACTTCTCAAAGTCCGAGTCTGAAGAATCATCGCTGCCCACTGACAAATAAAAGACAAAGAAACAAAAGTCACTTGCCGGTCTCAGAGCTCAGAACTTTTGCACCCATATTGTTAGACACGACATACTGAAAAATTTGGAATGAACCTTTCTGCCCTGACTTCTTCTTGCCA
The DNA here is from genome assembly GCA_011952105.1 of Coreoperca whiteheadi. Classification (NCBI taxonomy): domain Eukaryota; kingdom Metazoa; phylum Chordata; class Actinopteri; order Centrarchiformes; family Sinipercidae; genus Coreoperca; species Coreoperca whiteheadi. The sequence continues at coordinate 12,819,700 of CM022490.1, forward strand.
CCCTTGTTCTTCCCTCTGCTGGCAGCGTTGTCCTCTCCTGATTCACCCTCACTCAGCGAGAGTTTATGACGAAGCAATTTGTGGCGCCTGCCACGCTTCTTCACTTCGACATCAGAACTTGAATTCTCTGAATCCTCGTCTACAAAGAGAGAAACAAACAGTTTGAGACAATACACAATAAAAGAGGCTTATTGGAAAATAATTGGGTATATTTAGCAAATATATGCTACCATGCTCTTCTTCATCATCATCCACTTCTTTAACTTTCTTGGAGGACTTTTCGTCCTCATCTTCTCCTTCATTATCAGAGGAGCTCTCTGCTCCAGAGGAGTAGTTGGATTTTATTTGGGCAAGAAGCATTTTCTTTGCGATCCTTCGGGGGAGATACAAAAACAGGGGAGGGGGATGTTTCGCCATTAATCACAATAAAAATGTGCTTCTACAAAAGAGACTTACATTTTAAATAATTCCTTTCTTGAATCATGTGACTTAACAAATAATTGATTGTCCATTGCTCCCTCTTCTCATTCTCTCTCAGCTGTCTCTCTCTCTCTCAAACAAACACAAACCAAAGGACGCTTCGTGGTATCGCAATTTTTCAGCGTAGACTGCAAGCCAGACACACGGCGAAGCTGGGTACACGAAATAAACTACGTGAGGACTAAGGTCATTATATTTAACTAAAAAAATAAAATAAAAACTAAAGCTGGGTGTGAAAAAACGTTTTATTTAACTGAAAAAAAAATAAAAACTAGACCTTAGAATAAAACCAAAAACTAACAAACTATACAACACTAACTAAAATAAAAATATACAGGAAATGTCTTTAGTTTTAGTCTCTTAATTTGGTCAAATTTGTCAACACAAGCATGAGGAGGCATTGGGGCATATGTTTGAGACTAGGATGTCTACATGACTGAGTCAATTGCCTTCACAAAGTTGTATTTGTATTGTAATGCCGGTTCAGAACTTCTTAACTCTTTCCCCAGACAAATACAAAAAAAACCAACTTAAACTAAAACCCCACCACCCTCCAACTCCCGCAGATCGCCAAACGCGAGTAACCGCGATTGAACCATCCCCAACACTAGTGCTGTCAGAGCCCAACGAATATATAAAAGCCCTACGCGACAGACAAATCAAATTCTTAAATGTTGTACCTGTTTTCAGGATCATCATCGTCATCATCTTCACAAACCCCAGAGACTCTCTCTTTTTCATCCACTTCGTCTCCTACACAACAAAATAGCACACATACTGTTAATGGAAGAGCACGTAACACTATTTGGGGAGATACGCTTAAACGACTTTTTTACTGAGAGTTGCCTGGCAAAACGCTTGGACATCTCGTTTTATACTTCAGTTTTTGTACAGCTTAACCAAATGAGAGACTATGTACATGAGTGTGCTTTCGAGGTGCTGGGTAAGCGAATTTTACTACCTTAGGACAGAGCCAGGCAAGCTTTATGCTACGCTAAGCTCACTCGCTGCTGGTTCCAGCGAAATGTTTACCATACAGGCATTGAGCAGAATCAATCTTCACAGCTAACTCTTGGCAAGATAGCGAATGAGCGTAATTCCCAAAATGTTGAACTTTTCCTACAAATCAGGGACTTAAAAGTCAGGTAGGCTAAATTGTTAGCCAGACGCTGAGCGCCACTAAACACTCCACTATTCTAGACCAAATTACCTGAGGATTGACGGAAAGGTCCGCCACCTCCCACCACGTTATCCTCCTCAATGGGTTTGATCTTTTGCACGTCACTGTCCTCTCCAGAGTCACCTTCAGCCTGCTGCTCGTCCTCATCCTCACTGGAGGATGACTGCAGCTTGGAGGCTGATTTGGGGCTCCTTCCCTTGCGCTTCTTTTCATAAGACCTTTTCCGTTCGGCTGCCTTCCTCTCAGGCGAGTTTTTGTCTTCCTCTTTCGCTTCATTTTGTTTCTTCACACGGCTCGATCTCCTCTTTGCTGTGCCTGCTTTACTCCTTGTCTCCTTCTCTTGGTCTGAGTCAGAGTTTGGGGAGTCTGAGCCATTTTGTTTCTTCTTCTTGGACATCTTTTTACTTTTGTTCTCCAGGTCTGAATCTGAGTTTTCGGACTTCCTTTTGCGTTTGGATGCTTTGTCTGTGTCCTGTGTGGATGTGTTGTTAAGTTTGAATAAACGCTTTTTAGCCCTTGTGCTTCCCTGTTCCTCATCTGTGCTGTGTCCTGCTGCAGCTTTCTCTAGCAATATGTTAGGAACTTCGTCTGAGTCAGAATCCACCATCTTTTTCTCTGAAGCCTTTGTCTGTTTCTGATCCTCTTTTTTGGTGTTAATGGATTTCTTGGAGGATTTGGCCTTGCCCTTAACATCTTCTTCTGACTCTGAATCAGAGGACTCTTCCTTGCCCTTATTCTCAGCCTGCTTCCTCAAGGGAGTGGTCTTCAATCTACTAGAGCGCCGGCTAGGTGGTGGGCTTTCTGTCCCATCTACTGTATCAGCACCATCATCTTTCCCCTTGTTTTCTTCTTCTTTACACTTTTTTGCAGTTTCTTCATCCTTTTCACGGTTTTTAGACCTGGAGGACCTTGACCCACATGTTGTCACGACTGGCACAGGAGTCAGTTTGACTATGAGGTTCTTCACCTTGGGCTGAGGGCGTTGAGAGTCTGTTGAGTTTCCATTTGACTTTGTATCAGTGTCTGTGACCAAATCGGTGTCAGTCTGTGAGAGCATTGTGGAATCAGCAAGACTCTCCACCATCTGAAAAAGCTCTTCAGGAACCGAAGGAGGCACAGACATAATGTCGTGATCTAGGGATATTTCACCTCCTGACACTAGCCCATCATCACAGACTTCAGTTTTAATTGTCTTTTTGGTTATATCAATTTCTGTTTGGTTGTCTTTCATTTCAGTCTCATCTGACACTTGATCATTGACCACCTCTTGCTCATTATGCTGCTCTCCGACAACCTCTCTGTCCGGCTCCGTCACCACCTCTCTGTCCGGCTCCGTCACCACCTCTCTGTCCGGTTCCGTCACCACCTCTTCGTCTGGCTCTGCCACCAACTCTCCGTCCGGCTCTGCCACCAACTCTCCGTCCGGCTCTGCCACCAACTCTCCGTCCGGCTCTGCCACGTCCGGCTCCGCCACCACCTCTCCGTCCGGCTCCTCAACTGAATCTGTCCCAATATCCATGTGGTCATTTTGTACAGACGCCACAACATCAGTGCTCTTTCTCACAATGTGTTGCCCTTCGTTACCATTCTGCAACTCCATGTTTCTGAATTCAGGCCCCAAAGCCGCCTCCAAAGCACTATGGGCTTTTTTCAAATCAGCAAGTACAGCCTTGAAGGCTTTCAAATGCCGATACCTGATAGACTTATCTCCCTGCTCCTCGGCTGACTGCTGGATGAACTGGATGAACGTATTGTTCAGACCAGTTGTAGTTTCAACAAGCTTTTTTGCTTTCTTTATAAGTTCTTTTGGTACCTGCAGTTTTTTGTAGGAGAATGTCATGGTCCCTGAGCCTTCGATGTGTTCTTTTCCATTCACAATTGCTTTGTGCTCTTTGACTGCTTTGTTCTTGTGTCTCTTGCTGTCACGTTCCTCAGTTTTATCTGTTTTTCGTTGCTTGTGTTGAACAAGTTCTTGTTTTTCCATGACACTGTGGCATTTGGAGACCAGATCCTGGAGGGGCTCTGACCTGCAGACATAGCAGTGCCACTTTGAGTTCTCATCAGTAATGATTGACAGCTCCTTTCTGCCCAGGTTGCGCAGGATACACTTCTTGCAGAAGGCATTGTTGCAGTAGTCACAGCAGATGAGCTTGCCCCCTTCAGCACACCACCTGGGGAGGAAAAGTTCAAGAGTTTTAGGGCATAAAGCAAATGAGGTCTTCAAAACCTTTAACAGTTAGGACCACTTACACTAAGGTTTCAAAAAATATTGGCACTTGTTTTTTGAGCTGTAAACTAAATGATATGACTGTACTGTGATGAATCACATCAATGCTGGCTGTATTTCATGGGTTGAAAATGGCTCAACACGCGATCTACTGTGTTAAATCACCCTGAACCCGAGTTGACCGTTTGGCACTAATGTACGTCATGACACACATAGATCGAGACGCATCATTCACAAGAGTTTATGCTATTTCTTGCCATTTCTTACCTCTACTTAGTATTTTAAAATTTTGCGCAATGGTTCAGACTTGTGCTTTTGACAGCTGTAGAAGCATCACTGGACTGAATTCTTTCCCTTGATGATGATCCCCTGATAAACAGCAGGCTAAGTACTGACTCTCCCCCACAGACACACACTCACCGGAGAGCCCCTCAGAGCCGCTAACATTAGCTCAGAAACTTTTACAAAGGACCATGATTGTGCTTCTGACTGTCCAAGCTCCAATGTGGACACGGGAAGTCTGACAGCAGCTTTTCGTGGCTGGTTAGCTGTCTGTTGCTCACTATGGTGGGTGTATCTTTACCTCTGGTGGCACACACGAGGCCACGCCCCCTACAGTGTTTGTCCTGCAGTCCTCTGCTGCATTTTTTTAAACATGCTAGGAGGGAGGGAGCTAGCAGAATTTAGGGGTGAAGTTGCACTAAATATTCATCTAAAATCTAATCATCTATCATCAAAGATCACTTTGAAAGAAATGAACAATGAAAAAAGCGTAAGGAATATTTCTCCAATATTTAATGAAAAGCTTCTGTAAACAAGATTTTGAACATTAAAATAACAACAAACAACTATTTGCTATGTAAAGATATAGTGGAGTAATAGCGTCCTGAGCGAAGAATGATGTCGCACTCCCTCTGCCTGTGTTGTGCTTTGTTTTGGTAGCTGGTCCGGCCACGCGTGCGTGTTAGCGGCTGGTTCTTTTCTGATCTAAAACGGTAAATTAAGGACTTACTTCAGCCAAACCAGAGTTGGTGATTGTTAGAACAGTGGAAACACTAATAAAGAGGGTTTTGGTGAGTTATATTTTGTTTCTGTCCAGTTTGAACGAAGTGTGTTTTACGATGATCTGCAGGGTAAAATTAGTGTTTTTAATCAATGGAGGCTGGTTGGGAACGAGAGGGATATAATGGCTGTTTCTGATTAAAAACAAAAAGGAGCTTACTGTTGTTTGGTTAGCCATAGCGCCTATTTGTTTTGGTCTGAGATGCTGGTACTCTAGTGCAACATTTAGTGGTGGTGAATGCCGCTTATGGCTCCTTTAAATGTTGCTTTCAAACAGGCAATCAAATCATAAGCCGCCATACGTCATATACTTTGAATACACTAAAAATGCCCGGACAAGCCTACAATGTTAGAATTTCATACCTTTTTACTTCTATTGTGTATTGTATAATGTTTTGTTGGTCTTGTGTCAAAAGTAGTACCTGCACTGCTCATCCATCCCATCCGAGTCTCTGTTGATATCATCACTTGTGTAATACTTGTAGCAAGACTAGTGGAAGGGGAAATAATGCAATCACTAACAGATCAAGAATGGAAAGGCCGGAAAATGGCAGTGCGAAACTTCATTATAATGGCTATGGAAAAATATGAAAATGTATATTTGAACAGCCTTACCTTGCAAATAAGTACTTTGAGCACAGGATGCTCAAACACAGAATTGCGCTGAAACTGGTTCACTTGTTTTCCACAGGCAGTGCAGCTTACCTTCTTCTGCAGGGTATCATCTGTAATAAGGAGAAAATAAATCAGTGATTGTCACTTTCTCCCTTTCACATTTTCCCCCTTTCAGGCTATGCAGTTCATTTACATTAAATATATATGCATGCTCACTGATGAACAGCAACATACAGTTAACATATAATGAATAGAAATCACCCGTATGTTTCTGTTTGAAATCCACTCTGAGCTTCATGGCGCCTTTATTTTCATTCCCAGCTGGCCTCATCACTAAAGTACCTAATCAGCGGCAACAGCAAAAAAGAAAAGTCTCCAAAAATCAGCATCAAAAATATATTGATCAAGACCAAGAAGTATTTACATAGTTCATACCTTTAGTGTTATTGTCTGAAGGATTGTCAGAAGTGGCACCTGCATTTTCACTCTCAGCTGAGGCGTCAGATTCATTCAGTCCAGTGTGCTTAGTTACAGTAGCAGGCTTCCTAAAATGAGTTAGCACATAGCTTTAATATTTTAAGCTGTATCTATGAGAACTCTTTTGAGAACATGAAACTGCAAACAAAACAATAAGCCACATTTTAGAAAACTGCTACCCACCTCTTGTTATGAGAAGAGGGCTTCATATTTTCTGTTGAGCTACCAGGCTGACGGGAATAGAGGATTTATTTTAAATAGCTAGACAATTAAAAAAAATAAATAAATCACACCAAAAACAGTAAAATACGGGTCTTTTAGGATTAGTTTTTTCCCCCCAATATTGTCAACATTCAGAAGTCAAAACACAGTGTGTGACTGCCAAAGAGGCTTCATACTTACCTCTTCTGCTTTTTCTGCCATTTGGTCTAGGTTTGATTCAGAAGACGGCAGACTCATTTTACCTAGAGAAATTTGAAGCAGTTTCCTGATGAACATACTGGTAAATTAAGATGTATCTTAATTACAGAGATTTGAGTCTGTTAAAAAAGAGGCATATCTACATGTATTTACTATTACCATACAGGTCCTACAACAAGCATGCTGTGGTTTTACTCTCCAGGTAGTGCAGGTACTATTCAGTACTTGATATAACAACTACACTGTTTCTGTAGGTCCATTGTTTGTGTTCAACTTTCCACTGCATGTGAATTTCATTCTTTTCAAAGCAGCTGAACTTGAGACTTTTCTTTTCTCCATGCTGCCTGGTACCAAAGTCTTCAGCTGACAGACAAGCAAGAGCTACAAACAAATTGTAAGAAGACCGCAAAGCACTTATACAGGCAAGGGAAAAAACAATATATACAAAAAACAGAAAATACACAGCAGCAGTAGATGTAACTATTACCAAAAATCCCCAAACTTCACAAATCTAAACTTTTCCTAAAAGCGTATTTCATCATTTTTCAAATTCACATACCTGTTTTTTCATTTTGACAAAGCAAATTGAATTAATAAAACATACCTATGTGAACAGTTGCTATAGTCATATAATATGTTCAATAATCATTAATAACTAATTACACTGAAATACATTCCTCTGGAAGGGAGACCAAATGGACATGATTGTCAAAGATTACAGACAATGTTTGGGTTTTTGTTGTTGGTCTATAGGGAAAAGAACAAACAAAACGTCACTAAATACCTTCAATATACCGTTAATAAACAGCACTATTACTTCATTTTTGTGATAATATTAACGTGTGCGTTAGCCACATTATTTTACGTGCACCACTCCTGCAACAGACACACCGCTGTTTATTTTGCGTCATCATAATGTGCTGATTAGATCACTATGAGCGGTGTTGAGCTGTCGCTCAGTCCTGCCAGCAGCAAACAGGCCGAAAATCTATCCAAAATCCCGTGTCAGTCGAATACAAAATAAGAAAAGAGTCCACTGACACAACAAGCCGTGCACGCTTCTGCATGTGCAGCTCTGTGATGTTCATTATCCTCAACGCAGCCTTTCCATGTTTTCACAACACAGGAACTCCTGACTATCAGGGATGCCAAGTTTAGACTTGCTAACATTAGCAGGTTCAGCAGTAGCCGCTAATGGAGAACTACTTCTTTTCAGTGCCCCACGTTGCCCTGGCAACATTGCAATCGCGACTGTGCATACAGGGTCCAGTGCATGGGCATGCACCGAAAAATGCATCTGCAGGCCTCCCCTCTTCCTGACGATACCATGGCGTGAACCAGCGCGCTAACCGCAGCCTGGCACTACCTAGCTAGTAGCATCCAAAGTAGCAATGCAACGGTTAGCTCGCTAGCTACAATGCAAACCAAGTAGTTGCATTTTTTTTTTACAAATAAGTCCCTATTTGTATTTCAACTACTTTGACAAAAATCCTGCGATACGCACATGGACGTCTGAATCTTCCGGTGCATGAACTTACACATTGCCGGCTGTGCAGCTAATAGCTACAACTCAGCTAGCCTAGCTCGCTAACTAGCAATAGGCACTTATGGCCCGGTTTGCCGTTGGCGAAGGTAACGTTAGCAGTAATCAAAGCAAAATTGACTTGTCTAAACAAACAGGCTAAACAGTGTTCCTACCTGCTTTTCACCGTCGTCATTTCTTGACTAACGGAGACACGTTTAGGTTGTGGTGCGGGTGGCCCGGTTCGATCCAATTTGCAGATCTTCGATGGTACGGAGGCAAGAATAGCCGCTGACTACCGAAACAACTCCGGTCAGCGGAGACAAAGCAAGGGGACCATCTTGCCGGATTGCTGTGGACGCAGTAAAATGGCGCATCTAGCCTAAACCCTGCGAGCTTTCCTATTGGCTGACCGCCTCAGATGCTCTCCCGCGCTCAGTGGTCCAGGCTCACCGGAGCCCATTGATTCGTTCAGCTGAAGAGAGGATGGTTTTCTCTGGGCAGCAAAGCGCTGCCGGCTGCTCTATTTCCATGTCGATAGTATGCTGATGCAGTGCGAGGCGCGCCGTTTCTCCGTCCAAGCTGTCAACATGATGTAGCAATGTTAACAGATAGAATCAGTCACACGGTAACAGCATGAGCTCACTCAAAAAGATCAAGCATAAAAAACACAATTAACCAGTGGTGAAAGAAGTATTCAAATCATTTACTTAAGTAAAAGCAATACAACGATTTAAAGATAGTTTGCGAGTAAAAGCCCTGCATTCAAAATCCCAGTTGAGTAACAGTAGGCTATTATTAACAAAATGTAGCCTACTTAAAATATCTTAAAGTAAAAGTAGCCTACTCATTATTTAGAAAAATGGCCCTGTGATTAATATATTATTAGATTGTTAATACTGGTGCAACCGTGTTAAGCAGCATGTTACTGTTGGCTGGTTTAAGTTGAGCTAGGCCTACTAGCCTACTTTTTATAAAGTTGGGTAGCCTAATGTGGTCCAGCTGATCTCAACGTAGGGGTTGGGCTGTCTAAAAAGGGCCCCACGATACATTTTTACATGTTTTGCATCATTTGTGAGAAGGAGGCAGTGAGACCTTCTACAACAGCAGTGAAAACTTGATATATCATAGCGTTTCCTAGACGCCAATATCGCAAAAGTGAAATGTTGCCTTTATTCATATTTCCATATAAGCATATAAACGAAATAAAAAAAACCAAAAAATAAGGTAATATTAGGAAAGGTAAATAAGGTACATGTCCAGACATGTGGTCCTCTCTCCAACGTGCCGATCGAAGCCATGACTGCGCGTGTCAGCAAGACTCCGAAGAGGAAGGATGTGTCGGAGGAAGAAAACGTGGTGGACTACGGCCCACAGTACGATCCATCATCATCATCATCAGAAGAAGAAGAAATCCGTCAAGCTGAATGACAGCCTTTCCTGTCAAAATAGTACGACGGTGACCCCGGGACCCACAGATTTCCCATGCCCGTGACATTGCCTCAACATTCCAGCTGTTCATCACACCAGCGACAGACAAAATCATCCTGGAGATGACAAACCTGGAGGGCTTTCGAAAACGTGGAGACGGCTGGAGACCCGCACGCCTACACAGAGCTGCTAACCTTAGCAGGTGCATACCGGTCCCAGGTGAGGCTGCAGCCGGGCTATGGGATGCAGAGAGCGCAAGTGCGGTTTTCCGTGCCACGATGCCACTCAAACTCTTTCACACTTACTCGGGACTGCTACGATTTGATGACCGTGAGTCACGACCCGCAAGACGCGCGACAAGCAAACTGGCAGCCATATAGAGACGTCAGGGACAAGTGGGTGGATCGGTTGCCATATCTCTACAGCCCAGAGCCTGGTAATGTTGAGCCACTGGTGCCATTCAGAGGCAATACACACACACACACACACACACACACACACACACAGATAGCTGTAATAAAGGTGATTTTCACTACTGATTTCTGTGACCCTTGTCTGTGATACTGATACAAATTACTGATGCTTCCGTCCAAAGGTCGTTGTCTTTTCAGTATGCAGTATATGCCCAGCTGGCCAGCAACATATGGGATCAAGCCATGGGTGGCCTGCCACACGAAATCCACCTACGCTTGGAAGATGCATGTCAACACCGGGAAGCCGACCACTGGAGGCCTAGAGAACAGCCGGGGCGAACAAATGTCTTCGCCGCTCATGAACTCAGACGGGGGCTCCCAAAGAGGAAGATCACCATGGTCGGCACAGTTTCGAAAGAAAGAAAACAAGAATGTGGTACTTTTGAGGCTTTAGTGAACGCGGGAAAGTTTGACCCAGAGGACACGTGGGTGTGTGTACAGAATAAAGAGGACAACGGGAGGGGTAAGAATGAAGGAGTTCTGCTAAACAAATTTGTATTCATGTTTTTGGAGTTTGAATGTTTGCTGAGAAGTTTGGCGGTGAGATGTCTCTTTTAGTGGAGCTGCTGACTACTCATAGACATCTGAAACATCAGGGCCCCAACCAAACACCGCTTTTCTGTAAAGGGCCACAAGCCAAAAAAGGTTGGGAACGACTGGTTTAATCTTTAGCAATTAATTGTAGCTATGTCGTAAGCTTATTCGCTTTTTATGAGAAATAGTTTTCTGAGGTTTAACATTACAACTTTCTACTGGCACAAAAGTAAAAGATCATGATTATTTGGAGCATGTCTAAACAAACTGCACTCCGTGTGAATATTGTGGCTCCTAGAAGTTACAAGTGTTGCCTGAAGATGGGGCTCTTCTTCAAAGGTTGTCAGTTGGTGGGGAAATTGAGCAAAATATTGCAGGACAGAAATAGTCGACGTAAAGTGTGGAGATGTGTTTAAGAGTGTGAAAAGATATGTGCTAATGCCATATAAAACAGTCAAGTCGAAAACAGAGTCACTCTTCCACTTGTCTTGTCAACAATTAGTATTCAAACTGCCTTGCTTCCAAGTCACTTCTCCAGTGACCAGTTTTATCAGACAGTACCAAATAAAATAAATGTATTTATTCATTTATTTCAGTCATTTTCAGTCATATTGCAATTATTTTAAATAACATTTAAGTAATATCTGTTCTTGTTTAACAAAAAAATTCGATAATGTTAAATATTTCATTTGTTTTTCTTGAATAACAGCAACATATTTCTGTATTTTAAGAATGACGGATGTCAGCAGGTGTCGACTGAAACAGCTGTTCCTGGGTCACCCAGAGTCAAAATGAAACAGACAGGAATTGTTTCTATCAGTCACATTTTCCTCTTCCTAATGAGTGGGATAAAGCTGACTCAAAATCTTCCCATGTGCCTACTCGCCACAGTCATTTTGACCTGAACCATGTAGGTATTACTAATAATATAAATCACATTAATAACGGCTGCATGCTGGCTCACTGTCTCACACTTTAATGTCATTAAATCATTCGTTTAGTCAGTTTCACCTGTCAAAATTTGGTGTGAAAAAGGTCCATAAGTGTCTCAGTTTAAAGATATACATTGAAAAACTATGTTTCTAATGTTTGGTCATTAGATGGCTTCTCATTCTGTGCTCTGTGTTTCCATCCGCACACGTTAGGAAAACCTTCATAAGATGGTAACAAAAGGTGATGACCAGCAACTTTTGGTGAGAGCTTTTCTGGTAAGGTATTAATAGGTAATTCCTTCATAGTAGATTACTAGAAGTCTTTGCATCAAGTGGAACATTTGATAGTAAAACAGACACACGTCATCATTTAGTCCATATTTGGTGTCTTCCTCCTCTGACGTGTCTGTACATTGTGGTCTCAGAGCGTTGTAGTGTCAGCATGGTGACTATAAGTATCAACAGGAGTAAGAGTGTGTAGGGTATTCATCTTCTCTGCTCAACCTGACAGGGCTGGCTCACAGTCTCTTTCAAAGACATGAAGAACTTCAATATTCAAAGACCTGCACTGGCGGTGGTGATCGTGATGGTCTACACAGCATCAAGCGCACCACATCGTGATTACTTGAGTCAAGTTTATGATGCAGCAAAGACTCTGCTCAATGACCATGTGCACAAGGTAAGAAAACACCCAAACTACACATTGTTTGTTTCTTTGTGTGGTTTATAACGTGCTGACATTCCTGTCTTGTCATTAAAACAACAGAATTTATCCGTGCCACGGATATTAAAAGATGACACATGTGGGGTAGGTTGGAAACATTTTATAATTATGGTTTATTGAAAACAATCGCGTTTGACATTTGTCAGACATGATAGATGTACTTTCCACACTTTGCATGGAACTTGTGAACTCCTCAAGATTAAGCTTTGCTGGTCTCTCTAGACTTCATTCAGAATTCAGTCCTAACTCCGGCTTGCTGGACACCATTACTAACTGTGCCCTTCTCTTCACAGAAAGACGTCTTCTGTAGGGCTGAGATGGCTCTGAATGCCACAAAGAGTTTAAAACGATCAACACTTTTTCGCAGCTTGCAACAGTACAATAACAAGGTAAAGATGAATTCAGTGTTATTGAACATGCTTTTTTTTGTCCTCGACCAAACCACCATCCATACAGAAGCTTTAAAAGGCCTTTTTTTTCCTAACAATGACTATGCTCCTGAGTGTCAAACATGTTCTGTGTCATTTTAGTTTTGTGTTGAGCTAGATCCTTGCGCACTTAAAACTCAATTTGTCAAAATTATTTCGTTTCAGACTGGGATTACCACGTGTACCATTAACCCCAACATCAACATAACTTTCACTAAATTTCTGAATGACATCATGAAATGTGCAAATAAGACAAGTCTCCGAGGAACCACATGAAGTCTTTGGAGTGATCATATGTATTATTAAATTAACATGTCTAAAATACATAAGTTATTTCTATTTATTGTAAAATGTAATATTTATTTTCTTATATCTCTTATTTTGTATTTATACATCAATAAATGATAATGTGACAGTTGTTTATTGATAACGTCTCTTATTTTTCACAGCCTGCCTGCTTATAATGTTTTAGGTACCAGTAACCCATCATTCAGTCATTCAGGTAAAACTGTTCATTCAACCAGCTGTTCTACACTGAAGAACAAGAGGCTACTTTTTTAAAGACGTCAATTACTTACTGGGTTTATAAATTCTCCAACAGGAGAAAATGCAATTAAAAAATAAGCTTTTTTTGGCTGTTATGTGCCATTATAACATTTTTAACACCAGTAAACAATTAGGAATATCACCGATTTAATAATGAAACGAGAGAGCAACAAGAGCAATGTGAGATAAAACGTGTAAAATAATTTAATAAATAAAATATCCAGGGGTTTTGATGGATGTAAACATTTGACATACATTATGATACAAAATAAAAGTCAGTTTGCCTCCACTACAGAACATCATACAATTCAATGATCTCCACAAAAGCCTCATACAAGTGCATTATACTAAGGCATACAATACAGTATGTATATGGTGCATTTCAACATAACACAAAGTGTTCTGACATTTGAAAATAAATAAAAAGATGACTTGCTTAGATTTGCAAGTGGCACTAACATACGAGCTGGCTGCATGCATGCCCCTATGCTTCTGTCCTAAAGGAAAAAGTACAAAACACACCTTTCAGTTACATACTTGATACTACATACTCTCTTCTCCTTGTTCCCTCCACATTAGTGTTTATTTTTGTTTCTCTGCATGTTAATATTTTCTTATATTCAGTGGAAAGAAACATGGAGGCTACAGCTTGTGGAGAGAGTAGAATAATTTGCTTGAATTTAAGTGAAAATATCAGCATGGGCCGTTTAATATGAATCAGTTTCTCACACGGCAGGAAATCAGTAGAGCAGAAGTTACGACTTAAATCTGTGTGGCGTTCGTCGCGAGACACTTGGTGTGTTACATACACTCAAAATATTTCAGAAGATATGAATGCAGTTTCTAGCTCAATTCTATTTCCAACATCCTGTCAGTTCTATATCTTCTTTCAGAGCGCTAGTCATATTCAAAAATCAATGATGTGTCAAGTAAAATATTTACGGTAAATTCCTGCTTACATAAAATACTTTAACTTAAACAGAAGCTGCGGGCGCCGAAATGTGTTCAAAAGCAACATTAAAATGTTGGACATCCTCAAAGCAGTCTTACACTATAATACAAATACCAGTTCCTCTTGGCCAAGAGGTCTTAATCCTATCATAGGTGCAGGTCCTTCACATTTAAAAACTTACCAGCTATACAGTGTATTTAGATCATCTTTTAAATAATGTTCAACAATAAATTCTTCAGACTTGACTACTGACTTGTTTTCCTAAAGTAACATGAAAGTTGCAGTGAAACTGAGCTCTCCTCTACGCTGTCTTCACTGCAGAAGGGATTCGATCACAGCGTCTGGCTTTGCAGATCTTTTCCTGTGTGGAGATAGGTACACGATAAGTGTTATCAACAACTTCAGGGAGCTTTAAGCGTTCTCATTTCTCAGAACAACAGTATATCATGATAACAGCACATACCATAATGCTAACGCTTCTCATCGTCATGCTATATATAGACAAATTATACAGTGCAGCCAAACATCCACAACCAATAACTCTGTTTACTCACAGGATTTGATGTAGTCTAACTGCTGAAATAGCGAGGGACTAAAATGTTACTAGCAAGTAAAGTTGCAGAGAACTAGTCAAGAGTGTGAACACAGTACCCCAGAATCAAGTATTTGCTTTAATTGACACTTAGGCACTTCATGTGTCTTGGCAAATCAGATAAAGATCTGAAATGAAAAAAGCTGAGTGAAAACGCAATCCGATTAATCTGATTATCAAACCACCTCGGGAGGTGATCTGTGGAAGTGGACATTTACAAGATCTTCCCCTGTGATAATGGCAGCTGAAGTGACACTGAAATTATGCTGAAATCAGCCATCTCTCTCCCTGTCACTTGATAAGCAAGGCCAAAAAAACCAAAAAAAACACACACTCGCTATTTCAATGTGCAACAGGAGGTGTTAAAGTGATGTTCAGGCATTTGTGTGATATGGGCGAGTGAGCGGCGTCAGTGAGAGCCATCCATGGGTTTGTGTTAGCTGAGGGATAGTTATGAGCTAGCCTGCAAAACAGTTATTTTTGCAACTTAACTGCTAACCTGAACAAGTTCTTGTTCTTCTTGCACTTTTTGAAAGTTACAAAACAGCTTCAGGTGCATAACCACCAAATCGGATTTGTGACATGAGCAATCCATAACTGTGTGTGCGGATAAGTGTAAATGAACGGAACAAGAAGAAACAAGCTGTGAAAAACTACACGGCAGACCGGTATGTCTGTAATGCTCAACAGGATGTGGAGTCTGTGTAGAAAGTAAATTACCTTCGCCCAGTCTTGGGTCGGCCAGTCTTGCCACTTTTAGAGGTTCTGGGTCTCTCTAGTTTCATTAGTGACTGCCGCATGCTCTCCTCTGTGTAGGCCAGATACACGTGGGACAGATCCACCTCAAATGGCTGCAGGAGGCAGGGACAGAGGAAGAGTGAAGCCAACAATACAACGATCGAATCTCCTACCCCAGACTGTCATTACACAAAATTAATCTCAGGCAGGAACAAAAAAATGTGCAAACAACTCACATCTTTTTCCTTTTTGTCTGGAGCAGGGGTCTGTTTTCTCATATTGTTGCCAGTGTATGCCACACATTTCTGAAAGACATAAGATAAAGTACAAAGACACACATTACTGAGAAGTAGTCCTTAAATCAGAGTTTCACCTTTAAATTGATGTCAATCAATCCGCAAAATGCAGTGTGTGTATGCACGAGTTATGCAAAGTGAGCTCACCAGCTGCCATTCTCCAATATCTTCATTCCAGTGCACGTAATTCTCTATCATCTCCTACACAGGAAAACATGAGCAAACAGAAAAACTAGAAACAAGGACAGACATTGTCACTAATGCAAAGCCAAACAAAGACCAGCTAATATCATCCAACTGCAGATCCACACTGCCAGCAGGTTTATGCAGGAGGAGATAACAGCTTCTGCAATTCTTACACGTGTCCCCTGCAGACAATGAGTGTTACAAATGCCAACAAAGCTGTACAAATGTTCTAGCTGCTGTTTGTTTGTGTGTTTTAAGGTTTTATTATTTACATTTCAAACCACAAAATGTTCTTAACTATGTCACTGTGGGCCCTCTCTCCTTCTGGGGGGAAGGCCATTTGTACAAACCAGTTCCTTAAGGTTCTTTACATAAAACAATAAATAAACCTAAATGTATGTTACTACATGAATCTTAAAATGCATCAATTCATTTAAATCAACTGTCAATGGCAACTGCATTAGCTGCTTTCCAGCCAGGAGCTTGTGTTGGGTTATTATACACAGAATGTAAAAAACTGTTGCATAAATGAAAATGATTTGTTCTAACACAACCTAAATAAAGTGAAAGTCAGTCAGTAACCAAGGCAGCTTTTTTTATTATACGCCTCTTCTTTGAGTGCACAGACGGGAGGGAACGTTACATGTCATAGGTATTGAGACAAATATTCAAAATCATACTTATACATATTGGTCGTGGTGCTACAAATGTAAGTAAACACACACACACCTGGTATTCCTGGGGAATAAAGTTGTCTATGATGAGCATCTGGAGCCGCAGCTCTCGACTCAGCTGGCGGATGTTCTCCAGCAGGCCCTCGATCTCTCTGTGATGCTCTTGTTGCAGATCTGCCATCTAACAGACAAAACACAACAACCATAGTGAATTTGTTTTGGTCCCCTGATCCATCTAAATTAACTACAGCCCTGGATCAAGTTATCAGTTTAAAGTGGTAATCCTTAAGATTTACTAGTTACTGGTGGTAACAGCGAATGCTGTTTAATACTAATGTTACAGGTCCCAGGATTCTGGGGGCAGCCAAACAAACTGCTGTCGTTTTAAATGCTTTTTATGTGAAGCTGCAGCAGTGGGAAAAGGTTCGGTTTGCATTAGCAGTAAATTAATACAGCACTTTTTCCGGGAATGTTGCCACAAACACCCAGTTCGTAATACTGCAAACATATAAATACTGCAATACTTTCATCAGTGGGCCATCGGCTCAATCACCATTGTGTAACCTCATTCGGCAATAGAAAGTGACTTACAATAGTATTGGAATTCAGTCTCCTATAAGTCATTGGGCAAATAATCCATAATGCTTTATGACTGTCCCTGCACACCACACCACCCCGCTGCCCTGACAGGGACTGTTAAATGAATGACCGCTCTCAGTGTCTCTCTTTTATGTAATGCTTACTTCTGATTTGGCAGCCATCAGCATGGTCCATACTTTCTTCAGCTTCTTGGTCTTTCCTTGAGCCTCCTCCTGCAGGCTAGTGTACTTCTCTTCTATGTCAAGACGTTCTTGCTGTGGGAGAGACAGGGAGAGAGGGATCAGGGACTGTGGTCATAACTGTGAAGAACCTATATAGATAAAGGGCCGAGGTCAAAATGATGTCTTCAAATTTTTTTTGTGCATATAAGAAATTGTTTTCAAATGTTGATGTTTGCATCACTACAAAGCGAAAGGAGTTTCACTTTGCTCTTGTGTGAACAGTCCTTACTTACATGAACACAAAGATATTGAGAGAGGGATTATAAGCTTCTAACCACATGCAGCCACCTCTTGGTAAATCAAGCTAATAATTACATTAGCTCGGCATCCTTGTGCCTTTTTTAAAGCCTATTTTTACCCCTACACTGATTTTTAGGGGCATGTTGAACTGTTTATGTCCATAAAACACATCATCTTACTTATTTATTTTGGTCAAATTGTTCATTCAGTTGTTTACTAAAGACATCTTAGTAAACAAACAAATAGAGCATTAAGCATTAAACTCCTGGGTGATCAGTAGACATTTTAATTCGTTTCAACTTTAACTTCACTACAGTTACGGCATGATAGTGGTCGGAGTTTTCAATATGATGTAACCAGTGCTCACATTCATGTCATCCATATTGCAGCAGGACTGACTAACTAAGTACTCATCATCAGCTGATGCACTTAGTGAAGTATTTGGCATTCGTATTGGTTTTTGGAAAAATGTTATTGTGCGGATCCAACCACGCTAACTGTCATCTATCCATACCTCCTTCTCCTCCAGCTCCTTCCGCAGCTGCTCCGCTCTCCTGCGACGTTCTTCCAGTTCATTGTTGGACTCCTGCAAAAGCTTCTCCTGCTCCTCAGCCTTGGCCAAGAGGTCCACCCCACCCACGATCACCTTCTTCTCTAAGGCTGACAACTTCTCCAGCAGAAGGTGATGCTCCTGCCTAAAAGGTATCAATAGAGGTAGATAATGTATCATATGAGAGGTTACCACATTACCACATCCACTTACAAGTAAAGAAGACATTACACATTATTTGAATTGTATCGTAATGAATACCACATTTAAAAAGTTTATCAAAAGTACAAATATGTTTCTTTTCATGGACTCACTGGGCTTTAAGAAGGTCCTTCTCCCTCTTCTCCAGCTCTGCTCTTGCCTTGTTCCTCTCCTCCTCCTCCATGTCCAGCTTGGCCTCCAATGCCTTTCTTTCCTCTTCAATCTTTGCCTGCATCTCCACCATCTTGTCCGGGGAAACCTTCTTCCTCCCTTAAGAGAGACACATAAGGAACCATAGTGTCTTTAACTGACAGGTTGTTTTAGGTGTATCTTCCCATACCAAGTACTTGTCAGTGTATGGGTTAGAATGCTTTAAATGCAGATTAATTCATTGTATACTTTGTTTTTTAATCAGCATTAGTATTATTTAATATGTGCAGTTTTAGTTCATTTGTACTGCAGAAGTCCAATTTATGCTTGTTTTGTACGGACCCTCGGTCCTAACAGTGAGTGCCAGGGAGATCCAGCAGCGCAAAGTTCTGACTTGCTAATGCACAGTATTAAATAATTATTGTTAGTGTAAGCAAAATTTGAAAATAAGAGGAACTATATAAAGTGCAATATTCTCTTAATGCCATGGTGGCTATGAAGATGGAGAACGTGAGACCCATGGGTGGCAGTCACATATGGACCAAATGTTAACAGCGATCCTACAATAATCGGTTTCTTCGATTAGTCAGAGTTAGTGAAATAGCTACTGAAACACACGGCGGCCGTCTGGATAACTTATGCGTGTAGAGACACCATTGCTACAGGACAGCAGGACTATGTAGATTCTTACACCAACCTCTTTCTTCTTGAATTAAGAGGTGCAAGCCAGACAGGCGGCATTTGCACCAGGAGGAGGAGAGAGAGAGACAAAGAGCAACACATTACAGAGTGATCTCGAACGTCTTATGACTCTACAGAGTGGAAGACCACATATGGGACAAGGAGTGGGAGAAAGACAGATCAAACAAGATTCAGCAATAATAATAAAATTACTACAGTGATAACAACAAACCTTAAGGAGAAGTGACAGTGAATAGACATGAGGCAAGGACCTAATACAGTCACTTCACATAATGAAACATGATGTGGGTGAATTGCATCTTTGAAGTACAGGAGTTACAGATTACACAATAAAGCCAGGCAGAGTGTAAGCTGAAACTGAGGATTTGAAATTGTCATGCAGCAACAGTCTATGACATCAAAACTGTGGTCATTTAGGTCACACCAGGCACCTTTGCAATCATTTTCATGTAAATCTTAACAACATTTGGGACATGAAAATTCAGGAGTGTGGTCAGTCGCAGTGGGGGGATCTGGACTGTGAGCCTACAGGAGTGGCAGAGACACAAGGAAAGTATAAAGCCCCTTTCACACATGCACTGTAATCCAGAAATGCTCCAGGAAAACTCACTCTCGATATTTGCCTACTTAGGATCTTAAATGGCTCAAGTGGCAATTAAATGAACAACATCAATAGAGACGGTTACCTTGAAGTTTATTTACTTTGGTTCCTAAATACTCTTCTGTGAATTCCTGAATTATGCTAAACTAGAAAGAGATCACATGCCTCCTTCTAAGTGGGCTGAACAACCCTCTAAAGTTGTCAATTTAAAAATATTTCATTTTAAAAATAGAAAATATGTAGCAATTTAATCTGCATTTGGATCTGGATCTGCATTGTTACACAGTGATAATTATCAGATACATGTAATAAAATGCAACAAAAAGATGTTAAGGGAAAAAATGGGCTAATGGATTTTATTTTTGCTTTTGTTTTTCATGCAGGCCTACTGTATTATAATGTGAATCATGGACACCCTTCTTCAGACAGCTGTGCAATTTCACATGCTATATAATAAGCACATGGATAAGAAACTAATCGAGCTGACCATTTTAGAAAGGAAATACTACGAATGACTCAAGCTGTAGAGGAGACGTCAAGTCACCAGGAAAAAACCCCAAGTAAACCACCTATATACACCACAAGAAAAAAAATGCCGCACTCAAACACATTCAATTCGCTCTCAATTTTCAACTCTTATACATGCCAACTGTTTACCAAATATAAACAGAAAAAATGTTAAAGCTACAAACAGCATGCAAATCAAGAAGTAAAGAGAGTACTTTGAAATCTTTATTCTATTTTTTTGTGGAAGCAGTCTAGCCCCTGACAGACCTTTTAAAGCAGATTGCAGAATTATTTAAGTTATATTTAATTTATGATAGTTGATAAAGCACATCTCTCGAGGGGAGCTACAGGGTGTTTTGGCAACTATTCAGGATGCTTAGGTAGGGGCAAGCCTCCCAAAGCACTGCCTGTAATCAGCAATCAAGTAACAGAGATAAAAAGCCAATCAACTGCAAAATATGCTTTCTCATCATTTAGACTGCCCCCACAGTATGAGAACTGATACACTCTTAATCCATCGTTTCATTTTTTGCAGCTTGATATTCTTCAACAGTGATGCAACCATGGTGAGAAGAAAGCCTGGATTGGTCACGAGTGGCTGACTCAACATGGATACCCACATTTCCACATCGAGGAGCTCAGTGTAAACAGCAAAAACCCTGCCTTATATTTATATTTTAAGCCAGCAATTTTACGGGTTCTATGTGTGAAAAGGGCTTAAATTTGTGGATAAGTGGGTTGGTAGAGCAGAGTCCTGCTCCAACTCACTATTCTGAGGTTTGTCCTCAGTGGGCAGTGGCACTGAGGAGGAGCAGGCAAATTCTGAGCTATTGCTGCTGCTGCTGTCTGGAAAAGAAGAAGAGGAAGCACCATTTCCAACAAAGACCACAGTGAGAAACAGGTAGCGGTAGAGACAGAGAGATCTAGGAGCTGTTGGTTTGCAGAGCCGAAAGTAAATATAGGTGCTTTATGTAGGTCTAACAAATCAGGCAGCTGTGGGTCCACGCATGCAAACTGCAGATACAGACCAACCTACTCACAGAAGCTGAATTATTTCATTATTATTAATTCAGTAACCTAATACTAGACTACTGGAAAGAATAGTAAGGATAACTGGAAAATATAAAAACATCCTAGACCATGGCATCACAGGAACATTAGTGCATCAGCATTGCATCATAATGATGACTAAGGCCCTGATCAGACAGGCCGCGGTTTTTGCAGCAAGAGACGTCTTCTTCTAGTGGTTTTCTATAGGCAGTAACCGTTTTGCTCTGTCTGATCAGGGCCATAATGTTGCTTGTTCATCAGTATTTAACACTTTCCACGTAAAAACAGAGAAGAGTAGGTGAGAATACAAGGGAAACTCCTAAATGAAAACAGTATTATTTTTATGGAAGCCTGTTAACAAAAAGTGGAGCCTAACTAGTGACTTTAAAGCAGCTGTTGATTATAAGAAACTGAATGCTGACTCAAATTACAATCAACACACTGATAAGAGATTAAACTAGATATACACAAACGGATGTATATGCAACCATTTACCAAACCGCAAATTAAACCACTCCATCAAAAAAAATACTCCCCAAAGGCCTATGCAGATTGTGTCAGCAGATTTTCACTCATTTTCTCTAATGCACACTCGAAACTATGTATGCATATACTTCTTACCTCTTCTTCTCCTGCGGCCTTCTCCTGCCTCCCCTCCATCATCATCACCTTCATCCATCTCGTCTGATCCACTGCCCTCTGAGCCAGAGATCTCTTCACCTAGAATCGCACAAAACATTTTGAATGGACATGAGTCAGTATTTACAAAATACCTGTAATCAAAACAGCTTGATAATTTTTTACTGTTCTTTACCTTCCACCAGTTTCTTCTTTAGCTCCTCAATCTCCTTCTGAAACTGCCGCAATAGGGCATCCTTAGGATCCTCATTGATTCTGGCTTTGTTCTTGATGTTTTTAGCCCTATTGGCATAGCGCAAGGTACTGATGGTCTCATCATAGTTATAGTCTGCAGGGCCTATATTTGCACACTGGTGGGGAGAAGTATGTCATTAAAAAAGTGAGGCAAAAACTGTAATGTATATGTAGAGTGTGTCAAAATGCTTAGTATTTACAAATGCTTCAAAAATATCAATTTGCACATTTATTACTCTCTGAAATGAAGCATTTGTTGCTTAGAAGAACACTTCAGTTTAAAAAAGTATATTTTTGTGCAACTCTTGCTTCTGTTTTCAAACGTTCACTCTACCATCATGGTCTTGGAGTTTCCTCCTAGTGAATCCTGCAGCAGACGGGTTAGTTTAGAGTTCCTGTAGGGCACGTGTGTGCTCTTTCCATCCACCAGGGCAGAGATGACGTTCCCCAGTGTGGAGAGAGAGAGATTGATCTTTGTCGCTTCCTTTAACCGCTGACCTGTGGCTCCAGTCTTGCCCTGTCTCTCTGAGCCCTGTAGGGGTAGAGTGGGAGAATATTTGGTGCTGGTTTAGATGGATTGTGGGCGATAAGGCATATATAAAAGTTATATCTATATCATCTCATTTTCTAGGAAGTGATTTATTTTTAGTCAGAAATTTCTGTCCCCAGAATACATACTGCAAGGTCAACGAGATGAAGTTTTCCCATGCGGACATGCTGGTTTCCATCCACACCCTTCTCACTGCACTCGATGGTGATGGTGAAGATAGCGTGAGAACGGGAGCTGTGTTCATTCATGTTTGTGGCACCGACAGACCCTAAACACAGTGAAATAAAATTTGATCAGACAAGATGACTCAGATGAATATGTATGATGACATACTAACACACTTTTGAACTTTAAAAAATTGAGCCAGTCACAACCAGGGTCAAGACTAGACAAAGAACTAAAAACTATTTTATTAGAATCTTAAATTTATATGATGCAGGAGCCGGCTGGACTTGAATGATTAGCTGGCTGTTTGGCCGGCAAATGGCACTTGGAAAAGTCTGAAGGGGCCTGCTCAGAGGGTCGTCAAATGCTGAAATTTGATTTTTTCGAAATGATTATCTTTGCACTAAAGTATTTTGCATATAAGCCCATTGCTCAATAGTTTGCATACATTTTATTTTAAATGAAGAAATAATAACAGATTTTATTTCATGTACATCAATCAGCTGAATCCACACAATGTTGTATATAATGCAAGACTGCAGCTATATTATTATCTCTTGCAAGCAGGAAGCTTCTTATTGTCTGTATGTAGTTTTACCATGCATCACACAAATAAATAGAAAACTTAAGATCAATGTTTGCTTTTGTGAGTATCCATTTCCCTCTTAATGCTGTCAGTTATTCTGCTTACGGTTTTTGTGGCCAAGTGTCATAATCCTGTCCATGTCGTCAGCATTGTTCACGACATAACCGGAGAGGTCTTTGATATACACGCCTACATCTGGTCTTTCTTTCACCTGTGATGAAAAAATGTAACTTTATCATGTAAACTGCTGTCAGCTTCAAACGGTTAATACAAGCAAATCTATTTAGCCATCTTCTGCACGTTTTCAAGTTTAGAAAAATGACTGTGGTGCCCTTTATGACAGATCCTCCAAGACAGTTGTGTTATTAATCACTAGACTTCAAGTTTTAGTGTTGAATTTAAATATCCTTTTACCTCTAGCCTCTGCAGTTGGTCCTTGCCCAACAAGTCCCGCACTTCCTCATTGTAAATCTCCAGGTACGAAACACGAACCAAAAATCTGTGGAAGTTAAATGTGTATTCAAAGTCATGTTAAATGCTGAAATGTAAAACTGCAAACAGGCAAAATAGGCTTTGTAAATAAATCTTTCACTCATGACACTCGTGCCCCTTGACAAGAGCTATTTGCATGCAGCCTTTTATTCTGCAGAAAAAAACTGCCTCCCGTTGCAATCTAATCGGAGTAACACATTTCATCTGAAAGAAATTAAATTCATTCAGATGAAAATGTGTTCTTTAAATGCTTTGTCCAAATACTTGATATGTTCTGATTATGCATGAGCTACCTCACTTGAGAAAAATAAGAAATGCACCTCTCCTGGTGGAGTTTAAAATTTAAGTTTGTCATTCTCAAAGACTTTATATAGGTGATGTTTTTATTCGCCTTTCAGTAAGACTCCTAGCAGTACATTCAGATGAAACTGTTGTTTTAGTACAAAACCAAGGCAGTTTACCAATAATGGTCCCATGCTCTGTCCACAGGTGACTTTATTTCAAATGGTTGCTTGTGGTAGAGAGTGCATATTAGAGGAATAAAGAGGACACCAAAGCGTTCACTTTGTTTGGCGCGAATCTGTGAACTAAAGCTGGACTAATTTTGTTTGGAAGGAAAAGAAAAGTTCCTTTCGTTTGCTGTGTAGACAAAATATTTTTTGCTGATTTTGCCTAACGTTTGCTGATTGATTGCTTTCTTACCTTGTGTCACCCTCTGCCTTGGCAATGTGACCAAAAATATGAGCAAAGGAGTTTGGGATTATCCCTCTGAGTTCCGGCACTGCTCTCACACCCTCCATGGTGAATGTTTTTCCTGTGCCAGTTTGCCCATATGCAAAAATGGTGCCTGAAATGGACAGCAGAGCATAGAATCACTTTAAAGAGGCTTTCAAGTGCATGTCTGAATGTCTCACAAGGTTGATGCCTTCATTACACGATGATGTAGATTTTACAGCACTGGCTTATTGATAAATATGATAGGTAATGTCAATCAGTTTTACCATTGTATCCCTCTAATACTGAGTCAATGATCGGGCGGGCTGTTAGATTGTAGACATCCAGCTGTTTGCTATCTGGTCCAAACACGGTGTCAAATGTGAAGGTCTTGGGAGGCTCCTGGGGAGTCTCCAGTTTGTTAACGGTTATGGTCCCACGGATCTCGTCCACCAGGACGGCCTGTTTGTGGCCCATCACCTTCTCTTTCTGGTTGAGGGGACGACATCTCACCACCACCTTGACGTTATCATTGACCTCGGGCTTCTCAAGCTTATTGCTCTGGAAAAAAACAGACCGTAATAAGGGATAACGTTACAGTAATTCTACAATGGCATGTAAGCTAATATGCAGTAATAATTGACTACGTTAGCAAACCTACAATTTCAGTTAACCAATAAGGACATAAGGGCATAAGTTAGCAGTCAAGCCGTTTAAAGTAAATAAGACCAAGTAAGTTTGTCACTGTGTAGCTAGCTTGCTAAGTGACTCATCAAAACGTTGTCAGAAGTTAACTTAGCTAACGTTAACGTTGGTCAGCTAACGTTAACCGTTATCTGTTATGCCTTTGCCGGGTTGCCAGGCAGGCAACGCTAACGTTAACGTTAGCTCACGTTAACTGACTAGCACAGAAGACGAACAGATAATTTTGAGAATTATGTTCTGTCAAACCGCCACATTGACAACAACTCAATACTAAGTATTCGTGGTGA
This sequence comes from Coreoperca whiteheadi, assembly GCA_011952105.1. Classification (NCBI taxonomy): domain Eukaryota; kingdom Metazoa; phylum Chordata; class Actinopteri; order Centrarchiformes; family Sinipercidae; genus Coreoperca; species Coreoperca whiteheadi. The sequence goes on from CM022490.1 coordinate 12,845,383, forward strand.
CTGGTAAAACCCAGCGTTGGGAACAGTATACCATTTCCTTGTATCCTACACGAAAGGAAACGGGTAAGCTAACGATGCTAACCGGTTAGCATCACATCAGTGAGGAAGGGAGGAACCCCTTTGTAAACAAAACAAAAAATGCAAACAGGCGTAGCGACTTACCGGCATAATGAGATTGCAGAAAGGTGATTATAATAAATGTATAATGAAATGTTTGTAAAGCTTTGTTCATTTGACTGTAGGTTATCCGAAGATTGTAAATGCCAGCGCAGTGCCCATATCACCAAAGGCTCACACATCCGATATTGTTGTCAGGTTTGTGTCAAAGTGCGCATGCGTTGCAGAGGAAGGGGGGGGGGGTCCTCAGTTGGTTGGTTGGTAACTGCTGCAATGTACTAAATGGCATCATTGTGTTCATGTATTTCATATATCGGGACCAGGGGACATACACAGACAGAGGTGGGAAGTATCAGCATGCCTTTACTGTAGCACCCGCTGTGGGTGATTCAGTGTAGTCCAGTGGAATAAAATTACAGAAGAACACCTGATGGCCATGACCGCATTCACAGCAGGTTAGGGCCCCGGTGAGTAAATTGCTGAGTCCTCATTAAGCCCCATTCTTCCCACTCCCTATGCATTGTGTATAACATTTCGATGCTGGAGTACTGCCTGGTCTCGAAACTACGTTTTGACCAGTGCTAGGCTGATAAATAAGCCAATAATAAAGTTGTCGATAGGATATTAGCTCATTGCAGATATATTGGTATCTGTGTATGTTGGCAGATAAGTAGCAACAAATTGCAGTAAAGATTTTCCACAGAAACGCTCGAGTTTATTAAGTTACAGTGTCTTCATTACATAGTTTTTCCCACAGAAAACACAAGTTCATTTTTCAATTGTTACATGTCCCACTCACTTTAAATCATGGTCACAACTCTTTAATAACTAAATTTAAGGCATTCTTTTCAAAATGTTTTGTTTTCGTATATTTGTGTGAACAAAAGAAATATTGACATCCAAGGTTATGGCATTTCTTTTGAAATTCTCAAATACTGATATTGGTATCAGCCTCAAAAATCCAATATCAGTCAGGCTCTAATGTTAACATATGTTCAGGCAGGACCCACCTTAAGCCCCTTATTATTTTAACTGATGTTATGTTAACTGTGCTTTAGTGGTGCATATATCACATTTTTTAAGTATGTAAATGACCACAAACCAGTTGACACACAGTGAACCATTGGTGCCCCAAGAGGATTGTAGGTAATCCAACCTTGCTGATGGCTATAGCCACATATTGCAGAAGAACTCCCAAAACATAATATTAATTCATATTTAACTCAGGTGCAATATTAAAACAGTTCCTGCACAAGTATTTTAACATGCTACAAGAACAGGTAGACCTACTTTGACATTTAGCTGCTATTACTTATACATACTGTATGTTCATTTGGAGTTTACATTTCAAATGCAGGACTTTTGCATTTAAAAGAGGATATCTCCATTATGGTATTGTTGTTAATTAAAGGATTACACACCTGAAGTAAGACACCAAACTACTAATGTTTTGGAAGTTTAGTTTATTTCCACATAAGCAGTAAGGGTATTTTACCTCATACTTTCTCTAAATATATTTAAATATAGTTTGTTTTCTTTGCGGGTTTTGACAAAGGCACTAACCAATGCGTGTAACATGGGTATTAAACAAGGAACAGTCATTAGGTGGGTTTTTGTGCAAAATCTTAAATCGTACATGTGTAACAAACATGCACATACGTTGAAGGACATCTCATATGCACTCAGGACAAAAAAATAAACACCTTCTTCATAGGATTGTCATTTGGCAGTATTAACCTTTGGACCTCAACACCCATCTTGTTGTTCAGCAGGTCAGTCAAGTCATTTGGCAGTTTGAACACGTGGGATATAGAAATATACACTATTACAGTATTAGTACACAGTCAGCTGAGCCTCTCGAGGGCTTGAAGAATACTGCTGTGGAATAAGCCTGTATGCCCACTGCACTCCTGAGTAACCAGAACACGTCCATCAGGTCGAGGTCTGTGGACGAGAACAAGCTCTCCCTGAAGCAGACCGAGCTCCGAGTCCGTCTGGGCTAAATGTGTAGTGGTCACTCTGTGTCTGCAAAATAAAGCAAAAAACGCCAGAGGTTTTTGTCCAGCCAGTCAAATTTAATAAAACATTTTCAAATCTACTTTGTTTGTCTGATAATCAATCTGCTGTTTATTTTCAAGGACAAACACACAAATCCAACGTACCTGCTGGGGCTGAACTGAGCTGATGCGGCTGATAGCGACGGCTGTGACGATGTCAGTTTCTGTGGGTTAGAATTTTGATCCGAGATGGTCGTTTCAAGGCCTTTCCTGAGAATAGGAACTTTTCCTTCTTTGAGAATGATCCCTGGTCCGTCTCGTCCCAGGGTGAGGGAAGGGGCCCACACTTCCAACGGAGGGGGGCCAGGACGACAGTTGGAGGAAACCTGATTTCCTGACGAGGAGGTCTGACGTCTTGTAGGAGGGGAGTCTTCGTCTGCAAGGAACCGTACGGACTTTGCCGCCTAGGGGATGAAAATATTTACTGTAAGGCACATGCAGAACAGTGATCAGAGGAATAGTTTAACAACAATACACGGAGAACTTGACTTGGCAAATGCAAGTTCATGTCTCTCGTGAGAAATCATCAGTATGACATTACCTTGTCTGTATTGTTCTTGTGTGAGTCAGGTCTGACAAGGATTGAGTGAGGCCCACTGGAAGGCTGTCTGTCATGCTGAAATGTTGCCTCAATTGAAGCAGTGAAGTCCCTGTCCTTAAAGACTGCAGCAGCAGAGGGCGCTGGTGGCTCAGTCATCCAGCCCAGTGGTCTGCCAGAGTTGGGCAGGATGCTGCTGTTTTTCTTTCTCTGCAGGGAAGGTGAGTATCCGGACACCTGAACTTGTGCAAAGTGCTGTGAGTTGGACGGGACGTTCAAATTGGATGTATGGGAGGAATGGTTTGAGCCTGAAAAAACATTTAAAAGACATTATTTGACAACCTGGTCAAATTTCTAATTAAAACAAGCAGTTTCAAAGATAGATGTGGTTGTTTAACACTCACCTCTATGAGGGGTAAAGATGCGCCTCACAGTGTCCCAACCTTGTGCAGCCCCATAAAGGGACGGTTTTCCAGCGCCAGTGGATGACATTGCATGCTGTGCTCCATTTGGCACATATGGGACCTGTCCTGTTGAGTATAGCTTTTCATCTGGGTTTACCCTATCAAGAGCAAGGACCACAGCAGGATTCTTGGCAGCGGTGGGTTTTTTTCCAGCTATTGTGTTGTACTGTGAGGATGCACTACCTGCTTTGGTCTCCAGGAGTCTGGCTGAGGTTCTGCAGCGAGGCAATGACACACTTTAGTTCAAACTGAAGTACCTACTGTATATCACTTGTTATACTGTAAGAAAAGTGTATTTGAACCAAGCACCAGCGTCAGTGTTATATCTCTGTTCCATGGATCATTTAAATGTGTGCATAATGACATGCTGTCCTGCCCACACAAAATTACTGTCGGAATCCAAATGTAATTTAGCTCCCACTTTCTGCAGTCAGGGATCACAGCCTCTCACCTGAGCACAGGCGAGATGTAGTTGCTGGGCAGAATGCCCACTTTGCCTGTTCTGAGTGATAACCCACGCAGCCAGCCTTCTTTGAACTTTCCGTACACTCCCACCATCTCTCCTTTCCTCAGCTCCAGCTCCTCTGGCCGTCGTGGTTTGTAGGAGTACAGGACGGCACACCTGAGGAGTCAGATTGGCTATGTTACTACCACACTTTCTACAATATATATCCAGATTATGCTGCCTTTTTATGAGTATTTGAGTTTTTCTTATTTCCTTTTCTATATATAACTTGCACCTGTGATCTGACATTATCACACCATTAATATTTAATGTTTAAAACAGTGACTCACACACTGATGGAGAGCTGCTGCGTGGAAGAGTTTTTGCCGTCTGCAGAGGCAGAGGACATTTGGGGGTTCATCAGGGCCATAGAGATGGTGGGTGGAATCTCACTGGTCATCTTCTTCTCACTCTGTATTGGGGAGGATTCAAAATTCTAATCATATGGAATGCAAACGGTGATGCATAGCACATTATTTAAGAACACAATATGAAAAAAAAGATTCTAACGCAACGTTAGCAGCTCTGTCCTTCATGGCATACGTGTTGAAATGTACAAATGTTCAAATACTTGGAAACTATGTTTGGTGTTAGATTGAGATTTAGTGCAAATACAGATGCCACTGCAATAACTTTTTTTTGGTTTTTCATTTATTTGCTGGTTTACATCCCTTTATCAAAAGGACCGACTGCAAGGTGTTAATTAACGTCAGCTCTAAAATTAAGCTAATGCCATCCGGAATAGCCACAGTACAAGAATAGTCAGTTTACCTTCTGTATAGACTGAACAAAGCACTTGCAAATTTGACATTTTTTGATGTAGTGTAATACAGTAGGTGCCTTTGTGGTGTTGGATATTAATCCATGTGTATATTACGTCTTTCGAACTTGTATTTTTAGATAGTTTTTTATGTGTGTAAATGAACTGTCTATGTGTACTTCTGATTGCAAACTTGCTTGCCTCAAATTGCCCCTTTAGCAACAAATAAAGTACTTTGAACTGGATTTAACAGAACAATTTGGCATGCTAACATGCTCACAGTCACAAGGCTAACATGCCGATGTTTAAAGGGTATAATAATATACCATGTTCAATGTCTTAGCTTAACATGTTAGCATGCTAGCATTTGATAATCACCACAAAAAACAAAGTACAGCTGACGCTGATGGGAAAGTCATTAGTTTTGTAGGTATTTGGTCATAAACCAAAGTATTGGAGCAATTATAAGTTTGACCTGATGATGGCAGTAGAGGAAAAGTTATTACAATTTATCCTTTACATTAATATGCGTGGTATATTAATGTGTGTTCCAAATGGCATGGCATTCCATCCAAAATTGTCAAACTGCGCTAGAAGAAACGTCAGGGATCAGAAACGTCATTAACATTCATCCTCTGGGCATCATAAATGTCTGTACTAAATTTCACATTATTCCATCTCATAGCTATTGAGACATTTCAGTCTGGACCAAAGTGGTGGACCGACCAGAGAATTCGGCACTAAAAAGACAGTAACTTTAGAAGAGATCAACTTGATTTCTCTCCACCACTTCCATTGGAAGCATGTTAGGAAGGGATCTTTAAATGGCCAGGATGAGCAGGAGAGATGATTACAGCAAGCAAAAACTGTGTTCTTAGCTCCAATTACACCAATACAGAAATGATCACTTTCATTTTATCTTCATAGATCCAAGCCTCTCTTTTTAAAGTTGAGAGCTAAGAAACTCTGACAGTCTTGAAGTCAGCAGGTTGTGAGTCAGGCCTGACACAGATAGTGACTAGAAGGGAGTGACATTGAGGTGTGTCTCACAACTGTTAATAACACAGTATGAAGTGTAATCCCTATCAGAACTGAAAAGAGTGCCTTTTAGTGAGATCTTCATAATATACTTTTGTCCCCTGTCTGACCAAACAAATCCCACACACGTAATGTTTTCTGATTGTTATCATTACAGAAAGGCAGAAATAACATTCCCAGTGCCTATTATCTCTGCAGTGACATCTATAGCAGCTTGCTCCTATTTACAGCAGTACAAAGCTTTCATGCTGCCCTGTGGGCCTGGGGTTCCCTCTATACAGCATCTGCCTGGATCCTACAGCTCTCCCACCATACGCTGCAATGCATTAACACTGTACCTCAGAAGCATAAAAGAAGTTATAATTAAGAGGCAGCCATTGCTATAAGCACAGTCTCACTTGTCAAAGGCAGTGCTGTAAGGCAGAAGTAAAGGGAGATAAAGTTATGATATAATGTCCTGAAGACATACTAGCCTTCTGTCATAAAGGTGAGTGCATGGATGAGCATCAGTGTCATCAATAATTTTTTTTGTCTCTGTCGTTTATGACATTCACATGACATTTACACTAAAAGCAGCCATGGCCACTAAATTAAATATGTTGTGTAATGCAACAAGAAAAAAGCCCAACAAGTACTTTTATTTACATTTTCAATTATTTAGTTATTTTCATTACTCTTTTTCTGTTCTTGGTTTGTGTTTTATTTTAACGTATACAGACTGCTTCAGTTATGCTGCAGTCACGCAATGCAGGTGCAGTGACCTGGCAGTGGCTATATTTAGGACTACACGGAGAGGGGAATTCTGCTATGGGTTATGCAGTGATTAAAGTCTTATTTGGTGTAAACGGTTGACATGATCCTGCAGCCAGATTCCCTGATGGCTACCGCCATTAATAAAACAATTAATAGATACAATATATACACAGTACACATACATACACTGTATAAAATGTCCACTTTTTGGTGTCCTCCTTCCGGTGAGAATGGTCAACCAGAAACCTTTTGCCTCACATTTGTGTCTACGATCCCATCCCTCCACTCAACCGCGGCGTGGGTCATTTTAGCTGCACTCTTAACCATAGCCAGTGCATCACCTGAGATCCTCAGCCACGCCCTTCTACATTTAGATTTACATTTAGTCATTTAGCAGATGCTTTTATCCAAAGCGAAGACCCACCTTGTCACAAAAAGTGACCGAGCTTTTGCAGTAAGGGCCGCTTGTCTGTGGAACTCCCTACATGAGCTTCCCTGTCTAGCAACCTCAATGTGTTCTTTTAAATCTCGTCTCAAAATGTATTTCGATGTAAAAGCCTTCTTATAGTGAACACAATTAATTTTATTAATTAGTTCTGTTTCTATTTATTTTCCACTACTTTTTGCTATTAACAGTTCTTTATTCCTGTATTGTTATACAAATACACTGTGTAAACACTGTAAATAATCTCATGAATAAATACAGACAAAATATATAATCAAATCATAGAATTGTGAAATAATCCAATATTCTAAAACTCATTAGGAAGTTTCATTTCATTCCACTTTTTTATTGAGTTTATTGCAGTTCATTTTTACTTAATTCCATCAGTATTTACTTCATTTATTCCCCACTTTCTTTTATTTTCTAACTGCCATCTTTGTCTGTTTGTCTGTCAATCAAGACAAACAGAGCCAGTTATGTGACTGACTGTGCTGATTGTGCTAACAGCTAATCAGCCTCTACAGTCTGTATGAGCGCAAAGATCTCCTGCAATAAACCAATGTGAAAAGAAGAGAGATTAAATTACTTTTCATAATAATGAGAGGATTTCATAGTTATGTTTATAATAATGTTTAATATATTTAGGCACTCAGAGAGGTAGTTTTCAACGTTGCCACCTTCAGCACTAAAACACAGACATCTATAGCTGCTATGCCATTTTTGTGACTCCTCTTATCAGAAAGATCAAGAAACAGCCAGCAATATTTCCTGTTCCTGAAAATAGTGGATGAAAAATCCCACCCAAAGATATATTACAATCTTTGGGTGAGAATATTATATAAGATATGTTTGTAAAACTCAACACTATAAACGCTTATAGCTCATAATGTGTGTGTAAAAGTGTAACTAAAGTAAAGAAATTTTGGTTTTGGACACACAGGATAGCCAATACTGTGTCTATGAGATGAACACAAATGAAAATGTGGCAGAATTAATAACTGATGTAAAAACCCTACACACCTACACAGGTGTTTTCAGTTACTCTGGCTAATAAAACCTTTAATCAGGTTGTAGTAGGGTGGCGCTAAAATGGAAATTACCTAATGTTACCAAACTCTATGAAACAGCATCATTAGGCATGTTCGAGATGAGTCAGGCCACCAGCGATCAACACACAATGCATGATGGTTATATTTTGATAGAATTGATCCTGACCCGCTGTGGCATCATGCTGATATCATCAACAATAACCTCACAAGATCAAGGTGGCTGCAGTTTCTTGTAGTTGTAGGAGCCCAGAGAAGCTGAATAAATTCTAAATATTCAAGATACAATAACAGAAGCTTATCAGTTTTTAGTTATTGTGAGATGACTCAAGACTTTTGGTAACAAGCAGGATGTAAAGAAATAACATCTGTACAGACTGATGTCAAGCCATGTCTAATTATGCCTGAAATATCAATGAAGGAAAGTTGCTCTTCCGTCTCCCTGTGTGTGTAGTTTTGAAGATATTTTAACTACTAATTGGTGTTTTGAATGTTTTTATTTTGGATTGTGACTGAGTTTGAGGAGGAAAGAGTCTTTACATATTTATTTAAAGTAAAATAAGTTATTAAATATTGAGATTTGCATATAAACTCTGTCAGGTCAGTATCACAGATATACAGCATGAAGCAACACTTATTGCGGAGTGAATAAAAGCTTAACAGATTAGAAAATTAAATTTAATTATTTAATAGTAAGAAATAATTACATGACTTTCTGTAATGTATATTCTGAAATATATTCTGGGCAGGCTAATGGAAATGATCTGACTTTACTGCATCTTTTTTGCACTTCCCCCGGCTGCATTCATCTCAAACACCTATTGATAATGGCGTAATCTGTCCGCCCTACAGCTGCAACAAAGCTAACAGGAGAGTGAGGGAGATGTCAATCAAACGCAGTCTGTACATGCCCACACAGGCTTAAGGAGGTCGGGAAACATAAACGAAAACACCTGTGTAGGTGGCAAATGAGGCTTTAAAAGTTTAAATGAAGTTTGTTATGTGGTAGGGCTGCAAAAAAGGATTATTTTTCATTATTATTTTGATTAATTAATGAATTATATTCTTAATTAATCAATTGGTCTGTAAAAAGTCAAAAAATAGTGAAAAATGCCTGGACAACATCCCAAAGCGACGTCTTCAATTTGTCCGACTAAGAGTCTAAGGCCAGAGAATATGGAACAAGAGAACATTTTCTTGAAAAATGACTTAAAACGATTAATTCATGCTTTTATTTCATCCTGTCTCAACTATTGTCACTCCCTCTTCACCTGCCTCGGCAAAACATCCCAGGACCGCTTACAAGTGGTCCAAAATGCGGGTGCTAAGCTTTTGACCGGTGACGTTCCTCAACACCATCACATTTATGTATCAGATGAGAAGCTACAATCGGTTTCCAGTTTCAAATATGTTCTTAGACTACCTACCACCTAACCACTTGGTCTTCGCAATAGATACAATAATAAAGTCTGTACAAGCTGTATATAAACACTATAAACATCACTGTAATAAACTTCCTAGATATGGTCTCCTTTGCTGGGAAAATCTTATTACATTTCACAATGCTTGCTTAAAATGAGCAGTGTGCAGGATTTAGTGGCATCTAGCGGTGAAATTGCAATTTGCAACCATTTGAATACCGCTCACAGCACCCTCCCGTTCCAAGCGTGTAGGAGAAACTTCTTATTTTCAGGTGATTATACACTAAAGAAAAAATACTTATAAATATGATATTATATTCCATTTTTGCCAATGGCTCCTCTTAAATGTTGCACACAAAATTCTTAATGGATTAGCACCTCCTCCGTTTACCAGATTCACTGTTCAGAAAAATGCTGTGGTTAGATTAACCAGATCAAGAATATGAGGGGACATAGTTGTCCCAAGGAGGAAAACACCTTTCGGCCAGACAATCTTTACAATAAGATCTTCCTAGTTTTGGAACATCCTTCCGTTAAATATATTATATATCTCTTAAATACTGTATATATATATATATCTCAAACCTCCTACATGCTTGAGGTCGCTGAGGTTCACTGATACCCCCCCCATGTCAAAATGGCCTCCACAGTCGAACATTTTTAATTCTGTCTAAAAACCTACTTTTTCCTTGGCTTTTAATCCAGCATGAAGAGCTGTTTGTCTTTGTTTGTGTATCTCCAGCTGAGTGTTGTGGTCTTTGTTGTGCTTTTACATGTTTTGTGCATTGTGCTGTCCTGTTTGAAGTATTGAATGTATCTCTGTTTTTTACGATCTTGGTGCAGAACAAATTCCCCTATAAAGGTTTCGATCTATCATTTGTGTTTTAATTGTTACTATCTTACTAAATGTTACTAACTTATAATTTATGTTTATTAGCCGTACAACACTTGGAACCTTGTTTTTAAAAATGTGCTGAAATGAAGTGGATTGGATTGGATATGATATAGCATCCTTAAAAAGCATCCAGACCTGCCATCATACCTAGTCACTGCATGCCTTCCTTGTTTGCTCTCCTTTGCTTGGCTTTTTGTTTGTGTTTGTCAGATTGCATCTCTTTTGGTTTTACCTCTGTCTTCTGTAATGTAATGTGATTTTATGTTGTCATGTTTAACCTGCCTGCGCTGACTGTTTGCTTAACATTGCTTCGTATTAATTGCCTGCATTTTCTGTCCCGCTTTGCATGATTCTGCTTTACTCCTCTAAGCTCTTTATCCTGTTCAGCCTTTTATTAAAATCAGGCCAAGGGACAACAGTTGAAAATGAGTCTTTTAGCTAAAACTGGCACATTTACAGGGATGTCAATCAATGTGAATTGTCCCTGTATATAAAATAAAGTTTAAAGTCCTCTAAAGTGTCTCATGTCACCAGTCTGGATTTCTCTACACTGGCTCACCATCAAATTCAGAACTCAACTCAAGATTACTGAAGATTAAATACAGATCTACTGCAGCCCTACTCTATGTTGCCAGTACAGTAGGTCTCCAAGGTCTTCTGACCAGGTTTTGTTGGTTGTTCCTCGCTCCAACTAAAGGAGACTGTGCTTATGGAACTCTTTCCCTTCTGACTTAACACACGTGGTCACCTTTAAAAAGCTGCACAAGAACCACCTGTTTAGACAAACCTGTTATTGGGTTTGTTTTTTTATTGTGAAGCACTTAGTGATATTCTGCTCTTGAGAGGTTCTATATACATAAACCTACTTAATTACTAATCCAATATCAGAATAATTGCTGATTATTTCCTGTCAACGAATCGATTAATCAACTAATCATTTTAGCTCGATTATAGTCAATTTACCAGGTAACTAATTACAAATAAGCTTTTTGTAACAACGATATCAGGTATTTTGGTGTACCAGTGAAGTATGATGTGGAATTGAACTTTTGGCTCATTTCCATCCTAAATGTTGCTCTTACATAACGATGCCAATATTCCCACTAATACGTATTATTTCATCCACAGTTGGTGGGAAGCCGCATCTCTCTGTGAAGCAGTGGAGCCAGGGGTGAGAGCTGATGGGACGCAGCACTAAGAATAGCACACACGCTGTCTTGGTCAGTGGGGAGCTCAGCCTCGCCTTTAGGGACAGAGCTCTCCGCTCCTTTAAAAAAGGGAAGTGCGTGGCTTGTCTGCTATTACTGGACCACTGATGTGAAAGTCAGTGTTACCTGCTTAGTGAAGAGGAAGGAGTTTGAAGGCAGGCGAGAGAGGGGTCTGTTATGTAACCAACTTCACCAGTGACTCATCATCATCAGCATGAGAGAGATAAGCAGACACACTGAGGGACTCTCCAAGCCTCCCACTCTCTACATCAATCTCTCATGTTTCCTCCTCCTTCTTCCTACATCTTGTGTTTTGCCTTTTTGCAGCTCACACATTTTGTTTTCCGTTTTTCTTCCAAACTCTACGCCATCTTTTTTCCTCTCACCTTTTCCACTTCCTGTCTTATCTCTCCCATTTCCTGCTTTTTATCTTGTTCTTAAGTCTCCTCTACCTCCCTTCCTTTCCTGTTTTTTCTTCGATATGCATGAGGTTTAGCATTTCTATTCTCTGACGTGTATAATTGCAGGGTAGAGCAGTAAAATGTGAACTGAATCAAAGGAAATCATTATCTCAGGGGGCAGAGCACTTGGCAGCAGGTTATATCATTAAACCTTGCAGAGGCTTTTATGTTGGCAGTGCACTCAGGCACTAGCTGGCTATGACTTTATGCAGTATACACAGTAATTTATTACATTGTTTCTACTGTAAATGAATGGCAATGTGTCCAGCTGTATACGTAAAACTGTTGATATGAAATGTATCCATCAAAACCTTTAAGCTAAGGTGATCAGAACTAAATAAGTTAAAAAAATGTTTAGCATTTTCAAAGCATGTTATTTTAAAGTGTTTCTATCATGCTGATTCTGATGGTCATCTAACCATATTTTAAAAATAAAATAAAATGCCCTAAAATAATACAAAATTGTCTCATAGAGATATTCATCATCCATCCATCACTGATCCTGATACCTTGAGACAAATGACAATTTGGCACAAATGTTCCTAAATTATAATCAGAGTTTTAATTTCAAGTGCCAAAAGGCAGCCCTGAAAGAAGAGCTTCAAGAAACATTGAAAAATAGGTCAGGTTCAAGAGTGTTAGTAACTTTGTCACACGCACTCTTCTTCTTTAGATGACATGATAGCAGTAGGGCAGTAGGTTTGACACTTAAACATTTGTCATTCTATCCAAATTTAATCCAAATGATGTTTTCTCTTTTCTCTCCAACTGTACTGTTTTGCCTTTCAAGAATAAGCCAATTACAAAATGTCCCTCAAGTACTATATCTACATCTGAAGAAAGAAAAAGGAAACACACTCTGTCAGACTGGCTTAGGTCCAAGGACTCTTAATTAAAGACCTTTCAGAGTTTAGGTCCACTGACCTCGAGTCCTCATGCCTTTCATATCTAACCCTTTTCCACATCTGCCTTGTCTTAATGACAGCCACTTAATCATGTATCGGCACACATAAGGGCGATGCCTCTCTCTCGTTCATTCCTTAAGCTTAGTGTCATAGTTCCCTCCCTGTACCCCTGAGGGAAACTTGATCTCTTAATGACTCAAATAAAAAACATCAATCATCTCCAAGAAAACCGGCATGCCTTTTTCTAACCACATGTTTACGGTTACAGTTTACAGTTTAGCTCAAAGATTATGAGAAAGAGGAATCTGATAACTTTATCACATAAGTGTAGCATGCATAAAGGCAGATATGTTGGCACATGACTCACCTGTAACAGGTGTCTGTGTGTAGAGTCAGAGTGGCGTCTTATTCGCTGAGAGTTCACTCTAGAGGAGTGAGAGAGACCCCGGGCACCAGGATGCACAGAGAGACAGTGTGACAGACCCTGATAGTTGAAACTGTTGAAGGTGCTGATGTTGGTCGTCTCTGCTTTGGTAGTCTTATAAAAGTTGATGCTGCAGGCTGCAGGCTGTTTCCGCTGCTGGGAGAGGGGCAAAGCATTGATGATGGGTGTCTTTGCTGGGACTTGAGGGACTCCGTAATGGGTGGTCCTATTGGATACGTCAGTGGCCTTGTCTTTGCCCCCACTCCCAGTCCGATGGTGAAATTCTGCTGAGTCACTCCCCCTCCGATTCTTTCCCTCTAGCAGTTTGGCAGCCAGCGAGTTTGGCTGAAAGAGATGAAAACATAAAAGAGAAACCACAGTGAAAACCGGGATAAAATCCTAACACAGAGAATAGTCAATCCTCAGTCAAGAAAATCCTCTCCAACTCGCTCCTACCTGCTACAAGCGCCTGTCAACCTCTGCTCTTGTTGATCAGCGAAACGGCTGTCTAAATACACCCACTTATCACCACTCCACTCACCCCTACAACTTGTTGGACAGGCAGGCAGGGAGGCAGGCAGACAGGAGCATAAGTACCAGCCAAAAAGCCAGGAAGGGTTGACTGGTGCTGAGAGAGAAGCAGCACAGACAGGCAGGCAGGCAGACAGACAGACATGGCAGGGTTAATGCTTTCACTCCCCACAGTGATGTGCTGTTATGCCACCCAAGAAGAGAAAGCATTACTGTGTCTTCACGCCTGGCTGCATGACACGAGGAGAGGCAGGCTCAGGAAGGAGAGGGGAGAGGAGAAAAGAGGAGGATGAAAGAATAAAATACGGAGGTAGAAAAAGATAAAGAGAGCACCACTGAGGCAGCGCTTCAGGAGAAGACACGGGTGGACAGGAGACGAAAGGAGAGGCAAGAGGAGGGGAAGAGAATCCAAATACAAGGAAAAACTATAGCAAAACAGATGACTAGTGTGAGAAGTAAACAAAAACTGAATGAGGCACCATATTAACCCCACTACAGGAACAAATGTAATTTTCCCCGGCAGGGATGAAGTTAATTCCTGGAGGCAGAAAGTACAGAGCAAAACAAATGACAGTCAGCTAGCTAAGCAAGCTCTGTGAACCTGAGTAAGCCACATAGTCACACACTAATGAGCAGCTGCAGACACAGCAGGGCTTCAGAGATTAGCTCTCTGCCTCAGCAGTTTGCAGCGCAGGAGTGACATTTATGGATGAAGCAAAGATTTGAATGAAAATCAAGGTAGCGCCCTGGCAGTGACCTGGAATTAATGACATCCAGCAACGACATCTATGGTTCAATTCATTACAAGAGCTGCACCATCAGACCAAAGTGCCAAACGGCAGGTGTCAACCTTGATCATGCTGAAAAGACCACAAGCCACATTCAAACAATGAAGGACGGAAGAGAGCACTAAGAAGAACTCACCTCTGTAAACTGCAGAGGGCAAATTCCAACTTTCTCCCCGAGCTTGGCTTCAATCCAGTGTTCATCCACCCGTCTGATGACAATAAGGATGTCTCCCTGTAAACCAGAATAAGTCACAGACACACAGAGAGAACTGAACTTAGACAAAGTGCAGAAAAGGTGAGAGGCAGAGAAACCACTGGAAAAAGAAAACAGGATGCCAGGTGCTTATAACAGAGTGTGGTCGCCCTGGAGACTGAGCACTCAGCTCAGAAACTCTCCGAGCCCTGCGTTTCTCCTGCAGCATGTGACATCAACTCCCTTTGTGTCTGCAGGCCAGGTCCTTTCTGCGGCCAGCCTCGCTCTAAAAACCATTTGACCATCTGCATTAAAAACTGAAGAAAGAAAAGCCGAGAGCAAGTGTGCTTTAATGGAAACCACACAAGTACTGAGGCCTTTATATAACTGCCTCAGAAATCCTTCAGGGTTAGTAACAACCACTGCAGCAGTGCAGCTCCACAAGTCTCTCAAAGCGGTGAAAAGAACACAAAGCAATGACCATTATGTATTAGCATTATTGGGAACTTCCTCTGCTATGTATTATCATAAACTACTACAAGTTAATGTCCAAAAAAGTGATGCTGAATGTCTTAAGTTGCCCTTTTTCTAATACTTGAGCAGGTGATAAAGCTAATATGATAATCTGATGAGGACATCAGATATTTGAAATATTATAAAAGGCAGCTAACAATCGTATTCATAACTGACGGATTTATCCATTAGGTTTTCAGTAAATCAATACAATATGTATCTACCATAGGCCAAAGAGCCTTTACATTCCCCAACTGGTCTGATCAGCACCCAGAAAGTAATAATTTATTAAGATATTAACCAGATAAATCAGGCAAGTAAATATTTTAGAGCTGCAGCGATTAGTCAATCAATCAGTCGAAAATGTATCTGTAACTATTTTTATATTTTAAAAGATCAAGTGTACATGAAGAAGACTGAACCCACTGAAAATAAGCTTTTCCTGCTGTGTTCAATCAGTAGTTTGAGAGTCAGACCTTGAGGAAGCTGAGAAAATATTCACTGTCTTCCAGATTCATCTCTTCGGGGTTAAAGTTGTGCAGTGCCCTGCAGAGAGCCAGAGGTTGGGACTGCTGGAGGGGCTGCAGCTGAGGCATCTGGCTGACGGCCTGCAGCGTGCTGGCAGTGACAGACGCACTGCTACTGTCAGCGGCGTTTCCGTGGTGCCAGTTCTCATCCACTTTGTTTTTCGGGGTGAAACTGTTACCAGGCGTGAGGACCAGCTCCCCTGACGAATCACCTTGTTGGTTACGCATCAGAGCTCTGAGAGCAAGCTGAAGAACAGACAAAAATCATATATCAGCTACTGTATGTTAAAATTAAGTGGTGGATTTATTTTACATGAAGATACACATTACTGAACATGGTGAAATCCATGTCTTTGGGGCTGCATTTTCAGGAGGTGAAATACAATGGTATTTATTTCGTCCTTAACTGTGACCAACTTTGACCAGGTGCTTTGCAGCGGTCACTGATTAACAAGAGAGACAACAGGCTGAAACATCTGTAAAATGCCCGGGTCTAGACACATGCTACAGGCTCTCAGTGAGGATAAGTGACAGTCAGTGTGTATAATTTAGTTCAACACACTCTGGTGTTTGTTTTCAGGACATTTGTTAGCAAGAGTGCAAACCTCTGCATGCTCTTAACAGATCATTTTGTGCTGAACAGACATAGATGTGTTATCATTATGCAGATGTGTTAAATATGACACATCCTTTTTCCTTTCTAAGATATCAAGTATTGACTCAAGCTTTACTGTAAATGTACTTTTTTCAGTTACACTTTTTCATTGATGTTGAGGGAAAACAGCAAAAGAAAAACGCCCAGAGACACTCAATTATTTTATCTTTTAACAAAATGAATGTCTTTCAAAAAGAAGAATATCTAATTCTGTTTTTAACTGAAAATTCAGAAGAGTTTCTAACATTTTCAAAGAGTTATGCATAATACATTAATAACACATTTGATATATTATCATGCAGCTTACAAGCCATAAATATGATCGCTGTCATTCAAGATTGGGACGATCATAACTAAAGAAACTAATTAACATGTATTTTTATCTCATACTTACAGGATGTAAGTATCTAAATGTATCTACAGACCACTATGTTGTTGTTTCTTTTGAGATAAAACACGCTGAAATGAACTGTTGTGATACCTGGTCTCAGTGAAAGGACAATGTTGGACAAAATTACTGGACATTACATCGTTTCTCACTGGAGGTTTCTGAAGTGCGTGTTTAAACGGCAGAGTGATCACAAACCTTGTGAACTTGGCTGAGCTGTTTCAACTCTGGCTGAACTCAAGCTATGGATTACAAGTAAACTCTTAGAAGCTCTGAACAGTTGATACACAGGACTACTGAGAAGGCAGGTCTCTGTGTTTCTCATCACCTCAGGGAATAAAACCTCAGCATGAAACTGAAAACAGCATAATGATTTACTGACTGAAGTTCGATCCTCACATCTCTGTTGGGTTTGAATTAGGTGACATCTGCTTTGTACAGGCAAATTATTTTTAACCATGCATGAAAAAAACACTCGCTCCTCTATTTTGTAATTTTCTTTTAAATATTATTTTTATGTAACTCCTTAACATCCTTAAAATAAAATGAGACTAAATGACAGTTACATTTTTTTAAAACATAAATTTCAATAAAAGGCTCTTCAGGGTTAATACCTAAACATTAAAGTCTAATTGTATTATTATGCATCCAGAATGTTTTGAGACAATAATGTACACCTGTACAACAGTAAAACTGAACAATAATAAGCATTAGGCATGGTACGATTCAGTTTAAGGTATTAAATAGACTTCATTACTCCAATGAAGTACAGTAAGTTAAAACCTGAGTCTGTGAGCAATGAACTATAATTTTGTGGGACCCTTATGTTTTAGATGTAACAATTTGGTTTCTCTTGTCCATCTGTTTTAGTCTTTTATTAGTTAACATTCAATCTTTAATATTTGAGTCATTGTATGTAACACACTAATTCCTCCCACTCCATCTGCTATATTTGGATAATTCTCATCCTGGATTCAACCAACAAAAGGATTGATGAAATTGTGAGAGAGTTCCAGGACTTGAATAACAGTCTATGGTACTCTCAGGAAGAAATAGATAATATAAAGGTAACACAGGTCGTGCATAAAAATGGACTTTGATAAACTGGTAAAACAACTTCATTCCACTCCAACTCAGTCTGATATCCTCCTTGAGCTTCTCGACTATGGTAAATTACTAAAGATGATTGGTTAAAACAAATTGATGGAAAGTTAATGGTGGGTACTGTACTAAAGTTGTAATAAAGTTCTCGTGCCTGAGGACAGGCAGAAGAACTATTGGGGTTCTTTATGATGTGAGAAGCAAATCATCCTCTGCCTTAAATGCAGCTGTCATGACAGAGTCATGATAGACACCATTCATACAGGTCTGAGGGGATCTCGTCACTTTGGGCCCAGGGGAACACTGACACACACTTCAGAGGAAACATTTTGGTAAGTCAGATCACACAGCTCTTATGTGCAACACAATCTCAAACATTTTAGTGCTCATTAGGTTACAAGTCCTACTTAAGTTTGGTGAACTCCCAGTGGTGAATAAGTAATTCTGTAGGTCAGAGATGAGACACACGGCCCTATTCTACAAAGTGCAAAGGAATAAATCAATGAGACATCATAGGCGAGATGACAATAAATATCACATGAGGCAATATTAATTTGTCAACCGTCAGATCGCTAGACTGAGTTTGCCATACTGTTAATACAGAGAGAGCGCTCCCTTTAACATGTGTGGGTGCATTAGGACATTGTGAGCAATATTACAAATCAATGAGCCGACTGCTTTGTGGCAATATTGGATTTGTTTAATGATTTTTGCATCAATGTGCTGGATTAGCCAAAAGCAGACATCCACGTCTGGTGATTTCATCCATTAAAAGTTTCGCAATTGATTTTCCAAAAATTGTACAATATATATTAATGATGTGATATGGAATTGCTGTACATATACGGTGATAGAGGTTTTTATCCATATTGCGCACCCCTGTGAGGTCATGTGTAAAATCCCAAAAAGGTAATCTGCTGAAATAAAAAGAGCAATGGCTGCCTGAAATGAGGAACAAATACATGCAACTAAAAATGTTGGGATTCATGTAATTTTGGAATAAATAAATATAATGTTGAAATATTTTATTAAAAATAGGGGTTACCATTCACTAACATTGGTAATTTGATAACTGTTACGGCGGTGGGTGCCTGTGCTGTTTGTCCCTTTTCCTCTCCTGTCCTCTCTAGCTCTGCCCAGATGTGCTTCATCTGATTGCGAAATGAGGTGCACCTGGTCTGGGACCGAGGTGCTTAAAAGCTCCTGTGCCAGCATCAGAAGACAGACTTCTGGCATGGGGGCTGTTGCGCATCCTGGGATTTTGCGTTGCTGTTGTGTTTAGACTTTGTGTCTTGGTTCTTGTATGTCTTCATGTTAATAAACACCATGGATTTCGTTGTCTTAATTTCTGTGGTTCGTTTGGGTCAGTGGTGGGGTGTTGTTTGCCCCATAGCGCCACCTAAGGGTGGGGCATAACAAATCCACTGAGCCAACAAATCAGTCTTTGTTGTAAAGGAGAAATCCCTGTGTGTTGCACCATGCAGCGTGTTGTATGGTCTTCTTACAGAGAAACAATTACAGCAGGTTATGGCCACCAACAGATTGGGTGATATCACCCCAATTTACTGTGATGGAAACAAAAGGATATGCAGAGCGTTAGGCCAGGGTTGTGCACTGACCTCATTTTGCCCTTGCTTGTCTCTGTGTTGACCCTCCTGCTGCTGCTGACCCCCCCTGGCCAAGGGCAATGTGTATCGGGCTGTCTGCCTGTCCCTGCTGGGCCCAGGTGAGCCCTGGAGCCCCTCCAGGAGCCGCACTAGCAGGAGGTTTACAGGCAGCTCCTCCACCGTCCTGACCGGGACAGGAGCGCGACACTCTGGGCAGAGCAGCTGGGAGTGCGCTTCCTCCTGCCTCTGCAGGCAGGACATGCAGAAAGTGTGCTGGCAGGGCAACACCTTGGCTGACACATCCAGCTGCTCGAAACACAGAGGACATTCCAGCAAGGCCATTAGATCCAGCTCCTCCATTTTAAAAGGGCCACCTCTCTTTGGGGCTAGGGCTTCTGGTACATCTGAAACACTGTAATCCACCATACTGGAAGAGACAAGAACGAAAAGCTAATTCAATGGCAGAAGTTAATTGTACAATGAGAGAGTTACAACATTACTGATCATAGTCCTCCTCTACTGTATAACAACCAATAAAATACTACTCGAAGGTACCACGATAACTTCAAATAGTTTGATAAGGTGGAATTACCAAGATAAGTCAACTTTGTAGTAAACATTACGGCTGCTTGCTTGCAGGTGTCATGTCAGCTCACCTGGCTAAACAGGTAAGACAGCAACAGGAAATATCCGCAGAAGACGAACTATTCCGATATTTACCTCTATAAGACCGAGTACAGAAACATTAAGTACTTACACATGTATCTGCTGACTGCCAGAGTTATATTTGAAGAACGAGGTTGGGAAATGCGTAACTTTCTCGCCGCCGTCGCCATGACGGAGTGCGCTAAAGACGGGACAGTACGACGCAGGACAGGCGCGCGAGCTTACATTATTAGTGTCACCGACCAACTCATTCCGAAAATGATGACGACATGAAACACACCGGTGGAAATTGGACTTAGAACAAACTGGTAACAATCACAAGCAGGCCAACTCATCCGGAACTGTATCGGATTTCAGTGTCACGTCCGACTGAGTTTAGCTAAATTAACCCTTAACAACTAATCAGCTCTGGAATTAACATCGTTAACTTTCACGGCAGGAACATTTGGCAATGTGATTTTAAAAAAAAATAATACACATATGTAAAATATTATAAAAAATGTTGTACATTTCAAGACAACAGTTTAGTAATTTTTTAAATAGTTCTTAAATAAGGATTAATTAAAAACGTTTTCAAGGGCTATTTTACATTATTTAAATACCTCAATTGTTAAATTCTGCAATCTAATTCAGTCTGATAATGGTTTAGGGATATTTATGTATCTTTATTTATATAACTTTTCTGTGAGTAGCCCCGCTTTTATTGATTCAAATGTATAGGAGAAGGGGATATAAAAGCAGAGCGGTGTTTACAGCACTGTCATGTGACACGGTCTCCCTCTGCTGGTGCATTCACTGACTGGCGCTGCAGCTTCACGTGCAAGTACCACCACAGTCAACATGAGGAAAATAAAATCAACCTGAACTCTACCAGACAGCCATCATTCTCCATCACTTTGTTGAACATTTGTGAGAATGTGAGCCTTTGCTGGACATGCAGAGCAGTCACAGTTATTCATTTTCTTTATTATTGTTTGGACTTCATTTGCACTGTCCAAACTCCCAAATTCCCTTTCTTGCATCCCGAGACTAAATAATTTATCCATATTGGCTATGTAGCGAAAGTTCAGGACATCTGTTTGAATTTTTTAAACAAGCATGAATCTTTCATGTCTTTCTTCACGTCAGCAGAACTCTGGGAATTCTAAAAATGTGCATAATGGCTTTTACAGAGAGAGTGAGAGCAACAGAAAGAGAGAGAGAAATTAGCCATGACTTATTTACATGTTCATATCAAAGTTGATACAGGCCCTTCCTCTTCAGCCTCTCACAGGTGAATGGCTCTGGAAGAATAAAGAGGAAGATAAGGATTTTTCTGTATTGAAACGTAACTTCATGATGACTGCAGCACTCTCATCTGTGAGTGATGGATCTTCTGTCATCCAATCAAAGATACAGAGGAGGGAGTGTGGTTGTTTTGCTGCTCAGAGTAGATCAGTGCATATGTGCTTATCAGCTGCTTACAGCCCGACGGTCAGTCTGGCCTCCACTGAGGAGCTCTGGATGTTGTGGGTTGAGGGACAATGTTTCATGTTTCTGATATATAGCCTATGTGATGGAGAGGGAAGGGTCTCCCCGGGGATAGCTCCGAGCTTGGTGTGCTGTCTCTCAGAATATCATTGCTTGTCACAAGTTTCTGTATAAGGAGGAGTGCCTTCTTCTCCAGCTTTCATGTTTTATTTAAAACGCTGTCTTACTCAGAGAGTGCTGCTAACTCATTGAATGTGATCTGTCTCAGCATAGCCTTTCCCTCTTTTTTCGGGTCTCTTTCTCCCCCTCTGTCTGTGGCTGTGTTTGATCATTTGACTGTGGTATATGTGCAGATGTGCTTCACAGTGTATGAGGATGTGTTTTGGCAGTTTAATTTGAACAAGGTGTCAGTCAAAATGCATAATCCTTGTGCAGCAGTTTGATGAGGATTAACCACAAATTGAACAGCACTTTAGGTGCATCAAAGTCACGTAATTAACTTCTCCCTTTCAGAGGGAACTAATCCTCCACCCAAAACTTAGTTGCTGTCATAGTTGCAGCAGTTCCCAGGTGCTGATTAGGTGACTCATTTTTGTTGTTATTCTTTCTATTCGGAAAGATGTATTGAATAGCTTCAGTAAAGGCCAGTTTTCTCTCACAAAGTAAACAAGGTGGGGCTGCAGTGGTGTTCTGTGCAGGAAAAACACAGAGCTCTAGTCAATCTGGTTCAACCGGAACATCTTCAGTTTTTTGGATAACCGTTTGTGCACCTTTTATGCAGGTGAGGTGTCCACTCCCATTGTCTGACAGAAAGTCCAGCTGACAACAGAGTGAGATCTTAATGGCCTGTGGTGTGTTGTCACTCTGGGTCAGCTGAATCAGTACAGACTCCCTGAAAGCCTGGGAATGTAATTTAGGCCGAAAATGTATGCAGAACAGCAGGCAGCCCTCCACCAGGTGCTTTCTTTAACATCCATCCATAAAGCAACTTCGCACTTCTTCCACCCACAGTTTGTTCTGCCTGGTCCTCCTCTGCCAGCAGATTGAATCCTATAAATATTTCATATTTGATAAATAAATGAAACAACCTCTTTTTTTAGCACACTAAGTTGCTCCCCTACCTACGTATGCAGGAGCTTATTATTGCAGCTCTGACATTGTTACAGTCATTGCCTAAATGAGGTTTGGCTCAGGGACATTTTCATTTATTTTTCAAGTATGCATCAGATGCATTCATTCATCTGGTAACAACAGCTTCTGTTCAGTTGGAAGCTATTACTGAGGTAGATTTTAAGATTTCCTAAAGCATTTCCTGAATTAATTTTTTTGTGACCATAAAAGTGTAAAAGTGTCTCAGTGTTTCTGTAGGAGAAGAGTAAATAAACTATTCTGTCTTTTTGCAGGAACATACAAAAGAAGGTACATGCATTTCTGCTTTTCCAGAAGATACCAGAGTGACATCTTAGCCTGTCATGTCATTAATGTCCTCCTTTGACTGTTGGCTCCCTTCATACATGAGTTACATAGGACGTATGCTATACAGCTGCCTTGCTTGTTAGACTGCGGGCGGTGTGCATCTCCGGGTCATGTGACTTTACGCTACACCTCACCTTCGTGTTCATGTCTAAAAGGAACTCAACCTCACTAAAAACACAACCTGAGCGAAGCAGGGCTGAGGGGCAGGACTTGAGCTGAAACACCTGATCACAGCTGAAACACCTGAGCCAGAGTAACGTTTAAGCTTTCCCGTTGCGTGGGTGTTTTTTGTCTGCAGGAACGACGGTGCTGAAGTCTTTTGGTGTGCAAATGCTCCAGCAGCTGTTTGAGTTGGAGATGCGCATGAGGAAACTAAAAATAGGACGTGCACACCTCTGAGCCAGCTGCCTCTTCACTGCCTTTGGGACTGCCTTTGCATCTCCCCTCTCTCCTCTTTCAGTCCTTTTGCTCTCCTCTCCTCTTGCTCAAAGAGTGGCTGTTGTTACCCCACCCCCCCTTACCCCCACCCCTTCTCTACTTTCCTACTTTTCTTAGTCCCTGAATCAGGCCTTGTGTGTCTGACCAGTCCTGTGCTGGCATGAAAGACCTGAAATGGGACACCGCTTCACCTCACTCTGCTCCATTACCGAACCTGATGGGAAACTAGAACACTGTGGCACAGTACAGAAAATGTGAAGTCTCTGTCCCATGAGTCTTGGATCCAATTATTTGAGAAGCACACAGAAGTTTTAATCCATCCTAAATAAAGAATATCTGGTGGTAAAAAGGCTATTAATATCAGAAAATGTGCATTTGAAAAGAATCCTAGAAAAATGGCAAACATTTTTGTATTCCAAGGTTGGCGGGACATCAAGTATGCCTTGGTGCAGTTGGAGCTATATCTTTTGTACTCTCTTCCTGTTTAATAATCTTTTCCATCTCAACAGACAAACTTCTCATCTGACTTCTGACAATGGTCATTTTGGCATTTTCTATAATGTTTTTGCACAACAGTGTAAACGAAAAATTCTGGCAACACACACTCTACATTTCTTTTAAACTGAAAAGACCAAAACTAATTCAACCAGCAACCAGTTTTCCCTGTGCAGCTGAAGCCTGAGCTTTTTCCATGTTGTCCAAAAACTATTCACCATTGCAGCACCTTTTAACTGGTGACCTGTATGTTCCAATCATAATCGCCAGACAAGAACGTCAGTAATGGACAGTTCTGCAAAACCCCAGATTATACTGAATAATTATTTTCCTTTTTGTAATATCTGCACATGGCAAGTACAGTATGGTTAATATTAGGGAGAAAATGTTTTTGATATGGTTGGGGCTAGCAGCCAACAAGGCTCTCTTCATGAAAGTTGGGACTTGCTACACATGCATCAACACCCTTCCTTTCACCTCGCTTAATGAAGGGCACACAACTTCAGGCGTTGGTACTGAATGTTGAAATTGAATGTTAATCGTGAGGCGCAGAATTCTCCAATGTGGACGTAATTTGTAGGAATATTGAGCCACTTCCTTAGGCGTAGGCATTGTAGTTTATTTTGAGTCAGTCCCTCAGAGACTGTCCTGGCACCAAATGTTTATTCATCCACGGCTGAAAATAGATCCCAGCAAATACACTATTTTTGTTACAATAAGCCAAGCAGGAGGAACAGAGGGAGGACCCAAAATGCAGACACTGAAGCGGAGCAAGTGCCATTCAGAGAGTTTAATGAAAACAGAAAACTTTCACCAGATACTGGCAGGCAGAGAATCCATAATCCAAAAGGCAAACAAGAAATCCAACTGGCGAGATCCAGGAGCAGGGCCGGCCGATAGCACAAGCTTTGTTAAGGGCCACAACCGCTGGGGGTGCACCGATCAGCCTTTGTGTTCTTTTTTGTTTTATTTTTTATTAACAACATGATAATATACAAACATTCAGGTAGAGAATAAAAGCACATGCAAATCAAATTTCAATGGCACAAATACATATGAAGAACATAAAATGAAAAAATTAAGAGTTGCCTGACTGGCTGTGTAGTCATGGTAACGCAGCAGCCGGCATTGTGGGTAACCTGGGTCAATATGAGTCAGCTGGTTAGTGCAGCAACAAATCAATCTCATAACTTAATTTGATGAACCGACTTAGAGTCAAGAAGCACAAATGGTTCCTAAAAGAACACTTAGGTGCGGCAGAAGAAGAGAAAATTGGAGATGGAAAAAAAGAACACAGAATAAAGGTGTGAATCTGAGTTGTGTTTTGAATGAAATCGAATTAAAAAGAACACAGTCACAGTTCATTTTAACCTGGCAAGCTGGCTAACAATTATAAATGCATTATAACATTTAGATGCTGATTCTTTAGAACATGCTTTTTGTCACTACTTGCTAACGGTAGCAAACCCCCTTGTTTGTAAGGCTCGCTTTGCTTGTTACCTGCCTACCATTGTTTTCTTGCAACATTAAAGTTGTGTTTTTTGAACAAATTAAGCTGAACTTAGCCACAATAATTTTAACCTGCCAAGCTGGCTAGAAGGTCATGGATGTATAATTAATTTTAGCTGAAACGTTTTTCATTATAACAAGCTGGATTTCTTGCCATTTGCTTTCTAGCTACGTTAAATAGTATTTTTGTGGATCATATGGACATATTTGGATAATTGGATAATTTGCATATTTAGATCAATTGCACTTGTTGTGTGGTTGATAAATAGGCCTGGAAGATACATACAATTATTATATACCTATGTAATGTCAGTCAGACAGTCAGTCATTTTCTACCACTTGTTCCCGTTGGGGGTCGCGGGTAACTGCCTATCCCAGTAACTTCAGGCCTTAGGTGGGGTACCCTGGACAGTGGCCAACTCGTCGCAGGGCTGACACATAGACACACAACCATTCATTCTCATTCATTTATCCACTATAGGGTCAATTCCTATGTAATGTCTTCCAGACTATATTTAAAAAACAATAATAATCATTTCAGGGGCGTTACTGAAATATTTTGGAGCAACCTCCGCTGCAACAGGAACATTTACCTTTTCAGCTGACATGACTGGGACATCATCCTCTGACGAGACTACTGCTGCAGAGGTCATAACAGAGGTACCACAGCCTTCTACATCCTTCGCCAACGTGACTGTATCTGCAGATACTTTGCAATTCTTAAGTATTTCTTAACTTCTCAAATTCTAATATATTTTAATAAACATTGTTTTCAAATAAAGTTAGAGATTTGTTGATCATTCATTTGTCCATCTCTATCGTGTGTGTCTGTGTGTGTGTGTGAGTGTTCATTCAGTTACGAGCAGTTTGTGAGATTTGGTGGTTGCGCTGGGAGTATTTTGGGGCCACAAACAAAATCTTGTTTAGGGCCACCAAAATCCTAGGGCCAGGCCTGTCTAGGAGAACACACTCAGTCCAGCACTGAACAAAGGAAGGACACATACTTAAATACACTCAGGCAGGGGAGACAAGGAGACACAGGTAAAACCAACTGGCACAGGTGAAAACAATCAAAGACAGGAAGCAATACCCAGCTGTGTTAGGAAATTACTAAACCTTTTTTTTTTTAATGAAACTATACAGTTGTGACCCCTTTTTAAAGATTTATGTCAGTAGGAATAAATGAGCTTGGGACTGAGTAGAGTAGGAAAGTCTGAATGTATTGAGAGATGGAGTACCCCATTGTTGGTTTTTGTCATTTCAAGGTATTTCTTGACAATAGCCAGCTTTATCTTTTAAGTAGAGCAACACACCAAAAGGCTTTTGTACTTGCAATTCTGCAGAGCATCAATTCAAAGGTGAAGCAGCATTACAGACAAAGATTTGGTTATTTTCCATGAAGGACAAAAATCAAGCAGGCCTGTCCACATGTACGCCACTTGGCCTATGAATAAGAAAAGAAGCAGCCTCTATTTGTCATCCCTCAAGACTGTGAACAGGAAAATTCTCTTTCAAAAAGTAAACGCAGTAACATGATTATTATGTCTTGCCGGATGTGTGTGGATGATGAAAGTAATTCACATCTGAAATGACTGGCCGAGTTTCCTTCACTCATCTCCTGTGGAACAAACCTCTTCAATCACACCCTTTGATGTGCTTTTGTGTGTGTCTAATTCCCATTCAGTAGGCAGATACATGTGTCACACTGTTTGCTTGGTATCAATTTTAGAGAAGGACTTGGAGCATTCAAAATAGGTTACGCAACCTCTTCCTTTCTCTTTCTGCCTCATCGTTATTCATGCACATCCGTTACAAAAGCACATCTGTGATACTGTTACTGCTCATGAAATTACCTGTTGGCCCCACCCTAAGATGGATGATTGGAAAAATGACGGTTGAAGATTAAAGAAAAGGTCAAAAAAAAGTTTAAAATATTAAAATACTGGTAAAGCTCTTCTGTCAGTCAAGCTCCGCTATCGTGTGACATTCTTCAATAAGTGGCGGATGCGGTCATGGCAGTGACGAAAAGTGTGTCAGAAGTGATTAAGGTGACACTGAGTGAAATCTAGAGGCCAGATCACGACTCCTATTAAACCGTGGAAATAATCTTTGCCGCACAAAACCGAAGAAATGTCACCAGTCCCTTGGAGGGGTTTTACACATTTGCTCAAGGCTCTCTCTCTCTCTCTCCAACACACACACTTACACAGTGGCAGTAACTGAATACTGTTTTGTCATACTCACTTTTCTCACCGTGTTTTAGCAACACCATAAGACTGAAAGGTGGATTTCTAAACACTGCATGTGTGTTATTTTCCTGCAGAATAACACACATGCATTATGATCCTGTAGTGAGCAAGGAGTCCTCTTTTAAGTCTCGTCTCTATTTCATCGAGGAGCTCTGATCCTGCTTGGCCAGGTCTCTAGTCTCCTTTATCTAAAGTTAATCACACAGCAGACCTGTCCCTGACTCATGGCTGGCACCCAAACTGTGGATTTATCACACACATACTCACTCACAGGGCAGCTCAGTATCACCCAACGCCTGCACCCTGCCCTTAACACTCGTTATTCCTCTTCTTTCACCTTGACTTCACTTACTTGGGCCCGACCTCTTGTAACTTTAAGAACGACTGTCCAGATGTTGATATTTCACCCAGCAAAATGAGACTTCAGGCCATAAAACAAACGATAGTAGTATAGATTTAATCAGTGTCACTAGTGAGGCTAAGCTTTGGTTCAGCTGTATAAGAAGCTTGTAGGTTAAAACCACATGAGTAAACTGTTGGATTGTGGACTATGATAGACTGTGGGCCGTCTTCATGAGGGTGACTAATTAACAGTTCCCTAATTTGGAAATCAGTCATTCTTTGGTGTAGAAACAGGCTGTGATTTAACACCATAATCAAAATCAAACCCAATCACCCAGGCTTTCAGGGTCTGCAGGATTATTTTTGAGTTTGTTGCCATGGCAATCAAATCCATCCCATAGTGGAATTTCCAGAGTGTAGTGAAGGATTAGATGGTGATGTCAGACATCTGTGTCAAATCCTTCTCCAGCTCATTTCAGCCATTTGTCATGGTCTTAGATGACAGATGACAGCCTGACACTACCAGAGGAAGTGAATGTACCGCAGCTCCATGATGAGTTTCAAACTCTTGTTTATACCCCACTTCCTTTTCCCGTCTCTTGGCTCCCAACTCCCTATCCCTCCCCCTGGAGGTAATTTGGCCTTTGAGGTAAATACCATTTGTTTTGTGGCGTTCCTATGATGGCTGAATAATGGCTTGAAGTATGTGGCCAAATGAGAGTCTGAGGCCGGGGATGGGAGTAATCTCGCCTTCTTTCTGAGCGGTGACATGGGCCAATAGAGATTAATGAGAGTGTGTGGGTCTTAACACTTTCATTGCTACAAGAGAAACAACATCTGCTCTGGTCTATGCTTACACTTTTTCACTTGCAAAGCAGTCATTTACTGGCCCTAAAGCACTACACAAGTCTTGATAAAAAAGAAGAGAGTACAGATGATATTGTAGCCAGGATTTTAGAAATACTCAGGTTGTGAATCCAAGTCCCCCCCCCCCCCATCACAACCATCCCTCACCCCTCAGAAAATTCATATTGGAATTTTAGCCAGGCTATCAGCATTTTGACGGTAATATTGGTCTCTCGGGCCACCACTTTGATTCATACGGAAGAATCTGGATGGAAATTTGGTACAGACATTCATGGTCTCGAAGACGATGAATCCTACTGCCTATGGTGATCCTCTGACTTTCCTATTCTTACCACAAATACCACAAATATAGAATGATATCCATGAAATTTGTTACAGATTATTCCCCTCATGATGATTTGCATGAACTTGGTGATCCCTTAACTTTTTCTCTAGCGCCCCCATCAGGGCAAACGTTCAATGTTTCCATTACTTTACTATTATCACCAAATACGTGCAAAACTAATATTCCCATTAGCTTCAGCGCTGTACTTAGTGTTTAGTGATATTGTTGCCAATGTTTAGGATGCTAATACGCTAAACTAAAATGGTGAACACGGTAAACGTCAGGACGTTAGCATTGTCAATGTGTAGCATGCTGTCGTTAGCATTTAGCTAGTTTGTTAAAAAAATTATTTTCACAGGCTTTATTTTAACTCAACACTGCAAACACTGGAATATTCATGAGCAGAATTTATTCCCTGAATTTCAAATTTCCAGGCCTGATATGCTTTTAAATCCTAATCTGTGCAGATATGTTTAGTGCACTGTTGATAATCACAGAGCAATGGTAGCAGGACAGCCGATGTGGATGCAACTTGCCCACCATCTGCCTGCAACATTTAATCTCTGGAAGGATTAATCTGGTACTCCATGGGTAATATGAGGGGTTTCTTACATGCATAATGCACTCCCCTTTGTAAAAATATTCAGTGATACCCCTAAAAAATACATCCTGCAGACCTGGAGGGTGACAATGAGATAATTACTTCTCCAGAGAGAAAAATGCTGTTTAATGAGTGTAGCTGGGAAATAAATATATTTGGCATTAATATGCGGCTTCTGTTGTGTAATGCTATACCCCCCCATCCTTTAAAAACAACGGATTATCACTGAAAAGAAGATTGGATTACATTCAAACAATTCTGACAGAGACAATCTTCCTCACTGTGGGTTTGTATGCCACATGATAGTCGCCCCCCAGCCGTGATTCACTCCAATATGAAACCAGTTTCAATAACAGAAAATTCATCAGATTTTTTTGTGAGAAGTCCGATCCTCCAACAAAGATGTTTGTTCTATCAGTGAGTTTTAAGGAAGTCGGGTGGAGGATTTGTTTGGTTAAACCTGAACCCCCTCTATTGCTATGCAATTATTTCCTTATGCAGTAATAGCTCTGTAATGCATTCAGAGCACGGTTTCTCCCTAGGCTCTCGTTAAAAGGCATGAAAGAAATTAACAGCGAACAGAGTCTTTATCTTGCTTATATGCTAAAAAGGGTTACACATATGGAAAAGTGCTCTGAAGCTATTTGAGGATGTTTTATAAAACAACAACACCGCAAGGTATGGTTCAGGCATGCAATTCTAATTGCACAGCACTGGGAAAATGTTGGGAGGAATTAAGACAATGTTGCCCTACTGATTATTTAATTAGCTGAGTACAGCACATTATGACTGTACAAAATCTGGCTAAAAAGAAAAGTGAAATCTTTACTTGAGTATAATAACATCCTGACAAACTCCATCATAAAATTCACAGTATAAAAGGTTCTTCAGCCTCCTAACAGACAAATATAAGAAGATGAGTAAATCCTTGTCCATTCTCCCATAACATCATAACTGTTTACCTGTCCTGCTGTATTCATTGCCTGATATCATAGCTCACAGACAATCAGTGATTATTTTCCAGATTTATGATACAGTGTCCTACAGTATTTTATCCTCTGCAATATACTCAGTTCTCTTCCTTTGATTTATAATAGTCGCTGTCCTGCTCCGCAGCACACACCACTGTGAGCTCCTTTACACTGTGGTGTAGCAGCGCTGATCAGTAGCCCTTGGAGGTGATTTATGAGCAATGGGATTTCCGGTCAGAACAGCTTAATTGAGCCTGTATATTCTCCAGAGCAGTCCTTGAGAAAAGGATAAGGTAATGAGGGGGAAAATGACGAGTGGAAGACACTTTTGCTGTAAATCAGCCTCCTTACAGCTGCTAAGAGGAAACGTTTAAAAAAAAACATTAAGTACGCCTGCACAAATGCTGTGGAGCTTCAAGTTCACTTGACTGACCTCATAACAAGGATCTCTATTGCGCCCTCATTTCTCTCCCTTTCTTCAGCCACTGGTGGACCCTTTGTCCCAGCGGGAGCCCACATAAGTAAGGGTGGGTCCACACTCCTCCATTCCTTGTGTTTAGCACCTGGATTCAGATTTCTTTGTGCAGTGCAGAAGGCTGAATGGATCCCACAGTGCGTTGGAAGAATATCCAAGAATTTGTAGGGCTGCACAGATAATACAGATAACTAATGGTAATGCTGACAGTGGTTTTCTAAGGAGGTGAATGATGGTGTGTTCGGTGTTGTACCTCAGTCCTGGCGCCAGAGCAGTGAGCTGAGGGAGGAGATGGGGCGCCAAAGGAGTGCAAAAGTAGACTCACTGTGGAGTCAATGCCTGCTGAACTCAGCACTATTGACTGACACCTGTCACTGCAGTACATAGATATAGATGTTTGGTTTTACTTGCCTGGTTTTTGAGATCTCCATCTCTGAGATTTTGGGTTTTGTTTGTGGTGCTCACAGCATTAAAATCAATAACTCACATGTCATTCCCTCGTTATCCTGAATAATCCACAGGCCTAACTGTCGACAATTTTCAGGGGTACTATTTCTTCAATAGAAAGTAGTTCCGAAGAAACCAGTTCACAGATGAGTCTGTCAATTCTCCAAAAGAAATAGAGCAATATTATTGGAAATGGATGTTTTTATTGCATTTTTAACATATATTTTTCAGTGCTCTAAGCAACACAAACAAAAGTGTGTTCACCTTCATTGTATTGAAGTGGCAGCATAAATCTCAGAGACAGATATCTCAAAATCAAGACAAATAAAACTAAAACTGACGGCATGACTTGATAACATCACAGGTAAGTGAGAATGTTTTTTTTTTGTGGTTTGGGTGAACAGTCTCTTTAAATTTGGTCTGCATGCTAATGGAAGCCTCTCTCTGTATTTGCATTCTAGCGGGGAAGTCCCACCATGCAGGATATCACTCCCAATTTTCTCCAGGAGGTGATGGTAATGACATGCACTGTGGTTTTGTCATTTCTTCCCCTGGATTCATTTGTAATCTTTTCTATTGGTATTTCCACACATTGGACTTGGCAGAATCAGGCCAGAGTCAGGCCCCAAACATGCTCAAAGGTTGTAAATTGGCTTCCATTTCTCTAACTATGTCCCGGCAGGCTCCTCATGAAGAGTATGAAGTATGTAGGTTTATGTTTAACCACAGCTCACAGCACAAAGTGGCTTAAAAGGGAGTAGAAAGGAGAAATTGACAAATTGACCCTGTTAACGGTCAATAAAGCCTATAAAATATGTTTATAACAAATATACAAATGAAGTGCCACTGGGTTTCCAATGGGAAAACTGGGTTCCAGAGCTGGGACACTAGAATGGGAATGTTCTGCTGTGATTAATTATCTAATTATTTTCCCATTAAAAAATTAATTCATATAAGTATCTTCTGGGCAAACCAGTATGAGCCATTGTAAGATTTTCAGCGAGCCAAAAGCATTTGCATATGATCATTATCTGTCTTTTTTTCAGAGTGTACTGTAGCATAGTCCTGAGAATACCCTTCTTTGCCACCATGATGAACAAATATGCAAATAGCAAAGATGTAAACCTCAGGAGAAAGGTCTCCCAGTTAGTCAGCCACATTTCCATTCACTTTCCCGGTGTTTATAAAACTCTGAGATGTCAGTCATCTAAAATTAGATGAGTGAGCATAAAAAACATGTTAGTCTTGGATATTTATGGAGACGTGCTGCAGGCAACAAGACCTCTCCCAGTAAGAGTTTGGTTATGTTTTCAGAAGAAAGAGATAAATTGCATATTTCATCTCTCTATTCCAGATGTCAAGCTTAGCAGAAATCTTCCTTTGACTGCCTTGATAAATCCAGACATCTTCCACATTGTAACAACACCGGTTATCACCTTGGATTTAAAACGTTAGGGAAAGTGAATTACAGTCTCTTATATAAAACAGAGCCTAATCCTTATTATTATTCATTGTGTGAAAAATCAAATCCTGTTTGCTACGTTTTACATCATGCCTCTATTATTACATGTATGAATAATAGTCTTTTCTGGTCGCCTAATATCTGATAAGCAGAGTAGTAGAATTACTCCTCAGGCTTTGCAGTAATTTTCTAATACAAGGGCAGTAATTATGCTGTCAGACTTGTCTCATGCAAAAGAAAGCTGTTGTGGGAAATGCAAGGCCTGCCGGATAATTGAGGGCGGTTAGCGGTGGCAGAGATGTTTTTTGATTGAAGATTTAATGTTACTTTGCATCCTAGAGGAGGATGTTGGTTATCGACCGTCTATAAAGACTGTAAGGCCAGGGCCAGGATCTGGGGCTATTGATCTGTAAGGAAAGCAGAGTGGCAACGGCTGTGTTCAGGTGGTTCTGTGGGATAGGCCAGTAAGGTCACCTGGGCTAGGCCAGGCCAGGCAACGCCATGATGTTGTGTATATTTGATTTGCAAAAAAAGATTCATTGATTTTTCATTGAGGTATAAGGATTCAGATCGTGCTAAGTGCAAGGTGAAATGGCTTCCAAAGCGTATCTGGTTTTTAGAGACGGGGAAAGGGGCATTGGATTTCAAACTGAGAGATTTCATGCTGTGTTCTTGTTGAATGGAGGCTGAGAGGAAGAGATATGGCTCCAGGTGCAGAGTGGAGGAGAGGAAGAACGGCCACTATATCCCTGACAAATTCATCATGTTACAGTCCCCTTCCAGGTTTTTGCTTTTTTATTCTCTGCTGGGGTTTTAAGAATCTAATGCCCTTCACATCCTAACCTATATCTCTTCTTAGTTAAATAGCAGCTAAACAGAAACTTAAAAAAAGCCCTAAGATTATTTAAAACTTTATTTTTGTAACATTGGTGTAGGCTGATGTCTTTTTCTGACCAGGATTATAGTTGCCTTCGCTGACAAAGGTAGAAGGGCTATAGCCCTTATAGGCCTACTTATAATCTGATTATTGTCATATACATTTCTTCATAAAGAGCTAAATGTATCACCAAGCTCTAACAAAGCTTTTTTCCTTTGAACTTTGTGTTGTAGGACACTCACCGTCTCAAGAGATAAGCAGTTTTAAATCTATCATCACAAGGGCTGTTTATGGGGTTGCAGCAATATGGTCCCCAAGCCTTACTCCTTACGGATGCAATGTGGCGACACTGCAGAAATCTGTTTGCTAAATATAGTGCTTTCTATAAATGGTGCTTATGATGCACAGCTATGGTTCCTGTTTCCTTGCGATCCTCTCAAGAGGATGAGGCACACATTAAAATGTCAACAAGAAGAGATCTATTTCACTTTTTAAATGATGCCAGTCTTGCCTGGGGTTTGTTGGGTGGTTGGCTGGTGAGGGTGGGTGCAACACAACACAAGACCTTTTGTTTTCAGCCCACCAGAGCGTCTTTATCTGGAGAATCCCAAAAATCGCAAACCAAACTATTGTGGTAACATGCAAAATCCTGTCGCCTCTGACCAGAGAAACACAGGAATATGCTGCTGTCACTGGTATTTTTAAACCTGGGTCTAGTTGTGGCAAGTAGGACAAATAGGTCATGTTAACTTTGCACTCGCCACTTCCATTGTAGAAATTCATAATGCAACTCCAGCAAAATAACATATATCCAGCGAAGCAGCACAAGCCTCCTAAAGCTTCCCAAATAAGCTTAAATTTTACATAAACAAACAAAAATTAACACAGGAGTTAGCCACCTGAATTAGCTGATTAGCTAACTGAATATGGATTTACTTGTGGGCAAACCAGCTGTCTAACCAATCCAGACAATGTAGGAGGTGGGAATTTCCCAGCATTCCAGGTGAACGACTTCAAACGTAAACAAAAAACATGGCTGACCGTGACAAACTGATGTTTCTTTGGCAAGTGTAGGCCGACACACAATTTTAAACTCTCAGCACTGCAGCCGCCTTGAAAATGTAAACGAAACAGAGGAGGAAACAACGACGCACGAAAACACATGACACTTTTTATGGCACTTGGATATTCGGAAACCTATCTTAATAATTCATTCATTAGCCTAATACAATACTGTAGTCTACAAATATAGGCTACATCCTACCCAGCCTCCTATTGTTTGAAATGTAGCCTAATGTTCACTTCCATGGGTGCTGTTGTTGTTGTGTGACATCAGACAACTGCTTCTTCATGAGTACGTGAATTTGCTCCGAGTTCACAAGTAAGAACTCCAACTTTGAGTGGCGTTCTAGTGTACTTTTTCTAGTAGGAGCACAGAAGTTTTCGAGTTCCAAGTTGTCTGCAACCCAGTATTAGTGAACAGTTAGTTATGAGGAAAAGACCCAGGTTGAAAGAAACTGGAATTTCCATGTATATCAAAATGTTCGGATGGTCGCAAGAAGGTCCACTATGAATAAATACAATTCTTACCCATTTATTAGCTTTTTTGCACACTTACAATCAAGGCTTAGTCAAATATCCATTGACATTATATACTCTACCTACACAACATCATCTATCCAACACATAATGACTACAGTGGACAAAAAGTTTTACAATGGCAAACAGATCTAGGCAGTGCTTTCCTCATTTAAGTTAGTCTCAGTCATAACACACAACTTTTACCCATCACACAAAACAATGAATTGAAAGTTTGTTTGATATTGCATAATTATGCTAAGGGTGAAATGACATGCAGTGCCGACATCAAAGCCTACTATAAGTATATGTGTTATCAGTGGAGTAGTAGTGATATTCCATTGCTAACTCACAGCACCATCTGGCCACATCCATTTAAAAAAAAAATACAGCTATTGTGGGCAATTGCACATGTGATAGGCTGATGAATTGAAATGATGTTGCCCCTGAGGTTGCATTGTTGCTTCAATTAGTGATAGTAGCTTTTAGTACACCTGGCTCCCGGATCTCTGAAGTGAGAACAGGGTTAGTGATGTAAGACCCAACAGGAGTAACCTGATTTACACATGTGCATATCATACACAACGCTGTGCATACTTTACAAATCAAGGACTCACACTTCCTTGTACTTTGTGTGCTCCGCTAGTCATGCTGGCGGGAAAGTGGCCATAGTTTTTTTCTAATACAGTATGTGTCTTAGAGGGTGCAGTCTATTGCCTATATGCAGTTAATACTCTTCATCGGTGGTGAAATCATACTACCATCTCTCCTTCCCTTTCTTCTTTCTTCTTCACACTCATATTTAGAGACGGTACTTTCTTAGGAGCTCTGATTGCCACATGTACTTCCTCTCCGGGAAGTGATCAGGAATCCTAATTCGCCGGAAGTCCTGGATGCATTTCTCCATCTCCTGCTCTGGAGTCAACTTCTCCTTGTTCGCTTTCCTCTTTGCAGCCTCTCGCTCTCGGACCCCAAAGGTTCTCACGCGAAGCATGTCAGTCTTGCGCCGCATCTCTGCCTGCTGCAGCATGTGCACTGGTCCTTTAGGCATAGGACGGTCCAGCGTCTGGATGTTGGACTGGCGTCTCACGGGGCCACAGATCACAGTTCCTTGAGGGGAACTGGCCTCCGACTGGGTCTCAGAACAGGAAGTGGAGAGCTCATTGAAGGAAGTGCCGCTCTCTCCCTCACGTTCGCTTTTGTGGCTCTTGCAGCAGCAGTCACAGTGAGAGGACAACCACCTTGAGGGCCCACCTAGTAAACACACATAAAAAAACACTTTTGTCGGTTTTTATGTTGCAGCAAGACCCTCTCTCGTCCAGAAACGCACTGTAAGCTAATGTCCCAGCCGTCTGTATAGTGACAGATTCAAGTTGTAATCAAAAGAAACAGCTGCACTGATCAAGCAAATACTGACAAATGCCTACACAGCAGTTTCAATGTCATACAAATATCTTTAAACGAATATCAGAGGAGTGTGTGGGGGTATTTAGGGGAGTACAGATGTAAGAACATGCAAGTTATTGGCTTTGACATTTAATTGCTGAATCTCAAAGAGCTGGTGGGCTGTGCATTGCGTCCTCTGATAAGAGCTCAGTTCAGTACGTCTCCCTAAAAGACCTTTCCCATTTCCCAAGGCAAGGCTTGTCTCGGAGCCAAAGCAATCTGCTTTGCAGTCGCAGTTTCTTATTAGAACTGCAACCTGACTGCCTTGTATTAAGAAGGTGGTGTATTATTTTTGTATTTTCAGATCACTCAGTCAAATAAGTCGGCAAGGTGCTTTTTACCTTTAAGGAGGCAACAAGGTCGAAAAAGCAGGTAAACACAAAGTATAATTTATCTTCAGTGGTAACAGAACCAGGTCAAGTGAATAGAGGAGTGAATGACCTCCTGTCATGAAGTTTGGATGAGAAATAAACCAGGTAGAGGATTTTAGTAGTCTTCATTTTTCCACCTGTACCTACTTCTTGCATCTCACATCCTCCTACACTGCTAATTATGAACCAGAAATACTGTACTGTACCGCCTGCTGGCTTGTGGTGTATTCAAGTAAAGACAGTAAACACTCCAGCTGTCTTTCATTTCCAAAAATATCCCTGAACTATGGTCTCATTTAGATGTACTAACAGGTAGAAATCTGCTGAAAACTGCTGTGCTCACTGTAATAAACAATAATGTATAAGAAATAAACTAATGCACACAGACTCTAAAAACCTCCTAATGGCTTTTTCAAATGTGATGATACAGACTCAATAGCAATGATATCTCAGAGGGAGCAATAATTTGTCCATTACCTCCTTCCAGTGCATGCACCAATTTATACTGAACAGAGTTCAAGGGGATTTTAACCTCTCTGAGCGCACTGTAATAATGACCTTATCTCTGGTGCGATGGTTGCATTTAGCTGATAGTGAGAGAGTCACTAACAGCTTTTTAATGGCTAATCCATGAGTAAAGAGGTCAATCAGCGCACCAATTTCCCCCTGGTAGAAAATGAATCTAGCTGAATCCGGCAGACAGGCAGGCCAGGCAAATGGATTCAGGCGCTTTAGCAAGGAGGATCAAGAGTAGGGAGGCTGAGCATTGTTTCTAAATGGATGGATGCTGTGGTCCAGAGGGGGCAAAGCCGTTTAGGAAACTAACCAACACCCAATAATAGCATCATAAAATGTTCAGGTTATGCAGGGGAATGAATTGCATTAAAGCCACTGACAGGCTGAAAAGCACCTGGGCTTTGTTTTATAGAACAATTTGAACATGGAAATGGCTGTTGCCATATACCCTGTAATGCAAAAACTAATGTGTGTAAGAACGCAACCACAAAGTTGTGTAGTGTCAAGCATTGCTGTCCCCTTCAGAGCCAAAACAGGAAACGACTAAGGACCTTGTCAGTCATTCTGGGGTATGAACAAGTGGGTGTGTATAAAACCCTTTGGTATCTTTTCAGGGAAGCCATTGATTGCAATGTGTTTTTCTCAGATCTATAGAGCCCGTCTAAGAGATCATATTCCAACCACATTAAAAGACTGGGGCTGGTCCTCAGACCAGACTCAGGCTGTGTCAGGCTGCCCAACTCTCATAAATAGCAAAGAGAGCGGGAGTCTGCATAGAGGCATGCAGGCGTGTCACACGAGGTGTCCTCAAACTCCTCTACATCTCTTATGAAACCAGGGATGTTTATCTTCATGCCTGAGAGAGGTCAGAGCTTTATGGAAATTCAACTGCCTGGATATTAGATGAAAATGATACGTTTTTACCCATTACAAGATTCTACATGGCAGAAAAGTAGGACACAATGTGGAATAAAGGCAGAGGCCTCTGACAAACTAAAGTTCAAATGTCAGTGGGTTTATTGCCAGACATTAGCGTGTATGTTTTTATCTGTGCCGCTAAACTGACTCATCAAGGGTGTCTGATGATTATTCCTGTAATGACAGGGCAGCTCTGTGCTTCAGTTGCAATCTGAGAGACACTCGGCACAATCATACGCTGCAAGTTGAGAGACAAAAAATAAATAAAGAAGAACAAGAAAGACTCATCACTCAGCTATTTCATGTTGTTATTGCACATAACCAGGAGGCCATATCGCAATTTATTTCAGATGTGGACTCAAGTGACCCAAAGCTGTCTGCTTTTCAAATTTGAGTCTCAGCAGTGATGTGAACTGCGCCCTCAATCTAAATAAATGAAAATAAGTTTTGAACACAAAGCTGCTGGAGTCAGACAAAATAAACACTTAACTTTAGAATTTTGGAAATAAACATAGCCTACTTGCTCCTTTTTTTTGCTCAAACACAACAAAATCCTGTGAGGCCGAATGGTGTGAATCTTCTTCAAATGCTTCAGTTGCTGCTTGGTTATAGTACAATAATATTCTCTGGCCAAGATTTAGGCAGAAAAATAATTGAGTATCAGCCCTGATTAGCTTGGTGGAAAAAAAGCTATATGTATTATTGGTAATATTGCCTGATGGGTTAAATATGCACATTAATTCAGCCAGGGAGTTAAGCTCATATGAGTGGAGACGCTCTGATCTTAGACACACTCTTACATTCTCCAGCTCACATTGCCAGTTACACAAATATTATTTTATTCTGCCACTGCCTCAGGAAGAGTGTAGTTTACATGCTTGTTAGCTCACAAATTAGGCCAGTGTATCCTTGCAGCAGAAAAAAGGCTTGTCTTGTAAAGGCAGTGACCATCCTTACAGGGCGAGGGAAATCCATTTCATCAAGTCGTATTTGCTGCAAAAGTATCACTTCAGCAGTTTGTGTCCAGTCTAACTGATGACTGCAGCCATCCTCTTGCCAGGTATAATGTCTATAATATCTGCATACAGGTTGAATTTGTCAATATGAATTACCTCCACACATTCAGCCTACACTCTGCTGAAACAACCCTCATCAGCAGCAGTGATGAGAAAGAGCTGGAGAGGAATAGTCGGGGTAACCCATGGAGTCCCAACAAGATTTACATAACCTAACTCAAGGACACTTTTACTCTCTCACAGAGCCATTGCTGACCCAACCCAAATGATCTGCTTTCCATGGGGAGAGTGACAGCTTCACTGGCTGATTATTAATGAC
The DNA here is from genome assembly GCA_011952105.1 of Coreoperca whiteheadi. NCBI lineage: Eukaryota > Metazoa > Chordata > Actinopteri > Centrarchiformes > Sinipercidae > Coreoperca > Coreoperca whiteheadi. The sequence goes on from CM022490.1 coordinate 12,885,557, forward strand.
AAGCGGGGGCTGTCTCCTCCCAGAGTCAGAGGGTGGCTCTCCGCTGAGTGTCTGCCTGACAGGGAGATGAACAAGCAAGGCAGACAGACTGAAATGTCTATATTAGCCTCTCCCTGTAGGCCTGTCCCCTGACCCAGAGCCACACCCATCCACTGCACAAGCACTGATGAGAAAGCAAGAAGGTATCCTGCGTATTCACCGAGCTCCTGTCATCATCTAAATGATACTTCAAGAGGCCAGAGGAGAGAGAGGGGTGGTGGAGGTGGGGGGTCCCTCGCCCCGTCAAGTAGGTGATATTTAAAGAGTCACATCTAAATAAAGTGCATGTAACACTAAGCTCAAGCATCAGATCCCCTTTGAATTTCTCCATCACAAACTCAAAATGCAACAATTCTTTTGGACAAACTTCAGCATCTACAGTAGACCCCGAAACATCTGTTCATTGGCTCTTTACACAGGCTACCTTGCACCCTCAGAAAGAGCCATGCTGACCTCTTGTGTACCAACACACGAGATCCCCTGTCTTTAGAAAACTCTCAGCCCTGCCCACATTGTGAGTTCAACCATCCAAGCCATTACGTGTCTCTAGAAATATCATTAACGTGTTAGATGTCAGATGGTAAGAGCTGTTATACCTGTTCTTCAACAGCTACAGAGTGAGGACATAGGAGAACCAGGGTTTAAAAAAAGATGAAGACAGTATTCAAATTATGGCTAAATAAAATGCTATTAACTAGGTTCTAAGTTTCTGTTCATTTAAAGGAACATACTCAAGGTTTGGGTGGGTAATCCATCAAAGTCTATTAAGTATTTTTACTTGTCAAAATTGCATTATCAGTCACCTCAGTAATGAAGTTACTAGCAGGGACTGTTCTGAAAACTCTCCTAGCTGGTGCGTTCAAGGACACTCCTGACATCTGTGATTTGTGAATCAGCAGTCACACTACAATGTACTGTAAATATTTAAATACTGAAAATCAAACCCAGATGACAATCAATAAGCCAGAATTGACAGTGTGAGAGGCTTCGTGTGAATTAGCTTGTTCCATGCACGTCAGGGTTATTATTTAGCACCTGAGTCCCAATTTGGGAATGTTACAATCCCCCCAATCCTTGCTTATAACTGATTTATTGAGCAACAAAAACTTTGACAAAAAAAAGGGAAAGATAATGAAATGACTGATTGCCTATGTTATGCATGTTCTGTATCCCTGCAAGTTCATTTTAATACTGTAGTGAGATCAAATGGAAACTAACAGCTGCATAGAAATCAATATAAAAGCTTGTGGTAAGATTTTGAAAACAATCAGCAGTAATGTGAAGAATACTCTTTGTAGTCAATGACCTAAAACATGAAAAACCACCAGCATGGTCCCCTAAAATTCAATGCATGCTGCTTCAAAGAATGATTGATTTAAAAAAATTATATTTTCCTTTTGCATCTGTGGCTTTTCAAAATACTCCCATGGTGAGCCAGATTGTCTACTTGCACTGATGTAGTACACCAGATTCTGCAACCGCTGTGAGAAAAACAGGCCCAAGCACACACCAGTGCTTTACTTCTGACCATCTTTCTGCCCGGCTGCTCTTTAAGACGTGTATGAGTTGTTCATGTGAGCGCCATCCATCTCTTGTAGGCACTGCCAATCCATCCAGACTCCAACCAGGCTCTCTGGGAGTTTGGGGACGGCCCAATCTCTGCCTCCATTACAGATTACTTCCCCCCCTGTCGCTCCCTGCCTTCCTTGTGGCCATTGTTCAGGAGCCATTATGGCCGCACATCACCTCATTCACAGCCCAAATGAAGACTGCACAGTTACATTAACAGAGCACACCTGGCAAGTATAATCATTCTCCATCTTTACTGTGCGTGTCTTCCATTTTGACAAGGCACTTCTGCACAACCCTTTCAGATGGAAAATGTCTCTGATGTTACCAGTCTTACTGTTCAGTGATGATTTGCTCTGCCACTGTGATGTGGAAGCAGTGATGTCAAAGTAGGTTATGATGCTATTTTGTCCATGAAGACAGCTAATTTCCATCTATGAATTGTCTGAAAAAAACTTTTCCAGTTTTAGAATATGACTTATATTTTAAATTGCCTTTAAAATGAGTTAGAATTTATCTTTCTAAATTGCTTCTCCATCCTGGATGACTGGAGACAAGGAAATATTTTGGGATCATAGATTGCTTTTTAATTAGCCCACACTCTCCTCTTTCCCCAGAGATAATTAGCAATAAGGAGACTGGTCCCAAACGCCAACTGGGAGGTTAGAGTTGTTAATCACTACAGCAATAATGTTGTCACTGCAAATCGAAAAAAACTAAATGTCACTATCATGCTAAACGACCTACATTTCTTCTTGACAGATAACCTGACAGGACCATCTGCCTGTGGAAGCCCATTTCTGCCAGTAAAAGAAAAAGAAAATAAATGTTCAAAGTTTGACTTTATAGCTCAGAATTTTGACTTACTATCTAATAATTTGTACTTAAGAGCTCATAAATTTTACTTTTTATCTAATACTCATAATTTTAACTTAGGAAGTCAAAATTTTCACTTTTCATCTCATAATGTTGACTTTTTATCTCAAAACTCAAAACCGAATTGTTATTTCATCAATTAGATTTTTTAGCTTATATTTTTTGACTTAATAAGTCAAACTTTTGACTTACCATGAGCAGTTTTTAATCATGACTGACTTTTCTATCTATTCTTGGGTTTCCATACTTATCACTATTGAATGCAATACCATGCAAGATGCTGCAACCAGCTGATCATCTGGATTTTTTTGACCAAACCAGCTTCTGTTCTCTGTCCCGTTCACTCTAATGTGTGTTGGTTATCAGTTTTGATATATTTCTATCTGGCTCAGTTGTTTATTAAAAGGGTGAACAAGTCATACCCGGTCAAATGCGAATTATTCATCATGGCCATGATGCAAGTGCAAAAACTCTTGTTCATGATGAATGCCATACATGCGGCCTCCTGAGGAGAGTGCCCTTTTCCTGAAAGATTCATTTGTTTTAGTCAGTGGAGAAACAAACAACATAAATTCTACTAAATAGGAGTGGATGACAATAATTGAGAGTCGAGTGTCTTCAATTTATGAGGAAATGAATCCCTGACTGTTAATACAATTGATACCACACAGTAAAATGATGAATATCTGCTATGGGCACTTCGGAAACTGGAGTCCACACTAATACTGAGAGTCAGTGGAGCCTGTAGAAAAAAACTGACGCATTTAAGAAGAGCAGCATGGATGACGCTAAGGAACTGACAGGCTGGAAGAAAGTCTCTCAATTTGTTTACTGAGCTGGATTGCTCTTTTTACACTCTGCACAAACCCAGCCTCCCGGTTTCACTCCATATGAGCCTGTGATGAGCCTAATTGGATGGGAGGGGGGGTAAAAAGAAAGCAGTGAAATGTTCTCCTGAAAACAACAAATAACAATAAAGCACATCTGTTTCGTGCCCAACCCAAAGGCACACTTGTCTACATGCATTCTTAGTTTCGGGTCTACCTGCCCTAGGCCAGCCAGTGTCCCACATTCAGAATCAGGTTACAGTATTAGTTTTGAAAGTGGATGCTGGCCGCTGTGCTGCTGCGAAGCAAGGGCTATCACGCCTGTCTGCCTTTGATGTGTCGATCCATCATCCTGACTAGGCCTCTGTCTCCTAACACTCGCTGTATATGTGTGTGTTTCCTCTCACCCTCACCTTCTCATCTCTCTTTTAATGAAAACTCCGTCTCTCCTTGGTCTTGCGTGTCTTACCACCAACAGTATTTTCTCTCTCCGCTCCCTCGGACCCAATGAACTTTCCTGTCTGATACTTACTTTAATCTATTTTTGCTCCTCGCTCCTCGCTCCCTCTCTCTTCTTTCTGCCTCAGTTCTTTCTCCCCATGGCCAGGTCTCATGCAACTTTTACTCCCTCATCCCTCCTGCTCAGCCGCTCTCTCCTCCATCTGCTCGTCTCCCTCTTCTTCACTTCCTTTCAGTTCGCTTCCTTAAATTCCCTCTCACTCTATTCCTTTCCTCTCTGTGCTTTTCTTACTCTGCATCTCCTTTCCTTCCATGCTGTACTTACTGCAGTTTCTCCCCTGTCTCTTCCTTCCTTCTCATCCTACTCATCCTTTGTCCTAGGGCAGAGTCTGTTAATGGGGGAGAGGGTGAACACCTGCACCATATGCTGTGCTCCAGAAAGTTGAATGACTCAGGAAAATCCTACCTGGCTGGATGTTGTTGCGGGTCCAGGTAGACCTCTCTGTTATAATTAGCCTGTATTAACAACACTATTGGTAAATCATTAACACACCATATGTCACGTCTTCCTCAGCTCTTCACCTCCAACCTTGACCAACCAACTGGGTTTCTTTTGCTCTTCCAAAGGGAACCATTCAGAATAATGAACAAAAGTGCTTTTTAATTGGCCATATGGTTCAATTCCTCCCTCTGCAAAGAGTGGAATGACCCATATTTTCAGTTAATTAAGTCATTCACTGACGAACAAACTTTGTCTTCAAGTAAAAAGAAAAGCAGGTTCAAGAGAATGCAACAGCATTTATGTGAAACGTTGCTGCCCACTGGTGTTATATTATTCATAACCCCTCAAAATCTGAGCAATAACCCGTGTTCACTTGTGACGCATGTGTACTTGAAGTTTAGCAGCATTGTGACTCAACTCCCCTGTGGCCCGTGGGCAACTTTGCCTCTTATCTCAGACCCAAAAGACAAGTTTAAACTCAGCCACTGCAAGGGATGCAAAGATTCAAGAAGGATGTGCTGTAACCCCACCATGCCTCCTGGTGGTGTGAGCTAACACACACCGGTTTCTGCAGATCACCTCTAAATGTAGACCATTAGAAACTAATTAGATGGGTTTCCTTATAATCTGAAATAAGTGGATAAACTTTTTTTAAGAGAAAACCACTCTTTCTGAAGGACATCATGCATTACCATACTGATGTGCCTATAGCCTGGATGTGGTTATATGGGGGGAGGGAGGGGCACTTGCCTTTTTTTAGTTTACATTGGGTGGTGTTTGTGTTTAACTTGAGGTCAAAGCCACCAGTTTATCTCAAATCACTTCGGAAAGTGTAGAGTAGGAATAAATCTTCACTCACGGTAGAAGATGTACTGTGCGTAATTGGACCAGACCCGGTCATCCGCGTAATGACCGATGGAGGACGCGGTCAGGGACGAATTGCAGGCCACAATGTGAAAGCCGCTCTCTGACAGCATGTCAAAAGCTCTCTCCAGGTGCTTGAACTTGAGGTAAAACCTGCAGGTGTAACGGTCTGGTGGTCTGTCCGAGTCCCTGTTCTCATTCAGGGCGTCTCCAAATACCTCTTTCGCCAAGCCAATCCTACTGCTGATGAAGATCCTCGGTAAGTTTTTGGCCTTGACATCAGTTTGACTTTCCCTGCCTCCACCGGCGCAAACGCCTTTGAAAGCGACCGTGATGTAGCCATACCTCCTGTCCAAGGAGAACGAGGGGTAAAACCTCTGGTCGCCGACCTGCGACGCATCATCGAAATCACTGTAGTACACGTCGTCTGGAAGTAATTTTGAATCCTCGGATGACAAAAGTTTGGCCAATTCCGGCAGCTGGAAGTATTCCGCCTCTCTTTTCAACCTCCCTCTTTCGGGGAAGTGGTCAGGAAGGACAACTTGCTTGTCTCTAAGGTAATCCAATACATACCGAAACAGAAAGCCATCTCTGTCAATAAAATAACGCCCTCTAAAGTCCCGGGACAAGTCATTTGAAGACCCCTTCTTGTTAGAGAACAGCTTCCCAAGTAAGGAATTTGGAAAGCTTGTCAAGGTGGTATGGCGAGTGAAATACACCTGACCACCCACGTTTAGCTCAATAACGTCCGATGGAGGGTTTTGCACTAAGCCTTGCTCTTTTGCAGGTTGCGTTTTGCAGTTTTCGCTCAGTGCCATGTTTTGTTTTGTATTCCAGATCTTGCACTAAATCTGAGTCTCGGTCTCGGAGCGCAAGCGTCCCAGAAGTTCAGGGTGTGGGATGTAACTGCATAGTCTTGATTCAAGCTGCAGTCCTTGCATCCAGTGTCTCATGACAAACAATCCCAAAGTGTGCCTACAGTAGATCATTTAACCCCATGCGTGAATGTGCTTGCCCACTGTGCATCCTTTTTTGAACAGAATCGATGATCATAACCAGTGAGCGCATCATGTTACACACATCCACTGCGATTGGTCAATCGTGTGATTTCAAAGAAATATAATCCTGACTTCACTCTGAAATTTCCCACCAACAAAAAAGTAAAAACATCTTTTTGGCTCAAGTTTTCTGTGGAAAGGTTCACCGTCGTGCGTCTGGCTTCTAGTTCAATCACATCAGTCCAAAGAGAAATTGAAGAATGTGCGTGCTTCCCATAATTCGGCTGCTAAGCGTCACTCCTGTCAACTGGGATGCTGAAACGTGCTCCGAGGTTGCTCACAGTGAGGAGGATGGAAGCGGGACTCCTGTGCGCACCCAGGATCTCTCCAAACTGCTGAGTGCGGAAGCGTTTGGTCCGGCAGAAGGTTTAAGATAATGTTGCTCCAAGCTGTGCAAGAGAGAGGGGGGGAAAAAATCGTCCCATAAAGTAATGTCTTACATCATCTTAAAGGAAAATGACATTTGCAGATGATCGACATAACGCGGACTGATGTGGGTGCATCTGTGCAGTTTTTCATGAAATTCTGATCTAGCCACGGGCGACCTGCAGCTGGCTGAGAGGATTCAGGTCTAATGCAGTTTTAACATCCAGCGTTGCGGATTTTAATCCCTTCTTCTGAGTCTTCACAGAGGCTTTCGCATTTACATTTAACGCTTTTAGCTGACGCGCTTATCCCGAGAGACGGGTGAGGGGTTAGGCCCCATGCATGCATCTTGCTCAGAGACTCATCGGCAGTGACAGCTAAACGTGGATAGAGCTGGTGATCTAACTGTACGACAAGGCTACTGTTTAGCATTTTCTACCCCCACTGCCCGTAATGGCTAAAAAATTCTAAATGAAATGCACTCAAATCAAAATGACAGTTGCACTCTTCTGGAGCGAACCTCGAGTGAACCTCCAGGCAACATAATCACTTCTCTCACCCAGAACACTCTGACTGAATATGAAAATATGAAAATTGATCCCTTCCTCGTCGATTTGACCGATTAAATTCTTAATTCAGCATCAGGGACTTGGTGCTCCGTCCACTGTCAAATAAACTGATATAGTATACTTGTATACTATACTTGTATACTAGTATACTTGTATACCATGCTTATATATAGTATACCCCCCCCCCCCACACACAAAAGCAATTTTTGTGAGGTGAAAAAATCACAGGAAGAAGAACCCACAGTACCTAGTCATTTTATTCTGGATTGTAGTGGCAGGAAGACAGGGGTTTGGGACCTGTGCGTTATTGCTCAGGGCCTTGTCATAGAGCCATCAGTATACTCCACAGTGAAGCCAAGAAGTGCTGGGCATAAAATCCAGTTTGGAGGAAGTGAGATGGAAGGCTGAATTTAAGGCTTAACAATGCATGTCATCATCCATATATGCAGTTATATATAGGTCACAAGCTAGTATTATATAATGTATACAACTATGGATAGCCTTTATGTGGATGTTTACCCGAAAATATTAATTCAAAGGTGTATGAATGTCTTACTAAAGGTGATGACATTTTTTACTTATGAACCTGTTTGTTTTATATATGAAGTATAGGCTACCTTAACTCCATTGCCCACGTCACATGGAGCCACCAGCAGCACTGACACTGATTTGGGTTTCAGACTGTTTTGCACCTCGCGTTTGCTTTTCAGCTTGTTTGTTTTTTGTGTGTCTTGAAGCCACGTTGTAATAAATCAGAGGCTTTCATTGCTGCAGTGCTGAGAGAAGGCGTTGATGATGGGAGAGCACCCTTGACTCGTGGTTTTGAGGAGGCAGCGGTCACGCTTCACCCTGTTAATTCAGAGTATATTGTGCTGGAGAGGGGTTGCTAAGCAGCCACAGGGGACTGAGTGGGATTCAAACAGTGGGGATTTAGAGCTACAGTGAGCATACGCTGATCTCTTTTTCGAGGATGTGAGGTTTTGCTGCCTAAATTATACATAATATTGTAATGTTTTGTCGATTGTGTGACCTTAACAGTTGAGCAAACACCCCTGTAGATAGAAAAAACAATCATTAGATGGTGATAATATAGATTATGGGGTTTGTTTGCTTTATTTGTTTATATACTGTATATGTGAGTATATCAGTGGTCTTGGACTTGTATAACAGTAAGACATGGAGTTCATTCCCTGCCCCTTGCTTGGGGATGATTCTCTTCCCATATGTGCTTTAAACCCTGTTAATTATTCATCTCACTCATCCTCCCATTAGAACCAATTTCCCTACCTCCTGTCTTCCCTTTATTTCCTGTTCGTGCACTACTCCCAGGTTAGATTCTATTTTTTGGAAGGGGTTGAATATCATGCAACTTCAGCATGAATAATGTAAGACAATATGGGTCCCAGCTGAGTGTGAAGTAAGAAAATCTGTATGTGCTGTAACATTAAATTGACAGTTGTGGGTTTTGCATGTTTTTGCATTATAACCTGCAGTGTGGCCAGGGCAAAAATATTAAGAAATTAAGACATTTTGAGGCAGGTCAAGTTGTGTTGCTTGTGCAAATCTGTCAAATAAGAAATTGTTTCAAAATTAAGTTCTAAATATCAACAGACATGTTTATGATTTATGATTAAATGTTCATTGATAGATTTTACAAACAAGCCAGTGAATGTGCTGTCTTAGAAAATGCTATAATGTACTGCATGTTGTACAGCCTTAAAAGCTACAAATAATACAGGCCCCTATCCTCTCTGCAGAGTTATTATCCCTATGCACACAATAAAAGCCTGCCTTACCATATTTCCTCTTCTCCCAGGCATTTTTCAGCCACTCACATTTCCGGAGGAAAGAGGCAGAAGTGTGTACTGGCATGTCTTGAGAAACAAAATGTATTTTGCAGTTTTCTGGCTAAATCATAAATGGAGTAACAGTGCTGCAGTTTCTGATAAGTTAAAAACGGCTCAAACCTCCCTTCTATTTGAATAAAGACATTCTGTGCTTCATACTATCTTTGAAAATGCACATACAGATTGATTGTTTCCTTCCAAACAGGCAGGTGAAAAGGTCTCCCATTACAGCTTACTGATTAATAATCATCCAATAGGGGGTTATTTTTTACTGATGCAGCCATTTCAATGACATTGAGTGTCCTCTTGAGCCCCTAGAGGCAGTAGACCAACAGGGAAATTTTAGTCTCAGAATATTTATATTTCCTTATATTAAATGTATCTGGTAAGCATTCATAACAATAATTTCTTTAAGTCAAGAATAGTGTTAAACATTGCACTGCAGTCTAGATTGCAATTCAGTATCATCTTATTGCATGTTATTTGCACCACCGGCATTGTGTTGCATCCTGACTGAGACATCGCAGGTTACAGGCCAGTGTAGTACGGAGTGAGTTGCTTCAGTTTACTGTAGGATACAAAGACAAATGTTCTAACCTACAAATAAAAACTAAATAGAAGTGTGACCTAAAATGTTCTTGCATCCAAATTTACACCCAACAATCAGTTGCATCAGATTTGAACAATAATCTCGTGATTTAATCATAATTCATTTATTCTCTTTGCCTTTTTTACATGGCAGATCTCTAGGCTACTTCTTCACAGTTTTTATTTATTATTTTTCACAGGTCGAAATAAAAAACCACCTTCAGTTCCACTGCCCAGCCCGCACATCATCGTTAGCCAATTTTGGATGACTAAAATGTCCATTCATAATTTTCTCACACTGTCCTCTGCCTCAGATGTCTGCCTGCCTGCCTGCCTGTCTCTTTCTGTCAAAAGCTCCATTAAAAGCTGCAAGACAGTGGAGCCCCCACGCCTGGCAGCTGTATGAACAATCATGTAAGAGGAGACGAATGCTTAAGTTTTTGATGAGCACCATGTGTTCATGCGCCAAGAGAGCATTACTAAATTGCACTGAAATACATTTTTGCCAAGGAAATGTGAATATGTAGCCTATCATACCGTAATTATTGCTCTGTATTTGGTTAATAAATTGTCCTCAGATATTATTTTGAATCCCCAAAGAGATCATTTGTATATAGACATTGTATGTTGTTGGTCATTATTGCTTTATATATATAATACACTTATTGCTTCACCCACTTATATTTAGGCCTACATAATAGTTCTGTTTACTTTTACCTATCTTTGTTCAGCTTTGTTGTCCTTGTTTTTAGCTGTATGTCTATTTCTATCGTCATGTATATTGATCTGTGTGTAAGTAGGCCTGCACTGAGAGCAACTTAAAACCGGAGTCAAATTCCTCGTATGTGTACACAAACGTGACCAGTAAATCTAATTCTGAGAGTTTGAGCTTGAATTCCAGCACATAACAAACTGCACTTACCGGACACGGCCAGCAGGTCGCGCTGCATGTTGTACACAGATCTGCCATGGGCCTGGCTTGCTCAGTTCTCCATTTTGTATGTTTTTCCTGGAGGTTAGCGCTTAGTTTCCTAATGGACAGCTGCGAATCATCGTAGCTCAGCCAGTTCAACGCAGCTTGCATGACAGTGTACAGCTAGATCGAAATGGAAGACTGGAAACTCCTTAAACACACTCAGCCTGGTGTGTTTTTGTGGTGTTATTAGGCCATGTAGCAAGGATACAACGCGTGAGGAGTAACATTAACAAACATTGAGTCAGTGTTGCGGGGGTGGTGGACTGCCACATTCAACCAAAACAATGTTGACAGACGACCTGTGGACGCATACCAACAATCAAGCATCTCAAGGGTAAATATGAGCTTCTATTCAGTTTGACTTGATATATATTTTAGCTGGAGACAAATAGAGTAACGTAACGTTTAACGCTAACGTTAAATGTGTTGGCTAGCAGGCTAACATTGCTGTCAACGACGTTCGACCTAAATGTGGGCACGTAGTCACTTCAACTGTTAGCCACATTGCTTCCTGGCATGCCAACAGTTAGCAGTAGGCTAACATTAGCATATCTGAGACTTGGGTAAAGTTTACGTCCCTCCGTATGTGATTTGTGGTTGAACCCGTGTTATGTATGTTTACTTTAGGTAGAGCGTATATAAGATGGACACGGCGTTCTGTGGGCTCATTTGAACATTTTAGTAATTGGAATGGCTAACTGCGTTAGCTATCTTTAGCTTTGTTAGCCAAGGGCGCGCGGGTGGTGGTGGGGGGTTGTTGTTAAAGATCGTTACTTGCTCTCTGCACGTGCTCAAACTGAAACCATTTTAAATGACATTGCGGTGTAGCGGCAATAGGCTTTCAGCACGTCTGATAATCCCCTTGTAGTGTGTTTTTAATGTGGTTGCCATGTGCTGTAGCGTCTACGTAGCCCTGTCTGTTAACGCTCTGTCTGTTTCTCCCCCCAAAATAAAAAGATGGATAAAGGTGGAGTGAAGACGATAACATATAGAAGAGATGACCATTTAAGCAAATTGGTCTACACAGAAAGCCTTGCGGAGGGAGGTCTGTTGAAAGTGGCTCCTCACAGTGACATGTCCATCACCTCTGTTGTGTTTCCATCCCCGCCCGTTGATGCAGCCAGGACAGGTGCCTGACGGCCTCAGCAACATCCCCCATCCAGAGAAGCTCACATCCACCTCTGTCACTGCCATTGTAGGCCCCTTGTTGGAAGACCGAGAGCCCAGGGGCCTGACCAAAGATCAGGGGTTTCAGCAGCAATTACTTCAGACACAGACTTCCACTACGTTTGGACGTCAAACCTTGAGGGACGATTTGGTCCAGTTGGAGGCCGGTATAGCAGACATTACCCGGTCATCCATGGATTCACTTATTGGGGGATCAGATCCCAACTTCTTCCCCACGAAAACAGAGGATTTCTCCATGGATAAAGGAGACCAGGAGCCCATTGACCTTGATCATGCCTTTGAGCACATTGGGAAAGATGTGGACGTGAACCAGAAATTGTTCAGTGACAACACTCTGGACCTGCTCCAAGACTTCGAGCTCATTGGGTCCCCCTCAGATTTTTATGTAGGGGATGATGCCTTCCTGTCCTCTCTGGCAGACGATTCTCTGCTTGGGGACGTTAGCTCGGAAAGGGACATAAAGCCCTCTGTGGTTGAGAGCATTAATGGCAGTGGGGCAGTTTCTGTTGCTCTCAATGGCAGCAATATGACAAGTCCAGATCAGTCCAGCTCTAGCATATCCACCACTACCTCCTTAACCCCTACAACCGGTTTGTCTGCACTGGTGAAGAAAGAAAAAGATGCTGGCTTCATTCAGCTCTGCACCCAAGGTGTGATCAAACAAGAGAAGATGTCTGCAGGCCAGAGTTATTGCCAAATGAGTGGCACGTCCTCCACGGACATGTCCAGCTCTAACGCCATCTCCATCTGTGGGGTCAGCACTTCAGGAGGACAAAGCTTCCACTTTGGAGTCAACCCCAGCAGCAATGAGGCTCAGCAGCAGAACGATCAGAAGCCTGTATCCAACCTGTATCTCCCATTAACAACCATTTGTGGGCCCTGGAACAGAGGCCAAGGTGTTGGGGACAACTTGGCAATGCACAGGCCCAGTGAGGCTTTCTCAAGCTCTCCCTCTTACCCCTCCAGCTTTGCCAGGTAAGAAATTGCGGCAGTACTCAGCTGTGTGTGCTCTGACCTGACCTTTCCTTTTAGTCTTACCAACTCGAGCTAACATATTTGTCTTATTGTATCATGCTTTGCATCGCAGGACATCTAATGTTCTTTGCTCAAAGACCAGAGCTGCTAGTTCTCATCTTTGCAACAGACCTGTGTTCTCCAAATTATTTAAATAAACCTGGTCATGAGCTTCATGTCCACAAATTCTCAAACATTTTTTATTATCATTCATTTTATCAATTAGTTGATCAGCAGAATATTAATTAATTAATGACAATTCGGGTAGCAGATACTGATTCTGACATATATTTCTCCGTAATACAGCTGCACAGTTCCTGAAGAAGGCTTATAGTACAATTAGTAAAGCAATTGAATTTAGTTGACTTATGATAGGCGGCTGATAAGCACCATATTAAGAAAATATATCCTGCATCACAGCGTTCCTTGAATACTTCTTTCAGTGTTTTTTATACAGTGGAAGACCTCTTACAGTGATCACAGTCCGTCCAAGTGAAATTGATAACTATAAGTGGATGATTATTATATACCAAACTTTTTCTTTATTTCTCGTGCAGATTACCATGTAATTAGGGCTGCACAATGAATCAAAATGTTATCGTAAAGGTCAAATGTTTAACAAAACAGCATTATAATGAAGTGCTGCAGAGATGCCCGGCTTACAAATCTTGTTCTCCAAATGTAAGAAAACACTGTATGCGGACTATTTGATTACTAAGAATGAATTCTATGATTCTGTCCCAAGCTTTTTGTTGCATATAAGTGGTTGATCACTGTAATTGTGATCACTATGCACGGCTTCCATTGTTGTGTCTTATATTGTTTTGTTGAGAATCCTTGAATAGAGGAGTGACAGTGTGCTACTGTACTGCCAGCTAATATGGGCACGAATAGGACAGCCTTTCTTCATCTTCATCATGAACACAATACTGATGTTTAAATTAAGTTTTTGAGCCACTTACCTTTTAGAGAAACAGTTCACCTGAGAAATGTCAACCTGAAGAGGTTTTTGGCTCACTGAGTCTTTCTAACAGAGTAGATATTAATTAGAACTGCTGGCTGCTGCTAGTTTAACGCCACTTTATGGTTCATATGTTTATAACCTTGTGTGTTAGGAAAGGGTTTCAGTGTTGTAATTAAGGTGTCTTTTACAGCTCATGTAACCTGAGTGCAGTAAACAAAAAGGATCAGAAAGAGAAAGGGCTTTATATATTAAAAACCAATTTATTTAAAAATGTCTTGGTTAGCCCCTAATTTAAAGACATTAGTTGGGCTTTAGTAACCAGTGTTTGACTATTAATCGGTGCTAAAAACAATTGTTAGGTTTTCAGCTCTACTTGTGTTGTTTATAGCTCAACTGAGGCAGGCTCTGTTGTCTGGTTTCACAAATGAAACACTGGCGATTCTGGATAACGCCTCTCACAAAGCTGATTATCAGCTGGTGGCGTTAGTCCACGATTTTCCAATTTATGAGTGCCTACACATGAAGGAGTTAGGGTTTGTAACAAACAGCCAGTAACTTCAGCACAATTAATCTACAACAATATGCAGTAAATGTCCTATATTGCCGATATAGGCATCTATAGCTATCGGATATTCTTTCAAGTCCTGGTTTATAGCCACAGTGAAACACATGGTGTACTCCAAACCTACTGTATTGTTGACATTTACTTTTAAATCTATTTATTGAACATTTTTAAACATGAATTTACTCACATTAAAAATTGATGCAAATCAGAACACACACCACCATAGCTTTTGTAAAAAGAAAAAAGGTATATCTGATCTAATTGGGGGGGGGTGGTTTTGTGGTTTGTAAACACATCTTTCGGTGTTCTGTAGCACTTTAACAGAGAGTAATATTTCTGTCCATTTTTGTGATTTGTGAAAGAATGGTGACTCCATTTTCCCCTCACAGTTGATGGATGAGGAGGTCGACATTATATACGTTTTGATGAGCCTGAACAAAAAAACTGCTCCTTGCAGGTTTTATTTGCGGTGTTGGTTACCTTGCCAATAGAGCTTCATATTAGAATCAAGCTATTTTCCTGAGACAAAAATGCCTGGTTTAACCCCTAAGTTAGTTAGTTAACCCACTTAACCAGCTTTGTGAGACAGGCTCATGGACTCTACAGGATGTGGCTGCATCAACAAGCACCAAGATCTGGAGAAAGGATGCGCTGTTTAAAAAGCCTGGGGAATTCCACTTTTATCCAAGTCAGACATTTAATCATTTTTCTCCCAGACTGGACAAGTCTGAGCATCAGTATGTGTGTTTATGGCATTTGTAAATTTTTCCTACTAATCCAGTTAGCGTTTTATTATTATTATTATTATTATTTTATCTTAGTATCACTCTTACTTTTCAGTTTAACAGCATGTTGGCTCTGCTCAGCCTCTCTTGGAAGTATACACTCAATGGGGGTTCATAAGGTCGTTGTGAGCAGATCTCTTCGATCCTCCAGTTACATTATGCCAGAAATAAACCTGAGATGTGCACTGTCTTCACTTGAAGCAGAGCTTTCCCCAAGGAGCAGTGGAGACAGTTCATCAACAATAGGGATGAATGAATTGTGGCCTTTACAGAATGGTCAGGCCTGTACATTAAGAAGGAACTTCTGTAGTAGAGAAAAGTGAAAAGGCTGCTTGTTCTACTGACTTACTCTTGCTGAATCTTAATTTCTACTGTGATATCTTTCCAGTGAGTATCGAGTATCACAATGTCTCTTTTGTACAGTCATTACTTTGCTGCCCTGTAGAGGTTTATGGGTTCAGTTGTGAACGTGGCTTTGGGATCCAGTAGTGAAGTGCCTCTATAGAAACTCTTCAACAGTGGTGTGACAGAGTTGCATGTCTCAGAGGCATTTTTGTTTGTGTCTCTTTTACCTTCACGGGTGTCTGCTTCCCAGTATCTGACAGGGAGTGAGCATTTCTGCATGCCAATCTGACATCGCAAAGTAAGAAGCTGCGGTTGTGTTTTTATTGTTTGTGCAAATGATGATTGGTACCATCTTCACAACTGTCTGACAATCGTCCTAATGCCTGGTGATCAGGACCAGATGGGGAGAGACACGAGATGCACCTCATCTTCATTTCACATGTGGCTTTAATTGCCTTGTCTTTGTGTTCTTCAGAGGTTCGTGTGTGTGTTTAAACATAGGCTTATGTTTGTGCATGTGGTGTGAGCCCAGATAACTTTGTGTGGGAATTGGCTTATCGGTGTGTAAGCTTAGCATTTCCCTGTGTGTCTCTCTCTCTAGTGAGCTTATGTTTGTTTTTGTGCTGTGCCTGTTCGGCTCAACCTGTGTGACATTTAGCGGCTTGAAATTAGCTGAAAGCTGGGCTGCAGTGGCTCTGGTTGTCAGGCGGTTGGCATCATGTCTCCACCTCTTCCAGCTTCTCACACAATGGTGCTGCTTCCTGCGGAGGCTCATGGCACAGAGTACCTGACCTGCCGTAACCCCACAGTTTGCTGCTTTGCACGGTGCAGATCTCTTTACATTAGTAGCATCTAGCTGGGACTCATAACATAACCAGTTCTCTCCCACATCACCGGTGCTTTAATTTTCCATGCTGTCTAGTTTTTTGATGCATCACAGTTTTACAATCTGACTCACAAACAACCGGTTCTCACACAATGAAGAATGATTCACCTTGAGAAATGCTCCACTTAGTTCCTATTTTTGTAAATACACACCCTCATGGTATGACAACTGGTTTTGATGGTGCATGACCTGATTCGCATTGAGTTGCACTGAAGGAACTACCAGCAATAAATGGCGAACAAATGCAGAAACATAATTCCTCTGGTAGATAATTACACAGCTCATTTAGTAGGCCTGTGTTGCATAGCCTTTGTTTTTAGCGTGGTATTTCCTCCTTCGCCTATGATTGGCCCAGCCCATAGAGAGGTGCAACCATTGTGCCTGAAATTTAGCAGGTCTGATGTGTTTTTTTTAAATGTATAAAAATATTTTTTAACAAACACTAACGGGGTGTGCAGTAAGAATAGGTAGCGAAACCTGGTAACCTGAAATGTATTATCCTGCTGCAGCCTCTCCCCTGCTCTCTGTGTCAGGGCTGAGCTCCTGCACACACACACACACACACACACACACGACTGTGACGAGACGTGAAGGTAACTCGAGTTGACAATTACGTTCGTTACTGTGAGTGCAATAAAACCTTCATGAGTGAAAATCCAGTGCTTTATCAATACACCTGTTCAACAAGCGTAAACATGTAGAAACCGATATTTTAGTCTGCAGTCTCTCATCCACCACCGCTAGGTTTTACACAAGCAGAGCGAGCTAGCTCTGCTAATAGTGTATTGTTTCAAACAAGCTCAAGCAAAATCTGTCTGTATGTAGTCTGTTTATCTTAGTTTGTCACGAATCTTAAAATTTGGTAAATTCTTTCTTGACTAAGCGGAGTCAAACCAGCCCCTCCCCCCTGTACCAGCAGTACCTGCAGGCAGTGAATCACATCAGAGGACAGGATGAAGGACTGATACTGACTGATGTGTTCTTCATTCTTTCTAAACTTCACTCAGTATTTTGATGTCAGGAACATGATTTATTTTATTGATATTTTAGAATTGTTTCCAGTGAGATATTGAGTTCATATAGTGACTATTCTAATCCTGTTCTGAATTTATTCACTATATCTTTTTAAAAAGCAATTATTTAGTAATGGAAAAGAGTATTGATAGAACGGATAAGGAGAATTAATACGTGTTATCGATGAAATGCTAATGATACCCAACCCTACTTTATGCATTGCATTTATTGCAAAGAGTACGGCCAAAGCATTGCTAGGAACAGTGATTTTGTTGTCGGAGCATCGACGTTCCGAATTGAAATGTTAAAAAAGCACAATATCTCAGAAAGAAACACGTCCTGTGCTGTGACAGGTGCACAGCATTTTTAACACTGCTTATAATATAACCAAAGAAGAGCTACCTTTGCTGCCCCCACTTTTAAAGGTTAGTCTGGAGACATGTGTAGGTTACTGGAATTTCGTGGAGGCTTTTGATTTGCTTGTGTGTAATGGAGGAACGTTGTTTGCAGGAGTAATAAAACTGGTTCACTGAATAGAGCTGGTCTCACATCTCACATTCAGACAAAGCAGTATTGTTCAGCATCTAGTGTTCTGTTTATGTGCATGTTTGCGTGTAATGTGTGGTTCAGGTTTTCACACAAATAGCTCATTCATTCAGGTTTTCACTAAAGTAATTTCAGTGGCGATGGATTCCTTCAGTTTTTCTACTTATTAATCTGATGTACCGATTCATTCTCTGCTGAATATTAACTAGGGCTGAATGATTCATCAAATTAAAACCTACATCACGATGTCATACAACGCAATTTTAAAATAGCAATATCTGCGATTAGAAAAACAAGAAGTCGTTCCAGTATTTAAAGAAGCATCACATGGCCATCCGTGTATGACGATTGCACGGCTTAAAAAACGGCTACCTGTGTGTCAATTAGGCCGGCTACACAATTGTAGATGACTGGAGATCAGTAAGACTCATTTATTTTTCATATATTAATGTTCACACCAGGCCTGTTGTTCTGCAGTGCTTTGTTCAGATTTTATTAAAAGGTTAAGACAATTATTATATTACATGTTTACAAGGCTTGAAGTTATCAATATTTCACTGTGATTAAAAGTTTTTACAATTAAATCGCTAAATATAGATGTGTCGTTCATATTATGTCATTATAACACATAGGCCTGGCCTACATGAAAGAGCAGTTTATATGTTGACTGTATCCAATGTTGGTCATACTATAGAATGATTTATTGCTTGTGTATAGTGAGTAATACAGAAGATAAGGAACTTTTATAAAATCACATACTGAATCGCAATATTGGTCTAAATAAATTGCAATCGCAATCGAAAATCACTCAGCCCTAGCTGAAACGAGTAGTCGATTAATGGATCAACAGAAAATCAATCAGCAACTTTTATAACCAATTATTAGTTTAAGTCATTTTTCAAGCAAAGATGCTAAACATTGCCTAGTTTTAGCTTCTTAAATGGGAGGATCTGCTGCTTTTCTTCATCTTACGTAATTGTAAACTGAATTTGGGTTTTAGGCTGATGATGGGACAAATCAAACAATTTTATGAAATTAATTGAGTCAATGAGAAAATAATTGGCAGATTAATCAATGATGAAAGGCTTTGTTAGTTGCAGGCCTGGTAGTAACTGACTGATGGACCGAGTTGAGCAGCAGCTCTGACTTGCTGGCTCCGAGCCCGCTGTGCATTCAGACCTGGGCTGAATGAAGCAGTGCCTGGGCAAGTTAAGAAGCACACCTGACAGTGTCTTCACTAAGGTGGTGAAACTCCAGAGAATTTCACATGTGGGAATATTGAGTCAACTTTGGGAAACTGCTATAACTCACTGCTGACTAAAGGCCTTTTCACACCTGTCTAAACCAAGGTTCGCATTTTTGTTACGTTGTAAACATTTGAATACATGGAGAAAAAACAGATTAATTTCATTGCTGCTATAATAATATTTATATTTAATAATTTGGTCTACTTTCCCCGTGTTCTACCACATCTCATTTTGTTTTATTACGTTGTTTTTCCATTTTCTGGTTCTGGCGATAGCCTGCCAGAACCTCCTGTAATTGGTCTGAAAGTCCAAACCATCCAAAAAAAATAATTTTCACATTAGAAATGAACCCAACCGAATAGTTCCATTAGATCCGGACCACCTCTTTTTGTTGGACCAAGGTTGGGCTGTTTGGTCTCGACCGTGGTCCGGGGAAGGTTTCACACCTGTAATGTTGCTTCGGAACTGACCAAATGCGGTAGAATGTGAAGGGGCGCTAAAGCTTAGGAAGAAAACCACTTGGAAAACGAGTTTCCTAAAACTAATAACAGGGGCCAGAGCCAACCAAACAATAACATGATGCCGGAGGAAATGAGAGAGCGATCGCAGACCGGACAGCCAGGTCTTAAGCACCAATGGGAGACTGGCCAGGTGCTCCCAGTTGCCCTAATTAACTCCACCTACCAGAACCTGCAGGCAACACAAACAGACAACAGAAAGGGTAAACAGACCCCTCACACACAGCAGGCCCTGCTAAAGCAGGAAGGCTGTCACAGTAACAGCCTGTTGAATGTGTGGGTTTCTTCATGACAGGGTAAGCTCAGTAGGAGAGCTGGGTATTTATCAGGTAATTATTCTGTCCCAGCTTAGAATATAGAGCCTTAGCAAACCTTTGCAGTGACCAGAGTAATAGGCCTTGATTGTGGGGCTACGACTGAAGTAAAAATGGTGTCGGTCACACCCGTCCGATGTATCAGCTGTGGTTTGACACATGAGTAGTTTATGGTCTTTATTCCATTTA
The DNA here is from genome assembly GCA_011952105.1 of Coreoperca whiteheadi. NCBI lineage: Eukaryota > Metazoa > Chordata > Actinopteri > Centrarchiformes > Sinipercidae > Coreoperca > Coreoperca whiteheadi. The sequence goes on from CM022490.1 coordinate 12,905,672, forward strand.
TATATAGCTATGTATTTATATTAAGCGTATGAATAGCTTCAGCTCTCTGTCTTGGCACTGTGTTTTGTTGACAGTAATCTTTGGTCAGAGTTGCTATTCAGTGCACAGTCTTGCTCTGGCACACCTCTCTCTATCTCGCTCTATCTCTCTCTCACTCTATCTTTGTCTCTCTCTCTCTCTCCATCCCCTGTGTTTGCTTCCTGCAACCAAGGGCAGAGACTTTGACTGTCAGCAGAAGCTTTCAGCTGCTGTAAATCGTCTTTGATGATTTTGCTCGTGTGTGTACGTGACGTGTGTCTATTAGCTGTGCATTATGCATGAGTGTGTAGGTGTGTGCATGTGGGTCTGTCATGAGTGCTGTGGCGGCCGGGGAGGCAGTCAGACCACAGCGCGCTGCTGTGAAGCTCTCACTCTCCTGACCTACTTTCCCTCCCGCCTGCCCACAGCTGGCGCCAAGTGAACGCACCAGATCAAATGCCAGCCATTCCAGTCAACTTCACGTTATTTCTACATTCCCCTGTAACCGCAGTTTTGCCTTTTTTTTTTTTCTTTTTTTTTTTTTGTTGTTTTGACACTGAATAGGCTTATAGAAATTCCCCATATCGAGGTTAAGAAGATCTAGTTAAGTCTGTGTGTTGTTTGTGCCTTTCTTCTTACTTTTGTGTATAGTTGTTGAGTCAGCAAAGTCAAACTTTGGGGGTGGGTTCCTCCCACATCCAGCAGTATCCAGCTAAGGGTTTTAGGGTTATGCACAGAGTGGCAGCAGAAAGCCTCCAATTCATTTTACAGGCCAGGAAGCCACCTCCCACCTACACACAGTCACCAGCGGCTCCTATTATGGAAACTTAACATGGAAACTCAAATCCTTTGGGGTTATTTTTCTTGTACTCAGCCATGGGTTAGGTTTAGTCCTCTCTGGTGTTTGAAGCCAAGCAGTAGCTTCTGCTCTGGGCTACAAAATGTGGCTGTTATTCAAACAGGTTTGTCAATACGGCATGAAGGAGGAGACAATCGCTCCTTGCAGGCAGTGACATGTAAGAGTATCTCACAAATGGCCTGTATTATGTCCAAAATAATGCACATAAAAACTGCTCCCAAGGATACTATATCTCCACTGTATTACTTTTCTGTGGCAGCATGGCTTATGTGTAGTGAAGATGTTGCAATAGTGTCAAGTACTTTATATTTTCTGTTTTTATTGGAGGGCGCACGAGGCAAATATTTCAGAAAAGTCCAGCCCACTCTTTAGCCAAACAAAGTCTGTCCACTCCCTCATAGAAGCTGTGTTGTTGCTGCATGCAAGAATGATTCAGAGCGTGCAGACCAGTTCCCCTTTCTATTTTGGTGGTTCTTACTTCGGGGCAGGAGCACTTCCTGCTGCTCTTCCTCTTCACGCTAACAGAGTTTTGATGAAGATGAGGAGATGTCTGTCCAATGTTGATCAGTGGCAGTGAAGATCATTACACAGCAGTCGCGTTTTAGGCATGCAGCCACCCAGCCGGTTTTGTTTATTTTTTTAGGAGGGCACATATGAGACAGAGACAGCCATTTGGACGGATGGAATTAGTCATATTTTTCTCTGAGCTGACTCATTTATAGCGGCTGGGCCTGTAGTACATCAAGTTGGATGATGTAGACAAAATGATCTATCACACCATAAAATAAATAGTTGGGCATTGGAAAGATATAGTTCAAACAGCTGCTCGTGGGAATTGACAAAGAGGCTGAGGTATATAGAGCAGGGGGCTGCCAAGCTACTCGTGACACTCAAGGCTAAAAGGGGATTATGAATTGTTAAGCAGGGCACTGGGCCACCGGCATTATTGTAAGTGCGTGAAGTGGCTTGCGTCGTTTAAAACCCAGGCTGATTGATCACACTTCTACAGGCGTAAGCGTTTACCTTTCTCAGCACTGCTCTTGTTGAAGTCGAGGCCCATCTCGGGGTGTCTCTGCCTTTGTGCTGTGGCTGAGCTCTGACCGACAGTAAACTCTGAGGGAATGCGAGAACTTCCTGTCGATGGCAAGCGCTCACTTCAACAGATGGTATCAGAAAGAGGAAATTCGGTCTCCCCATATTGGCGTGCAGCTTTGACTGGTTTGTGTCTTGTCAATCCACAAAAACAGATGTGTAACTTGTCTTATGGCCTAGGTAAATGTTATCAACTGTTTCCAAATTGAGTTTTGAAAAAAAAAAACTGAAAAGCAATGACTTTTGACTATCTTTTTTTGCTGGAAACATACAGCAGCTGCAGTAATTGGCTTTGACCCAGTAGCCCAAAGCCTTCGTGTAAAGCTGTCCTGCTGACACCATTTCAGTGGGCCCGTGAAGAACAAACTGGTTACCCCTCCACACCCTCTGACATCATCATCATCACTCTGGACTCATTAGCCTCCTCCGTCCACACTGTTGGTCACCACACCCTCCTTTTGTTTGTGTGTGTGCGCATATATTGTATGTGTGTGTGCTCTCTTTGCAGTGTGTTAAGGAAACTAGCATGTATCTGTGTGTGAGGCAGATGGCATACTGGTTACATCATCACAGCAGCACAGCTTTTATGTGAATTGTATTTACCGTATGACCCTCAAGCCGGGCAACTGCTGTTTGTATTTACTGGAGGACTGTTGGCTGTGATCATGCTGGTAAAGGCTGAATAAAGAACTGAGAACTATAATTCAGATGATAATATAACATTGATATTGTTAATCAAAAATAATTTGTAGAAAATAAATGCAAACTGAACCACAATGCCTCAATATGAGACGTCCGTCACAACACAATTATCTTCCAAGACAATTGAGCGTTGCAGGAATGAGTCCTAAAACCTGGAAATAAGTTAGCATTTTAGCACTTCCGGTATTCTCGTCTCGAAGTCAGTGGGTTTTTTGAATGCGTTTTTGGTAAGATGCGAGAAATGAGGTCTGTGGTTAACATACGTTTAAGAGATTTTCATGTTTTATTCTACGGCATACAATACGTCAGTAAATACCTCACTCTTGCAGTACGTGTCTTTTTAAAAAAGGCGGTTGCTTACAAGTGGCTAAATGAGACTACAGAGGTTGATTATGACATTAGACGTCATCACGCTGAACACGGAAACTCACCTACTTACTAGTCCGCCTCTACAGCCTTGTTGTGTCAAATTTGTGTGATGTATTATACATCCATGGTTTATACTCGCACTCTTGCAAACTATTCTAGGTCATACTGAGAGGGAAGGCTTTTGTAGAAGAGGTAAGTGCGAGAAAGCACTAAGCACACAAGCTGGAAGCTTAGTGGTGGTGACGTTGAAGTCCTGCGACCGCTGTGTAGTACGTTTATAGCCTAACATTAGATTTTTCCTTCTGGCGATCGCATTTACACTTCATGAATCATAAAAGCGGTGTTCATTTGTGATTATCATTATCTTGGTCAGCAAAACGTGTAAGTGTCATAAACTTGTGTTTGCCGCAGAGCTTATTTTCTGCAGTCATCCAAAGAAAAAAAAAAAATCTCATTAGCTTTTTGTCGAGGGAACCAGGGCGATGCTAATTTCTGTGTTGGCCTACAAAATATGTCATCCCTGCAACACCCTATACATAGACAACACATTTTGAATTGCCCATCCACAAATGGATACTGTGAAGCATTCTGTGTTTCTAACTGACCTTGAAGCAGCGATGGCAGTGGATCAAGCTGTCAACACAACAATGACATATTATCATTGTTGCGGAAAACTTGTTGGCAAACAAGCTGCCTACTTCACATTCAGCTGAGTCATGTTTCTGTCCAGGGCGGCGCGTTACAAACCACCTTCTGTAATTTGGCTTAATTGCTGTCCAGAACAAATAGCGTTCTTAATTAACTGCTATAATTTGATCACGTGTGTCCTGCTGAAACACTAATACTTCAGTGGTGAGCGAGGTTTAATATTATTTTATGGCTCTACCGATAAAGTAATATAGCAGCAAAAAATGCTTTTAAAATGTTTTCTTACTTGTTTCATTAATTATTCAGACAAGGATGATTATAGCTTCACCTACAGTGTATTAGATTTGTTGAATCTGGATATGTGATTGCTATTTTCATTTTTCCTATTTCCACTATTACAAATGATTGATTAATGCAGTTTCTGTCTGTACAAGTAATGTACCTGTGTAGGTTGCACTTTTTTGTAGTTAGAATAATGAATCCATTTTCCAAGTCTAAAAAAGGAGTTCTTTGATTTTCACTGTAGCTATAAATATTTATAATAATGTTCCTTCTGATTAGGTTGCCCACTTGAAACGATGATACATTGTGCACACAATATGGAGTGTGATTTGTTTTAGTGCTTCTGCATGAAACATTTGGCTGTAGCTACCAAACTGAATTTAAAACCTCTTGTTCTTCAAACCTTTTGGTGAAATGTCTCAGCAGAGTTTGATTTTGTTTAGTTTTTTTAAAAGCAGGCAGTCAGATTTTTTGAAAATGCTGGCTTGCTGGATTTTCATGGATTTAGTCACAGTGTGTTTTAATTACATTTGCCCCAGGTTTCACCTCTCACAGCTGGACCAGGGGGGTGCTGTTCAGTGTGCACCCCACTTTGTGGTGTTATCAAAAGATTTGAAGGTAAACACTCCTAGGGTTTAAATTTCAGCTGTACGAAACAATGCAGAGTGTAGTCAAAGACACTCAGGAAACAAAAGCTCACTAACTATCAGCACACAGTTGTATTAAAGAGGTAAATGGACTTATTGACCACAGTATGTTGTCAGTGGTGCTCAGAAAGCTCTCAGCCCTGTCATGGCTAGACTGTCTCTCCCTGATGGGTTTGTTTTATCTGGCTGCTGAATGCTTCTGGGCTTGATGCTTTGATGTTTCAGTCAGGTTTTCCCATCCTGCTACACCCACAGACTGCTGGGGCCTGGCCTGCTTTCATGCTAATACCCTCATGTTGTATAACTAAGAGTGAACTTGGCTCCCCGGCTCAAATCTGCAGAAGCGTGTTAGTGTGCAGTGACTGTTCAGGGCAGCGCTTATCAAATAAAATGGTTGGTTTTCATTGCGTTGGCAGACTTGTGGACACATGGACGACAGACAGACGGACACAGTTGTTGCATGTCTCAGGCTCAATATCCTCTCGGTATGGTGGGTGTTGTTGTTGCTGTGGCCACTGGTTTAGAAAGGGGGTGCGGACCTCTGGCGGATGGATGCTGCAAAGCCTGACGTCCTCTAGTGGTAGTTTTGATGAAGTGCATCTCTAACTGCTGTTGACTGGTTCTGGAAACGTTTGTGGTTCAATCAAAGGAAGAAGGGCTGTTTTATGACAACCACTGTATTTGGGATATGACCACACATCTTCAGATATTTTAGGCTTTAAAGGCCCAAACAGGCATAATAGACTCACTATTCTTAACTCATGATGATGGGAAGGAACGAAGGCAACGTTGAGGGAAAAAAACAAGCACGAGGAACACATTGACTCTGATGGGAGTATGTGTAGTGTATCTGTGTAATTTTTTTTAAATTTAAAGTTTTAGTGCAGAGTTTCAAATATGAACTACAGCTGAACTCTTAAACCTGAGAGGATGCTTTCAGGAGTAGAGGTAGGCAATATAAATGGCATACTGTAGACCTACAGTATTTATCTCATGGATTTGGCTAACAAACATGATGAATGCTTTTCCTTCCTCCTAAAACACTTATAAATATAATTTTTCCTAAAGTTTGAAATCTGCATTGTTTACATCCATGATTAACTAGCAGGCAGTTTTCTTCTTCACTGCCTTTTGCTGGGGCATTGCTGCATTTCTTGGCATTACCGCCACCTGTAGGTCAGTGGAATAGTGTAACACCATTGACGGGAATGTGTATCACGTCACCCATGTGCACGTGCATCCTGGTTCGTGTGCACAAAATGGGGACCCACTTATAGAAAAACATCTCCATAGTGCTACTTGAGCTCCAAAACTCCGCAGGGAACCTTTTAAGAGGGACTGAATACCACTGACGTTTCTCTGCTCTGTCTCCACCCTCTCCCTCCAGTGCTATCTCCAGACAGGAAGGGGTCACCGCTGCATCCTCGGCACAGGGAAAGAGCGGGACTCATAAAATCTGCCTGGTGTGCTCTGACGAGGCGTCAGGCTGCCATTACGGCGTTCTCACCTGTGGCAGCTGCAAGGTCTTCTTCAAAAGAGCAGTAGAAGGTACAAAGCCATAAGACATCATTATTTCCTCATTCCTCATTTATTAGTCGCTTGTGATAAACTCATTCATCACTAATCTGTGTCACAACTTTGTTAAAATGCTGGAGTCATTATTATTTTAAGTTGGAGGCATGATCATTACAGTGTAAAGGACTGTGAGACAGCTAATTAGTTTTCCCCCCTGGAGTGAATGAAGGTAAATAGCAGATTAATCTTCCTCTTCTGCATACCTCAGGGCAGCATAATTACCTGTGTGCTGGGAGGAACGACTGCATAATAGACAAGATCAGGAGGAAGAACTGCCCAGCCTGCCGCTTCCGCAAGTGTCTGATGGCAGGCATGAACCTGGAAGGTACAATGTTAACCACACCGATAACGGCAAACTGCATAGCCTTGAGTTGGTTTAATTGCTCCTGCCTCCTCGTCACCTTTTGTCTTTATTTCACTTAACTCTTCCCTGCTTTTTTATCCATGTTTTTTCTTCTGCAGCGCGCAAAACCAAGAAGCTGAACCGCTTAAAGGGCGTCCAGCCGAGCAACCCCCCCGAGCTTAATCCTTCCCCGCCAGTTGAGGCTAAATCCCTTGTACCCAAATGCATGCCTCAACTCGTTCCAACGATGCTGTCCCTGCTGAAGGCCATCGAGCCGGACACCATTTATGCCGGCTACGACAGCACCCTGCCCGACACCTCCACCCGCCTCATGACCACCCTCAACAGGCTGGGAGGCCGGCAGGTCATCTCTGCTGTCAAGTGGGCCAAGGCTCTGCCAGGTTAGTAGTGTACTTTTGTCCTTTGTACGGTGAGATGAAGGTAGTTTATATTGGTGAGTTTGCAAAGTGAAGGATGTGACACATTGAGGTTTTTTTTTGTGTGAACATTCAACACCTAGTCCACATTACCATCGGTCTTCTCTTTCTGTAATGACATCTATGCACATTTAAACTCCAGTATTTAAGTGTTGCACTTGATGTCCCTCAAACAGAAAAAAAGAAAAAGGCAAGTTTTATAATGTGCGCTCTCCTCATTGTTTGGTATTTCGGGCGTTGTGTGAGACCATACACAACCCAAAATGCAGCCAGTATGTGCAGTCACATTTTATTTTAATAGCAAGCAACCGATTGGAAGCATAAATATTTGACAAGTGTTAGCTAAAAGCAGGAGATGTTGTAATGTATTGTAAACTTCTCTAATTTGATTTGTGTAAACAAACACACTGGCACTGTATCTTAATCTGCTCCATCTGGGGCTAAGATGACAGAGGTAAACAGAGGAAATCTGATTAAGGTGCTCACTTGGACAAATAAGTTAACAGAACTGGGTAAAATTTGGTTGTTCCAGATTCTGCTCGTACAAAATGTATGTGATATTTTTTTTAGAAAGGGGCTCCTGCTTAAGATTACATTTTTACTAGAGATCTAAATGATTTACTGTATTTTTATTTGATTACTCTTCATTGTCACTTTCACCACCACACTCTCTCGCACATTGTGCCCGTATTGGCAGTCGGTTGATGAATTTCCATGTCCTTCCCCTCAGGTTTCAGGAACCTGCACCTGGACGACCAGATGACTCTGCTGCAGTGCTCCTGGCTCTTCCTCATGTCTTTCGGTCTGGGCTGGAGGTCTTACCAGCAGTGCAACGGCAACATGCTCTGCTTTGCACCGGACCTCGTCATCAACGAGTATGTATCGATCCATTTAGAGTTTATGTATATGTCTAACCCTTGTTGTTTAATTTCTCAACAAAAGTGGTACTGCACTAATGCGTCTCTATTTAGTATTTTAGGGATTATTAACTGTGATTGTTATTCCATCAGTCAGCCAATGCATACATCTGTTTGTTTACGTATGTCAGTGCAGCTCTCTGGTCTGCGCTGTGTGTGTGTGTGTGTGTGTGTGTGTGTGTGTGTCATATCTCCCGAGAATCAAACGGTGTCTGTCAGCTGTCATCAGTAATCAGTGTTTCATCCTTCTTATAGACTCGATGACTCTGTTTCTAAACAGCGCTCTAAGTGTAGTGAGCAGTCGGCATAGCTTCCATGCTTAGGGCTGGAAAAGGCCTTTTGCTTCATAATCACAAGATGAAAGTTAATCTGATCATAATTAATATCTGATGATGTTATGTTTTCTATTCGTCACTGGAGCCTCCAAACAAAAGTCAACTACAGCCTGTTTTTTGTCAGCTTGTTATATTTGCATTTGATTAAGCCAGCCTTGAAACAATCTTTCTCAGTTTGGTTTCAACAATTTGATTTTGAAGGTGGTTTCATAAATATTTTTCAAAGAATCTGGCCCTGAGGTTTTGTGATGTATTCATTTTCTGTTCACTTTGACTCAAATTAAGGAATCAAAAAGCAACTCCTAAGCATATCTGAAGAGTTTTTGCAAGTTTGTCCCCACTTTCACCCACAATGTTACTTCATCACTGTGATGACACTCACTCATCTGAAATGTGCATGCTCAACCTTCTACTCCAACAAACTAATAGACTGAATCTCATGTCTGGAAGAATTATTTAAAATAGGATCCACAAATTGTTAGCTGCAAGACCTTGAACATTTAATCTACAGAGATGTTATGGGGAGCTGCTTCATTTCCCTGATTGAGACTGCAAGAGCAGCCCCATAAATCAGCTCTGACTTAAGGAAAAAGAAGAACGTGCTGTTTAACCGTTTCTGTCTAATTCCACCAGGGAGCGGATGAAGCTGCCCTACATGGCCGACCAGTGTGAGCAGATGCTGAAGATTTCCAGCGAGTTAGTCCGGCTGCAGGTTTCCCACGACGAGTACTTGTGCATGAAGGTCCTGCTGCTGCTCAGCACAGGTCAGACAGCTGAACCACCCTGCACACCTTCTGCCACTGTCGCGTGTCCAAAGTGGTGCTGTGTTAATGCAATCATTACAAAAGCCATTACACCAATCCAATACTGTCCACGGATGCTGAAAGTTATTATTTATCTATGCACAGGACAACACATCACAGCACTTTCCCAACTCATTGGCAATTATCAGAAATAAGAATTGTATCTTCACAGGCTTATCTGGTTTGATGCAGAAAATTACACACACCCAATTTCCCCAGCCAGAGCACATACGGATTAACTGCAGAAGTACACAACAAGGCTAGATTAACGGTAATCTAGTGCAGAAGAATTAAAGGTGCGGACAAAGACTCTAATTATACTCAAGCTGATTAAAAACGTATTTAAAACCATAATTGCAGGTATCTTAAACGCAGCCCTCCTCAGGGTGTGCTGGTGTGTCTTCTGTAAGTGCTTTGTGCTGCTGAATATTATTGGGAGTGGTGAAAATGACCTGATGTATATTAATCCGTTTTAGCCCTTCACAGCATGGACGTGATCATTTCAAATGTAAAGATCGTCCCCTCCCCCTTTGCAATTTAAAGCTGGAACTTTGTGCGTGGGTATTGGCACGAACAACTCCTCTCGGCTACAGTCCATTATCCTTATCTCCGTCCCAGAGGTTGACCCTTAGTTTCCCCTGTCCCGCAGTGCCAAAGGACGGCCTGAAGAGCCAGGCGGTGTTCGACGATATTCGGATGTCATACATTAAGGAGCTGGGGAAAGCCATCGTGAAGCGCGAGGAGAACTCCAGCCAGAACTGGCAGCGTTTCTATCAGCTCACCAAGCTGCTCGACTCCATGCATGAGGTACAGAGGTCCAGCACAGCGAGACAAAATGCATCCTCAGACATCGGCATTGCACGTTATCAGCCAGTGGCTATTGGCCACCTGTAGTCTGCCAACTTTCTTCATCCTTAAACATTGATTCACTGTCTGTGATTGATGTGATTAATTAGATAGTTTAAATCATTTACATGGTTCACAGAAGCACATACGTTACACACTAAGCTAAGTTTGAACTTACATGTTTCAACAGCTCGCAGGTTTCAGTGTTGTATTTTTATCCACTTTCACATTGACCTCAACAATTTAAAACCTATTGGCATAGCTCAGTGGTATCCTTTGCATATATGATGGAATTTATTAAAGGTTCTAAATGATGGTTGTGGTTGAAAAGTATGTACCATCTCATTAGCAATACATCAGATATATCGTATACTAACAAAAAGTTTAACGATATCAAGATACATTTTTTTTCCTCATATCACCAAGCACTGAATGTGTGTGTTTTTGTGTAAATGATCCACCAATACGTTCTCCTCTGTGTGTCCGCAGATGGTCGGTGGACTGCTCAGCTTCTGCTTCTACACGTTTGTGAATAAATCCCTGAGTGTGGAGTTCCCGGAGATGTTGGCGGAGATCATCAGCAACCAGTTACCAAAATTCAAGGCCGGGAGTGTCAAAGCTCTCCTCTTCCACCAGAGATGACTTTGCCCTGTAACAGACACAATGCCTTAAAATCCCACCATATCACCTCACCACTCCCCCCACGAGACCCCGCCCACCCCCACCCCGACGAGCGACCATGATAGGACTGAGGATCCGAGGCGAGGAGTGACTGTTTGTGGGAGCAAGTATGCAATTTTGTGTAGTAGCTTACGGGTCTGGAGGGAGAGAGCGGAGAGGCTTGTGTAGAAACCAGACAGCGAGCACACCGGTGTTGTTTTGTTGAAAGTAGGAAATGTTTGTAGGATAAAAGATAATCACGAAGAGAAGTAGGCTAACCATCCATGTCGTCTCAGGTTTCTTACCTTGAAATACAGAACAATATCTAAAATAGATAAAACAAATATCTATGTACAGGTTCTGATAGTATTTTCTACATTTTCAAATTGTAACAGTTTATACAATTTTCCAGGTCGTCGTTACCTGGGAAGGTAACAAAGCTTAATTAATAACATGCTCTTATGTAGGCTTTTAGACTGTATGTTCCTGTTTAAGTTTTTATAGGAGGTTGTAACAAAACGTTTATCAGTCACATGGGAAAAAAACTGTTTTGCAGTCATTTAAAAAGCATATTTCATTGCTTTGATACTTTGGACGTTTGAACAATTCTGTTGGATTGTTGATCGACGTGCATCATTCAAAGGATGACTTCTCCCACAAGCCAACCTCTGCCAGGTTTACACACGTTTGTTATAAAAGGGAAAAAATATGTGCCTTTTTTGCTTCAAATATCATCTTAGCCATTTCTTCCGACCTGTCCAAGGAGTGCTTTGGCCTACCTTCATCATACGTTGATTGTACCTTTTATGTTACATGCAGTTGAAGGGTTTCCTTTTTTTTTTTTCAATGGCTGTGTTTATCTTTAGAAGTGGGAGCTCGGTCCATCCTCCGTGTGTAGAAAGGATCCTTATCGTTACGAAAGAATATTCAAAGCCCACACACTCAACTCCTCAAGTGCGATTCGCGCACTTTGCACCCTGCTAAATGCTTTAAAAGACTGTGAAGTAAGACTGTTATGCTGTGCCAGTCTTTAATGTATGACTTTAGATGGAAGTTAAAGAACTTTTTCTGTTAGGAAATAGCCCACTTTGATGTTTATTTTAGCCCCCACGCCTGCCCCAGTAGTCTAATAATGGAATGTGATAGATATCTACCAATCAGAGAGGGCGCATTTATCGTGTTTGCAAGATTATGTCATTTTTAATTCATCAGGAAAAGTAATTTCTGTAGTTCTAACATGACTCAAACTGGTTGGAAAATAGCTGCCCTTCATTTTTTACGTTCTTTTTACAGTCGGTTTTATAAAACCAACAAACAGGCGCTCATGATTCTGCCACTGATGATCCGTTTCTGACAGTATATCCGTGCTCTCAGTTAGCATCTGATTTGGATGATTCATTATTGAAAGCTTTTGCATTTTTGCTTAGCTGTATTTGTTAAAGGAATAGGTTAACATTTGTATGGGAAATGCTTATTTGTTTTCTTGCCCAGAGTTAGATGAGAAGATGAATACCACTCTCATGTCTGTATGCTAAATATGTAGCTGGAGTCAGCAGCCTGTTAGCTTAGCTTAGCATAAAGACTGAAAACTGGGGGTAAAAATCTAGCCTAGTCTACCTCAGGCTAATGTTGACAAAACCTGCTTACTATCACCTCTGCAGCTCAGAAACACACACATCTCGTTTGTTTAATCAGCACAAAAACTTTAGAACGACAATTTGCCGTTTTACGGGGGGTCAAGTGTCTTACTATTGGCCAGGACCAGGTGCCAGGCAACCAGCAGTCCCTTAATGCTAAGCTAACTGGCTTCTGGTTATAGCGTCGTTTTAATGTACAGATGCGAGAGTGGCATCAGTTTTCTCATCTAACTTGACAAAAATAAATAAGAGAATTTCTCACAATGTCAAAGAATTCCTTTTAAAATGAACGGCTTGTATGATAGACAGCTTGTTTATACAGCACTTTGGATCAGGCCCAAAATCTATTGACCCCTTCTTTTGAACCCTTCTGCTCCTCAGAGGGAAAACAGGTAAATATTTTCTCCATAAAATATAAACCAGTTTCACCAAAATCAGTGAATAAAGTTGTGTTTTTGTACAGTAACCAGTAGGGTTGGGCATCGTTTTGATTTGAATGATTCTGATTCCAATTCTTACTTTCGATTCTCGATTCCGATTCTTTGAGGGGGCAATTTGTGGGGAAAAAATAATTTCGGTAACGTTGTTGTTCACCACAATTAGCAATTTGGTCATGGGCTTTGTTATTGCACTACGAGGTAACGTTAATAACGTTGGTTAGCGCAGGGTTGCCCGAGGAGGACGAGACAGTGGACCTGCGCAGCACGTCAAATACGCTACACTCCTTAACTTGTACGCCATGCAGGCGTAGGTGTTTGGTCATATTTGTAGTGCATCTTCCCGTGAAAGAAAGAAAAGCCAGTCTTTTTTAAAGTAAAATAAAGCCACACTTTTGAGTGCCGCTTACCGTGCTCCATGGCTGCAACAGAACAAGTGGGCGCGGCAAGCATTACCGGAAATCCGGTGGTTACTATGGAAACGTACACTTGCGCGTTTGGAACTGATGATCAGAATCGCAAAAAAATTTCTAAACAATTCCAATGGAATCGCTTTTTTTTTTTTTTTTAAAATGGTTCCAAGTTGGAACCGGTTGTGGATGCCCAACCCTAGTAACCAGTGAGGCGCGGCCCCCAGAAACACTCCGCTCCGCCAGCGTCTGTCATTTCTCCAACCTCATTCTTGTCTGATTTGTGGTCTGATAAACAGCCAGTTCATCAAATTCAGGTTAAAAACACAACAACAACACATTTGGTCTTTGCAAATGGAAATGATGTCGCTGTTTGCATATAGAACGGGGAAGTGAGATCTGATCACAAGTGGTCACTCGAGACGCATTCCAATGCCAGGTGTCGACTGACATACTTGGAGCTGTCCGCTTGTGATCGGATCACCCAAGACGCATGTTAATGCAAGGTGTAAACAGGGCCCGTGTGTCTTCAGTACATTTGCATGTTTATTTATTTGTCTGTTAGGTGGTCAGGCGCCAATGTTTGAACGAACATTAACCTTATGGAGTCGCAGTGAAAGTGTAGCGTCACTGAGCAGGGAGGCAGGGAAAATCGATCCTTTATTCTCTGGGAACTATTTTAGTGCCAAACTCCCATTTCGTCTGTTTTCAGTGATGCTGAAAGTGGGTCAGTGTTTGTATCAGAAGAGGAAACACGTCCCGGTATTGAAGCATATAAATTTGTCTACAAATAGATGAAAAAAGGTCCTGAATTACCTGCGCTTCAGTCCAATGGATGGAGATCATTGGGTGATTACTGAGCTGTATTTGTAACGTACACAGAAGTGTTGTGTAATCACGCAGAATAATGTCGGTCTGTCAGTATCCCTTTAGCTGTGTTCTGTGTAACTTAGTGGGATTTTGAAATGTGCTGCAACATTTCCATCACCTTAGTTTGCTCATCAGTGTGTTTCATAACCTCGACATGTTGTTTGTGTTTAAAGCACAAAATAATCCAGGTTTTTGACATGAATGTGAACCTTAAAAAGGAATTCATTTAGTTTAAAAGAAATTCTCTTGACGAGGTGATGCCATGCCAGTTTAAAATAATTGGATAAATGTGTCAAGCGACTACAAAGGGCTCACAGGTGCATTTAATATGGAAAATGTCAAATTGTTCTGCTGTTGGTCAAATATAAAAGCACTAATTATACATCTTGAAACGCTCCCGTGCTCAGGTTGTTTAAATTTGACGTCTGATTCACACAGTATGTGGTCGTCTGTGTTTAGTCGCTTGTGTCCTGACTTGAAGAACCAAAAAACGTTCAGTTTGGATTCCCAAAATGCATCTGCGTCTGTGATTTATGGTGTTTTGTTGTATGTTTTTTTGTTTTTGTTTTTTGTCAGGAAAAAAAAGTTCACTTGACAGATTAGAAAGTTTCAGGAATGTGCTGTCACCGTCGGCATTCGTACCCAGGCTCAGAAAAAGGATATTTGTTGTTCTTTCAGAGGTTTATTCATAATAGTTTAAAACCATATTGATTAACTGAATAGGGGTTACTTTCACATTCAGTGTATCCAAATCTCTGCTCCTGCTGCTGTTCATTTCAACAGTTATACAGTATATATACAGTGTATATATATATATATAATATATATGAAATTGCACACTTGCCTCTTCTTGCTCAAAAATGTATCCTAGCTTACTTAGTTACTTACATTTTTGAGGACAACTGAATATGCAATAGAAACAGATAATCTATCACCATCACATAAGATGTGGTTGCTTCCTCTTTTTATTTTTTTGCGTTCCAGTATAAGCTATTTGCATACAGGAGATTCACATTTAACATTTAACTATCTCTGCAGGCCAGATTTTCAGGAAAAGACACACTTATTCAGTAATCAGTTTACCAAGACAAAGAGTCTATTTTATGTTTGACTACAAGGTGACCAAAGCAAGTACAGACAAATTCTACATTTCAGTGTAAACTAAGTAGCTCCTAGAAGACAAATGTACAGTTGTTGTTTTTTTTAAACACTTTTCTTTTTTTTTTGTCAAATTGTGTAATACTGTGAATAGGATAGGAGTCAGTCTTTTTCACACACGACCTGTTTGTGAAAGTAATCAACCAGCTTGAATCTAAAAAGATTTGCACTACCCAAATATTGTTTGAAAATCTATTTTGTATAAAACATATGCAGACATTAACTATTGAGAATTATCAAGGGCAGATCATGTTTCACTGGTATATGCTTTCTCAAAAAAAAAACCCATTTAAAGCCATGCTTACATTTTTGTTTTTTTAACATGTACATATAATCCATTGTAAAGAAAATGTGGTGTATTTGTCTCCAAATAATAGTTTTTCTATACCCACCCTCTGTAGTGTGACTCCTGTTGATCTTATTCTCCATTGATTAAAGGTCGCACTGTACATCTTTGTGTGGTACTTCTCGAAACAGGGAACTGTATTCTGATGGTTTGCCTTGATATTAACTCGATTATTCTGATAAATGCAAACGGTAAGCTCGTAAGACACTTTTCATGATCACACCAAGCACTTGTTCATCAAATAAATGCGCTTTACCATTCTGACACCTGGTTTATTGACTGTTGAAGTTTACTGAACTTCCCAACCTTTAGGTCTTGTAATGAATTTATTATAGTTTAAAATGGTAAAAATGAGAATCAGCCAGATGGAGACATTATACCTTTCACCAGCATGGGGCTTGCTTGAAGCCATACTTCCCTGTTTTCTGAACTTGTAGAGGAGCTGTTTAAAGTGTCAGTTCACTCAAATCACACACAAAGTGTCCATTTGTAGTATATGCAGCAGCTGGGGAAATGGTTTTGGTTTTACTTCTGAAGATCTGAAAGGCCCTGAAAACGTGTTTTCTCAGTCAGATTCTTCCTGTGAATGGTTGGGGCCTCCATGAACACACTATGTCTGCCAAAGTCAGAGCTGTTTTGGCTCTTTCACATGAGATTTCTGATTTTCCTGATGACGCAGGGTAGCACACTTTGTTGCTTGTGAACTCATGAATACTCATTGTTAATGAGAAACACGGAAGAAGTGAAGGCCAGTTTTCAGGGACTTTAAGACATCCACTACTAAAGCGTCTGCTGCCGCCTCAATATACTGTGCTGGAGGTAAAGGGAATGTAGTTTTCTAGGGCTCAAAGCATCTCGAAATTATATTTGAGAAACTCGCTAATAATTCCTCTCACCAGAGACAAGTTCTCTCTCTCTTCATTGTTGTAGCCGGGCACGTGAACATCTGGCGTCAACACCATTATCCGTGGTTTGCATCCCATCTCGACTCCCATCACCGCTTGAAGTCAGTGCTGACCTATTTATTTAACCAGTGTTCTCTGATCTTAACCTAAACTGTGCCTTAACCATTACAAAAATTGGAATTTCAATCTTCACAAGCGTGGGCTACAGGCCCGGCCTGTTCTCGTCCTTATTGCCTCTAGTGTTGTTTTTCCTTGTGGTGAACTACATTATCCTTGTCAAATGAGTAAACAACAGAAAAACACAACATGACTACACTTTTGAAAAGTTAGATTTGAGGTCTGAATGTGTCAGCGATCACACGCCACACCATTACCCCTAGTTGGAGGTTGAGGCCAGGAGGAGTCGGGGACGCGCATCCAGCTGCCTGTGTGATCTCTGCGCTCGCTCACGAGCACGCAAACACCTGACCAGCGCAGGAGACACAGCCCGCTGATTGTTTTTCCCAGAGAACCAGGCTCCTCTGCGAAACCCTCCTGTTGATTACACAGCTGTGTTTCCTCCGAGCAGCATGGCGGATGAGGTGGCGTTTGTATCGGAGGATCAGACTGTGGCCGGCGGCCCGCTGCGGGACTACAGGCGCCCGACGCGGCTGTACTGCATGAATGGCGGACACCACCTCCAGATCCTCCCCGATGGGACCGTGCGGGGCCGGAGGGATGACGGTGACGTTCACAGTAAGACTGCAGCACACGGCGCACTTTACAGCCAGGCCTGCGGCGTGATGCGTTCACTCCCTTCGCTGCAGGTGTGTCAGGTCCAAAGAGCAGGAAGAGAGACCAATAAATCCCCTCAAGGGGGAAATGTGGAAGCAAGTTAAATCTGTTTCCGCCTTGGGCGCAAATGTTCCCCTTTGAAAAGACAGGACAGCCCGGTGCTTGTGTTTTAGGCAGGGCTATTTGACTTCATAGTTAATTTTATACTTAACTGCATGAGGAATAAAACGCAAGAGCACACTTGCGATAGACAGGCACTTTAACGTAAAAAATGTCTAATGGCATACATACACCCATTACAGGGAACTCCACATGGTGGTATTTGGTGCACAGGTTCTGCCTATTTGAGAGGATTTATTTTCTGGGTCAATCTTTCTACACAAGTTGGAAATAGTCCACAGAGGGAAGGAGGAGATATAAAAATATAGGCCTTCCCAATAATGTCAAATACTAAAGGTCAATTTAATTTTTTGAGATACGTCATTTATTCCTTCAAACTTCTGCCCACGGACAACAGCTGACGTAAAAGCATGGTTGCCATTTATCTGTTTTATAATCGAGTACATCCGCCTCAAATGCTGGAAAGGCTGACTGACACTGAAGACTTTAATGACAACAAATGTGCTCAGTCACAAGAAAAACAAGCTGCTCCAATATTCATTGGGCTGCACCTTTCTTTTCATGACACTCTAGACTAGCTGTCATTCATTTAGTCTGTCAACTGAAGAGCAAAGATTTTAAGTTGTTTAAAAGCCTTCTCTCAGTTCATCTGGCAGCTGACTGAAGCGCAGCGGAAACTGACACACAAATCTCAGCTCTGTCCTTGCTGCTTTTCTCTTGCCAGAGAAGAACGTGAGCCATGTTCGAAGAGGTGTTATAGGTGTTTTAAACGTTTCCTCCTTGCAGCGGTTTTAAAGCTCAGAGCTGTGGACAGAGGCGTAGTGGTCATCCAGGGAACAGAAGCCGAGCGATATTTGGCCATGAGCGATGAAGGGCGATTATACAGTTCAGTGAGTATCTACTGTAGTCCTGATGCTTTCTGGGAGTACATAAGTACATTTAATTGAATGCTGCAGGCACATGTAGATAAATCTTCCATATCTGCTTTAAAGGATTAATCACTCACCATTATACAATCTTGATCTACACATGGGTGGCTGCATTTTTAAACTTCAAACCAAACAAGTAAAGTTGCTGTTGGTGCTTGTTTTGTGTTTCTCTCTCAGCCCACAGTAACTGATGAATGTTGCTTCCTGGAGAAGTTGGAGGAGAACCACTACAACACCTACCTATCACAGAAATATCAGGAGGGCAACTGGTACGTAGCTCTGAAAAAGAACGGAAAACCTAAACTGGGCCCAAGGACTCACATCGGACAGAAGGCCATCTTCTTTCTGCCCCGACAGCTGCAGGACCCCGGGGAGTGAAGACACCCGTCTCCACACATGGCCATACCTCAACCCAAACGGATGTGAAGCTGCCCCAGGATGGATTTGTTTTTGTTGAAATACACCTCTTCCACCATTTTAGTTCATGAACTGGGACCAGAAGACATGAAGAAGTGGTGTGAAAATGGGTGACGAGCTGCAGGCAAGACCAAAATGTAGCTCCGATGCAGAATTATTAGGGAAAGGACCAGCTACCGTTTCGCCCCAACATTAGTCCTAATCTGCATGTCGTCTTGTTCACTAACGCAACATCCCGTTTTACTTGGTAGATGGGATTAAATGTAAGAAGCAAATAATAAAACAGTATCATTAACAGACACAGCAACTGAGCCAAGCAGCAGTGATTTTACTGATGTAGTGCTTCTCAGACTAGGGGGCATTTTAGATGATTTTGTTGGATGAGAAAAACAAGTACAATAATATACTATTATTATAGAACTTTTTTAAACTCTGCACATAGTACATGTTTAATTATCTGACTAGTTTATTATCTTAAAATTGTTTCCAGATGTCAGTGACATTTGGTGGAAAGGTCAGCCCAGCGGCAGGGACAAGTAAAATGTTACAAATGTTCCATTTTCTCGTGAACTACTGCTCTTGAAAAATGACATGTAAACCACTGTTTGAGAATTTTGCTGGCTCGGTGGAAGTCATGTGCTCTGTTTTCAGCTTTGCTCTCGAGAAGTAACACAGCGGCAGATTAGAAGAGAAAAAAAAAATTAAGGAACAGCCTAAACGGGGCTGTTGAGCCATTCCCTGCTCTGCATATTGCCGAGGTGTCACGAGCTGAAAAGGTGAGCAACAATTTAATATTACAAACAGTTACACTTTGCTGCCACTAATGTGTAAAAGTGTACAGTGCAGCATTAAACATGCATAAAGGCTGTGGCTCTGTTGCAATCTGTACACACATTTTAATGTTCATGCTAAGATAATATTTAGCCATATTTGTACATTTATAATTTAGTAGTATTTGTAATGGTATGACATATCCTCAGAGCAGATTTGACTACCAAGTCTCGCCGGCACAGCAGTCAATAATCCAGACAACTGACAAATGACGCGTTAAAAGTGACATTTATTTAACACTAAACGTTTTCTGTACAGTTTCATATCAATAAAACCCCAAGGTTGCAGCTCTACATCACATAGAAATAAGCATAATGGGTCAAAGCCATGGCAGAAGTATGAAGTTAACTGCTAAGCAAACAGTTCAGTTTGCTCAACCAGAATAGAATCTGTATTAACTCCTTGCACGGACAACAGTGGTTAGATCATGAAAAATCTGCATTATCCTGAAAGGCCGTTTCCTCCAGAACATAAAACAGAAACAAACTCCTGCACCACTGCATCATTCATTCCTTGTTTTACATGTCCGGGAACTAAAATAATGTTGGGAACATCCTCTGGGTTTTATTGGTTATGTTTCTCAAAGTGCACCTGCATACAACATTCTTCCATATAGGTTTGATACCCTCAAGATAGCTAACACCTTACACCCTATGAATCATTTAAAAGAAAAAGAAAAAACAGATTCCTCTTCCCCATCTGTCAATTAAATCTTAAGGCAAAAAACCCACCAGAAAATGGAATTTGTGTTGTTTTTACTTAGATAATGTGATTGATTCAAATGTGTGAGGAGCGAATTCCAGTCAGCCAAGTCTTTTTTTCCAATTCCTTTTTTTTTTTTTTTTTAAATAAGCTCAGAGCCTTTCCACTGACAATGAACGAGATGTGACCTCCACTGACTCACTGAAGAGTCATGGAAAGGTCAGGCTGTTGCATCTAAATGAGCTAAATGAACCAGAAAATGGAGCATAAAAATCATCTTGGTTGCCGTCAGTCACCAAGCTGCCCCGAGTGTTTGTCACTTGACATTTGTGGCCGTCTGGTTTTTGGCTGCAGGTTGTTCATCTAAGATCATATTTGTAACCTAAATTCTTTTCCAGGGTGGATAGATTGACCTGATTTAATGTACAGCAAAACATTTAACAGGCAAAATCATAATGTCTGACACATGGATGTAATTGTGCTACGCTCCACTGACACTGCGTTTGAATCACAAGCATGTATGTTTTATTATGACAATGCCCTTAATAAACAGTTTCTAACAACTTGGCAGCAGATGACAACACTGCCCCCTCCTGGCTAACAAAAGGGCAACACAACTTAAAGCCAACAGGTGAGTGAAATATGTGGTAATGTGTAGATCAGCATTTACAGCCTAATGAAAGCTTGCTTTTTAAGTGTATGTGGTATCTAAAAGCAGCCTATAATAGTCACAATAAAACCATGAAGTGAGATTAGTGCAGATTACAAAGTGTGTTGCATGCTATGGGAAGTCTACAGTGTTGTATTAATTAATACCTGTTGGCTTCAAGTGTCACCAACATGAGACTCTCCTGATTTATTGACCGTAAGGGCAGATGCATGCTCGTATGCTACCATCAAATTATGTAAGGCATTACTTTACATTACAGACAGATGTAAATAGCACTTAACATTTGCCACTAATGAGTACATTGAGGGACTATTACTGTTCACCATTTTCCATTAAAGTTTCAAAACAAAACAAGTGATATAATTCCTGATTATTTTATTGAGTTGTCTTCATCTATAATTCATCTGGCCAATTTCTGCTCTAGTGTCTTCACTTAAAAGCTGCAACTCTTCACAGAGTTGCTGCTTGTGTTGGTCATGTCCAGTTCTTCCACATCCAATATCCTGAATTTGGGTTAAGGGAAGATGTACAAAATCAAATCTAGAAGTGGACCATGCCTTCAGAAGTATTGGTTTAATAGTGGAGGAAGTCTCTGTGGTTTGTCCAAGACTATGTTTACCGGCACATTAGTAACTCAGACTTAACAAGATTAAAGGCAACACTTTAGCTTTGGGAATTTACCTGCCAGGAATTATTAATAATGCCTAAAATATTTTTCAACTTCACATTTTAAAATCTGCTGGTGTTAATAAAATATGTAACGGTGTAAAAGCAAAAAACAGGTCAGTTTGCTCTCTCAACTTCACAATCAAGTTTGTTATCAGCGACCTGTGACATCATCTTAATTTATCGCTGTTTAAAGGCAGAATGTTTTACAGAGGCTGTGCACTGTTTGGCTGCGCCGACGTGCCGCGTGTTATAAAAATATCAAAGTCGATGCAGCAGAAAGAGATACTGTCATGGCACCTACATTACACCAACTCAACTGTCTTCCGCCAGAGATTTGGGAGTGTTATGCTTGTAGCAACATACGTAGCCCCAAGCGGCGAGCCTCTAACAGAGATGAGGAGCGTGCCACGGAGGTCTGATAAAGGCTTTACACAATTTTACATACATTAGTAAACAGACTGATTCGTAAAAATGGTGCCGTTGCCCTTAAATGGGGTGCAGGTGGCAGGTATGTTGATAAATCTGCATCAGCTGATAATCCAACAGCAGCCGGTAGGGGAGGTGCTGTGTACACAGTGATTACAATCCTTACACGCTGACTAGATGGAAACACCTTACCTCTAATAGATGAAGAGCACCCTTGTTCGGGGAAGAGTGGCATAGGTGGGATCAGCCAGTTTACGCACTCTGGAGTAGTTAACAAAGCCTCTGATGAACAGCATGAAGCCTGGAGGGCAAAGAAAGTTAAAATCACAAGAGAATTACCAAAATGTGGGAAGTCGTGGGAAATAACACAAAATGCTATTTGTTTATAAAATAATGTTTCTCACATACCCAGGGCCAAGAACACCCACCACAACCAGTACTGTCCATCAAAGTAACCAGGGAAGTAGGTAGAAAACTGAAATAAAGGATAGTACCTATTAGGAGCTGTGTATTTATTCCAACCATTGAATCAACCCATAAAAGACACAATCCCAGAAAGTGATCCTACACCTTTTTTAGTCTTCCTGTAGAGTGACACAGAAGAACTAGTAATTCTGCACCTTCACACTACAGACATTTAGTAGCGGTGAATATTCACTAAACAGCTCGTACCCTGACAATAAGAACCCATTTGATGAGGGACAGGCCGAAGCCAGAGATGGCCCCATATCGGCCGGCGGCTGATGTGGTCAAACAGAAGGACAAGAAGAAGCCGATCCAGTTGAAGAGGAATGCCACTGGTGACAAGAAAAAAACAAAAAGAAGAAAGAATGGTTAACGAAAAAGACAACATTTGGTAAAACTGCCACGGACCATGAACCCATAAATAGGTCATTTTTAAAGCATGCCCAATAGACTGGGAGATTTTTTTAATCCAAAGATGCCAGTCGCTTTTGAAGTCATCAAACTGGCTGGCACACATTCTCCTCCTCCTCAGTCTTTTGCTAGAAAACAAACATGCGGTGAGTGTACTGCCATTTGCACTGAGTACATTATTTAACAGCCCTTGAGAATATGCCAAATTTAGAAAATGAATCAGTGACCAGATTTATATATACACATAAATAACCATACGGTTACAAGCCGGCTCTATGCAAGCAAAATTGAAAGTCCGTTTATCTAAAGAAAAACTGTGTGTGACAACTTTTGGAATGCTAAACGAGTTCTTACTGAAGAAAGTGAGCATGAAGATGCCGTCATTTCCTATCCGCAGCTGGTCAGCATCTTCGAAGTCATCCCTGGCCACAAAGTCGTCCTCCTGCACCACCAAAAAAAAAATATTCAGATATGTTACAAATAGCTTGTGTTTACCTCGGTTTTATTTTGACGTTTTGTTTGAAAACATAATGTATTAGTACAAGGCACTTGGTAATTAGGAATATTTCTAAATTAGATCAATCTACCGTGACTCTTCCAGTGACCAGGGGGATGGCTGCCTCTTCTTTGCTTCTCTCAGCTTCATCATAGGAGGGCAAAGTGGTGGCAACACTGTAGGATGGAGGGTTGGGAAATCTTCCTCCATCTTCCTTGTATTCAAAGAAAGCTGTGAAGGTAACAAGCAAATGACTATTCGTTCTCAAAATAAACTCTTCTAAAGATAGTAAATAAACTCCTGAGCATAGCTTCAAAAAATCCTCTTTAGGGTCTCAAGTGTTGATCTGTCATATACATACTGGTGGTTGGGCTAATATTTAAGCTAAATTCACTTTCTACACTTTAAAACTGAAGCAAATATTGTGGAGATTCATTGCATTTGTAAAATAGTTTCACTTGTTTGGAAAAAACATTTTTTTTTAAATTGAATATCAACATCAGTGTTTCCCACAGGACTTTGTGAAATTGGTAGGTGGACTTCAGACCCTCTAGGGGGGTTATTAAATATTGTACATTTTCAAGTTAAATGCATCAATCTGATGCACTCTCAGAGCAAAACAGAGGCGAGATCTATGAAGAACTTTGTGCTCTTGTAAACAATTTAATCTCAAACACAATCAGGGTTTTCCCTATAGGTTTCTGGAGGGCTTAGATGCTGTGGGGGGGGTTGTTCATTGTTGTGAGTGATCGCACTATCACAGAATAACAGGGGTTAAACAAGGCTTTTAGTGAAGGGATCTCAACTGCGATTTGCTCATCCTCCCGAAGTCAGGGTGAAGCTTCTAACCAGCTGTAGGGGCAGGTACCTTTAGGACTGTATCTTTATTTCATCAGCGCTTTTCTTTATCAATACCAGTTTGTTTTCATTACTAAACAATTGGGGTTTTTTAATTATCATTTTAAAAGAATAATACATTCAAAACAGGATTAGAATAGATTTATATTTGAAATATAACTACATAGTTTACAACAGTAAAGTCACTATATACACTTAATAATATCTCACTGGAAACAAATCTAAAATGTCATTCAAATAAATAATATTCCTGACATCAAAATATGAAGAACACAGTCAGTTTCAGCCCTCTTCCTGTCCTCTGTCCTCCTCCCTCTGTAGAGAGGAGGGGCTGGTTTGTCTCAGCCAGCAGAAGGTTTACAAGAATTTCCCAAATTTTAAGATTAGTGGCAAACTAAGATAAACAGTTAGGCTACATACAAACAGCTTTCATTTCAGCCTGTTTGTAACAACAACAACAACAACTCAAACAGTGATTTTTGACCCAAAAAACCTGGCAGCTATCCAGAACGCTTCTTTGTGTTGTTCGAACACAAACAGCAGTGAATCAGATCAATGGACTGAGCCAGGAAGGGCTCAAGGCTACACCCATGTATGCAAAGTGTTGACCTAAGCCCTTTTAAGAAGTGAGATTAGAAGCATCAGACCTTTGTAAAAGGCCTTGCACACAAGCCTCTACATTATTCATTCCAAGGCTAACAGTTTAGAAAATTGACACAACTACATACACTTGCTCAAGCCTCACTCAGTACACTTGAATGATGAGTGATGAGGTATTGAATATTTCTCTGATGGCCAGTGGTATTGATAGGTTTTCAATGTAGTGTGTCACAGGGACCCAAAGGTGGTCATTTGAGTGGGTCCCAGGGAAACTGAGTGGGTCCCCTATAAAATTTGTTTTTGACAAATTGTTGTGTTAAACTCGTGTTTGATGTTATATGGAAATTAAACAAATAAAATCCCAAATCTGTAAGTACACTGCAGACACACAGCAGCTGACAGAAGGAGGAGCTTTTTCAGGGTGAATAAACGTTAAAAGGGGAAGCTAAAGGGCAACGAGAATGCTGAGCTTTCAAGTTTCATCGGGAGTCATGAGAGCACCCAGCACGTCATTTTTAATTAGGAAAGGAATTAAAATCATGCACACAAAGGGCAACATTTACTGCAAACTGCTGTTAGAAACAGAGTACAATTAGCTGATAATTAGCCTGATCAGCCACCGCCAGTAATCAATGCAAACACACATTATTAGACTGTAAACCATTAATCAAACCAGTAACTAACTGCAGTCAACGTCAGATAACCTTATCATACTTTAGCAGTTGTTTCTGTGGTAGTGACAAACCATTAGCTGTTTGAATTAAACTGAAGCTCCCTGCGCGCTTCAGGGAAAATATTACTTTCCCAACTCCCGTTTAACAAATGACATATTAACAATTCCTTACTTGTCCACAAAAACACTTAACTCCAGAAACACAACTTTCCGTGTTTCACATTTTGTCGCCTCAACTCGCGGCCAGCCTCCATTGTTCAGCAGTTGTTTAGTGGGAAAAGACCGTGGTATTGAGAGGTGAACGTTTCAAAAATGAAGATCTCTCGCTAAAATATGTGCCGGTTGATGAATCAGATACACACCGAACTAAACACTGACTCATAACACTGTTTTTTCTGATTTTAACACAAATTTGTAGTTCACAATTTACGTTATCAGGGGAAAAATATGGTGCATCCCCTGAACTCAACGGTGAGTTAACTCATAAAGCAATGAAAAATCTGAGTCAAATTCCTTGTAGGTGTACACATATTTGGCCAATAAAGCCAATTCTGATTTCCCTTTTAATTGAGCATGAACACGTACTGGAACTGATATTTATAGATTTAAATATTTCTCCCACCTCTAGGTTGTGCTTGTTCTGAGTTATCGGACAGTATGTGATGGCGCGGTGAAGGTTCCTAACCTGCATTTGCTGCAGCAATGCTGCTGTAAGGTGGTGGTGCGTCCTGGGCAGGACCCTCCTGGGATGACTGGGCGGGCTCCTCCTCATTCACCAGCTGAGGAAATGTAAATAAATGACAACTTGGGTAACACCTACATGACATCTTTTTTAAAAACTCTTCTTGTTGCCTATGATGAATGAAATACATAGAATTTCAGAAAGGAAACAATGCTGTAAAGTTAACCTCCAAAGTAGGTTTGGGCAATGTGACAATATTTATATATTTAATGAGATAATAGATATTTCTCAACTGTTGCCATGCCATTTACAACGTGGTAGATATCCCTGTAGGCTTTTTGGTTGTATTAGGCCATTACAGACAATGCTTTATTGAAATATTGAATGTACAGGATTTTTACATCAATGTAACAAAGTTCCTTGATTTGTCAGACATTTCATTCTGCGAAAAACACACAAGATCATCTGTTTTTTTAATCTGTAAAAAAAATAAATAATAATTCTCATTTGAATTTCCAGTTCACTATATAAGAATGTATCCATGTTGCCCACCTCCACCCGCTAAGCAGCTCCTGGTTTGCGCACCTGTCGTCTAGATAGGACAGGTATTGAACAAGCACGATACAGATGGACTGGAGGTGCCTCGGGGGGGGGGGATCCCTAAATTGTGCCGACTCCAACAGCACAGTAGCACTGATGTCGCACTTGTGTAACGTAGGCTACTGTGCAACAAGTGGTCATGTTAGGCATGTCTGCAACCAAACCCTTCTCCAAATACGAAGGGCTGGCCGCCCCGGTTCTTTAAGAGATAACTCGGCCACCTCTGATACATCATCATAACTACATAGCCCCAATCATCTGCAAACGTCGATAAGTGAGCAGGCTGTACCTCTACATTAAGTATTTTAATCCTGTACTGACGGTGCTGGACTGGTCACTCACTGATCCAGGACCGTCAGGTGGCACGGCGGTTTTGGTCCAAGGCTCGACACCGTGACACCACACGGCGTTCCTGTTCAGGCCAGCCCACACCTGCTAACGTTACGAGTAACTAACGAGTTAGCCGCTATATGAAAATGGGTCACATGAGCGTCAAGTTATGTGACACAATTATGATCATTAATTTATGTTTATTTCAATGTGAGGAACGTGGCTTGATAAAAGCTTACGATATTAATCGCCAACTCAGACCCGCGCGTAAACAAATGACGGTTGAGCTCGTTGTTCTCCTCAGTGACAGGCTAATGTTGTGTTAGCTGACAGGGCTGCAGCTAACGCTAGCTGTTAGCTAACGTTACATTTTAGCGTGCCAGTAAACTGTTACATACCTCTTGATATCTGACGTTGCTGTTTTGTTCTGCCATTGTGGAAGAGGGTCGAAATACTTTTCTTTTTTTTTTTTCAAAGTCCTCTTCCCACTTCAGCTGTGAAGATGTGTTAAGTTAAAGGAATCTCGCCAACGAAGTAGCAAAGTTACCGTTTCCTTCTAGTCGGCCATCTCCTGCCTTCTCCCCCTATCTCCTGACGCCCGTACGGTAGCAGGCTCTGGTGCTGCCTTAAAGTGCTGTCGGAATATTCGGCCACAAGTTGTTGGCACATGCACGAGTGAAAGTCTGAGTAAATGTACTTAGTTATATTCCACTGCTGATAACAAGGACTCTGTGTTCCACCATTTCTCTTAAACACACTATGTAAAAAGTTGTTTGAAAGGGCCATTTTTCCATTACCTCGAGTACAAGCGTCTGGAAGTAGACGGTTACAAGGAGCACTCAAAGGCAACATCGGTTTTCCATGTTGTCATGTGACTGGAGAAACAGACTGAAGACTAAGCACTATCCCCAACCACACAGATACGGAGATATGAAAATCAAATGTACTTTATTGAGAAGAACAAATGAGAAGCAAAGCTGTATGAACAATCAACCTGAATAGCCTGCGCAATATCAGCACCTGATTATTTCTACAAGGATTAGTTGAGGTTTACACCAAGCACTGCTTGATATCCACAAATTTATTTCCATCAGAAGATAAAGGAATCATTGGAGTGTTATTTTTTTTAAAGATGCCACATGAATCCACAGTGTGTAAAAGATCTTCTCAGTTCTTCTTTTGCACCGAGGAAGGCGGCTCCACCAGCTTGTTGTGCACATGCATCATCCCTAAAGAAAGAGCAAGAATCAGCATGTTTTCTACAATACAGTCTGTTCTGCTTAATGCAACCTGGGTGGCAATTTGTTACAAGTCAAATATAGTAACTTAAGCACTGCAGCTTTGTGATTTAGTCTCACCTTTGAAGTACTTTACAGTTTTGACCCGTAGTTCCAGGGTGGCATCTTCGTCACATACAAAAACAGTCTGCGGGTGCTGCTGGAACGCAGACACTGTCCACATGTGGTTCACACCTTCCTCTATAGCTTTGTATAAAGCAAATGCCTTGTGTGCTCCAGTGATGAGAATCATGACCTGTGAAGACATTGAAAACATGACCTGTGGATTGCGCAACTTGCAATTGGTGTTTTTTGATGCGTCAGGAAGATGACAAGATCACTGAGCAATGCACTGTTTTGCAACGCAAAGCGAAGTTCTGACAGAAAATACTGATGATTCCCAACAAATGGTATATTTGAGATTTTGCATCAAAAATAACGCAATAGAAGCAAAACACAGAACACAAAAACAGGACAGATGGTTGACATTCATCTAGGCTTCTGACCTCTTTTGCGTCCATGACAGTGGCCACTCCCACAGTGAGAGCCATGGTGGGCACCTTTGAGAGATCCCCATCAAAGAAGCGGGCGTTGGCCATGATAGTGTCCTTTGCCAGAGTCTTCACCCTAGTCCTGGAAGCCAGGCTTGAACCAGGCTCATTGAAGGCAATGTGGCCATCTGGTCCAATACCTGACAGGAGGAGTAGTTGGATTTTTACTGCCGCTTCAACAATGAATGCAAAATCACTTGATACCAGAATGGGATTGAGCACGAATCTGAAATGTGTAGTCAAAGTGTAGCTGGTAAATGGATATTCATTATCAGCACTGTGACCTCCTGACCTCCGACAAAGAGCTCGATCCCCCCAGCAGCAGTTATCTTTTGCTCAAAGGCTTCACACTCCAATTGCAGGTCAGCAGCGTTGCCATCTAGGATGTGGGTGTTCTCTGCTTTTATGTCTATGTGCTTCAAGAAGTTATTCCACATGAAGGAGTGGTAGCTCTCAGGGTGATCTCTGGGAAGTCCTATACAGGAATATATGAAAGTTTCTTATGCACAGCTTTCAAGAATTCCTCAATGTGTAACCATTTTACGTGGGGAGAGAGAGAAGAGTGAGGACTTGCCTACATATTCATCCATGTTGAACGTTTTTACATACTGGAATGAGATTTCTCCATTCTTGTAGTACTCGATCAGTTTCTTGTAACAACCCAGGGGGGTGCTTCCTGAACACAAGCAGGCACTTACAAAGCAAAAGTAACAGAGGAAACTACAAAGCACATTATTCAAGTACTGTACTTACGTAGGCATAGTATTTTGAGTCTTTCCATTTTGGGAGACTTTATACTATTACTCTTGTATGTGTCAGAGGAAACTATTGTATCTTTTTACTCCACCAAATTTATGTGATGGCTCTACTGGCTCGTTGCAATATAAAGTATACATGCAAAACATGTAATGACATAAAATATTATGTATTGTTCGACTTTAAACTCCCAATCTGCACGGAGAAGATAAGACAATCTAAGTTGGACAGTTTTTATGCATCAACATTTTAACTTTCTGCAAAAAGGAAAGTACTTTTACTTTTCATAAAAGCTCATTTTAACAATACTTGTACACATTTAGGTATAATTTGAACATTTCTGAATTATATAAATACATAGCTTGATGGCTATTTCCGCCACTGACACTGAATCAGCAGATGTGGGGGGAAATATTGACAACATTATCACTGTTTTACACACTGTAACACAGTATATCCAGCATTAATTCAGAACAAATCAACACAGCTGTAAGGGCCTTCCAGCTCCTACTTACCTGTGGGGAGCCCCAGGGTGAAATATCTGTTGGGGCCAGGTTTGAACCTTAAAATCTTGTTTCTAATGTACTTTGCAGCCCACTCGCTTGCCTGGTCGTAGTCATTGAGGATGATCAGCTTCATCGTCCTGGAGAAAAAAACACAAGGAAAGAAGAACGCGTTGCTTGTGTTAAGAAGCTCAGCCTCGAAGTAGTTCAGGACAAAACACACCTAAATCAGACTTTAGACTCATCAGGGAACTATATCATCCAGCAACAGTAAAACGAGATCACTGTTCAAGCATTTGGGTTGCTAAACAAGCTGCCAAAAACACTGTGACAACTTTGACGCAACCGCGCGGTGTGATCGCACCTTTCACAGTACCGTTACCGTTAAACTTAGTATTAACGTTAGTGTCCTAAGAAACAAAGGAAACAGTTAACGTTAATGGCAAGCACCCATACCTTGGAGTATCTGTAGCTTTTACTCGCAGCAGGCAGGATCTGGATGGATCATGTGATTCCTGCTGGAAACCATAACACGGAGGTGACGTTTTCTGAACTTTGTGTTCCCTATCATCGGCTAATGTTAACGTTAGCTAAGTTAGGAAGCTAGGTAACTAGCTAATTTAGCTGGAAAGCACAAATTCCCAGAGGGCTCTTTATGCGACCTCAATTTACCGAAATTGCTTTGGAAATGTGGGTGGTTTATAGCTTTTGAAAAAACATTGCAGTCATATGTGTAGTTACTTAACTTAGTTAGGTTCCATGTATCAAGAGAGCAAACATTGAACGTTAGTCTAAAACCGAAAATCATTTACCTAGCAGGACGTTAACAGTGGTTGCTAAGCGACACAAAGGAGTGTAAATACCTCGTAACGTAACTTTTTCAACAATCCTTGATTCTATCTCAACATATCAGTTTCATCTATTACCCATAACGTTACCTACATATTCAACATAGAACACCTGTCACTAACGTTAATTCCAATAACCTATATTAGTTATACCGTGACTCGTTAAAGAAATTGATTTTAGAAACACTGAGGTCAAGAACACCATTTACACCAGCACAGACACATTTCACATTAGTTAATTTAACTGTTCGATTCAATTAACTCTAGAACCTTCACGTATTTACATTGAGGATCAATGTTACTCTAATACTATGCCTTTTATTTTAGCAATTTGCCCTAAAAACAGTTCCATTAAGATATGGAGTCAATAAAAATATCAGAATCGGTCATTAAAAATCCAACATGCTTAATATGTGTCTGAACTATGACCTGTGTCTTCAGTGGTAGTTACTGTCCTGAAAGCAATAGAGATGGTACAAGTGATTTTCAATAACTTTATTAAAACCATATTGTGACACAGACCAGAACACGTACAGAGCACACAACAGAAATAAATACCATCATGTGTACAGCGCTCATTGTCAAACAGGCTTATTGCGGCTGGCTTTTGATTTATGTCATCCAGAAAGAGAAAGGGCATGCTATGTCATCAGAGAGATACCACCAGGAGCTGGGCTCAGTGTGCTAATCACCCTGCCTGCTTTTAACTGTGAAGTGCAATTCCTGAAACACCTGCTCTGATATACACCCGGGCTGCATCTCAATCTGAAACAACCAACTCCCGTTCAGCTTTGCTTATGGGAGGCGTTAGGCTTCTTTAATCGAGGTCCATGTCAGGCTTGTTTTCTGTCGTTTCTGAGGTGGGGTTGCCTGTGTTCTCAGTCGTTCCCTTGTCTGCAGTTTCTTCCTGGGGTTTCTCCTGTCCGTTGACAGGCCCGTTCTGCTCTGCAGGCGTGTCCTCCTTGGGAAGCTCCACCTTGGGCTTGGGCTTGGTCGCAATGGGGTTACAAGCGGAGAACAGCTCCTGGAAAATTACGCAAAGGACACAAGGTGTAATAATGATTTTATACAAAGAAATACAGCTGTGTGGGGGATCTACCAATGGACCCTGGCCCAATAAATAATTGCAATATAGGCACCAAAGTTACTCATGCGTTCCTGGTAGATAGTTGACCTCAGCGTCTCATGTTTCAGCACTAACATGCGTGATGAAAAAGGGGCAGATTTCTTTAACAACATGTGCATGAAGGTGTAATAACAGCTAAATGAGCTAAACAGCACAGAGCAGCTTCACGTTGTTTATCCCAAATAGCAACGTATGAATTTTCAATTCACAATTTCAACACCCAGAAATCCTGCAATGTGAGTTCTTGGGTTTGATTCTTATTTTCTGGGTGTTATTTGTGGCTTATTCCTCATCAACTGTCACACACAATACCAATTTAACAATGGCTGCAATGTGTATTTATTGGACAAATCTAGCTATCTTTTTAATGTCCTGTATTCTAGTCACTTTTCTCTGTGCTTTGGTATAATGATGTTCTAATGAACAGACACTCACCCTTGTTTTAGCTTGAATGTCTTTTACTTTGACAGAGGGATCCACCGCCAAGCTCTGTTTGCTCTGCTGGTTCATGGCGCTGTTCATCCAGATCATTGCATCGTTGGTCATTTTGTCCACTTTGGTGACATCTGCCTCATCTAAATGGTCATACTGCTCCTCCTGGAAATCAAAAAATGAAATAGTGTTACTAATTACCACAGGCAATTTTATTTTATTTGTAATGATGCCTTCAGTTTGGGCCACTGTCCAGGGTGTACCCCGCCTAAGGCCCAAAGTTACTGGGATAGGCTCCAGTTACCCGCGACACCCAACGGGAACAAGCGGTAGAAAATGACTGACTGACTGACTGGCCTTCAGTTTGTATGTGGTGTAAAGATGAGCATGCATGAAGTGAAGGCTGTTATGGGCAGAGGAATAATAAAAATGCCCAAATTCTCTTTTAAAAATCTTTTAGTTTTACCTTCATCTTGTATGCTTCAACAAATTTCATGTACTGCTGGATTTGTTTCCCCAGCTCCTCAAATGCTTTGGGTCTCTCTTCAGCCTCTGTATACCTCTCCTTGATGGGCTGGCCAAGTTTCTGTAGTATAGTATACACGTCGGTTAAAGCAATCAAAAATGTCAAGCAATCAATAGAGGGGAAAAAAGCAATTAC
Source organism: Coreoperca whiteheadi (assembly GCA_011952105.1). Lineage (NCBI taxonomy): Eukaryota > Metazoa > Chordata > Actinopteri > Centrarchiformes > Sinipercidae > Coreoperca > Coreoperca whiteheadi. The sequence goes on from CM022490.1 coordinate 12,938,775, forward strand.
TCTAGCAATAATTACCTTCAACTCTGCCAGTTTGTCAATGTACACCTGTTTGGGTTGGTCCTCTCCATCTTCATACAGCCAATTTTCAGTATCTTCCAACTTTAATGACAAAGCATCTCTGTCCTAAACGTAAAAAAAAAAAAATTCACAATATTTAAAGGAAAGCCAAATCTGTTGTACAGGGATTACAAGGTGCTAACTTTGTAAAGAAAGATGTATGATTAATGAGTCAGACGTTGCTTTTTACTCACAGACTCACTGACAAACTTCTCCAGCAGCCCATGTAGTTTGTCCCTCATGTCGTACACATACTCTTCCACATTATTCTTAGCGTCATTCCTCTCCTTCTCCAGCTTGTCCTGCATGATCATCTTACCCTGAGGAGAATCCAAACAGCAACGGTTACCGCGAAACACTTCAAAATAGATCAAGTAATCAAAGATGACAGACAGATGGGTGGATTTGGTAACGTGTGTGTGTGTGTGTGATGGCTGAAAGTTTAGTTACCTCATTTTCTACAAAAAGGTTGAGCATGTCATCTGCTAGCTGCCACTGTGGACTGTTTTCAATCGGAAGCTCCAGCACTTTTGTTTTGACTTTGGGCTTTTTGGCTTGTGGGGGCTGGTCAGACTTCTTCTCACTTTTGCCTTCCTCTGTGGCAGTCTGAAAGGTAAAACAGTAGGCAATAAGGTTCATAATATCCCTCAAAATGGATCAAGACATGCAGTGACGTAGCAGTTTATTAGCACACCTGTACAATCTAATGAAATCCAGTGCATTAGTGCTGCATTGAACTGTGAAACATATAGTTTAGTTTTTGTTTACACTGTATCAAGAGCGGTGCTGATTCAATTCTTCATTTCTGAGGCCGTAATCAGTGGTATTGTATTATAAGACACCATCTTGTGTTTCAAATGTCTAAACCCAAATACAGACAGGAGGATGAAGAATTGAATAAGTTTCTCAAAGAGACATTTTTATGGGAACTGAAAGGTACCTCCTAATAAAAGACAATCTAACAAACTTTCAACTCTATATTTGTTTAACACAAAAATTGAGCATCTTACCTCCATCTCTTCATTCTCACGTGGCGTCTTCTCCTCCGTTTCTTTCTGACCCTCTCCCTGACCCTGCTGCTCATCCTGATCAGTCTGCATCTTGCTCTGCAGAGGAGTAATAAAAACCAGACAGGTTTTTAGTCTCAAAACAGAAGTACGAATCGTAGTGCACATACTGATCTGGTGCTCATTGTAAAAGGACACTTGGTAGGCTTGAAGTACCTCTCCATCTTTGTCATTGGTCTGTTCTGTTTCCATGGGTTCCTCTGTCTCATCAGACTTCTGCACCTCAACCAGGGAGGCGCTGGACACACTGAAGATACCATGGATGTTCACCCGCACCTTGACTTTCACCTTGGAGCTCTCCCCAGAAGCCTGTGGGACAACCTTCTGGATCAGGAACTGACCTGTAAAGAAGAAACAAAGCCAGAGTAATAACAAAAACGAAGCCGGCAAAAGAGCTTTAAGGCTTCTCCTCATGCTATCAGTCTTGGTAGGTGTGGTTTTAATTATCAATTTGATCATGTTAAATCAACCCAGATAATGTTCTCAGGAGCTTGTGGACCAAACCAGCACTAAAAAGGCGAGTGAACACTAGACTTTCATTTGTCGGGTAAGCAGAACTATGGCAGGATGCTAACCTTGCTCTGTGGCTGCCGTTTGTGTAGGTAGGCGTCTTTCTATCCCCTAGTGGTCAGAAATCACCAGCTGTATTTGCTTACCAATAGTGGGATCAGGGTAGGGCAGCTCATTAGGGCAGTTGTAGTAGGCCTCCAAAGAAAAAGGCTCCTTCCGGTAGAAGGTCAGCACTTTGGAGAAAGGTGCCGCGTGGTTCCTGGGAAATACCTCGCAATCACTGCAACAAATCCATATTTCATAATAATTATTACTTTCAATAATGGAGACCAGACACAGTAGGAAAACAAACATGAGAAATGATGGAAAAACTCCCCCGCCCCTTACCTCAACCCTTCCTCTGCAGCAGAATGCCACTTCAAGGAGATGGAATAGGGAGCAACGTCTGTGATGGAGAATTCACGCACTTTGAAGGCAGGTGACAGTATCGCACACTGTGAAGAAACAACCAGTGTTTCAGTGAGAGCTGCAGTCATAATAAACAAAAAACCTCCCTTTCACATTATTTTCAAATCGTCAAGAGATGCTTATTCAAGCGCTGATGTGACGATTGTCTAGTTAGCAATCGGAGGAGCGGAGACCGGCTTCAAAACCAAAGAGTGATATACCTGCAGAGCACACCCTCTGGCCACAGCTTCGTCAGCATTCAGTGTGGTGCTTAACTCCTTCCCAAAGAATTTGCTGATTTTCTCTTTGACAACTGGGATTCTGGAAGCTCCACCGACTATCTCTACTGCATAGATGTCTTCCTTTTTCAGTTCTTACAGAAAACAAACAGAGTTTTATTATCGCACCAACTAATGCACTTGCAATTGCTCCATTCTTTGAAACAGAATTAATAAGAAAGACAGGTAAATAAAGTGAAGTAAATCCCAACTGGGGGAAATTATACTCACTGGATTGTTCCAGGAGACTCTGTAGTGGAGACTCAACTCGAGCCAAAATGTCAGCACTCAACTCTTCAAACTGAGCCCTTGTGCAAGAGAAAAGGCGAACGTGACTTAAGACTTAAAAGGACATACAAAAGAAGACACAGTAGATATGAACCATGGATACTAAAAGCAACAAATTATTCCTGTTGGGTCTACCTGTTCAGTTTTCCAGTGACATCAATGTCATTCATGAAGCACTCAATGTTAAGTGGCAGGTCAGAGGAGTTGGCACTCATCAGTTTTTTCAGTTTCTCACACTCCTGGTAGAGCCTGACCAGGGCCCTGGGCTTTGACTTGACATCAAGCTTGTACTTCTTGCCAAATTCCTCACAGAAATACTTAACCAGTACCTCGTCAAAGTCCTTTCCTCCCAACTCTGGGTCACAAGCCGTGGCAAGGATCTGGGAGACGTGGAGAAGAGGAATGAAAGAAAGCCTCTCACAGATTGACAAAGAACACACAGTAAGTTGATTGGGCTACACACCTTGAGCTTGCCCTTATTAAAGGCACACACAGATGTCTGGTATCCAGAGTGGCCCAGGTCCACAAACACCACATTCCTGGCCTTCTCCTCGGGAGCAGGGAGATCCTGTTTATAGATCCCATACGCCAATGCAACTGGAAGGACAATTGTTAAATTATTAACAAAGTAAACAACTACTGGGAATCAATGTCAAAGTGTGCATTTTATGACTAGTATGTCTGAGTGGCAGCCAAAGTCAGTACAACAATCACCAACATGCACGGTCTTGCCCAAAAAACTCTTAATACAGACCTGCAGTTGTCTCATTCATAAGCCTCAGGCAGTTGAGACCAGCAATCTGGGCAGCATCGACCACTGATCTCCTCTCAGCATCAGTGTAAAAGCAGGGAACCTGGTCACAAAAGAAGAGCATTTGAAATAGATATAGAATATTTAACTGTAAGGCCCTGCACACTCACACAGGTGTTTTCAATTAACCTTCTTGATGAGCTCTCTAGTTTGCCTGAAATTGAGCGGCGCTATGCCGCAGCAACACTCTGTGTACTAACAAACACTGATAACACCTGTAACCAGGCAACACAAGTGCAAACACTTGTGCGAGTGGAGCATTTAAGCTACATATTTTGTACCCCCAAACATATCAGGTGCAAAGGCAGCATCAACAACTGTACAGTAACATGTAACACTTACAGACACGACACAGTCAGCCACGGGCTTCTTGAGCGCGCTCTCGGCGGTCTCCTTCAGCTTGGTCAGCAGCATGGCGGTGACCTGTTCGATGCTGAACACCTTCTCTTCCTCCATGTACATCACCTTTAGTAACAGTCAAATTGTCAGACAGGAGAAGATTATTACACTGCTCTAGATGATTTGTACTATGTCGGCTCAAAATTAGAGGTCTGCACAGCAAGTGACTGCATGATCGTGGGCTGATAAAACAATGACCTACCTCAATCTCTGGCCAAATGCAAAACATCATTTAACCATTAAATCTAACATTAAATCACAGTTTGACTTTTGCTTCAGTTAACATTGCCTGTAACTAATGCTTTCAGGTACCGACGTCTCTCCGTCAGTCTCAACAGCATCCCTTGTACTTCCACTGTATCATCAAGGCTACATTTCAAACTTTATCTCAGCTCAGCTTGTGATGACACAGACAAAGACATTTCCCAACTTCAAGGCGCACACATTTGCCGCATCACAGGTGCAATAAAGTGTCGTTCATCTCCAAGTTTTTCGGACTTGTTGGCATTAAAGCTTTGTTTGACTTTTTCCAATTAATAAGCACCAGCCTGAAGCTACAGAACAGAAAAGTAATCCAAACCAAAACCTAATTTGGTCTCCAAAACACAAAAAGATATTCAGGCCTGAATGAAAAAATGGATGATAAACCACATTAATTAACAATATATGTAATTGTACCCATTTATTGTTAAAGTGTGTTTTCTTTGTATCTATTGGTGGGACAGAAAAATGGTTACTTCCGGCGTAAGGTCTTCAGAGATTACCTGTTGTAATCAGTCTCCTTTTATTATCTCCGCCTTGACGAGTGAAGTCAAAAACAGTTATTGTTTTAAACACAACTGGATAAAGGCGTTTTGCCTTGCTCTGACAGAGAGTGACTAAGAGATGCTTCTTTTCTCCGGTGCCAAAAATGTCTTGGGCAGGTGAATGTTCCTTGTTCTTCTCTCACCTTGATGCCAGTTGTTCCTGCAGGCATTTGTGCAATGTCGTAGACCAAACTGTTTTTGAGGCGCTGCACAAAGGGATCTGAAAACGCCCTGCCATGAAACCTCTTGAACCCTTGGACTGTGTTCTTGCAGTTTGTGACAACCTGTGAAAAAAGCAAACCAACTCCCTATTAAATAATGCACACCTAAGTAATTTGAGCATTGGATTTAATCTGATGTGCGCCGTACCCATGCCTAGTACTGGTCATGCTCATACTCAAAGCAATGTCCAAACACTGGTTCCTCTTTTGTCAGGTTAGTGATCACGTATCTAGTGTCTCACCACTTCCCATGAAAACATACCTGGCTTTTAGCAGCTGCACCGATGGATCGATTCCGAGGTCCAAAAGAAACACATGCTCTAACAACAGAAAACACAATTCAGTTCTCTCTTCTCCAACATTTTTTACAGCGATGCAGCTTCGTACAGGGTTGATGTAACCAGTAATAAAATGGTCATTGATTGTGATGATGACGATTTCACCTAATACTATTTTTTCCCACATATATATTCTATACTCCTTTATCGGTTTCGGTCATGGACTGGGTGTCTGAAAATGATGTACAATGGGTTGATGAGGCCGTTTTGACAGCCAAGATCCGGCCTCCTCCCATCATGCGCTCATTCATGCCTGCAGTAAATGAAACCCATCACCTGGCCGAGCAGGTCATGTATTACTCTTTAGTTTATCTCGAAGACATTATTGTAGTACACCACAAGAAGCATTTCATCATGTTACCTGGTATCGGGATTTCTTAAAAATAACAATGGTTTCGTTTCAGCTAGCATTAGCTTCAGCGCTCACATGCCGTTTCCTGTTGTGACATCGGTTAGCATGCTAACTAGCTACGTAGCAACGTTAGCTTCACTCAGTATTATGATGAACAAAAGTGGAGGCATTCACACTCTGCACCTGCTATCAGCGGAGACGATACAACGCAATTCATACTCAATAATGCCCCCAATCGTACTTACGGTGTACATCGATCGCTGTACTCATTAGCGACCGTTTCAATCCCTCCGGCTCTGGCTACCGCTACATAGCAGTTCATGAACCCGACGTCAAATCCGACAACTGACATCTTCGCTAGCTAACCGAACAGCGTATAGTGCAGTAATTACAAGGAAGAACAGAGATACAGTTCAGTGCTAAAGGTGACAGCAGCAACAGCTACAGTGGATTTCAGTCAGCGGACGGTGATCCTCCCTTGTTCTTGTCCCATGAAGCTGAGTAGCAGCATGCGGTGCGCCGGCAGATGCGTGAGAGCGTTCAGGAATCTTCTGTCTGTGTCGCTGACCAATAGCGTTCGACTGCAGAGCACTAGAGCCTGTGGTCGGGCGCCCCCCAGAGGCAAGCAAAGTCATTACAGCAGCAGGTTCATACCTGTCGGTGTTCTCTTCACACAGCCATGGTAAATGTACACAGAAAGCTGTCATTTCAGTTTCCCCATTGTACTATACCATATCCATTATAATGATCTAGATCTGCGGCTCACCAACTTCAATATAAGAGCCCCATCCATTATAACTAACATCACCGCAGATAAATGCAGGTGCTTCTCGACAACCATCTCACCAATTAAACATCTTAGCAATTAAATTGGCTAATCAATGCCAAAATTCCCTTAAAGTGTCAGAAAATAGGGGGAAATCCCCATGTCACTTTCCCAGATCCCAAGGTGGTATCTTCTTTGTCTTCAACCCATAGTCCCAAACCCAACAATATTCAATTTACAAAGATATAAAACCAAGAAAGGCAGCAGATCATCGCATTTGAGATGTTGGACCTACTAATCACTGGCATTTTTGCTCAATAAAGGACTTGAGCAATTACCAAACCTGAAGGCAATACATTTGATGTTGATTGACCGATCACCTCAACACTAAAGTTGTATTATAACTTGTAAAACTGTAGCACTGACTTTACAACCACATGAAACCACAAAGACGGCTGAATAAAAACACTTATTTTCACATAAATATTGTCATCTTTATTGGTGAAACATACAGAGCTGGAATTAATAACAGAGGGCAGCTTTCAGAAAGGTGTGAGGAGGATCATTCGTCATTCTCGAAGTCAGCAGGATTCTTCCTCTTGCCCTGCTGATGGACACTGTTGCCCCAGCTGTATGTCAGGTACATGAGAATCATTGCTGCAAAAGCAAGATAAAACAAATTAGCACCAGGATATCACTGTATTTAAACTGTAGCAGCACTTTACTGTGCAGTAAAGTGCCCGGAGTAAATGCTTGGAGCTGGTTTGTAGGACTTGCCAAACGAGTTCACACAATGCTGGTTAAGCCTATATCTGCCAGGCAAATCTCTCTGTATACCAGAGTTGTTAAATCTGGTGTCTGTGGCGACACGCCCACACTGGTGCACCGGTAGTGAAGCGTTTAAAGTCAACCAGCAGTGATTGATTTGCAAGAGGCGAAGGGGGAATTCAGGAGTAATTCTGTTGTATGTTCCCTTATGTAAAAAAAGGTGGATGAACTGGATACAAAAAAAAAAAGTAATTGAGTTGGAACTCAATGAACAGGTTGCTTTATGGGACTATCGTACTTTGATTTTATATCAATATGACAAACATTACAATATGTATCAATGTATACAATCTACTCAGAAAAACAAATGTTAATACTCACGGGGGGCAACTTTGAAGAAAGACGACGTGAACCGTCTCCACACATTTGGGATTCCCTTGGAGAAGTAGTTGGGGAAAGCCCTCTGCTCAAAGGGTGACAGACTGTACGTGATTACATGCCTGATCTTGGCCAAGTCTCCGAAGTGGCGGCCCATGTTCACCACAGAGCTGATCTGAAACGGAAATACAAGATTTTCAACAAAAGAAATGTATTAAATGGCAAAAAATGTTTTCATGATTTGCCCTAAATACAAATAGTTGGAAAATGTATCCAGTGACCCAGCTGTGCGTCTTGGTAGTAATAGGTGAAAGTCTTTTTTAGTGCAGCTTAGTAAAAAGCAATTAAACCACCCTGTGATTTTAGTGTGACTACTTAATAAACACCGCTTTATTTCCAGCCGAACGTTTAATCCATTTAAGAAGATACAAATGGCGTTTGCTGTTTGTTCGGTCTGTTTTTGCTGTATAATTTACAATTGCTACTTAATGACTTGTTTTAAAGACGTAGCTAGTTAATGACAGCAATGTGTTAAAATCAGCAAAGGTAACTCCCTCTAACATTTTTTTTTTAAACAGATGTTTCCCATGTAACATTACTAAAAGCGCAATGTTCATAAAAGCTTCCATTGAGAAGTTGTAAACCAAGTACATAGACTAATGATACATGACTGCGAAATCACAAAACTACCCTGAGCAAGACATGGGAGCACAGGACGAGCTAGGCTGGTTAGCCATGGCAGCTAAACGTTAGCTCGTCGGCTAGCTTAGCTGCTAAGGTACAAACAGTCCTTGAAACGTTGCCTTGCCGGGCGCGTTAATGTGGTCGTTTAATCGAAAGGGTACCAAATTATGACCCTTCTGTTACAATAAGGAAGATATACCCCCACAATTCGCGGATAAAAACTAATGGAAGAAAAAATACCCCGTTAAAGTGTGACATTGAAGCTTACCGTGTTTCTGCTCAACTGTGTTTCCTAATTAAGTTCCGGTGTCCTTCCTCCTTATACAAGCGTCGGCCCGGCTGCTCACACTGAGGGCGTTACCGCCACCTGCCGGCCTGGAGGGTCGATCTACAAATGGGGGGGTGTGACCCTTTTTCCCCTCCCTCTCTCATAAGTCTAAAGAAAACGGAGCCCCATAAAGGTCCTGGCCCGAATTTGAGGACTACTTTTGCATTGCCTCTTTCTTTCTTCAGCTCCACTATTCTTGAAAATATATTAGGAACTTGGTTAATGTGGGTTTAGACAATGGTATATGCAAATCACTACTGAGAATTCACCAAGAACCACAATCAGGGGTTGACATCAGCAAACAGGTTAAAGGTCACAGAAGGCCTTGAGTTGTAAAGGCATAAAAGGACTGAGGCTTTTTAAATGCTTCACAACTTGGCTCATACTATGGCCTGCTCATTTGCCGTTGGGCCAAACATATGGCCTTTTAATTAAGAGTAGCATGGTGAGTTATTATTCAACTCGTCTTTCTGTTTGTGCCTGTCTCAGAGAGGCAACACAGAAGAAGCAAAGATCTGTAAAACATCTGTAATGCCAAAACTAAATCACCACCTTGACAAGGAGCCTGAGGATGCGTGTGTTCTGGCGCGCCTGTGAATTGATATGCACAATTAAATTCAGATAGGTACAGGAGATCCAGGGTCTTTTCCACATTATGTTCATGGCCATGAATGAAAACATACTTTGATCTGACCTTCAAACCCCCAGAAAGACAAAATAGTGACGTATGTGAGAAAGGCATCAGAACAGGGAGTATTGACAGTACAAGTATCATATCACTCTTTAAGCACTCTTCTCTGATGGGGTCACACTCTTACTTAAAGTGGAGTCTAGTGTGTGTAGCCTAACAAACATTTCCCCTTTGTTGTATGAGGATGTTCAGCCAACTGTATGCACACAACATTTATGCGTTATTTTTTTTTATTTTTTCCAACTTTTCAGATAATTTGTCTACATATTTTCATTCTTTTGAATATTACTAAGCTGAGCACAGACACACAGTGAATTCATTCAATTTGCATAAATAGACATGACATGCATTTAGTCACATTCAACCAGTACAAATTCATAAGTGCAGTCAATTCATACGTATGCAGTCACTCAGTGACCAGAAGTCATAAATACACACTGAAACCTTGACAACTTTCATTCTGGACATTATGGAGACAGCTGCCATTCAGACAGCTGTCTGTAATCCCCAGGAATAAAATAATATGTAAAAGGTTTGATAAGAGTTTGAGACTGCTTTTTCCATCTTTTGTCCAGAACAGGGCTACTTAAAACTTGTAACTGTGTTAAATTAAAGAATAATGACAGACCACCCACCCAAAATAAGTTAACAAAAAAATAACTTAAAAAAAATCATACAAGACTTATTTTCTTCTTCAAGTGTGTCAGATTCAATACTATGTTTCAAACAGCAAATTGAAGAATAGGATGCACTGGCACACTCTTGTCACGCCTTAACAGAAAGGAAATAAATGTCACATCTCCACATTTTTCATTTGGATAAAATACTTTTTGTTTAAGTAAACACACCTGCTCCAGATCAAACTTCTTTCATGCACAACGATTTTATAAAAATTCATGATATCACTGAGCCTGGCCACAGCATCTGATACTCCACCTGTGATGACTGTTGAGGAGGTTTGTGGTGATGTTCCATTCAGCCTGTAGAAAAGGAAGCCAAAGGACATGTTGGCTTAGCGACATGTGCACCTGTTGGCAACCATGTCTTCAAACTCCTTGTAGACGTAGGAGCCATCCTCTTCAAAGATCATGACACTCAGGGGGCTGTAATGGGAGGGAATACACGAGGGCCTGGGCACGGAGGAGTCAAGCTTCTCATAGATGATGTTTTGTACCATGGTGTGGACTGGGGAACCGTAGATGAAGCCCATGGTCCTCGGGCAGATGCCTCTGCAGTACCTGGGGTTGTACTTTGGTGGAAAAACAATCCAGTGATCCAGTTTGAGCTGGCTGAATCGCACCCTGAAATCATACAAGGCACAGTCACTTGTCGGGAATTCAGAACTCGGCAGCAACTCAGGCAGGTGGATATCCAGACTTTTATCCCCTCGTTTCCCCTTTGAAGATTCCCTCTTCCATCTCCTCTTTCGCCCAGTCATCTGTTCTGGATTGAAAACCATCTGCTTGTGAACGGTGTTCGCTGCAGCAGCTGGCCCTTGACCTGCTTTGGCATTGACCAGTAACCTCTGGTGGGCGACCTTGCTGGTGTCATTGAGATATAGCAGCAGAGGAGGGGACCTCAGGGTGAACTTCAGTTGGCCTTTGCATCCATTACCTCTGGCTCTTTGATCCTCTGGGCAGGTGACGTTGATGAGCAGGTGTATATTCTTATTTTTCTTCTGAAACTGTAAGAGAGGCTGGAGAAACGAGGTGACATCAACCTCCACCCAGGTGCTCCTGCTTCTCCCGTTTGTGCTGGCTGTGAAGTTCACACCGTGGTGGACCTCAGGACACAGCTGACACTGGTTTGAGTGCTCCTGCTCCTTGACACTCAGGTAGCACAAGGAGTTGGCAGGTGCCGCATGGTCATGGTCAAAATTGTACAGCAGGGCCGACTTCAGAAGCTGTTCTTTTCTTCTTACTTGATCAAGGCTGTAGGAAAGATCCTGCATAAAACTCTCTGGAGGAGAATATGAGAAAACATAAGGCACTGTGTCACCGTTGCATGTTAGTCTCACAAAAGAAGAGTCATGACACATATGTCCATGTACTCATCATTACACTATATTTTAATTAGCCAGAATGCCTGTTTCTTACAAATGCCTGTTTAAATGCATAATGGGATTTAAGAGGAGGCACTATGGGTGGAAATCCCAATTTTGATTGGTCTATTTTGAGAGATTTCATAAATTGTACAAAAGTAATTCTCAAAAACTGCATAAAACATAGTACCAAATGCACCCACTTAGCGTGTCAATATTGCAATCACGTTCTAGTGTAGGGTTTTAAAAATCTCTTTTATAATTAAAAATATATATTTTTAATACAAAATCTTGGTAAAAATAGGAGACTCATGATATGGTACTGTTGAGATAATTCACCAATAAGCCAGTTATTTGGCTCTTTAAATATGAGCAGTGATTTTTAGCTAATCTCCCATTAGAAATATTTTTGCTAGTGATGAAATATTTGATAAAGTCATAATACAAAAACATGTTCATGCCACAGGGCTGAAAATACCATCTGCTTAATCCAACTGTAATGTTTTTGTCTTAGTGCAACATTTAGTCAAATCTGTTCAAAAGGACCAAAAGACAAGCAGCTTTTAGTTTGAGTGCTGTAACAAGGCACATAATGCATTTCAGTCTGGCACCTAACCAATATCTGACACACCAGTGTCATTATGACCCCTCGAATACTATAGATTAGATGAGGAAAATGAAAGGGAACGAAGAGTAGAAGAGGTGACTGGTGTGGAGCAGGAAGTGGCAAAGATTAGCAAGAGTGAAGTGAGGAGGACGTTGAAGAGGATGAAGAGTGGAAAGGCAGTTGGTCCTGATGACATACCTGTGGAGGTATGGAAGTGTCTAGGAGAGGTGGCAGTTGAGTTTCTGACTAGCTTGTTTAACAAGATCTTGGAGAGTGAGAGGATGCCCGAGGAATGGAGGAGAAGTGTACTGGTGCCAATTTTCAAGAACAAGGGAGATGTGCAGAGCTGTGGCAACTACAGAGGAATAAAGCTGATGAGTCATACAATGAAGTTGTGGGAAAGAGTAGTGGAAGCTAGGCTAAGGGCAGAGGTGAGCATTTGTGAGCAGCAATATGGTTTCATGCCTAGAAAGAGCACAACAGATGCAGTGTTTGCTTTGAGGATGCTGATGGAGAAGTACAGAGAAGGTCATAAGGAGTTGCATTGTGTCTTTGTAGATTTAGAGAAAGCGTATGACAGGGTGCCGAGAGAGGAGCTGTGGTATTGCATGAGGAAGTCTGGAGTGGCAGAGAAGTATGTTAGAATGGTGCAGGACATGTATGAGAGCTGTAAGACCGTGGTGAGGTGTGCTGTAGGTGTGACAGAGGAGTTCAAGGTGGAGGTGGGTCTGCACCAAGGATCGGCTCTGAGCCCCTTCTTGTTTGCTCTGGTGATGGACAGGCTGACGGATGAGGTTAGACAGGAATCTCCATGGACTATGATGTTTGCGGATGACATTGTGATTTGTAGTGAGAGCAGGGAGCAGGTGGAGGAGAATCTAGAGAGATGGAGGTCTGCTTTGGAAAACAGAGGAATGAAGCTTAGCCGCAGTAAGACAGAATACATGTGTGTCAATGAGAGGGACCCAGGTGGAACGGTGAGGTTACAGGGAGCAGAGGTGAAGAAGGTGCAGGACTTTAAGTACTTAGGGTCAACGGTTCAGAGCAACGGAGACTGTGGAAAAGAGGTGAAGAGGCGAGTGCAAGCAGGTTGGAACGGGTGGAGAAAAGTGTCAGGGGTGTTGTGTGATAAAAGAGTATCAGCAAGAATGAAAGGAAAGGTGTTCAAGACGGTGGTGAGACCAGCGATGTTGTACAGCTTAGAGACAGTGGCACTGAAGAAAAGACAAGAGGCAGAGCTGGAGGTGGCTGAGCTTAAGATGTTGAGGTTCTCTTTGGGAGTGACGAGGGCGGACAGGATCAGGAACGAGTACATCAGAGGGACAGCTCATGTTAGATGTTTCGGAGATAAAGCCAGAGAGGCCAGATTGAGGTGGTTTGGACACGTTCAGAGGAGAGACTGTGAATATATTGGTAGAAGGATGCTGAGGTTGGAGCTGCCAGGCAGGAGGTCTAGAGGAAGACCAAAGAGGAGATTTATGGATGTAGTGAGAG
>CM022490.1:12952130-12972185 GCA_011952105.1 Coreoperca whiteheadi
AAGCAGCTTTTAGTTTGAGTGCTGTAACAAGGCACATAATGCATTTCAGTCTGGCACCTAACCAATATCTGACACACCAGTGTCATTATGACCCCTCGAATACTATAGATTAGAACTTCTGCTGGGCCCCTATTCACCCTTCTTCCACCCTACACAATCAAACTGGATTTTGACACAGGGTGCCTATATAAAACAGAGCCACATCATTAGCTAATAATGCAGGACCCTCCTTTCATTTTGCTCTTGAATGGTGCAATTTACTTAACAAATATGCAGTTAATTATATTACCAAAACCAGCCAAAGAACAGTGAAACTGGGGCTTTTGAGACCCCAGAGCAGTTGGTAATCAAGTCTTACCCCACTACAGCTTTAAAAAAAAAGAAAAAAGAAGCTATTTTGACCTAGTTAGTTACCCTTTACCTTTATTCAGCATATATGGTGCTCTAGACAACAGGCCATAACATTGGAGTTGTATTATTTGAGCTTTTTATTAGACCCTATGACCTCCTTGTTTGTGTCTTTGGGTGTTTGGTGTATATTTAGAGACATGCCAAATTTAACTTAATTTGTCATCGAGCCTCAGCATTGTGAATGTTATATTAAAGTGTGTGTATGGGCCATGTACAGTCAGCCGTAAGGTCTGAGTCACTTACTCACCTTTATTACTTTGGGCAGGACATTCATCTTGTGGCTTGATCAGTCGGATCGTGTTGTAGGTTTTATTCCCGTCCAAACTCCTCTGCACTCTGGAGGACGTCTTGTAAACCTCCGTCAGATATTTCACATACCTGTGCTCGGGTTTCATCTTCCTCTTCGGGCCTGGGTTCCACCTCGACCCTCCGTGCTCTGACAGAGCTTTGAGCAGCGGGGAGAAGATGCTGCCGTAATGGTGCGATAAGCCGCCCAGCTTGTGCTGCGCATTGGAGGCAGCCAGGGATGACCTACCCGGCAGGCCGCTGCAGGCCACCAGCCGCAGTACGACAACCATGCGAAAGTAACGACGCGCAGCTGACACCAGCATTTGTTTCTCCATTACAAACAACGAAACCAGGCAAAACTTAGAGACTCTCCGCTGAGAGCTCGAGGTCAACAGGACAACGCACGTGCCACTGCTGAGATTCAACACGCGCAGGTGTTCGCAATCAGCTCCATCACTCATATTACTTTATCAGGTGAGGAGGCCTATCACCGGAGAATTCACCACATGTTCCGTCCCAGCCATGTTGTGAGTCATCACAAGCAGCAATGAGGCTGTGATAGTATGGTTAAGATGAATTAAGCGCTGCATCCCGCATCCCTTTATTCTCCTCACATGGTAGGAACTTTAATTTCAAACTGGAAATAGCAAAGGCAATTTCCGGTTATAGTTGCAATTAGATTTAAATTGAGATTGAAAGAGCAACATCACAAAAGAGTAGATGCGCATCAGTACGCATAGATCAGTATGCAAGATTTCACATGCCATGGCCTTCAAGAACCGATTTTATTTTGAAGACAAATCCTCCCAACATCCGGTGAGTTTAACTTTCACCGCCGAAAAAGTAACTGTTAACGTTAAATCATGTTGCCGATTGTGTTAAAAACATATCACCCACTTTTTCAGCTATTAAAGGAACTGCATTAGCTATTTTGGCCGATAGCGTTTAGAAGCATCAACTGACGATTTGACCTAAAAAGAAAAGTAACTCAGGTTAATTGGTCAGGTGTCTTAAGTTGCTGATTGATGGGACTAAGTTAACTAGCTGTCTGTAAGTTAATGTTATTTTATATTTCACGTTATATAAACTGCACTCTCACAAAGTATGACTAGTGTAGCTAGGCTTTGTGTTATTTAACCCTCACAAGCTGCCAAAGTACAAGTAGGTCAACTAACAGCTCGCTAATTTAAACCTTACAGTTAAAGCTGCTGTCCACTAGAGGGCAGAAATACGATTCAAAACAAATACACAGCATATGACAGCCTTCATAAATTGTATTTTATCAATTTATCAAATATGAACAGAAACAAAGCAACATGGACCAATATTCACACATGTTTGATCACTTGTTTGTTCTGCCAACTCCTGAGAATAATATGGTTCTCTTGTTTGAATGTTTAGTTCTTTTCACCAGTCATTCCTTGATTTACTTGTGCATTGGTGGCACACAATCAGATTGTGACCTTGTGAGCTGGAAGCGACCGTTACACGGGGGGGTATAGAGTATTGTCTATATGGAGCATGTAAAAGGAACAATTTGGACACATCCGATGACAAGTGAACGTGTTATTTCTGTTTTGTCCGGTTTCTGAGATATGATGAAGTTACCAACAATTTAGTCCTGTCCCTCCTCTTCTAGGAGTGGTGTCTATGTTCAAAGTGAGACAGAAAAGCTGAGCCTTTGGAGGGCACTTTGCAGAGTACTCGAAATGATTGCAAAGTGTCTTTGTTAGAAGAATTTGATGAACACAGTTCACTGTTAATGTTTTGAAACTTATCTGAACTTAACTTATCTTTCATCTTGCCCTTTGGGCTTGGCATGTATACCAACATTTACTGTGATGAACAAATCACGGCTACCCTATATTATAAAGGGTTAAAAAGTGTGTTACCATGGCACTACAAAGGCAACAGGTCAAATCTGACAACGTGCAACATTACAGTGTGCTTATGCAATATTTTGTTTTGCAATCAATATAGTCAGCATTGTGGTTTTATGTGTAATTTAGAGCGGTGTGGTGAGTTGTAATGTGTTCTTTACCTGCAACTGCAACTTTGTAGAACAAATTGTATTGCCAAATGTACTGGAAGTAACAAATATACTAACTACTTGAGCTTGACTAAACAGTGTTATTGTACACTTGAGGTTTAGCTTATCTTTGGCAGTTTGCACAGTATGTCCCGAGGTGTGTTGAAAGGCACACACTGCTGTAATCTTATTGTGATATGTTATCATTTCACACAATTGTGTTGTCCAAATAAACGATTTCAAGAAAATTCTACTTATATTAAACTAACAAAATACATTATTTTTGTCTGATGTTAATGCAGTTCTTGTTGCAGTGAACATCAGTTTGGTTATTTTATGGGCATTCATCAATATCAGTTGAAGAAAAATATCCTCACTAATATCATCATGACATTGATTTCAACCATTTCAGCTGCACATATAAAACTAACCTTTTTTTTTTACGCTCATGTTACACATTACCTCACTGAAACTGTGCTTTTGTACTTTGCAGTCTTTTAACAAATATCCACATGGACCAGTTAGAATTAACATTATAGGTCGTCTCACCCACTGAAAAAGCAGTATGAATGAAATGAAAAGCTACACTAAACCTCTTTGCAGGACCGCTCCAGTGACCATTTAAACTGTAATGATAATATGAGCATGCCCCGTCCTCTACTGGCCTGAAATATGAAGAGCAAATAAAGGGACAACATTTCCCATTGTCTTTTGAATTAATCTAAGATTAAAAATAAAATAAATAAAAAAATATAATGTGATTTATTTAGAGGTACTGACTCAAAACGAAGAAATTACCAAACAGAGTTGGTCTGTTTAGCAATAGTCAACCATTGAAAAACAAAATCAACCAAGATAGTATGACAACACCTTGACAGCTGAAGCAATGCTCGTGTTGTGTGGTGGAAATAGCTGTAATTGGCCCCTTATGTTGTGGCCACTGTATTTGTGTGTACTACTTGACTTTGTTTTAAAACACCACACCAAAGTACCCCCATTCTCATGAGAGCAGAATACAGCTTTTTCTACAGTGGTTGTCGGGGTAGAGTTGGATAACATTACCATTGATTGGTTGTTGATTGATTGTATGGTTTTCCTGTAATACCACCCACAGGACAAGTTAAAATGTTTAGCCCCACTGCTTGCAAGGCTCTAAAAATAGCTAAATGATGATGCTTGTGCCATCCAACGCTTTCATATTATGAAGGCTAATTATAGCCTCTAGGGACCACTACGTAGGCTGTAGCCAAGTGACAGTTCCACACCATATACTAATACCAGAATATATACTAAACTGCTTATTATACCCTTTCAAAGTAGCTACTAGTATGCACAAAATGGAGGTACTTTTCCATGTTGTACTGACAGGAAATGATACAAGACCTGGACCACACCACACTATTGTTGGACAATCTTTGATGTTTGCAAATTTTGTCTGAACCATTAAAGACCCAAAGAGACATAGGAAGCCTTTCTGTGGTAGATTTCCTTTGATGACCGTTCAGCTGTCTTACAGTATTAAAGAAAAGTTTTGCAGTGGGATTTAACACATAATGCAGTCTACAACGTTGAATAGTTGTTGTGAGTGCAGCTGTCCTTTGTCGGGTTCATTATGCAAGCAGCTTCTTTTCCAGATACCTAGACAAAGGACATTGTTCTGGCACCGCTTTGCTTATGGCTTCATTGTCTGAGCTCCAACTCTTTTCATGTCATCAGGGATTGTTTTTCTCTGGGTATGTTAAGTTTAGTGCCGTTTTAGATTCCTGTTTTCAGACGTGTCTGATCCGGGAAAAGAAAGCGATTCATTCAGTAATGACAACACGAACATTAAAATGTTTCTGAATAGGTAGGGTGTTAGTTTTCCACTTATTACTTGTATTTGGCTGACATCCTTTCTAATCGATACTAAAATGATGGGTTACTGTGGGGTATTGGGGGCATGTCCTACTTATGACTTTTTTTTAAACACATGGGTCCAGAGAATGAAGCCTATGTTATCCCACAAAAGGAGGCCTTTCTCGTCCGTTACAGCTCAAGTTCACAAAGCGATTGATAAAGGAGACATTCCACCACCCCGACTAGTTGCCTGCTTCGCATAACTGGTCCCACAAAGGTCTCCTTCGCTTTTACTGAAGTTGAGGGGTCGCTTGTTCAAAATGTTCAAACCTACCACAATTTTCAATGTTTTCTCTGCACTCTGTTTTCTTTGAAGAACTTTAACTGATTTAATTTTGATGATCAGAATATCATAAATATATGATCTGCTGTGCACAAAGGCAGTAAGCATTCTAGATCAACAATGTGGCCTATTTCACACCAGTGTTGATAGCAACTGTTTCTCAGGTGTGGTCTGTTTTCATATCTCCTCATACAAGAGGTAACTTCTAAATATTTATTACACATTGGGTAATAAAATCTGTATGACTATCACTAATTGTTTGTGTTGTCAGTAAGAAAATAAATGAAATGGGTTCCAAATAAAATGTTCATTGTTAATACATGCAGTTTAACAAAAAAAAGATGATTAAACTATAAATACTATTCATAAATAGTACATCCAACAGTGATACACTGTACAAGAGAACTAAAGCTGGCAATAGGTACTGAGAAACTACACAATTATAATTCAGTTATAGACTTTAAGTGATCTAAAGGAATATCAATAATGGCTTAAGTTGTTTTATATTAGCATAATATACTAATAGGACCGTATGATCTGTTACGATTTAAATACTGTCCATCTCACAGCTTTTTTTTGTGATCCATGTCATTCTCACCAGTCATGAGCAAACTTAGTTGTTGTCTTGTGTTTCTTCCCTATGTGAGGCTGGAACAGTTTACTGATAGTGTTGAAGCCTTTCGGGTGCTCTCTGTATTCTCCATCTTCTGTCTTCTCCCTGCACTTGCTCTGCAGCAGTCCTCCCAAAAGTGCTCTGACCTCAGCTGACACCCCTTTGCCCAGGTAGTGGAAGGCCTTCTTGCCATCATTGTCTCTTTCATTTACATTGGCTCCATAACTTTGCACGAGCAAAACCATTACTTCAGCGTGGCCGTGTATGGCTGCGATGTGCAAAGGCGTGTATCCTCCGTGTGCTTTGCTGTTGATGTTAACATAAGTGCCACTTTTCCTGGGGATATTCATGAGCTTATGTATCATCTCGCTGTTGCTGTCCTTGGCAGCCCAGTGCAGTGCCGTGAAACCTGAGATGAAGTCTTTCTTCTGTGCCAACCTTGTGTCCTGCAGCAGCAAACCATAGAGTTGTCCCCACAGTCCTGCAGCACACTTTACCAACCACTCATGAGCTAATGGCTCCAGAGGCACCGACTCGGAGTACTTTGCATCATCTCCCTGTCTCGTGGTCTTGTTTTGGGGCTTCACCTGGGGAAGGCCTGGGGGTTGCATGTCCTCTGTCCGTCTGCTTTTCCAACATTGGGAGTCACTCAGTGCGTCCTTCTTGCAAGCTGGGAAGGTAAGAGTTGGCACTGGTGGTGCAGAAAGTTTGGTTACCAACGTGATTGGGTTGTGTGAAGTTTTCTGCTGATGCACTTGGGACGGTAATCCCTCCTGTGTTACTGGTGCAGAGTCCCTCGGTGGGGATTTTACTGCTATGACAGCGAACACAGCCCCAGATTTCCCAGCTCTGCTCGCCTGATCTCCGGAGATATTTAGGACTTTGACAGTGGTTGTGGCCGCACTACTAATGTTTCTCCTTTCCTGCATACTCCCCACAGACCTATGTTTGGCATCACTGTGATACCTGTCATTTATGTTTGAGGGATAGCACATATTATTGTTCTCAATGTCAGAATAAATCGTCCTGGCTGACTCGGCTCGATGAGGAGATGTGTACGAAAAGCTCGTGTTTTGGCTCGAGAAACTGTCATCCATCCGCGAGGCATCATGCGCCACCTCTTTAACAAAGTCCTGATACCGTTTCTTGACCACTACAAACTTTACCTCGTCGATCTGTTTGACCACTGCGACGCTGTTCACCAACGTCTTGAAAAGGTCCCTATTGTGCTGCTTTTCCGCGGGATCACTGCAGCTGATTTGGCTCCTGAAATTGTTCAGCAGCTCCGAGTTCTTCACTTTGCCTCCGTGCTCCAGTAAAAAAGACAAAATAGATTCTTGAGTCAAAGCCATTTTGTCCTGCCGTGGTTAAAAAACGTGAACAGATAGTTTAAACCCGAAGGGATCATCTGCCCGCTCTCCGTGCTCCCCTCTCTGTCCTCCAACCTGCGGCTTCCGGCGCCTCTCCAAATAAAAGCACCCGGTTTTTTTTTTATTATTATCACTCTCCACGTTAAAGGCTGTTTAGGGGCAGTGCAGACTCAACGTTTGGTCTCTATATAAACACTTGTTTGTTTTTATATTTAATATATTATGTTATTTAACCAATGTTGTGTCACATTATAAATGGATATTCCCCTACCATAAATCGTCTTGCCTAAATGTTGAACTTGTGACCTATGCTATTAAATAAGGTCCCCAAAGTGAAAAGCCTTAGAAAAACAGAATTGATTTATTCAAATAATGATCCCCATTCAAACACAACAATGCAGCAATGGTAAGTTTATATGAATTATATAAAATGGACCACAACGAGATTATGACAATATTCTGGAAAATCCATGTAATTCAGTGCATTCAACACCTCTGCTTTTGTAGCCTGTCCATATTGCAGTGGGTGCAAAATTATTATTTTTTTTACTTAAGTAAAGTACTTAAGTAGCAAAACCTCAATGTTACAATACTTCGTTGAGTCCTGCATTCATACATGTAGCCTAGATAAGTATCCTTTTGGCAACAAAATATACAGTAGCCTACTTATCAAAAGTATTAATACTGAGGCAGCAGAATGGCCCCTGTCAGATGGTTCTGTTATATCATTATATCTTTTACTAATGCTGGTAGAGTGAAGCTAATTTTAGAAACGATTTAATTTTGGGTAGCTTCATATTTTATATGCTGATTATACATGTTGTCTTCGAAATGAACTACTAATTGACAAATAAATGTAGTGGAGTAGAAAGTACATTGTCCCTTGACATGTGTCCGAGAAGGTATATAAAGTAGTTTTAATATTGTGACGTACACGTAGGCTATCTGCTTAAGTACAGTTGCGTCCCACCAGAGTCAGACCGCGCAGTTGAGCTCCTCTGTCAGCGGGTTTGAGTTGCAGGGAGACAGCTGGTGTCCAAGTGTGTAACTGTTGAAGGTATCAAGAGCCACGGGGCCCACAGTTCATCTTCATTCCCCAGGCGTTTAATAAACGCTGTTCTAATCGCCACCAGGCGTTTAATAAGTGTCGAAAGCCACAGGGCTCACATTTCATCTCGGTTTCCCAGGAGCTTGAAACGCAACCAGGCGTTTAAACCAGGTGTGACACCACCAGGTGTTTATTTAACGCCTGGTGGCGTTTATTAATAAAAGCCAGTGCCTCCCTTTTAATCCAGTGCGGCAAATAAATATTGGTCGCACGTAACAAGCCATACTTTGTGTCAAATTAGACCGAAACTAGAAATGATTAGGCCCATGATCTTTATTAGACAGTAAACGAACACAGTTGTACCCTAATTAGACACCATAAACCTAAAATATGCTGTAAGTATCTTCCTTTACTTTCTAATAACGGACATCGTTAATTCAGTTTCGGTCTAATTTGGTATGTCTTAAGCTATTAGATTATGTCTTATTAGTGTCCCATAAAATATAGTGCGCCCGAGATATTAATGCATGTATATGGAGTGGAGACAAGTGTCAATAAGTTGACACAATACGGTTTTATTCAGTGTTGTCAATTAATTCATAATTAACCAGACTTACAGTTCCCTAATGGATGATGAAGTGGTGGAATTTTAGACAGTCACTGAAATGCTGTTAAAACACGTTAACACGCCTAAAAGAGGTTTTCTCCAACAACCCCCGAGTTTCTCTGCGTCTCCTCCCAGAGCCGGACAGCTGTTTCACTTCCTGTCTGTAGCACAGCATATTAATTGATGGCGGTTTACTGTCAGAATCTGAATCCTGGTTGGATATTAGTTTGTGTTTCAGGACTATCTAAAGTTTTCCACTTTTAATGCGCTGTCTCACAGCCATTTGAAAATCACCATGGGAGTTTTTCTCTCGCCAAAATGTAGCCTAACTTTTGGAGGGTTATTTAGCCCCTCTCAAGCTCCGACCGACAGCCTGTCACTGCCTGTGATTACAGTTCAACTGTGTTGGCCGTGTAAACGCCTCCAGGCGTCACACCTGGTGGAGATGAGATTTCGATATAAATATAATACTGTTGTCGTCGCACTCCAGACTTGTGAAAACCCTGGGACCTGGACAGTGGCACTTCATACAGTTTCAATCCAAAAAAATAAGAATTTAAAATGGAGAGCAGCTGTTGCAAATGACCACTATTTCTGTGATAGCTTGTGGCAACAGTCTGTCGAAGCAGTTATCTGAATAATGCCTGAGATAAAAACAAACCAAACAAAAGCAACGAATGGAGCTCGTACTAATCTCCTTAGAATAAGGGCTATTTAGAGCTGCTGCAATGTCGCCCTCCAGCACCGAGGGGGTGTTGCCTCCAAGTGGCCATATTGAAAGGGGTGTGAGTCCGTGCCTGTCAGATGTGGGGAGCAGGTCCGGCTGAAGACAGATCATTCCTGCACACAGCCACTTCTGACGATGGCGGCCAATGAGGTAACGTAATGTGTTTTCGCAGTGAGTATGCTGATCTGCGGTCTGCGGGCCTGCAGTGACTAGCCTTATTGGCTTCCTTCAGAGAAGAAACAGGAATTGAACTAGCTAACCCATATAGCATCCAGGTGTCTGTGGGAGCAAGGTGACGGTAACGAGATGCGTGCCGAGAATGCAGCAGGATCGCTGCGGTGTTGAGGTAGCTTGTTGTGTCTAATGAATCGGGGAAAAGATGGCTTTTCAGCCGCGGTTGAGCCAGTATACGTGATGCATCATCGCTCCGCGGAGACGCGCAGGAAGAAAAAAAAGCGCACTTCAGCATCCAACTGTCCAGCATGAAACAGCACATCGACACTTTTCTGTTGACCGTGTCAACACCTGTGACAGCTGTGCACGGGTGCTGAACTGACAGGACGAGAGGACCGAGCATTTGAATGAAACACGGGACAGCAGGCAGTAAGAGACTAAGTTAAGAGGATAAACATTAAGTAGCAGCCTCTTCAAGTGGTAGCTAGCTCCTCAAGATTCAGCATCACGTTGCTCGGCGAAAATACAAGTATGTGTCAGCCAAACGTGTAATTCGGGGCAATGTGTTCATCGAAACGGCATCATAGCTTACAGTGCGTGCCTGGTATTGAGTCACCTGTTTGCAGGTTACATTACAAATGATAGAAGACTTTAAGTTAAGGTTGTGTGTGTTTATCTAACTGCGAAGGGGAGTTATGGGTACCAGGGCAGCCAGCAGCTTGGATATCCTTCCACCCTGGGAAATAACATCTAGATAAAGAGCTCTTTGTGTGTGTGTGTGTGTGTGTGTGTGTGTGTGTGTGTGTGTGTGAGTGTGAGAAGAGAGAGGGGCAGAAACGGATGATTGTTGTATTGAAAACATCCTGGTCCTCATGTTGAGCTTTTTGCAAGATGCCAGTATCCCAGGGTGAATCTGGTATAGGAGGAAAGAACCATCTCCCAGCCTATACAGCAGGGCAAAATACAGCCTATATGGTGTGCATTAGTATGTAGAGATTTAAATGGCTTAATGTAGTTATATTAATGAGAATGGAAAGTATAGACAACATGAAATCTGTGCGGTGAGTTTAATCAGATTTTCATTAGCTTGAATCAAATCTCAGGCTCGAAATATGGTAAAAGTACTGCTGAAACGATTGTTTGTCATTAATCGATTATTCGTTTAACAGAACTCTTAACCAAGTCGTTTGTTAACCAATTAACTGTTTACGTCATTTATCAAGCAGAAAGGCCAGTTTTGTCTCTTATTAAATTCTTTTATTTCTGTTTTAACAATCAGTGCTGTGCAACTCAAATGATTGTCTTCATCGCTGGTTGTTGTCAGATTTGCTTGTCTTTACTAGAGGAATTTGGTTTGTGATATTGACACAGAACCTTTTAGTAGGTCAGACTATCGGTGTGTTAAGTGGAAGAGAGAGATGACCTCATTTGCAAAAAAATGCTTTTAAGCTTGAAAGCAGAATGTGAGGATGGGATCTGACAGAAGGACATATTTAACCTCACCATTTTATAGATTTTTGTTGTTGTTGTTTACTGTTATGAAATATTTCTGCTATTCAAGTAATTTATTCTAATATATTCTTCGACCTGCCTGTTTCCATACCTCAGAATGAAGAAAAGCGAATCCTCGAGCTCGGAGGCCACGTGGGGTTTGACAGTTTTCCCGATCAGTTGGTCAGCAAATCAGTTGCACAGGGATTCTGCTTCAACATCCTCTGTGTAGGTATGTCTTAACCCAGGAGGAGTTAATAATCCAAAGTTAGAGCTATGAACATTACATGCATTAGTGTGGAATTTGGAGCATTAATGTATCCCCTAGACTTTCCCTTATCTCTGTTCACCATGTGTCATTTTCTTTTATTTAAGGTGAGACCGGGATAGGCAAGTCAACATTAATGAACACCCTTTTCAATACAACATTTGAAAATAAGGAAGCCAGCCACTATGGGAGTGAGGTACAGCTACGCCCACAAATGTATGATCTGCAGGAGAGCAATGTCAAACTCAAGCTGACCATTGTGCACACTGTAGGGTTTGGAGACCAGATCAACAAAGAAGAAAGGTACCGATTCTTGCAGATGTTTAGTCTGATGATTTTTAGTCAGTTTGCTATCCAGACTGAAGAAAGGATGGAAGAAACTGCCCTGCACAAAGGAAGAAAAATATAGAATATTATTGAAATGTTATGGAAAACCTGTTACAGAAATCTTCAGTGCTGTTTTGATACTGCTCTTTAAACATTCACAGAGCTAGCTATAGAAATGTCTCTTGGTTAGATCAGCTCCAGCAATTAATCCTTCCCCCCTCTTGCTGCGGTACTTCAGCGAACACTGAGACAGTATGGAATTGAGGAAGAGATCTGGCCTGTTTCTGGCATGTGAATTGGGAGGGAAGAAAGGGAATATGGGAGTGACTGGTTGAACTAATGCAATCTCAATAGACATTTGAGTGCTGCAACGGCAGGGAGTAAAAAGAAAAAGCCGGCATTCTTGGCTGCGAGACTGTAGTTTGTAACTATGATACTAGCATGCCTCTCAAACAACAAGGAAAGTGATGTAAAGTTTATTGTTCACACATGTAAGGATAAAATAATGATGCTCATCTTTTATGTCTGTACTGTCTTTCTATGCAGCTATAAACCCATTCTTGAGTATATCGATGCCCAGTTTGAAAGGTACCTTGAAGAGGAGCTAAAAATAAAACGTTCCTTGTTTAACTGCCATGACACAAGAATCCACATCTGCCTGTATTTCATCGCTCCCACCGGACACTCCCTGAAGTCCCTTGATCTCGTCACAATGAAGAAACTGGACAGCAAGGTGACCACAGAATCTGGCCTCTTTCAGCAGTCAATGTCCCTTGTTCCTCAGTCTGTCACTCATATTGTGTTTTGCATGCAGGTGAACATCATCCCTGTTATTGCAAAGGCAGACACGGTATCCAAGAGTGAGCTGGACAAATTAAAGATCAAGATTATGAGTGAGCTGGTCAGTAATGGAGTGCAGATTTATCAGTTCCCTACGGAGGATGAAGCTGTTGCAGAGATCAACTCCTCCATGAATGTGAGTCCTAGAAACATGCCGACACACATATACAATACATGCTCTCTATGTATTTTACAAGATAAGAGGCATTCTCAC
Source organism: Coreoperca whiteheadi (assembly GCA_011952105.1). Taxonomy (NCBI): domain Eukaryota; kingdom Metazoa; phylum Chordata; class Actinopteri; order Centrarchiformes; family Sinipercidae; genus Coreoperca; species Coreoperca whiteheadi. Next base: position 12,964,717 of record CM022490.1, read on the forward strand.
TTTCTCCACCACTGCATTCTTACTAAGCCCCCACCCATATTTTGCTTTTGTAGCACTTATTGGGGCATTGGGCCATTTTATTAGTTTGGTTCCAGACCTTTGAATTGCTGCCTGCATCTCAGATCTTCCAGCAATTCAAATAGAATAGTCATACTAGGAATGGAGTAGAATAATGACGTGAAACAGCCTGACTATCACACTACTCTTTTATGATTGATGTTGTTGGAAATTTAGAAAAAAGAACTGAAGTAGCACAATATAAACCACACTGTGAATCTATAGTTGACATATATTTAGAGGCATGTTGTAATAGCAGAATGAGATCCTGGTTATGACAACAGTAGTGTTATTTTTAGCCATATTTTTGTAACAATATCAGTACTAAATGTTACAGACTCATCTTCCCTTTGCTGTGGTTGGAAGTGTAGAAGACATTAAAGTAGGAAATAAGATGGTGAAAGCGAGACTGTACCCCTGGGGATCAGTACAAGGTGAGTCTGCTGAATTGATTTGACACGCATCATAAAAGTCCCCCAAACAGTAGAGCTGTTTAGTCCGATGCCTGCTGCCCAACTATTATTAGTTTTTTTACTTGCAATATAAACGCGATTTTCTGTTTTTATGAGCACAGTAAGCACTGAGCTCACTCAGGTAAGTGCAAAAAGTTAACTGATCAGGCTTTCTTTTTATTTCTTCTCAGTGGAGAATGAAAACCATTGTGATTTTGTGAAGCTGAGGGAAATGCTACTGCGCGTGAACATGGAGGATCTCCGAGAGCAAACACACGCTCGGCATTATGAGCTCTACCGTCGCTGCAAGCTGGAAGAGATGGGCTTCAAGGACACAGACCCGGACAGCCAGTCGTTCAGGTGAAATTAGGGACCGCCGTGATGTAATGGATCTGGGCAAGTTGCTTCAGTGAAACTGCCAAAAAAACCCTGCTCTCTTATGACGTTAAAACTCATTATCTCATTATTATGTAAGCACGAGGAACATGGGAAATGTTTGTGGAAAAAAGGGAATAGCTAAATGATTAAACATGCGCTAAGGCCAGAACAAATAGGAAAAGTAAGGAGTTACTGAATGAATGAAATGAATTGGTGAAAGATAAATAGAAGAGCAAAATAAACAGTTTAGTTCAATTATTTTTTTACTTATAGGAGGTAAGGGAACAAATTAAGCTTTTCTCGTGTGATTTGATCTTACAGGATATTAATTATTAATTAAATTATTTAACAAACAGTATATTTAATTGATGTACGTGTTTGGTTATATTTTTGACTCATCTGAAGCTTTTAGTGCCTTCATAAATTCATCTAGAGCTAAATAAACACAGCATCTCCCTAATATTGGGGAGAAACTATAGTAAATTCCGTTCCTGTATTAGCTGTTATGTCATATGTTATATGATGGAATTCAGTATTAGGTTGATCCAGCTATTTATAAATCCATGTTTGTAAAGTCCTTCTTAAGCTCTTAGTAGCTACTAGCTCATTTCAAACTAGTTTGTGGTGTACAACCCATTTTAATTTTGTGAGGCATTAATCCCCACATCGTAAACATTACTATGTTACAACTAAGCTAAGTTTGAACAGCTGGAGCAACCAGCTTCTGGATACTAATCATTTCCAAATATGCATTAGACTGAGCTTAACGCCGCTTTTACGCTGTTCTTCAGCCTTCAGGAGACATACGAAGCCAAGAGGAAGGAGTTCCTTGTGGATCTGCAGCGCAAAGAGGATGAAATGAGACAGATGTTTGTCAACAAAGTGAAGGAGACCGAAGCAGAGCTGAAAGAAAAGGAAAAAGAAGTGAGGATTGACATATTCAGCTATAGAGTATAGCTATTCATTGAAAATACACCATATTTGGTTTGTCTCACATTGTGCCCTGTCTCATCATCATCATCATCATCTCTAGCTTCATGAGAGGTTCGAGCAGCTGAAGCGGATGCACCAGGAAGAGAAGAAGAATCTGGAGGAGAAAAGACGAGAGCTGGAGGAGGAGATGAATGCCTTCAATAGAAGAAAGGTTGCAGCTGAGACACTGATGGGACAGGCACTCCAAGGCTGCTCACAACCATTCAAGAAGGACAAGGACAAGAAGAAGTAAGTCTGCTTTTCTGTATGTGTTTGATTTGTATTGCTGCTTAAGTGGTTTCTTTCATACACCATGGTTGTCAGAGCAAGCATTAATGCCACTAAATAGTATAAACATGCAAGATCTCTCAGGCTATTCAGGGTTAATTGGCTAAATGTCACGCGTGCATTATATTCACAAGCCATGGACATGTATTCTCTAAGCCTGTCTATGTGGAGCTGATTGGACAGAGGGTGGAGGCGTACAATGTGATTAATGAGATTGTGTTATCTTCCCAGAAGCCATGTTGGCTCGAAACTGATACATGGACAGATTCACACTGACACTTTGTGCCCAGACATAGTAGGAAGGGTCACAGCTTGCATGACACATGCTTATTTCTCTGCGGGCTGACCTGCCAGACTGTATCTCAGGCAGGGGCACTTCTGTTTACATTCGACTGGTCTCACCGATGCTCACGCCATGTGCAACGCAGATGATACTCAGACGTCCCACATAGAACTGTAATCACTTCTGCAGGTGGAAACATTTTATGTCAGGATGGATTATGTTGGCTCAAAACTTACACACACAGTTTGATGCTCAAGATTAGCCTTGAAAATCCACAATCACAAAGGTGTCTTAATGATTAGTAAAATAGAAACAAAAGCGATGAAACATTTTCACTATTAATTTCCATCAAATGCATTGTAATGCCACACAACAATGATTTCAACAGGTTTCTACTGTAACCATTTTTGGTGGTACAGACATGTTTGGTTAGCTTAGACATGGTGTCAGTTCAATTTGTCTTGTTTGATATTACCGTAAAGACAGTTTGAACCCTTGTTTTTAGTGATCAGATTGAGAAACATCCATACATATGCAGTTTTAATAAGATTTCAGTCCACATATGAGTGGCCTAAGTCTGATTTGGAGTCTGATTGGTTTCCATGAGGGTTTGTTTTAAACAATCTGATCTTAAATGTCTAAAAGAGGAGTTGGGCTGCCAGTCTGTCTCTGAACTTAGATTGTAGACCTACAACCCAAATACTGTTGCATTCCCATTTCATTCATTTATTTATTCCTTTGATTTCTACCACAACTACCAAAACTTTTGGTTTCTTTTGTTCCATATTTTGTCTTATTTCTTTTCCCCTTTCAGTTAATTTATGGATCAAACATCCAGAGAAACCAGGAATGTGTCTGCCATCTGCTTGGGAAAAAGAGACAGTCATGTCTGACATTACTTCCTGACACTGTATGTGTGGACATAGTGTCGCAGTGACTATGCACATACTGTATGTGAGCCTGAATAATGTGATGGCTATAAGCCTCTGTGTACTTGTGGATCAAATAGGTAGCTTTGCTCAGTGTATTTAATTTGTCCCTAATGCTGACTCTGCTAGACACACAATCCATGGACTGTTTTCATAACATGTAGCTTGTGTTGTTTTATGTTCTTGCCCTGAATGTGTGTTCATCTCCTGTTGTAATTCAAAGTCTCTGTTTCTCAGCGAGACACTGACAAAACTCACTGGAAACAGGAGATTTTTAGTTACTGATTGAATTGATGGTTGTGAGTCATGTTATGTATTAACGTGGAGTAAGCATTTGTTTTACACATGCAGTTATTCAGAATTTGAATGGTCTGTAGTAGGATTTTTTTAATACAGAATGTCTGATAATGTACATACAAATATTGACAATTGTTTTTTTTTTTTTATTGTTGGTAGTTTGAGGTAAAATAATTTAACACCATACTATGCTAAGTGAGTGAGTCTGGGATTTGGTAAAATATTTTGAATTCATTTATATTCAAATAAATAATGACAATGGGAAAAAAACCGAGCAGAGCATCAGTTCATGTGTTGGTCAGCTGAACCCATTCCCCTTAAATTCTCTCCGTTCAATGGGACTTGCCATCACATCAGCCATTTGTATGATTCCAAGCATTTTATGTTGCGCCATGTTGTCGTCATGATGTACCAAGTGTCCACTCATACCACAGGGTTTTCTCATTTTGATTGGTTAACAGTGTCTCTGGAAAAGCATTTTATACATTTAACTTAAGTTTCAGTTTTGTTTTTGCCTCCAGTCACTGGCAGCAAACAGGACAAATAAGAAAATGCTTATTAAACTTTGTCATTTGCACTAATTCTTTCTAGTATGTCATGTCTTTGTCTAGGGACCTTAATGAATATGTAGAGTTGCTTGTTCAGATAAATGACTTATTTTTTCTTTCCTTTTCTTAGCTTCTTTAGTCTTCCATCTGCGTGCTCCTTAACCTCAGGAAGGAATTTGAATTAGAAGACTTTCTACCACATCAAAAGATCACAGACTAACAATCAAGCGTATTATTTTTGCAATGTGAAATAACGATTTTATAGAAATGCATTTACCATTCCTGGAAGTGAGTCAGCTTAAAGTCTTCCATGTCTACTAAACTCTCCTTTAGGCTTTTCAGCAGCACTCTGTAGCATGGTCTCTGCATGGCTCCTAACCTTCATTCCTAAGAGTATTAAAAGATCTTTATTGCCAAAATCTCAGATTTTGTACTAAATGTCCTCCTTTTTGTCATCTCCCATGTTATGCTTGTAGTGTTTGACTGATGACAATTTACACTGTGATATATATATCATAAAGTGATATGATATTGCTGTTAAATGTGTACGGATTGAACAATATATATTATGATTTTTGAGCTCTTTAAATAAGTCCTAGTATAAATACTATCTTTAATCATTTTTAAAAGGTGCCCTATCATACCAACATGTCAACCCTTTTGTCAAAAAGATCTAGTTAGAAGCGTTTTATAGTTTTAAACTGCAAAAACTATATATACTGTTGATTTATGAAGAAAGCCTGGATGTATATAAATTCAGGATTTAATGTCTTAATGTTAGTAGATCTGAATGGTGGGTCTGTATGGGCCTGCCTGCATATTTGTATATCCCGATGTAATAAAGAGTTACTTTATTGAACACGTGTCTTGTTCTCTCCATTACTGCACATTTAGACAGAACAAGGCGAAGTCAGGTTGCGTTAAACTGTGATCCCAGCAGGTACAGGTTCCTTCCAGACTGTTCCAGAAACCTGCCAGTAGGCGTCCATTCAGAAAGAAGAGACCGCAAAGTGTCATAATGTCTGGCCTATGAAAACAATCGGTATTTGAAATTTTAAGAAATCTTGCAGCTTACTAGAAAATTCACTAACGCTTTTGCTGTTTTCTCTGTTATTTCCCCTGTCCTCTAATGTTGGATACCTTTTCTTGGCCTCTATTTTATTGAACACACACAGTGTGATTAACTAATTGTATTGCCAAGATTATGACAGGACAGTAACAAGCGATTTTCGTTCAAGTTCCGCCTTCTTAGCTGCGATTGGCCCTCCAGCCTGTAAAGGGCGGGACTTCATCGTGACTGGTTGGCGGTGTAGCCAATTGAGATTTAGAACCAGGAATGTCAACCGTCGATGACCAATAAAAGCTCGCCATGTTTGGACATGGGCTTGGTTTTATGCCTGCATTAAAACCCGAACTACCCTTTTCCCCATCGCCTTACGCCAAGGGTAGGGGGTGTGCATAGGGAGAAATTAACCTATGCTTAAAACTTTCTTTAGTGAAAGTTCATACTTACACTTTTTTGTCTTTTAATCCTCTTTTCACTCGCTTATTTAAAGCGCGCTGAGGATTTTTCCCCCCCCTTCTGATTTTTTTCATTAGAAGAAAGGCAACGTAACTTGACCCAAGGTAAGTTAATCAATCTTCCTTCTATATCTTGTTAACTAACTATATGGTTAACTTAAAGCATTTAGCCACGTCGTTATGTAGCTGTCCGTAGCTTAAAATAACCTAAACTAATACAATGGACGTTGAAAATGGGTGTAATTTTAACGCTAGCGGTTGTGTTAGCGTTAGCGGCTGTAGCTAACGGTTACTTCGTTAACGTCGGATTAGTTTGTCATTTCCCTTTCACCTTCATGAATCACAGCGTTAAAATGATTAAATGTCCGCAGTTTTGTGTCTTATAGTTCTAGCCGTATGTTTTAGCGTTAAAACTGTGTTGATATCCCAGGGTTGTTGTTGTCACCAGGCTCTGCGTTAGCTAGTTCTCCATTGGTGTGTATGGCCGGGACATGTCCCGACATGTCGAAGGAGCTGCTCTGCCACACGGGGCCTGGTCCTCTGATATAACGCATAATGGTCTGCCCAGACTTGTCAAAAATGTTTGTCAAACAGAGTGAATCATATTTTAAGATGTATTGTATTAATCTAAATGTGAAAAAGTACAAATTGTGAGAAACTTTGTTTGACATTTCCCTGTTGTGTATTCATGTTGTACCACCAGTCTAGTCCAGTTGGGTCCGGTTCAGTGACAGGTGTTAGGGGAAGGCATGCTAACTTATTTGATGATTTACAAACTTGGAAACACTACTATGTCTCATAACGTTAATCCTGAGCAAAACATAACTTTATCCCTAATCTAGATCTGTTCTTATTAGTAAACTACATTAATTTTATGTGCTGAACTTTGATTAGCCATCTTCGTAAGTACAGCTGTAACGGATAGCTATTAGCTAGGTTTTGTATCTTGGGTACATATGTTTTAGGCCCCGTTTACAAGATGGGAAAACGCTGAAATTTCTCTGGGTTTTGGCCTGTCATTTACATGAAAACGCCGTTTTTATCCCAGATAACGATTATTTCTAAAAACTCCGGCCAAAGTGGAGATTTCTGAAAACGCCGGTTATGTGTTGCCGTGTCAACTGGGAAAAACGGGGTTTTAGGTTCTCAAACGTCACATTATGCGCCAGAAAATGCTTGCGTCATATGAGCGCCCTATGTTTGAGTTTGTTTGATCATGGATGCTGTTAAGGAGGAACTCATTTTTAACTTTGTGCAAACTCTTTTGGCCTGTTTGCATTTGCAAACACAACTGCTGTACTATATCGAGGAGCAGAGGCGAAGGAGTACACGAAGGTCCGCATTTTTACAGCAGCTTTCCCTTCCAAGACGCCGGTACGTTGCCTGCCAACGTCGGAGTCGCCGGTTTTGGAAGTCACTCGTGCTATTTGTTGTTGTCGATTTTGAGGATTCTGATTGGCTTGCATTGCTTTATCCTTCAACCTACGCTGCCGCCCATAGGTTTGGCATAGTTATGATGGCGCTCGACGGCGTATTTATGCGGGATGATGTAAAAGACTACTTTTTTGAAAACGATGTTGTGTGCACGATGTTATTTTTGAAAACGGAGGGGGAGAAATATTCGTTTCTCTAAATAACCGGCTATGTGTAAATGTGGCCTTTGAAAATATTAACATGACATTAATGTAACATAGTACAATTAACTTGGGAAAATGTAATACCCACCCACCCACCCCCCACCACC
>CM022490.1:12972210-12987658 GCA_011952105.1 Coreoperca whiteheadi
AAAAAAAAAAAAAAAAAAAATAAAAAAAAAAAAAATTAAATGGGGAAAAAGTAAACCCCCCCCCCCCCCCCCCCGCCCCCGTAGGAGAGTTGACCTTTAGTGTTGAAGGGGTAGACAGCGTGTGAGATTGGGTTGTTTTAATATTGCGTAACTGCTGGCTTTCTCTGGTCTAGTGCACAGAGTGAAACAGTTAATGCCTCTACCTGCTTGGCCATCACATCCACATTATGTTATTTAGAGACCATATCGCCCAACACAATGTCTTATTAAAGGATCTGTAGACATTTGCATTTCACACAACTATAGTTAGTATAGGTATGGTGTGGCCATACCAAATGTTACAAAGTATTACAATTTTTTTAGTCATACACATTACACACAATCTTGTCACATTCTAAGTATTGAGACTTGGAGTAAAAAAATAATACTGATTTTGATTTAGTCAGTATTATTGAGCTCTATTTTCTTATGTGAACAGATGATTGACACAGTGACAGGACCCGGTGCACAGCCCTTTGCAGTTCAGCTGAAGGCCCTGACGGATCTGGAGGGCCGATACCAACCAAAGCTGAGTGGCTTGAGGCTCATCGAGAGCTCCCAGGACAATGGCCTCAGGATGACCACCAGACTGAGGGAACTGGAGGTGAAGGACCTGCTCTCTCTCACCAGGTTCTTTGGTTTCAGCTCAGAGACCTTCTCACTGGCCATCAGCTTGCTAGATCGATTCCTCTCTGTAATGAAGGTTTGTAAATGCATTCATGCCCGAAAAGTAAATCTAGCTGGCTGAAATAATAAAAGGTTGTTTTATAACATCATTTTCCTCTCCTGTCCTCCACAGATTCAACCAAAGCACCTGTCCTGTGTGGGCCTGTGCTGCTTCTACATTGCCGTGAAGTCCACAGAAGAGGAGAAGAACGTGCCTCTGGCAAACGACCTGATCCGCATCAGTCAGAATCGCTTTACAGTGTCTGACATGATGAGGATGGAGAAGATCATCATGGAGAAGCTCTATTGGAAGGTGAAGGCCCCCACAGCCCTCCGCTTTCTCCGCCTCTTTCACAGCCACATCCAGGAGCAGCTCGACGCTGAGAGGTAAGGACAGACGGTCACATCAACCTGCAGGGCTGAACCATGACTCAACAAGATTATATTTACTCCTCTAAAATGTGTCTTCTCATATTTGGCTTTAAAGAGAACACTAGCTAAAAATATTTCTTTCACTGCCAAAAGGCAGAAATCATGTAGATTTTTAGACATGTGATGTGTTAGAAAACAAATGTGAAAATCATCTGTTCAAAAAATTACCTGTGTTGTACTGAAGTTAAAATACATAGAACTAAATTTTGTTATCTTTCAGTCACTAAATTGACGGAAGCAGATGGATATCTAAGCTAGTGAGCTCTGCCTCACATCCATCTTCATTTGTGTGTTGCAGCCTTGACACTAAAAGCATTTTCTTTTTACAGCAAGACGATACTGAGCCTTGAGAGACTGGAGGCTCAGCTGAAAGCCTGTCACTGCTCATTTGTCTTCTCCAAAATAAAGGTAGGTCAAGATAACTGGTCCACCAACATTCTCAAAGATTACCTATTTCCAGGTGGGATTACAATGTATTTGACGAATCCATAATGTCAAAGTGGCATCCAGCAGTTCCATTTTGCTAAACATTTGATCAAAATTTAAACTGCTTTCATGCTGTAAGTATCATTTGTTGTAATCTACATTCTGTTTCTCTGCAGCCATCTCTGCTTGCTCTGGCTCTCCTGTGTTTTGAGGCCCAGGAAGAACATGACCCTGAGCACACTGACAAAATGGCAGATGCTCTGAAAAGTCTGCAGCAGCAGCTGAATGTAAGTGCCAACTATATATTTGAAATCCTAAATGTGTTCTGCACTGAACTCAAAAGTATTTTTTTTTTTTTTTTTTTTTTTTTTTTTTTTTTTTTTTTGTTTTTTTTTTTTATCTTCTTATGTTTTTTTTATCATTGAGATATGGAACAGACTCGCGTCTGCCACAACTAACAATTTCTTTTTTTCCCCCACGTTATTTCTTTGTGCAGATCAGAGACGCGGACCTGGTATGTGTGCGGGAGCTGGTTGGAAAATGCCTCGCGGACTATGCCACCACCAAGTGCTCCAGGCCTAACAGCCACAGGCTTCGCTGGACTATTTCGGGAAGAACTGCACGTCAGCTGAAGCACAGCTACTACAAGATCACTCATCTTCCCACCATACCTGAGTCAGCTTATTAAACCTGGGGGTACGAATGGGTGACTTTACATGCAGAGAAAAATACAACTGTCCCCAAATGACCTTTTGTTCTCTGATTGGATGACTTTATTGCAGTAAGGTCACCCCCGTAGATGTTGTTTTTCCTTACAGATCTTCATCTGCGATGATGGATTTCTTTAAGGAAAAGCTTAAAATGTTACGGTTTTCTCAAAGTTTGTTTGTTTTGTTGTCATCCGTTGATTAGCACACTGTATTATCTTCCCCAATGACAAGGAGTAATGCTTCGTCAGAAAGGTTCATCTACTACCATCCTGCTAAGTTTTACTTTCTTGGTTGAGTTGCTTGCACAAGTGTACAGTATGTTCTCGTTTAAATCCGTTCCAAGGTGGTATTTCCTGGAACGGGTTGCTGGTTTTAAGCTAATAAGTATAGAACCACCTAGGTCCTCAGTCCACCATGTGGAAGAGGAGGGAGAAGGATTTTGTGAACAGCAAAAATGGAACCAAGAAATCGGGCCCGAAATCCTTAACTCTCACCCTAGGTTGCTAAACTGTCCTGAATGCACACTCCTACCCAAGGTGACGATGTTTTTGTTTTTTGATATGTCGAGGGAACTCCGGTTTTCTCCAGTGACTTGATGCTAGTGACGATCCCGTCATGTATGGCTAACCATACTGTTAGAGCTGAAATGTCATCCGCGGTTACAGATGAGTGGTTTTCACAGATTCTTGATTTGTGTACACAGAGTGAAAGCACCGCATGTATTAATTGATTTCAGTTGTCAATTATGCAGAGAACACTAAGTCATTGCAGTGGAAATGTGGATTGGAATTGGTATTGCCTTTTTATTTGCCAGTTTCCCTGTCTAGTTTAAGTTTCTTTTAGTGACAAAAGTAAAAATGTTCTCCAGTTCAAAATGGCTAATTGAATACACCATCTGGTTAACCTATGTGCTTGTACCTTTCAATAAAACTTTATTGAAAAGCCATTGCTCTGTGCATTCTTCTCATTATTAAACACGTCCCACAGGTTTCTTACAACCAGAACAGTTCCCATCAACTGTTGTTCTGCCTGTATATTAGGCCTAAACTCAACATCAGTCCCTCACAGCCAAAACAACCCAGATCAAAGGGCAGCTGTGACAATGTCTTTGTCAAACAATCTCCAAGACCACCGAGTGTTTCGAGTTCTAAGAACTCTTATCACAGGCGATCTGATGAATCCACTGTCCCTCTGCTGTAACAGGTTTGACATCATCACATTGGTTACTTCTGTAAACTGGAAAAGTCCGGACCACCACCAGCAAAGTTTCCAGAGATCTCTGCACCGCTGAAGTCAAATCCAGGATTCTAGCACAAGAGGAAGTGCAATTAATTCATGAGCAGGAACCCTGTTGCCACTCAGCAAGGCTAGCATTCATTTTCCATATTCACACTAAAAATGATCATATCTGTGACGTTCTAAGGATTAATTCCTGTCTGACTCCTCTCCACCAACTTGAGAAGCTTGTTCAAGTGTAAATAGACAAAATCCATCTGGCACATCTCAAAACATCTTCACACCACTTACATTTAATTGTTGAAATTGCAGCAAAGTGATGTAATGTTTCTATCTAGCGGTACCACTGTCTAATAAGGCACATCAGGGGTTTATAAGCTGTAAATAATGGCTTTATTAAATGTCAAATCACTTACTAATGCTTTATAGAACAGTTAATAGCCATTAATAAGAACAACCTTTGGGTTGCCAATTTGTTAAAAAATCCGTTGACTGGTTAGATTGTTTGACCACTTATTTCTAGAAAAGGGCTGCAGACGATCAAGATCAAAATCCATTTATTAGCATCTTATTAAGACTAACAACTGCATTTATTAATGGCTTACTAACATTTGGAACTACTTTGTTACCTAAACCATCACAGAGATTCTCTAAACCTGGTAACCCAAAAAGTGTTATAATTAATGGATTATAGTTGATTAATAAAGCATTAGCATATTGTTTCTAAACCTTTAATAAAGCCACCAGTGACAGTTTATAAGCCCTTAATAAAGGGTGCCTTATTAGATAACATAACCTACCTGGCTGACAAAATTACACCGATGTGGAGAGGGAGACACGTGTGCATCTGATAACTTGTAATAATGTCTTGGCAACTCACACCACGACCCTTTGGAAGGCACTTAATCAAACTAACCTCCCGCTGGAACCTCTCCAGTGTGAGCTTTCTCTGCATCTGGTCCTGGACCCAGGCGTTTGCACAGTACTCCCCCTCCAGCAGGGAGGACCAGCAGTTCCCTGCCTCTCTGTTAGTCTTCATCAGAATGATCCGGATGAGACACTTGTCCTCTAAGCAGAGGTAAACAGGAGTGAGATACGGGTGGCTTTTGTACATTAAAGTCTGAAGTCAAGTTTGAGAATGCTACTTAGAGGTATGCAACCTACCGAGTGTCCATGTAGCCTCGTCAGACACCGTTGTGTCAAACAACTTTCCCTGAGGAATGTAAAAAGGAGATTGTTAGGTTAATGTGTGTTCACATAGCAGTCAAAATTGACTCTCTTCCATGAATGATGATTTTAAAGTAATAGGGAGTTGTCCTCCACATGTTATTCTGGTCCAGGAGACTGAGTAAGCATAGTTGAGAGAAAGAAAGGCCACTGAAACGCGTGTATTTATGCAGCTGAAAAGAAGTGGGAAGTGCTGTGATGATAATAAAGAACAGACTAATTTTACATGTGGACATTGTCCAATAGTCCTTGTTCACAGGTGGTAGTTTGACTTGTCACAGGAAGCCTCTCCAGTGAGCCAGCACGCACCAAACCCTGCAACTGGCTCACCTAATGGAGAACAGCCGTCATTAATGTTCCTGATTACACCTTTGTCTTTTCCTGCTTTGAAATGTCAAACTGTCGGCCATAAGTGCTCCCACTTTCAATGTCTAACTTTAGACATTTAAAAAAACTGTCTTCATAGTGACCTGCATAAAAAGCAAATACGTTTTTCTCTACCAGATTATGTTTGCGTGACATGAATCACATTTTTTCACATTCTGCCTAGTACCAAAAGGCAGACAAAACGGATTTAGAAAATATAACGTTAACGAGCCTCGACTTTATTTAAACTTCTTTCTCTCGCCGTTAAAATGAAGCCGACTGGGAGTTGGGAGAAGTCCCACGATTACCTTCAGGAGCTTCACGTTACCTTGAATATTTCCACCCCTTTGACATGCAGCTCGATGTCTCTGGTCCCCAAATGACACCTGACCTCTTTAGCAGACGTCCCATGAGGCACACTGACTTCGATGAAAACCTCCTCCATGGTCTGGTACCAGGAGCCCCAGGGTGTGTTGCAAGGGACGACACCGCTCCTCTCCTCGAAGTGCGCGGACATGATGCGGCTTCACGCCGGCTGACAGCTCGGTTAACTCGGCTAGCAGAGAAGCTCCGCTAACATTTGGCTACTCTGTCAGTCTTTATCATCTGCTTTAGACACATCGACTGCTGTTATGAACGGAAATTAAACAAGTTAAATGTGTTTCAGTATTTGGTGGTTGTGTTCTCTCTCGCCATGTTGTTGGGCACCCGACGCTCTCGAAACTTCTTCTTCTTCTCTTAGTATGGATTTCAGTTCCGGCTGTGAACAACATTGTGGCGCCATCTGCTGTTTGATATCATGAAATACAAAAAGAAAAAAAAACCGTCCTCATGGGATACTTGGCAGACTTTTGTCAGTGATTTGTTGTCATTACTATAGTGTAAACTGATGAATTGCAGTGGCTTTTTTTATTTTTGTTTTAATTATTTTATTTTGGCTTTAAAGGAAACCAATAGGATTCACCGTTTGTCTAAAAATGGAGTGGATTTACTGATCTGTTAATTAGATTACCATAGTCTCTTCCATGTCCTTATGCATACCATCAGTCACATTAACGACTCTAAAGTATGAGTTGCTCAGAGAGTTGACTGCACATTTGGTGCTAAATGCTGCCCAGGATGGCTGTCCTGATATTAACTTTAGTTTCTTTTATCTGCTGGATAAGGTAAGTTTTCCCTCTCTGCTTTAACATGGGTCAGAGTATAATGAGCCTGGGAGTTTAACATTTTGTTTCTCTGCAGTCCTGGTATTGTAAGTGGAAATGAGAAGTATTACTCGGACAACATCACTCGCATATTGGATCGACTTTTGGATGGTTATGACAACAGACTGCGACCTGGATCTGGAGGTAATTCAGATTTTAAATCCTTTAGGATTTAACAAGGCTTTAGCCTTGTTTCTAAAAACTTAAACAGTATATTTAAGATAACGTAAGTACATTGTGCTGGACTCTATGTGTGCATCTTGTGTTATTGTGTGCATTTTACAGTAGTTGATTACTGTTGCAGGTGGTGTCACAGAGGTGAAAACAGACATCTTTGTCACTAGCTTTGGACCTGTTTCAGATGTTGAGATGGTAAGATTCTACTGCTGTAAGGAGATGTATACATGCTGACAGAGGGAGATAACTGCTTCATTGACCACTGCATGCCTGCCTTATAGGCAATCTGCCATGAGACCATCTAATGAGCTTTAATCTGTTTGACCAGCCCTATAACTCCATTATTGATGGCCTCTAAATCAATATGACAACACGTCAGACAGAGGGAATGGCTGAATGGATTGATTAATGATTCTGTGGGATGAGTGGCATCCATCATTGCCTCGTCATCTCTCCTCACCTTCCACTGCAAGTGGAAATGGCCCTCCATTGTTATGCATGCTCATGAATCACGGAGGCTACGTGTTTGGAGTGGACAAAGATCTAGGTTTAAAGCTAAAACTTAGGGTAGTACAGTCCATAGCACATACTGTCAAGTTTTACATCCACTAACGTGTTATGTTCACACATCAGGAGTACACCATGGACATGTTCTTCCGTCAGATGTGGGTTGACGAGCGGCTAAAATTCGAGGGCCACGCTGAAATCCTGCGGTTGAACAATCGCATGGTGGACAAGATCTGGACGCCAGACACTTTCTTCCGAAACTCCAAGAAGTCCATTTCTCATAACACGACCACACCTAACAAACTCTTCCGCATCATGCAGAATGGGACTGTCCTCTACACCATGAGGTGATCTTACATTGTACAGTTATTGTTTTGTTGATGAGATCTTTTGTGGACACCAGGTTTTAAAGGAAAGGATAAGTCAGGCTTGTTTCTGTGTGTTCTCTTGCTGTTAGACTGACAATCAGCGCTGAGTGTCCAATGAGCCTGATGGACTTCCCCATGGACGGCCATGCTTGTCCTCTCAGGTTTGGAAGCTGTAAGTATAACAGATGGGTTCATAAACAGAAGGAATACTAATGTCCAGATTCATAAATCTGTTTAAAATTTGAGTTTTGTAAAAGTTTTTCCTAATTGCCTTTTCATATTTAGATGCCTACACGAGCAGTGAAATCATGTTCACTTGGAGGAAGGGGCCAATTGCATCAGTCGAGTGTCCCACTGAGTCCATGAGTCTTTTGCAGTATGATCTGGTGGGACAGACGTTGTCCAGTGAGATATTCAAATCAAACACAGGTAACGCTCACTGTCAGCTAAATTTGTACACACACTTACAAGTTTAATTTAAAGAAATTCTCATGAGCTGATGAATCTAAGAGTAGAAGAAGAGGTCAAATGAGTCTCTTCAAACTCTGCACCAGTGTCCATTACTCCTCCACAGTAGAGTCAATATAAAAGCAAAGACTTCCTTCAGCAGCCATCTACAATAAGATGCTTAAGTGGCCAGGCGTAATGCGTACGGTGTGCCTTAAAAAAGATCTATAGGGTTTAAAGTCTGTGAATGCACTGACAGAGAGGAAGAAGGATGGAGTATTGTGTGTGTGTGCATTTTCTCTTTTCACCAGAAGAAGGAGAAGTGCTCCCCTGCTGTGAACCCAGCAGATTCCTAGAACAGAGAGAAAAGGCATAAGGCAGTCTCCAAAATGTGGAGATGATACCCATTTAGAAAACAGAGAGAAAGGGAGAGCCTCTGTATATGTGTGTGTGTGTGTGCATGATGCAGTGTGTTTTTGGTCTGTGAATGTCTGCATGCATGTGTTTAGATAGGGCAGGGCAGTGTTACGCATAGTGACACTGCATGCTCTGCTCCTGCCCCCTCCTAACTCGCTCCTTCCTCTTGACTTTATCCCATTTCCAAATGTCTGCTGTGCTCCCTCCTCCTTCCCTCTTCCTTTTTGTCCTTCCTCTTGTCGCTCACATGCTGTCTTACAGTTAGTGGGCTAGTGCAGTCCTAACAGCAGCAATATGTCTACATGTTTCTCCCCCTCAGCAGCTATTCTGTTTCAAGGGCAGGCAAGGGCATCCATTCTTTGGTACCGTGCCCTGTCCCTCGGGGTTGCTCTCTTCACATGTGCTGTTTATCTTGCAGGTCACTACTCTGTGCAGGTGGTCCATTTCCACCTCCAGAGAAAGCTGGGCTACTACCTCATACAGACGTACATCCCTCTTATAATGGTTGTTGTGCTGTCACAAGTCTCTTTTTGGATCAACAAAGAGTCTGTTCCTGCACGCACAGTTGCTGGTATGCACCTCTTCCCACCAATGTTGGTCAATTGATGTGTAGTAATTATGTTTGATATTATAATCCAACTCCACGTGTGTTTCATAAATGCTTGTCTTCATCCAGGCATCACCACAGTGCTGACCATGACCACCTTGAGCATCAGCGCCCGTCAGTCACTTCCCAAAGTAGCCTATGCCACCGCCATGGATTGGTTCATTGCTGTGTGTTTTGCCTTTGTGGCGTCGGCTCTCGTCGAGTTTGCAGCAGTAAATTACTTTGCCACCCTTCAGGCCAACCGTCTGAAGAAGCAGAAAGCTAGACAAGACAAGCTTGAAGTATTGGCTACGGGCAGCGAAGATGGTGACACAGTTTCGGTGAGCAGCTGACCTTAGATAATTAATGATAAATTCAAGCTAAAATTTCACTTTAAAACAAAATAAATATAAATCAGATTTCATCATTTTCATCTTATTGTGATCACTTAAAAGAGTACAGGAGATGTCCCAGCACCTTTTTGTGCCAATTTTCTATCAATTGTTTTAGAACTAGAAAAAGAAGACTTTTGTTGGTAAAGGTTGCATATAATAATAGTTATCATTTTACTTTTTCCTGTTCAGTTCTTATATTACACACAAAACAATGTAGAATTGTAGAAAACTGGCATTTTACCCCTGAAAACATTGTTTTAAATCTTAAGTATGTGTCTCTGACATTAAATATTCATATTTAAAAGGTTTGGAAAAAAACATCCTAAGTTTTTATTTATTAGGAGTTTAACAGTTTCTTCAGACTGTGTGGCTGTGGTTTGATCACATTTGACTAACAGTGCCGGCAACATAAGTAAACAACCCAACAACTGTCATTACATTTTGATTCAAATGTTGCAAAACTCCGACTTCAAACCACTGAGAGTAGCACAGAAAAAACAAAAAACACAGACATCTCTCGTGTGAAATTTGTTGTAACTTTGGCAGAAAATCTTGTGTTAAGGTAGGACACCATCGCTCATAGTAAGACGCTAATCAATAAAATAGGTTTCCAGGGCCTTTTATAATAATTCAGGGAATAGCCATATTTTTTAGGTAATACTGTGATATTTAAGTGAAACAAAGACATAAAAAACACAAGATACTGAATATATTTCAAAGGTTTTTAAAAAGAGTTCAACACTTTGAGAAATACGCTTATTCGCTTTCTTGAAGAGATGCCGTTAAATATGAAACCAGCAGCCGGTTAGCTTACCTTAGCATAGCTGTTTCCCCCGGTTTCCAGTCTGAATGCTAAGCTAAGCTAAGCTAAGCTGCTGGCTCTAGCAACATAATCATAGGCATGAGCGATATCTTATCATCTAATGCTCGGCAAGAAAGCGATAAGCGTGTTTCCCAAAATGTTGAACTATTTCTTCAAAATAGAAAAAATAAATGTTATTTTAGTAATAGGAAGTTACAGAAGTCAGTGATTCAAAAGAAAAATAATGCAACAGTATAAACAGGGAGATAAATATATATGTATAAATATAGGTATATATTATATATACAGCCAGATTTGCTACCTTAAGAACTGACTATAGGATAGTAGATCCCTGTTCCTAAACTTAATATGAAATCAGTAACATCAGCTTATGCTATCACTTGAAGAAGGGGTGTGATTTATATCACATGGCATCTCAAATTCATTTACATAGCTAATAATGGTGAATGGAGGTACAGAGTCTCCTCACTGTTACAGAGAGTTTGATGCAGTGATGTGGATAATGAAGAGGAAGCCAGCAGCTCCAGAGTCAGATGTAGAGAAAAAGAAATCATGCCACAGACACTTTTTTTTTTCGTGCATTTCCAAGTAGTTACCCTGCCTCTTCTGTTCTTCCCATACAGGGCACCACACACATTAAATAACATTATGTGCTGTTGTAGTGCTCTCATCTCTGGCTATATGCTTTATGCTAATATAATAAGCCACCACAGTGTCCTCCTGGGATCTGTCTCACGTGTAGGGCTCATGGTTAGATGCTTTAAAAATAGCCTCAGTGTGAGAACAACTCTAGCACTCCTCCCTGCATAATCTCACAACCATCCTATGGGCATACAGCAAACTACCTGCTGCGTTCTATAGGGACGTCGGCATGCCATTGAGAGAAAGCTCCTCCTGTGGGAAGAAACATTACTTCCAGCCTTATATACATGACTCCAGCATGTTAAAATCACCATACATGTACTTGCTGGTCTGTTTTGTTTTTTGTTTTTTACACTACCTAACTTTTTCTCTCACTGAGCAAAAAACCCACACTAACCCAATCTCACCTCTTCCTGCTTTTCCTCCAAATCATCCCCTCCCCCCTCCCACCAGTCGGACAGCAGCCCTCAGGAAGGCCTGAAGAGGAGAAACCACTCAGTGAGTCGCAGTGAACCAGGAGATGCTCCGCCACTGCTGATTTTCCTCCAGCAGGGCTCAGCTTTTCCTCAAATCCCGCAGCTGGCCGGCACCAGCCCCATCGACCAGTACGCCCGCGCCCTCTTCCCCCTGGCCTTCGCCCTCTTCAACCTGGTCTACTGGTACATCTACCTGGCCAAGGACACCATGGAGAGGGCCAGGTACACTAGTCACATGAAATTATCTTGGTACATTAACATCTGTTGTGTGCTGTTATTAGGTTCTGATGATAGTTTATATTATTCTTATTATCAACAAATCCAAAACCAATAATGAACTGATCCTGATAACAAGTATTGTGTGTGTAGCCAAAGCCTGATATAACTTATTCCTCCATGCCATAGAGCTTTAGAAACTTAGAAACACATCAATGAGTCACAGTGTTGCTGTTATTATGAATAACACAGACACTGTAGTTTATTTTGAGTCAGTCCCACATACTATACACTGTCCTGGTGCCATAAATACTCACTCGAGAACCAAATGTGTATTTATCCGCACCTGAAAAGTCCCCAACAAATGCTCTGTTTACACCTGTTTGAGTAACATTTGCTAAAAGCTACAGAGGCAAGCTGTTTTAGCATATTATTGGACTTTAAAAACGAGTATATACTTATAATATATACTAACTGTATACTTGTGACCTGTTTTTAAAGATTTCCGTCTTTAAGTTGGAACAAGTGAGCTTGACAGGGTATGCTAGTCAGACAGTATAGAGAGATGGACTAACACATTGTTGGTTTTGGGATACTAGTGTTTTACCCATGTTTACCTCTTACAAGTAAGCTTCCCTTTTTGGAGTTTAACCTTTTAAACTTTTGAGTTTTGCGTGACAAGGTACCAGATCCAAAAAGCCTTTCATGCAAAACAGTAAAAATAGCAGAGACATACTTGGAGGGCATCCAGCATTCTTGTACAAATGAGGTAAAAAGGAAAAAAGATCAGACAATGGACGAAGGATATTTATGCATGCTTACTTTGTATCTCAAAGAGCTACAAACCTGTCTCACTCTGCTCTAATTATGATAGCTTCAATGGAACAATAACTACCCACAATTTTTGTCAAAGACTTTTATCTAGGCAGTAAAGACATCAATAATTTCTAATGCTGAAACAGCCCCGGGAGTTGTAGGCGAAAAATAAAAGAGGAGAATGATGTTAGGTGGCGTTGTTCCTGCATTGACGCCGACACTGTGGCTTTTATCATCATCATAGATTTACAATACAAATAGGGCTGGGCGCTCAGATAATTTGAGAAGAAATGTATGCATCAAGCTCGCTCCTCTTTTATATATAAGGTTTACCTGAGGGCCATTTTAATGACAACTCTGTTTCTCCATGGTGAGCAGCAAAATTAAACCAGAGCTTACTTTGTACCTTAAGCACTTTCCTGCTTATAAGTGAGACACTTATGGAACACAAAGCTCCATGTCCAAGAAAGAAAGAGAGAGAGATACAGAACAAAAAGACAGAGAGAGAGAGAGAAACAAGGGGGAGGGGGGGAGAGATGTGTTATGTAACACTGGGGAGTGCAAATCTGCTCATCATGCTTCTCATGTTCCTGTCACAGAATTATTTATGGTTGTTTTGTTTATAACGTTCTGCAGAATAATGAGAGAGACAAGATGGAGAGCATGAGAACATCTGCACCACATCTATGCCCTTTACATATTTTCGCCACGTCTCTTGCTTGGTACTTTTGAAGAAGCCACTGAGAGGACAGGGAGCACAGTAGCAGTTTGGGCTGTGCAGCATACTGCAGATGCAGAGCCTCTGAAAGTGGAAGGAGAAAGGTTTCTGTATGCTCCTCTCACATTTTTGTGCTCTGCTGTATTCTGGTCTTGCAGGGACGCAGAACCTAAAAACTAAGAGGACCTGGAAAAGGGCATGTGCAGCCAGAGAGACCTTCAGCATCCAGCCACCCTCACCTCACCCTCCTCTCTGTCTCTGTGACCAAGCTCTCAGCAGTCACTCTGCTCTCATCTGACAGAGGAAATGAATCAGAAACTCATTTATTCTCCTGCCGCACATCTATTCATTTCACAGGCTGTGACCACTGCCCACTTGTGTTCTGATCAGTAGCTGAAGAGCCGCCCTTCACGGGCCTCAATCACTTTAATGCCCTGCCGCATGCACACAACAACTTCTCGGGGCTCTGGACCGAGACAGACGCCACACACATACAGTATGCATGATGCTCAGACACACACACAAACCAAGAAACACATCAAAAAGAAGTGGATGATATAATCTATGATGGCTGTAACTGGTGGTGATGCAACAGTGAACCAATGCTTTCAGAAGCCTGCCCTCTACAGAAGCACAGCTCCCACTACAACAAGATCAAAGGCAATTTAGAGGAGGCTCGCATCCCTCCCCGCGGCTTCAAAAATGTACTCAAACCTGAGAAAATGAATTGTGGGATTGTGTTTTCCATCCCACCTTTCTGCTCTGGCACTCTGGTGCTCCCTCTGCATTTTCAGATCCAATGCAGGTCCTCTGAAAACATTGCAGGGAAGAGTAGGAGATAATACCCATGGGTGTTGATGACATTCATTTCTATTTTTGTATGGATGGTGCATGATTGTTGGGCACAGAAGTTTGTACTTAAAGTGTCTACCTGTAATGAGTGGAGTGTTCTTCTCTTTTTAGCCACTTAAAAACCTCCAGTAACAGAAAACCTGAAGGAAAAAACTTGACCACTTTAACCCTCCAGTGCATCAAATTGTTTGACCTTGTCAGGATGTAGACAAACATATCTGCCATGTAACAAACACAGAATAAAACGAGCCTAAAATTAACACCGTTGTTGTTAATTTCTCTCTAGGCATAAACGCTTGTTTCTTTATTACGCACAACCACTTGTCCCTTTAATATTTTTCTCTGCAATGGAAACTGCTCATCCACCATCATCAGTCTCCACTCTTTGATCTTGGGCTGGCTGCACGCATGCGCCTCTCATTGGCTCCTCTGCACCGTCTGGAGTAAGTTGGATGTGCGCTCTCCTCACTCGCATCGCGAAACCGCCTCAAAAACTGTTGCGATGGGGAGGATCAGGAAAAACCACTTTGGGATTTTGACTTTTTCCTTACTAGTGACTTTCGTCTGGGCTCAAAGGTAATCTCGTTTTGCATCCTTTGTCCTCTGTTTTGCATGTAGCTTCTGTTAAAGCGTGCCCGGCGTGTGATATTAATAAGCCATTCTGCATTACACCACCTTTTTTTCTCCCCAGCGTCAAGGATATCAAAGATCCGAGCAATATGCCTCTGGTAAAAGAAACAGTGGACAGACTGATGAAAGGATACGACATTCGGTTGAGGCCAGATTTCGGAGGTAACGAGCAAATTGAAAACCGAATGTCATGTTTTCACGCCCTCCTGACGTGCAATACATGTTTAATGTATCGCAAAATCTGCTTTCATTTACATAATCATCCCTTCACAGCCAAATAGGCCTTTCCAATTAGGCTATGAGAAATGATGTGCATATTTCATTTGATGAGGAGATAAGACAGGCTTTTAATGTGATCGATCCTGCTCATCAATGTTTGATTATTCCACTAAAAAGATGAATGAACAGCATTTTAAGCTCATCTGCATGTCAAATCTTAAGGTTTTTTTTGCTCAGGCTGATAATGCACAGGTCTCCTGTAGGTGGAGGGGAGCAGAGACAAACCTGAGCGCACGTCACGAATTTGTTAAATTTACATGATGAAAGAAGGATTCATATATGTTGTGTTAATGCCTCCTTTCCTTCACAGGTGCGCCGGTGGCCGTGGGAATGAATATAGACATAGCCAGCATAGACATGGTCTCTGAAGTCAATATGGTAGGTGCATCTTCATGATTATTACCCCGCTTAATGTTGCCAGTTGTGCCCTGGCACGACTGGAATACCTCTGAAATGGGCTACTTATCACGGGTCAGTGTGTGTGTGATTGTATGTGAGAGAGCCGGGATAATCTGAGCCAGGCGGAGGCATCTTGTGAATACATTTTACTCGGGTAAAAAAAAAAAAAATGTTCTTGAAGGCTTCCGTTCCCAAACACATCATCGCCATCCTCCTCTCAGTCTCCGCATTTGCAGCTCTGGTGTGTTGCTGCATTTGAATTCAAAACACACACTCACTGGCGCACTCGGACGCACAGCCCCGGCTGCGCGCGCGGAGAGCTGCGCGTGTGTGTGTGCTCCTGACTGCTTCACGTTGTCAAGCCTCGGTGGTGTAATTTTGTTGACACCCCCC
>CM022490.1:12987683-13143998 GCA_011952105.1 Coreoperca whiteheadi
CCCCCCATCCTCCTTCCTCCTCTCTCGTTTCCATGCAGTTACCTACAAAATGAATAAAAACACTCTCATCTTCGCCAAACTGGCATCATTTGGTGTCTTTTGAGGCTTTTAATTCGGCGACCAATCACATCATCACCGTCTACGTAAATTATCTTCCCCCTGCTTTTCAGATGACGTAAGCAATTTGTTAAATGTGGTCACAAAGCAATACAACGAAAAAAAGCCGTGGTGCACAAAGATGAACGTTATGTGCGACTTGGAGAGGACAATGGGAAAAGTTCAGCAGTCCATGCAAGAGCACCACCTATTGATCCGCGTGACAGACAGGCAGACAGACCATAACCCACATGAAACCGACAGCAATATTAAGTGTAGCTCTGCTGCATTAAGCACACTATTTATTGTGCAGAATAACGGGTTATGCTCATGTGATTTTTGATGCATTCAGAGAAAAATTAAGGGCTGTCTTTGCAGAGAATCCAGTCTGTGAGAGAAGATCATTTTTATAAAGCAGCCTCTCCATGGAGCAACATAATAGCGATATTATATAAGAGCATGAAAAACAAGTTTGCCAGTAGGAATGGAAGTAGATGTGTTCTCCATGATTAATTGAGCCATTTTCAAGTTGATGTCTGGTTAATTTTGCCTGCCATATTTTTTGATTTGGCAGCCTGTCAAATCTGTGTGTCTGGTGGTCATTTGAAAATGCAGTGAATGGGGTTTTAGCACATGAATACAACAGCGTATGTGATGAGGAAGAGCACTGAATGGTCAGAGCTTTTCCTTTGATGGAAATTATTTATTTTGGTGGAGGATGCAGCCAGAACGGAAGTGCCTTGGGGGTCCGGGGAGATTTGAAATAGAAACCCCTCACTCGCTTTTTCTCTCTCTCTCTCTATCTTTTTCTCTCTTTCTCCCTCCTCCATCCTTCCCTCCCACCACTTTGACTGGATCTCTGGCTGTGACTCTGGGCTCAGCAGCCATGTAATCCACCTCTGCCTTGCTCCAAAGGGTTATCTTACTTAAGAACTAGGCATCTATGCAAGCATTCATCTGGAAAAAAAAAACACTGCTTCATACATCCATGTGTGTGTAACAAAACACAAAACTGTGCACAAACAGTGAATGGCGACTGACGTCATGCAACTCCCTTTGGCTCTGAGAGAGCGTTCATGTCGCTCATTTCTCATTTTCAAACATCCAAGACCTCAGCGGACTTGTGTTCCACACGTTGTTGTTACTTTGTGAAAAATCCTTCCTGAGACTTACATAACAGGTCGGATTCTCCCCCTCTTCCTTCTTTCTTTACGTCCAGCTCTGTTTGGTACAATAGAGGACGAGATTGATCTCAGAGAAATCAATAATATCACTGTGCAGCATGATCACAAGGATGGAGTTGGTGACCTGTGCCCGGTGCAGGACTGCTTTGATCTTCCTCATCGGGGGGGGGCAGCCGCTTTTAAGATTAAAGTACTGAGGGGAAAACTACGCAGAGAGGTGTGGATGAAACAGGTGAAGAACAGGATGGAAGAGAGGTGAAGGTTACTGTGATCAGTTTCACCATCTCCTCTAATGATATCTACATCCTGGTGGAGGCAGAGGAAAAATTACTGCACACCCTGTGTTACCACAAGACAGCTGGAGCTAGTGTTTCATTAACCCCTCAACATACGGTTTATGTTTTCTACCTAAGTGGCTTTAAGGTTGGAAAAATCACCTTATTACACACAGTCTGACACTATCATATTTATTCTTTATCAGCTTTTTCCAGCTCCTCATTGAAGCTATGTGACGTTCAAACTGGGGGGACATTTTCAAACCCAAGATGGCTGCACAATTTCATCAAATGGATATTCTAGACCTTTTGTGCATCACTTTATACAGCATTTCCTCAAAATTTAGCCTGAAATATTTGGTATCTTAGAAAACTTCGGGATGTCTTGAATAATTTTCAAATAATCTGTGGTTTTGAACAGTATTTGGCTGCACAGCATGAGTTTGTAATGACCCAGTAGTGCTTCAGTGAGGATTGAGGGGTTAAAAAACAAGGCTCTGCATCCAACACATGTTATGACTCTCCAATCTAAGACTGCAGCAAATCTACCAATTATTTTCTTGATCAATTGTTTTGTCAAAAAATTGAAAAATGTCCATTACATGTTACTAGAGCCCATGCGGATGTCTACGAGTATCTTGTTTTGTCCAATCAGCAGTCCCAAACCCTGGATTTTCAGTTTACTATCATAGAAAAGAGAAAACCAGAAAAAAATCACATTTGAAAAGCTGTAACTAGTGTTTTTTGCATTAAAAATTACTAAGACTAAGTGCTGAGTCAGGTGGATATATAGCAAGTCCTGGGAACCTGAAGGTGCTCTTGAAGATGGAAAAAAAAATGGTCACAGAAGTAAAAATGTTCTTCAGGCACTCTTAGGCAGAGCAAAGAGAGAAGTGGTATGAAACCTCTTTATTTACTTGGGCACACTGGTTAAAATGTCGAACCCCACAGGGTTTTAATCAGGGCGTAAATTGTAAAAACTGTACATTTAAAGTAGATTCTGATTAATCTATGCTGTTGCTAAAGAAAACTGAATCTTTTGGCGTTTATGATCACACCAACCAAACCCACACCAGTTATGCTTCATTCCAAATTAAGGCTGAGTTTTGCACCTACAGTGTATGAACCTGAAGGAAAATTGAGTAATTTGCTGTCAGACGTGAAAGAATATGACTGGATTTGAAATCAGTTTTTGTGAGCAGGCCTGCCATCATGGCGGTGAGCAGGTTTGGGTTTTAGACAGCTGCTCACTTCTCTAATTAAAGATAAAAATGCCTCTGGTGGAGAATGACCTCTGCATTTTGGTCGGGGCTGATTGAAGCCATTGGGGCATTTTTCTTGTATGCTGACATGAAGTACGTGATGGGATTTGTAGTTGTGTTGCTTTTCTGTCTTAAGAGGTTGGTTCACATGTGTACACGCCATAGTGGAGTCATTTGTGTGTGTGTGCGTGCGCATTCCTGTGTGATCCACAACGATGGCCCCTTTGAGGCCCAAAGGTCAGCCATGTTGTCGGGCAATAAAATTGTGCAGGTCAGTCGGCGCCATGGTAGCAGCCTTGTCTGCATGACATTACAAATGTGCTATTTTGAGAGGGAAGTGTCCTCCGAGTCCGAGGTGTGACCACACATCCTTGCTGGGTGGGCTGTGCTGACTCACTGGGGTTAGTACAAAATATGGCACAGATATGATATCATGGCCAAGACCCCCCTCCACCCCCCGTTTATCTCTGTCTGTTCAGCGCTGGCATCTCGCTCCATCACTCATCTCCCTCACTTAGCAGCTGAAATTGCATTTGCATAATGCTGTTTGTTTTTGCTGAAATCACAGATCCAGGAACTCAACCCTGGTTACGGTGCATTAAAAAGTGTTCTGCACACAGCCCATACAGCTGATCAAATACAAGTCGAGTCTGTTGTCTCAGAAATGCATCAGTGCTGCATATCGTCTTCAGCATACATCCATATGTTGAGCTACAATATTCACAATAAGGAGGGAGGTAAATGAGGATTTTCACTTCTCGTCTTTTCTTCATGCGCCTTGTTAATTACATGTAAAATACCTGAGGTTGGTGGTTGTTAAGAGGCACTGCCTGTACTATAATACTGTTCTCTGAATGTTAATTAGCTGGCTATGAATTAAAAGATTTAAACAAACCAGCTGTGGTGGCTTCTGGGGTGGAGGAATTAGTGGGGCGTGAGTGTTCCCTTTATTACGATCATTATCCTGACAAGCGCTGGTTTTTCTTTATATGAGTAAGGGGATCTGGCCGTCAGATAACGGGGGAGCCGATGACCAGAGGGAACACGACGCGGGCCTCGACGTTACAGTGCATCTGCGTGAGAAATGCAGCTTCTTGTGTCTGTGAATTAGCAACCATTTTGATCTTGTTTGTCCAAACTGATCCTGTTCCATTTTATTTTGAGCTTGTGGAAAATAAGCTTGTGTTATTTTTACTCAGTGTTGCCATGACAACACAGCCTTTTTTTTTTGGTGGATCTAGGGAAGTCAAGGCAAAGCAAATATGGCCTCTTTTTCTAGGAACTTTTTCAAGGGTTTTAACATTTATAATCCAGGTGAAGGTTGTTTTGTCTTTGAAGATGCCAGATTTTTGATGTTTTTTTATTTTGTTGATATTGTGCCTTTTTAAAAAAAAATGCATATGATACAGATAGTTTTCCCAAATGTTAATGGTTTTAGTGTCTAAATAGCACTGCAACTAAAGATTATTTTAAGTACTGAATTAATGCTTATTGTTTTTATTTAATGGATTAATCTTTTACTCCATACATATGTCTGAAAATAGTGAAAAATGCCCATCACAATTTATCAGAGCCACATTTACATTACACAGCCGACCAACTGTCCAAAACCCAAAGATATTCAGTTTACAAAGATATAAAACAGAGAAAAGCAGAAAGAAGCTGAATCCAGCGAATGTTTGGCAGTTTGGCATGATAAATTAATTAAACAATTGATTCATTTTCTGTTGATGAACTAATCAATAAGTGTTTCATTGCTAATGTGAAATATTATAGAATCCCTATTCTGTGTCACTTCTGTTTTGTGGCATTTCTAAGGTTGCTGCCAAAATGTTCATCAAAACTACGACCCATGTACATTTTTATATGGATATAGTCACCATTTCTTACCATTTCAAACCCAAGACAGATTTGGTCTCTTTTTGTTCATCCGGTGCAGCTTTGATTCGGCCTGCTCCGCTTGCTGTGCTGAGCTTTCCAAAAAGCTTAAGACAAGAATGCAGGTTGCCCAGAACAATGTCATTAGTTATGCTGAGTGGACACACAGAGTACCAGATTAATATGGTCAGCAGCATAATTACAGCACAAGAACAACACTTAATCCTGCAGCTTTCTTACATGCACACTGGGTTCTCTGTTTAATGTGTAGTCCATGGAGAATGGGTTAATTTGAAGATCAAACAATATCAGAAGAGACCACAAGCTTTAAAACATACTCACCATATTTCTGAAAGTAAAACCTGGTAAATAAGGTTTTAATACACACAATATTTGAGTGCTTATCTTGTGCATATCTTAAACATTAGTTAGTGTGGTTATGTGTAAATAATTGATTTGATTTATATGTTTCTAAATCCAATGGTGACTTTCTGAAATGCATTTCTTCTAATGCACCTCATCAAAATGAATCAGTCAGATTTAAAATATTGAAAGAGTATTCCTTTTTTTATTTGCCGGTTTGTCATTTGCTTAAATTATCAACACTTACCCTTGCACAGTCCCACTGCAAGAGTGCCAAGTTATACGGCAAGTCTTAATTGGTGATAATATTCTTTCATAATGGCCGGTGCAGGGGAACAAAAAAGCTGTGTGTCTTAAAACAGGGAGTAAGTTAGCCAGCTCCATTAAAAGCCTTTAATGTGCTGATGACTCCCTTAATGATTCTGTCAGGCACTTTCTCCACTGAAGCTAAGTAGCTGAAAAATGACCCATTGGAAAGAGAGTCATAAAGGCATCCATGTTGTCACTTCCCTCAGGATGTGGATGGCCGGCAACTCATTCAGAATGCACTAGTTCCCCCTTGACCCCTAATATTTAATTTGAAGCCTGTACTTAACCGGACACAGAGAGCACAACAAATGAATAAACTCAGCTTGACCGGTTGATGTGCTGTGGCATCTCCTCCAGCTTGTAGATGGGAAGCAAACAGACAAGAGGCTGAGATGTCTGCAGACGAGCTTGTTATTGCTCAAACGTCCAATCATCTCCTCGTAGCAGTGCACAGTAGACATTGTTATTATCAGCAGATTCTTCTCCGCTTCTGCTGGAGCCCACTGCAGCAGGACGCAGATGAAAGCGTTAGCGATATGGTGGACGTCTGGTCCCGTAAAGCTGCAGAGGAGAGAGAGAAGCACACATGCCAACAGTTCCGGGGTTTTTTAGCCCTTATGTTTTATTGTAATTGGCTTTACTTTCTCCCACAGACCACAATGCCATATGTGTGAAAATGATAATTATAATACAATTTTTTTCCGCTTTAAATATTTAAAGAATTTTTCTTTTTTCTTTTGACCTTATTAAAACCCACTATGAAGAACAGTATTTGAGTGGTAACTCTTCTCTTTGCAACAAACGGCACATTTGACGGATTGAACAACATACAGTGATGACCATAAAGCATTTTAAATATTTCATTTTTTAGTATATATTTATTAATATCAATATTATATATGCAGATGTTTTAACAACATTTCTTTATTAGCTGTTCAAAAATGACTCTAAAATGAACATGTTGATGCTTAGTACGTTTCATCCTTATGTTAAGAGGTTTAACTCCCTGTTAGACCCCTTTTGAACCAAGTGTTATAAAACTACAATAACACAATAAATAAATGAATGGTAACATTTTCTGCAGAGGATGACTGAAATATTTCATCAGTTAAAAATTATGTTTGCAAGCAATTTTCATAAAATGTAAGGGGAGACACTCCAGGCAAAAACATCATTTGTTCATGCTCTGGTCAGTTTTAGGATTTTGGGCTAATTTGCTTCATAACATGTCTTCTTTCAGACTAGTGGAAAGAGAATGTGTTTAGGTGTTTATTGTACTACACTTTGTCTATTTGGGTCTGTACAGTTGTCCTAAATTCACCAAAAGTAGCATCAAATAATGCCTCATTTGCTTCCAGATGTGATTGTGTGTAATCAACTGTTAGTTAAAAATGTTACCCTATTCACCTGTAGTTTTTCCCCTTAAGAAAATTCATGAAGGATTAAGCTGATAAAACAATGTTAAGTTTGTATTTTAAGCTGTAAAAGAGGGAGTGAGGTCTCCAGGACCACCAAAAGAACATTAGGGTTAAAATGAAGAAGACAAAATGTGCACACGCTGGTTTAAAAAAAATCAGGCACAGAAAATTAGAACAATGAAAATGAGATCGACTGTATTAGTGGACACGTCTTTACATAAACAACAAACATAAAAGGCACATTAATCGAACTGGCATGATGGTTTCATTATGGAGACAAAGTGAACGCCACCTGTTTCTTCAAATCAAAATCTACAAGCAGAGTAGTATGTATTGTGTTAAGCTCATCTATTGGCAGCTCCCTCCCATGTCGGTTGTGACAGCTGATGTAGTTGTAATGGAGGTCTTGTAACAACTGTAGCCTGTCAGATTTCTCAGGGAAACACAAATGTACTCGTTGTCACTCTGTCAGATTCTTAATGGGGGTTTGTTAGCCCAGAAACATATCTGTAGTGAGACACTGTCACTGTGCAACCAGCCTTGATGTTTTTTAAGTTAGCCGGGCCTTGTTTGTATCTTCATCCTGTTTATATATTCAGTGCTGTCATTCTTCTTTTTTTTTTATCTCTTGTTTAATGTTGGTGCTCTCCACAAGATGTCTCCCTCACTGATGCTCACTGATGCTCAATGTGTGATGTTAATGGAATTTCCGAGGAGTGCTTGTGACAAGGAGACTGAAGGTCGCTTTGGAGACCGACACTCCAGCACGGGATGGTCTTTTCTCTCAGTTTTCTGCAGCTTGTCTTTTTTCTGGACGCTGCATGCTGCAAAATCCTCCTCACCTGCTCCTCGTCCTCCATCATATGTGTGTGGAAGAAGAGACTCTCAACACATAACACCTTAAATGTCTTGCTCATTACTCAGAAATTATTTTTAGTCCAGGAGACAGGAAAGGAAGAATATTTAAATCAAGGAAGAAAAAAATCTGTGTATTGCAGAGTTTGGCAATGAATATCATATGTGCAGATTTTTTTGACAGAGTTTCTTTATTTGTAATTGAAAAAAAGATACAAAATGAAAAATGAAAGATGTTAAGGATTTACTTTGTTTGCATGAGAACAACAGTTTTCCTGCTTTGTGTTTCTGCACAGCAGCAGAACAGTACAACACGTTTCCCCGTCACAAAACAAAATGTTCTGCCTGGCAATACAGTCGGGGAGAATCAGGACGAAAGTAACACTTTTTAGATGAAGGTCATTTTAAAAGATAACGTTAGCGACAGAAACTAATTTTCATTTTGATGAACACATGTGACTTCTATCAATACCAGGTGGTATTTTGTAAAAATGTACAAATTTGACTCCGTCAGAGATGAAAGTAACACGGGTGGGTTGGTGAGTCAAAACTGATGATATTCTTGTTTTTATTAAAAATGTCTGACAATATCCTTGTTAATATGTTATCGCAAACATATTATGTCCTTTATCTTAATAAAAAAATATTAAATTTCATTTTCAATTTCAATTTTCCAGAGTTGAATAAAATGTAACAGTATAACAGTGTAAGAATAACACATTTCATTAGCTGTATTACTAACATAAATTCTCTTTTTTTATTCACTGTCACAGTTGTGACAGATATAGTGCTCTGCGCCCTCAGTACATGCCTCATGGGACCAGTGCAGACAAAAGAGAGACTGCGCACACACTTCCCCAGGCAAAGGATGAGCTGAATGCCTCCCCACACACAAGACATTCCTCATCCTTGTCCTGGGAAACTGTAGGTGCAGTGGTTTGATAAGAGTAGAGCCCATTAGCGCCAGGGCGAAAGAAACTCTTGTTGTTACTGTAGAGGCACGAAAGAAACATCTATTGCTATCGTCCCGACAATGACTCCTGACAGTTAAACCTGACTTGCTTCTACAGTATACTGAAAAATTCTGACATGGCAAACTTCAGGATGTGCTAAATGATCTGTCAAATGATCATGAAACAATAAACACAACTTGTCATAAAAAAAGGAATGACCTCTTGAGTCTGTGGGTTACTGTGAGCCAAAACATCTTTTCAGGTAAAACTCTGCGAAGGTATGACGTATCCACGCGAGTTTTGGGGTTGTAGTAAGCGTTCGTGCTGTACATGCAGACACAGTTAGGCATATCAGACTCGTATGGGCTCTGAGAAAATCGCTTCGTTACTTTTGCGCCATCTTTCAAATAGTTTACGTTGCAGATTTGTTTTTCTTTCAGCAGTAAAGGAAAGCAGCACCATATGTGAGGACGTAATCTTGCTGCCATTTTACAGCACAGCCAGGGGGCAGCGTGCAGGCCCAGGTGTTCTCCATGCTGGAGCTGTGTATCTCGATACTCTTAAACCCCCAAACGTACACAACGAGCCACTGAACACACACAGACGCACACACGCACAAAACAAAATGAGCGCAGGCACCTTGACTCTAAGCTCAGTTAACTTAACAAGAGACACATTTCAATAGGTTTTGTATTTAATAGGCCTTTTTCACAGAAGACATTTTGACATGTCACAGTCGGGAAAAACACAGGTGTTAACAATAAAATGAATGATGGCTGAATTCCATTTAGCTGCTTTGGTTTCAGGGTCCCGGTACTGAGCATGCTGGCTCACTGTCACACTGTCATGGCTCACTGGGACACTTGAACCGAACAGAATCATTGTTGATGTTATTAGTAGCACCTGTGCTTTTCCTGTATTCGTCAACATGTCTAAAGGCCCGTTGCTGTGTTGAAAATCACTCCACATTTACTATATCGTCACTTTATTTACTCTCCACCATTTTATTTGGGTGTCTGAATTCTGAGTGTGAAGTTTAGTCACTATGTAGTGCCACCCAAACATTCCCACAATGGGCTGAAAATAATGGAGTGAAAAAAAATTGTTGTCCATGTTTCTGCTGATAATGCTCCAAATTTTAGAGAAGCAAAAATTACAGTTGGGTGACACGAAACAAACAACAATGATTCATGAGAGTCCAAAATCTCATTTGACTGCCCAGTATAATGTAAACTATTGCGTGTCTATTATATAGGGACAAGACATCTATTGCATGCCTGTCCGTCCTGGGAGAGGGATTCCTCCTCGGTTGCTCTTCCTGAGGTTTCTTACATTTTTTTGCCTGTTGAAAGGGTTTTTTGGGGGAGTTTTTCCTTTTCCAAATCGATGGTCTAAGTTTAGAGGGTGTCGCATGGTGTACAGATTGTAAAGCCCCTTGAGGAAAATTTGTGATTTGTGATATTGGGCTAAATAAATTTGACTTGACTATTGAGTGAGTGAACGAGGAAATGAGTTTGGTCACAGCCTATAACTAAAAGTCTTGTGCTTCAATCATCAGTAAATTAATTGATTTGTTGTTCGGAAGATAATTAACCACCACACTTTTTTGATAATTAAAGGGATAGTTCACCCCAAAATCCATGTAGATTGTGTGAGTTGTGTGAGTTTTGGAGATATCGGCAGTAGGGATGTTTGCTCCACCAAAACAATCTAGAGGCATAAATAGCACACATGTAAGAGGAACAATATGTATTTTTGAATTTAGGGTGAACTGTCCCATTAATCATTAATACAAGTCACATTTTCAAGAAACATTTTAAGGTTTCAGCTTCTCAAATGTGAGGATTTGCTGCTTTTCTCTGTTTTTCTGGGATCTCAAAGACTAAAAGATTTGTCAATTAATCAAAAAATAATTAACATATTATTTAATAATAACAAATTAGCCTAATCGCTAGTTGCAGCTCTAAATTCTACCCTGTTAAAGTAGTATACAGTATTGAATAGAATAAAATAAGAGCTATGACTGCAAATGTCAAAAATCCCAAATATGCGTGTGACACACCATACACACTCAAGCTCCCTTGTTACCGTATCCACCAAAATGTCAAAGGATGTTTCACTGCAGTTAAATCAAAAAACTGTGTGAAGCAAAAAGAAAAATACAGAGACTGGTGCTGAAAGTCCGTGACACCTGATACATCATTTCTGCTTCAAAACAATCACGCTGCTCAGATTGTTACCACAGGGCTCTAGTTAATACTGGTTTCTTCAGTTTTCTAATTTAGTCAGTGGGAGGGTTACAGTATCTTCCCCTCAGACGATGCTAGCTCCTTGTGTTTCTGTGTTCCTTCATCATTATGGCAAAGGATGGTGGTAAAGAGGGGGACGTATTGCAGGAGATGCTACCTCAGTGGGTGAAGTACACCGAGTCTGCAGGCAGCAGTTAACGATCCCAAAGGTGATAGAGACTTCCGATCGACAGGCTGATAATGAGACAGAGAGGGAGCGAGTGTGAGAGGAAGGTTCAGTGGGAATTCTTGTAGAACAGGATAAGGATGCGGCCGTCCTCGCTTGACTTTTCACTCCTGAAAAAATCAACATGGCAGAAGCTCATGTATTTTTAGATGCCCTTTTTACGCAGGGCTTTGGTCGCGTGCACTGCATGCAATGACTGATAAGAGTTTAAGAGTGAAAGTGGCAATTGCTTTTGCAGTGTCACGCAAAAGTGTGACGGCAGACCAAAAAAAAGGCTTCGACACAAAACATAGAAACTCGGTGATAAGTAACGCTGATGGACAAGGAGTAAAAGCTAGAGGGCTTAGTTTCACGGAACGTGTTTTTTAATTTGTTTTCCTACTCATCGATTGCACTGCAATACACTGCAACAGAGAAGATCCAACTGCAGTGCTGTGTTTTACTGTGGCTGTGTGGGTGTAAGTCTTTTTTTAAGAGTGAGAAGCAGAGAAAAGAGAGAGAGAGAGGAGGAGATACAGTTTACAGCTACATCTCTGAGAATGTGTAAAAACAAACTGTAGATGCAGTTTTCTCACTGACGTTAAATGTGGAAAACTGTCTCCTCAATCTCAGTAATTTGGTTGTTTATTAAGGAGAATTAGAAGCAAAAAATGAGACAGCTGAGGACAAGCAGCTGCAGACATCTAATGCCCATCTGCATTAGAGGGAGTATTGTCTCTATAAAGCAGAAAGTGGCTTCATTTGTTTGAGCGGAAGCATTTATTTTTAGCGTGAGACAATATTGTCTGCCAGCTGAGAAAGTTCCCCTCTGGTTAGGGTCTCAAAATTAATTGAGGATAGTTGAATATTAACCCCACGCCCCCCAGGTACCATGGCCCCTAGTACGGTCCGTGGCCTTTCAGACCACCAACGACCTTTTGGCTGACCTTCATCTATGGAGACAGATGTTAGCGTGGGATGACATGCTGTTGGTGCTTGATGTGTTTCCCAGATGAAATAAAACATATTCCTATGGGTACCATCTGAAAGACTTGTTAGTCTTTTAACATCAGCATTACAGATTCTCACTATGAATTTGTCTTTGAAGTCCTGCACCAGCTTCACTAAATGGACCCCCCCCTCTGTCCTCCAGGACTACACCTTGACAATGTACTTCCAGCAAGCATGGCGGGACAAGCGTCTGTCCTACTCTGAGATCGCTTACAACCTGACTCTGGATAACCGAGTGGCAGATCAGCTGTGGGTCCCCGACACCTACTTTCTCAATGACAAGAAGTCCTTCGTTCACGGCGTTACTGTCAAGAACAGGATGATCCGGCTCCACCCTGACGGCACGGTGCTTTATGGACTCAGGTAAGCCTTTTACAACTGCCCTTCCTATCGTGTCATGACTATTAGTGGAGTGAGCCGGATGCATAATGAAGTAACGTGATTGTATCAGATGCATCGTGTCTGTTTGAGCTTTTTTGAATTTTGAATTTAAACTATTGTGGCTCCTCAGTTTCCTGCTCAGCATGACACAACATACAGCTAAAGGATAATAAAATGATTACCCAAACTGTTAGTTCTAAACATCCATCACAGTTAGGTGACTGACCTCCGAATTCAAATTTGACCAACTCTACTTACAATATTTAAAATAGTTGTGTGGACACACAGTTTTCCCGAGCAAGGAGGGACAATTATAGACATTTTGTGTTCAATAAAAAAAAAAAAAGTGGTTAAGGTCTGGGGTTTGGGACCGCCCAATGGGTTGCAAGGTCATTCTGAGATGATTAACAAGATTGGAAAGAAGATACAGCAAGGCAATGCCGGTTTATTTGTGTAGCATCTTTCAACAGCAATTCAATTCAAAGTGTTCAGCATATCACATGAAAATACTTTAAGACAGAAAGAGAGAAAGAAACACACAGCAATGTAAAAGACGTATGTAAACAGGATTTTAAAAGAGGATAATTTAATTACAATGCAGTGCATATGAATGAATAGTTTAACTTAATAAAAGGCAAAAAGAGAAGTTGGAAACATCTATTTAAAAGAACAATAAGAGGTTATTATAGACAAACAAACTTTGTAAATGTCTTTCGGACTTTTCTCAAATTGTGGCTGTTTTCTTTGAAGAAAATGCTGGAGAATTTGACCTCTTTGGGACTTCTAACATCATTCAAACTACTGAAATGAAATCATCTGTGAAGAGACCATCATTCTTTGCTCACATGAGCCCTGTGACTGTGTGCGGTTGCTAGTCGTATTTTTTTGGCTGCAAGTGGTCACATGCCAGTTTAGATTTATAAACTGTTGACATGTTTACAACCTGTCAGATTGTCACCGTGTTCTCAGATCTCAGCACTGACTTTGGTGAATACAATGTTAACATATCCATATCTGTAGAACTGATGGTAGTAGTAAAGTGGATTTATTCTTTAACAGCTGTATATGGGTGGAGGTATACGCCTTTCTGTTTTATCTTTTCACATCCCCTGATGATCATCAATATCAATAATGGATTGGTTGTGATCAATAATAAAGCAGGGTGGCGCAAACAGCCAAACTGAGTCTGATTGTGCAGGATGATTCAACCCATCTACAAGACATCTCTTTGTGGTGTTGGACTGTGACGCCTCTGAGGAGACTGTCATTCATAATTGATAACTCATAATCAATAATGTAGCAGTGCAATACAAACACTGCATCTGTATTAGTACTGATGCTGCATATTTGACTTCACAGGAGCGCAGCCCGTCCATCACTGTGCTGCTGCCTCCTCTGATCTGTCGACTCCTCTTCGTGTGTGTGTGTGTGTGTGTGTGTGTGTGTGGTTTGTGCAAATGATCTCAGATTAGTGTCCGCGTTTAAAAGATGAGATCATTGTTGCTAATTCAAGATGTTGCAGCATTCAGTCATTCTCTCTCTAAACCGAGATGCCCTTCTTGCGCAAAGACTGCTTAAAAAATTTAAGTATCTGCACTGCACCAGATTATTCATCTCTACATTTTGTTTCAACAGTCGAGAAATGTAATTTATGATGCTCTGACTCAATTATATAAACCCAACACATATTTTTGCATAACAGCCAAAAAGCAATGGAGGCTAGGAGAGGGCTGTTGTAAATGTTGAGGGTGTGCGTGCAGCAGAGAGATGTGGTTGTTACCTCGGATACGTTGTCCTTGTCAGTGCCGGTGCCTCCCGGCTCCTCCATTATTTGGTTCGTGGGGTTTGGTCCAGGTTTTATTTGATGCTAGCAAGTCCAGACACAAGCTTCTGTCAGAGTCAGCCCGGCCAGATGCCTGTGCACTCTGAGCACAGTGACACATACCTGTAGAGACGGGCCGGCTGGTTGCAACAGCAGGGCTTTAGTGGATGCGGACGAGATGGCTAACTGAGAGGAGACTCCAAGTTCTCAACGGGAAAACAGGTTGTATGTGAGTGAGTGCAGAACTGTGTCATAATCTGTTTGGCTATGAATTCATTTT
Source organism: Coreoperca whiteheadi (assembly GCA_011952105.1). Classification (NCBI taxonomy): domain Eukaryota; kingdom Metazoa; phylum Chordata; class Actinopteri; order Centrarchiformes; family Sinipercidae; genus Coreoperca; species Coreoperca whiteheadi. The sequence continues at coordinate 13,002,225 of CM022490.1, forward strand.
AGTCATTATCATCAGTGTTAAGGTCAGCACTGGCGGAAGAAGTATTTAGATGCTTTAGTTAAGTAAAAATAGCAACACTACAATTTAGAAATGCTCTGTTACAACTACAAGTCCTGCATTATCAGTAAAATATTCTCAAAAAGTATGCAGTACGCTGCAGAATGACCTCCGTGAAAGTTATATCATTATTATATCATTTATTGTTATTACTGATGCATAAACATGTAAACAGCCTTTTATTGGTGTATTTGGTCAATGTGGAGATAAAGTTATCTACTTTATGTACTGTATTTACACAAATGCGTCACATTTTATAAATTGATCAAATAAAATTGTAATTTGTAAAGTAATGATAGTAAATACAACTGTCAAATAAATGTGGTGAAGCATAAAGTAGCACAAATTTAATTAGTTTAAATGTAGTACTCATTTAAAGTAGTAGTACCTGAAAATTAAAATAAATTACAGTACTTGAGTAAATGTATTTACTTTCCACCACTGACAGTCAATTTATGTTAACCATAAATGTATTTCTATTTGAAGCTTTAAGGTTTAAAGATCCACTTTTGCACTTTTTCTTAATATTATTAAATGTATTTGTCAAGGAACAGATTTTAGATGTAAGTTTACTCCTCATAAGGAGCGTTATTTAGCATGTGAGCAAGCTGTGTAATGTCCTCTGTGCCTCTGGAGAAGCAAGTCAGAGAAAATAAAATAAATAAATAAATAAAGATGGAATAGTAAAAAAAAAAACAAAAAACATGATGATGTCATAGTGATGTCATCAGGGCTTGGATACTACAAATTTATAACATAAAGCCTGCGTTACAAACATGGGGCATGGAGTTGGTAAACATGAGTTTTTATCTGTTATTATTATTATTATTTTTTTTATTTAAAGAAGGGTCTAATGAAAAGATCCTATCCAGTTGCATCAAGGGAAACGTAGGAGCCAGTGTTTTTGGGGCTTGACCCATACTAGAAACTAAAAGTCTGGATATATCGACCTCTGCTGCTTCGATTTTGACCATTCTTTTATAAAATGTCTTTAGTGTAATATTAAATCACAGGAGCACACCTTTGTTGCATATTTAGCTAAACTTTCATATACACTGAAAAATACAATAAATACTAAATGCAGCGTACATTGTTCCATCTCTACACCTTACACACTGTGCACCCTAGCCAATCAAACTCTCTATCAACAACATACAAACAATTAGTTTTATATTTTTGAATTAATAACACACATTCAAAACCAATTTAATTGCTTGGTTGCCTTCTTTTAAACCTCAAACACTAGTAAATATGTCACTCTATAAGATACAATGTTGTCTCACTAAATCCTTGCATAATAAGCGGTAAAAGTAAACATATTATTGGCCTCAAAGGTGAACATGGATTTGTGCTGAACTAACCGAAATTAGCTAACACCATACCTGGGGAAAACCAATAGATTAGAGTGTTGTTTAGTTTGCAGGAGGCATTAGATGTTTGTGTGTGTGTGTGTGTGTGTGTCTAAGTAGAGTCTGTATGGGTGGGTGTGTGTTTGCGAGTGGGCGAGCGTTATGTTTGGGGTGCACGCAGCGGAGGAAGGGTGAGGGTGTTGTTTACTCCTCATTCCCAGGATATATAGTGCATCCCAATCCTGCCAAATCCTGCTCTTCAATTACCAGGAGGAGCAGAAAATTGCAACAGTGCTCCCAACTGTCACTTTAGAGCTCGGTTTGACTCTCGGGGAGAGGCAGTCTCATCTAATTACCCAGCCCCTGAAAAGGCTCAGCCAATAACACAGATGCTGCCCAGGACTGCGAGAAAAAGACACACATACAACAGGAAACACAAACTCCACTTAGCCTTTCATTTTATGCAGAAAAAGGAGGAAAAGACCAAAGGCATTCAGTGCATGACTCCTGATGCATGTTGTTCAAAATTCACAGAGAGGGAATGAGAGAAGAGGGAGAGCCAGAAAGAAAGAGACAGGAAGGCCAGACTTCATTCAAAATGGAGATATTGTTAGGATTCTCCCTCCTCCCTCCCTTCACTCTCTTCCCCCCATCTTCTCTCTCTCTGTTAATATAGTAACTCCTTTTCTAAGAGGACACATCCTTGTGCTATGGAGACTGACGTCCTCTTTTGTCAGGGCGAGCAGTGTCCCACTCTGCAGCTCAATAGATGACATCGCATGGCCAGGAGGAGAAAGCTGCTGAGTGGTGGAAGAGAGGGATTTAAATAAGCCATTTTTTTTTTCTGTCAATTCGATCAATATGGGCTTAGCATCGCCTTCAAAGTTATCCATCTCTCTCTCTCAAACTACTGATCAGGCAGGGTGGTTTGTATGTTGTACGTGTTCAGATGTGACTGTACTTTGAAATTAAGAAACCTCTCCTTTGATTTGGCATGCCTTGGCACACGCTGGACTCTTTTTGTTGCCACTGCAGACATTTTATTTTCAAATTTGGCAACAGTGCCTGAGCAGGGAGAGACAATCCTGCATGCCATGTTTCCTCAGCTCAACACGGGCTCTCCATCCAAAATGGAGGAAGCTTCTCCATCTTAATTTAACTTCAAACTCCATTACAGTGTCCATGTGATAATACGTCAGTTTAATTAAAGGATGCAGAGGTTTGTTACCTGCTTGCAAAAATCTCTCTCTGCATTCTCTCTGCTGTGACGCTCCCTCGAAATGAGATTCTGTCTGGGAATTTGTGGTGGTTGTGTTATGTCCGTAAACAAGGTCATTTGGAATAAAGGTGCACAGGCTGCCTTAGGGGGGGTCCACACACACACACACACACACACACACACACACCCAGGCTGAACTGTGAGGGAACATGCACAGGAGAATGAAAAACAAAACAGCCTTTTTTTAGAGCTCCATGTCCTATTAGCTCCGACGCAGAGCAAATGTAGCGTGTTTGAATCTGCGTGATCTGTTAGAGCGTGGCCTCTCCTCCGGCAGGTTGGGGTGAGAGAGAGAGAGGACCGGCCCTGATGTTGATGAAGAGCAAACAAGCCTGTGCTTCATGATCACTGCTGCTGCTGCTGCTGCTGCCGCTGCTGCAGAGGTCCACGGCAGACTCTCGCTGCAGCGGAGATGACGGGGAGGAGGAGGAGAGGCGAAGATGGGGAGGGAATCCTGCAGAGAAATCCTCATCCGTCTCTCCTCCCGCCTCGTTATTAGCTGATTATTAATTGTTAGCTTGGGTATTGGACATGCTAGCTAGGCCAGGGGATGCAGAAGCAGCTCTTGATCAGTGATGCGGAGTCTCAGACAAAAAAGCTTCGAGACTTCTGCTGATGATGTAGGTGGGCTATAAATAGGCTGTTATTTTTACCCCTGCCATTTTGGCCTCATTAACACTTTTCCCCTGCGCTTCCTCTGCCACCGTGATGATTTAGTGGTGGTGATGGCGAGTGATGAGTGACTGGCTGGTGAGCACAACATCCCAATAAGTTGTGGCCATAAAAGGGGTAAACTAGGACAGAAATAAGACTCCTGTGTTAATCCCTCAGTGCACCATGGCCCTGCTAACTGGCTCTTATATAAGAGCCCAGAGAGCAAGAAAAAGGAGGTAGAGAGAGAGAGAGAGCCTGAGTGTGTGAGAGAGAAAGACTGTGTGTCTCTACATCTCAAAAAATGAAATCCTAAACTTGCCAGGCTGGGCCCAGGGGAGCTGCAAGTCTTATGTAGAAGGATTTCAAATAAACTTTGGCTCTTAATTATTAAAGACAAAGCACTCTTCAAGATAAGTTTGTAGTTACGATGAATTTAAGAAAGGAAAGATATTGTGTTTTTACTGCTACAGTCAGTTTATTCTTATTTGCTAAGCAGGGACGAGTTTTGGAACATTTCTAAAATGTGTACAGCACGAAAAACACTTCCCATATAAAATAAAAAAATTCTTCTTTTTTTTGTTGCTGCTTATGCTTTGCAAAAAATCTCCATCTCACCAAGTACTGTTGGGCAATATACCATCATACAATAGAAACTTGTCTACCATCAGAGATTTTGTCATACTTTTTGTATCATGGTAGCCCTCTCTTTAATATCTTTGGGTGTATGAGGCCATTGCGTGCCATGTTGAAAATTAGCAGGACCGACTTATGGCAATATTGAATGTTAAATATGATTTTTTTGCAAACTTGATGAATTTAATTTGTTGGATTCAAGGTGGGGTATGCGATTCTAATCCAATAAAAAAAACGTATTTTTGTTAAATTCAGTAAATATCTCCTTACGGTCCACAAGCTGTCCGTTCAGTGTGAGTGCTGGAAGAAAATCTGGTGTTTGTACACAGCCCTGGATCTGTAAATGGGAAACAAATAAAGTGGCTCAGACCGGGCAACACAGCACTATTCCAGCCATGATTTGTGTGGCAGGTAACGTTAAATGACTTGCCCACGGACATTAAGCTTACTTGCTAGTTTGCCAGGATGTGCTGTTGTTGTGATGTTTGCTATAGTAGCAGGAGAGTTGTGAGTGTGGCTGTCTGGAGCTGGTTCACTGGCTCATGAAAAACTGTCTCGTCTTCTCTGGATGGTAGCTTCGCAGCAGCAACTGTAGAGACAGTTTGCTAAGCCAGAACCTCGCTAACGTTAGTTACATTACTTGCTGTGTCGTTGTTCGCTCTATATCATGGTATTTGTCATGGTATTGGATTTCTCGAGAGTTGCATAAGTTACTCCACCTTTAAACAAAAACAGACATACCTGTTTTTTTATCGATAAAAACGTTCCTCAATTACATATATATACATATATATATATAGGAGGTTATTTGCTCCAATTACAAACCAACATGTTTCAAGAATTTTCAAAAATTTCATATAAGACAGAATAGATGGCAGATTACCATAATCAAGAAAATAATCTTTAAAGTTGCTTTGTATTAGAAACATGTTAAAATGATCTTATAACTCTGGAAAATTTCTTTCACTTAAACTAGGAAAATTAGACTTTGAGAATCAAAAATAGACAAAAATGACATGGTAAAATTTGATTTTCTTTGCTCACAGACATTTTTCACAGATTTTCATTGTCAACTATGAATGAAGGGACCACTAAAGCAATAAAGTGATTATTTGATATTAAGCTGCTGTGACAAGGGAAACCCAAGGTCACGACAAATACTACTGGTCATTCTCCCACAGGCTGCTATTATTATTAATTGTTGCATGATGCTATCATGTTTTATATCAGTGTGTGTGCATGTGTCTTACAAGTCTAGAATGCTAGATTTAGTCCCTGTAGTTAAATTGTGTGTCCAGTCTCTCTCAGACAGCCTCGGGGGTTTGGCACGGCCGGGTGGCAGTCCGTCTTAGCACTGGCCAACTTGTCGTGTGTAACAGGAAGTACGTGGCTCTGAATGAACCTGTCGAATGCGGCTGGCTGGCACTCGCCGGCTCTTTATTACAGGATTATGTGACCAGTAGTTGAACCCTGTTCTGGTTTTATATACTTATGGGACGAAAATTAAACCATTGCTGTATTCCATTTACATACTACATACATTACTAACTGTATACAGTATGTACTTATTTGAATAGTATACTGTTCCTACACAAGAAAAAAATTTACTTTACATTTTGTACTAACAGGAAATGATGCAATACGTGCGCTGATGGATGACAATAATATTTCAGAATGAAGAGCAAAATGTTTTTCCAAGTTTTTATTTCTTGTTTTCCAGGAGCTGTCTCGCCTATCAGCTATTTATTATTTATTTTTGCAGCGCTGATTAGCGTACTAAACAAAGCATTTTTTAGTATGCATGCTTTTTTGTATACTTAATTTTGTCACTTTTCCTGTGTGAACGCATTGCACAATCAAAACTTGTTTATAATTAGTTTGCAGTACGGACCTGGAACATAGCTCAAGTGTTAAAGAGCTATTAAAGGATGCAAAGCTGCTAGCGTCATGTCACAGTTCAGGTCTTAGAGGATCCCTGGATGTCTGTGGACATCTGATAGAAGAAAAACAATTTCACTTGATAAATCAATTGCTGCAAAAATTCATTCATTCATTCATTAAACTTGTGTACACAGGTTTAGACACATTTAGACAAACATTAAAAGTTACAACACTACAAATGAAAGATAAGGATAAAATGGTGAAAGGGTACAAAAAAGGTATCAAAGCAACAATAAGTACAGAAGAGTAAAGATTTTGTAGAGCTTTGTAGGTCAGCAGCAGGAACTGGGACCCAGTGGAGAGCACCGAAGAGAGGGGTTATAACATTTAGCGTGAGGGTGGAAATGTTGAAGAAAAGCATTTTGAGTTAGTTCCAGGGATCAGCAGGAGGTTTGTTTTGAGACCCTCAAAACAGGAAATACATATATAAAGGGCAGACAGAGCAAAGACGATCATTTATTAACTTGTATATATTTTTCAATTCGGTGTTGGTCAAAATTACAACAAACTTCTACTAGGATGACTTTAGTTTTAGTTTGAGTTAATCTTGATTTGATGACATTTTACATTTGAACCTGTTGTTTTTGGAGGAGTGGTTCCATATCAGGTGCTCCTTAGTTTGTCATCATCCTGCTTTGACGTGCACGTCGTACACTGTAGTGAAGGTCAGATGAAATGAACAGGGCTGTTCGTGACTGCCTTCAGCTGGCTCTTTGATGAATCCCATGTTTTCCATCCCACTCTGTGTGTAGGATCACCACAACTGCAGCCTGCATGATGGACCTGCGCCGCTACCCTCTAGATGAGCAAAACTGCACCCTGGAGATTGAAAGCTGTAAGTACAGTCATCCCTGACAACCAGCTCTTACGCCCACACGTAGACATAGAATTAAACAGATCCCATGTACACATGCAGCTCTGATATCTGGTTTGAAAACAGTCTGCCGGCCTAGTGGCAGCAAGGTAGAGGGAAGGTTGATAAGACTGCATGTAAAATGCTGAGAAAGGCTGATGAGATATCAAGAGATATGCATCAAGAAGAGGAACATCACTAATGGCTCACTGACTGATAACATCCAGCCTAATTAATTCTACTGCAACTGCAGTGGCTTCCCAAGGCGTGGAGGAGCCTGATTAGGTCCAGTGTTTCAGGGATGTGCTGATAGTGGATGTTATGTGCAGCTTCCTCCTGAAAACTGCCTCCATGTTTGTACAGTACAAAGAGCTAATTTCACATGGAGTTTGTAATTGTACGTGATCCGGCGTTCTCGAGTCGAGGGAGGGAGGGAGCGTTGACGAACATGAGAGGGAAAGACGAGGTCCTCTGCGTGTTTTATCTGGGTCCCCAGAGAAAAGGATTATGGGGCTGGGATGTGGTGTAGGGCTCAGTCTTTCCGGGTTTGATCACACTATTGCCAGCAGCGTTAGGCAGCACAAAAACAGCACGGGTCAGAACCGCCTCTCGCTGCTCCTCTCCCATTATGCTCGCCATCTCTCTCCTCATCATGCTCTCTTTCTGTTTCTCATCTCCTTTCTTTGCACAGTCTCATCCTCTTTTTTTTTTCTCTCCCAGCCTTTTTATCTCTCTCTCCATCACTCATACGCTCTTTTTTTCTCCTCCTCCTCGTCCTCTCTCAGGCAGCCCAACACAAAATGCACACACACACACACACACACACACACACACACACACACACACACACACACACACACACACACATCTCCAGTTTTGATCACCAAGCAGTATCTGCTCTCATATGGATTAACTGGCAATGGTTTTAACGTTGGAATCGCTTCATGCCAGAGCATGCTATTTTATTCAGACTAATGAGCCCAGAGAACTCTCACTTCCCTTGATAAACTTGATGCATTTTTAACAGACACAAGTCTTAAAACCCCCGATCCCCTGATACATCAGCAGCTCACTACTGCGGCTCTGGCCACTGGTTGATTTCTACCCCTCCAACACTAAAGATTTATTATATTGCATACATAAAAATGCAAATATGCACCCACATATGCATTTGTGCATATCATCGAGCTCATACTGCATTGTCTCTGCCTTCACGTCATCCTTGTGGGACTCGCATGACAGTCCAGGATGAGTACAGTGATGTAATACTCTGTCTACAGAGACAAAGGACCAGAACTAATGGAGCTACAAACAGACTGACCAGTTATATACAGGCCTTTACGATGCTCTTCATGCCAAAACCAGGGGTGCGATGTGTTCAGTTTCTGTGTTTTATTTCACTCTGGCAAGAAATGAAACAATTACAGGATCAGGCAGGCGATAATAAATACTTTTCTTATTTTCAACAAATCCCATGAAAAGACCAAAACTAACAATGAATTGATTCTACTTACAAATATCACCTGTGTGGCAAAAGTCTAGCTTATTCCTCTGTGCTACAGAGCTCCATTAAACCTCCATTAAAAACACAATGAGCCACACCAGTGAACTGTGTGACAAGTTCCTTCATTGTGATAAATATGGGCACTGTAGTTTATTTTGAGTTAATCTCACATACACTGTCCTGCTGCTGTAAATATTCACTAGAGCAGCAAATGTGTAAACTCCCCAGCTGAAAATAGTCCCCAACAAATACGCAATGTACTCCTGTTTGAGTAACATCTGCTAAAAGCTACAATACCCAGCTGCTTTAGGAAATTATTTTGCCTTTTTTAAAAATGAAAACTATATATTTGCGACCCGTTGTTAAAGATTTAGATCTTCAGTAGGAAAAAATGGACTTGGAGCTGACAGCCACAGACAAGATAAGTCCAAAAATATTGAGAGACAGAACAACACATTGTTGGTTTTGTTCTTTTTATGGGATTTGTTGGAAATGCAGAATAACAATCTTAACTGATGCAAGACCTACATTCCCAGACCAACATCAGAGACAGAAGACCCGGTAGGTTTTTTTTCAAAGCAGACAGTTTGCCATGTCACCGCAGGAAAAACACAGGTGTAAATAGTAAAATAAATGATAGCTGTTCAGTCTTCACTTTCAGTGTTCTGGTATTGTGCATGCAGGTTCATGTAGATGAAGCCATTGTTGGTATTATTAGTAACACCTGTGCTTTTATGACAAGTCAAAATGCCTGCTGTGAAAAAGGCCTGTGGGTGAAGTTAGCTGCCTGTCCAACCAATAACAACCCAACACAAGCACCATGACTAACTTCACCTTGAATGTCAGTGCCACAGCAACAAAGACATATAGTGTTAATTTTTAAAAATCAAAGCCTTGGAGTTTAATTATTCATCGGATTTGAATAGGTCGCTGCCTCTATTTTGGGTGCGAGGAAGACAAAGTAGAACTCAGAGCAGGGAGATGGCTGCTCCCTGTTTGCCTGCGACGCTGTTCATGTCAGAAACAGTCTGCAACACTGGCTGCAAACTACAACGGTTTCCATCCATGTGCAACAAACACAACAAGGTCCAAATCTCTGCTGCTCACAATGTTATGTAGCTTTAAAATAGCACGTGTTTGACCCAATATGAGCATGCTTCAGAATGGAGAGTTGCAACCACAGAATGCTTTGCTCCCAACAATAGTCTTTAGTCTTGTATATGTATTAGAGTTGTTTCTTTTTTATCTACTATAAAGACCTATAGTAGATCCCCATAAATGTGCAGGTGTGTAGAAATTGTAACTGCTTTACACTGATAAGCCCAAGGGAAATTTCAAAGTAACTGACATTTTTTACTTTTAAGTGACACTCCATATGTCATTTTTCAAATGAATAATATTGTCATTGTCATGACCCTTGACCCATTGTCAAGGGTCATATTTCACATTGCTGCCAGCCATTCTTTAATTTCCTACCCTGGCAGTTTCAGCCATTGTAAATAGGTTATGAAAACAAACTGGTAATCCATCACAGTGAACATGTAGCTACATTTTTTCTGAATGTTACTTGTTTGTATTGGTGATTCAGTTGAGGAGAACCGAGACCTTTTTGAAAAATCTTTTTCGTTGGTGTGTTCAAAGAAGCGCCAACATACAAGATTTGAGAGTTTGTAGAACAATGTTGTATTCACGAGCTATGTTGTTGGAAAATCAAACGCGCAATAAGCTAATATGAATGTTGAAAAAGTATTTTTTTGCATTGAAAGATTGCTGTTTGGTGCAAGCAAGTGGCGTTTCCGGAGCTTCCAGCTTCCAGGAAGATGGGAAATCAATCTTAAAGTGTGTGTTCTTTATAACATTGATACCCCACCTCTTTGGCTTGTAGCACTTTAAAACAAAGAAAAGTCAACTTGCAACACCTCTTTAAAGTTTCCATATTTTTTCTGTATTTCAAGCCAAAATTCAGATTCTTCTCTTCTCAGATTGTTTAATATGAGTATTTTTAGAGACCTCAAATGCTAAAACGATTCAATTTCACAATAAAGAAGCTATCCCTCAGATACCCCCTTTGTGACCCCCATGTTGGTAAAAGTACTGCTCTAGAAAATGTTTTGCAGTATAATGTATTATACACCATTAATAAATGCTGATAATGTGTCTCAAAGTGTCCGGGCTTTGGTTTCTCCTCTGCAGATGGCTACACCACAGATGATATTGAGTTTTACTGGCGAGGTGGAGACGGCGCAGTGTCTGGGGTCGACAGAATAGAGCTGCCACAGTTCTCTATTGTCGACTATAAACTCATCTCCAAGAACGTGGTCTTCTCTACAGGTACACAGCACAGCAGTCCACTCTACCTTTGGTCCTTTGTAGCAGCAGGTTTTTATGTATGCAACTTTGAGCTGAAAACAGGTTATTACTGTAAATTAAAAACATTCCAAAGAGGTTAAAATCCACACACAAAAAAAAGTCGGTTTTGGAGACGGACACAGCAGACTCCCTAGTGTCAAGGAAAATATAGCTTTTAGTGAGCGTCATTGAGGAAAATCTATTTCTATCCCACTTTCTCTCTTCCTGTGCCTCCTTCAGGTTCCTACCCCCGCCTGTCCCTCAGCTTCAAACTGAAGAGGAACATTGGTTACTTCATCCTGCAGACATACATGCCTTCCATCCTGATTACCATCCTCTCCTGGGTCTCCTTCTGGATCAACTACGATGCCTCGGCTGCCAGAGTGGCCCTGGGTAGGATCGCCTCGCCACTGCTGAACAGTGACCCCGGGAAATGACCCAAAGCTAAAAGACAACCATAAAAAGAGCCATTTAACATACATTGAGACTTGCTTTAGATCTATACAGCACTGTGTCTGTCATGATCTCTCCGTTGACTCTATTTTCCTAGCATTTACTTTTTTTTCTCATTAGCTCTAAGCATGTGAGTGATAGCAGTGTGCCTGGCTAAATGTCTGTTGTGCAGAGATGACTATATGCATGACTCATGCAGAGCGAGAAGCGCTGCAGCTCGACCTTGAAGCGTGCTGTCTTTCTCTCTGCCTGTCTGTCTATCGGAGCCTCTCATTGGTCAGAGATCCCAGCTTATCAGAGCCAGATCACAGCTAAATTACAGCCAAATGAAAGGTGGCAACATTTGCTTAAATGCATCTTATGCATTAGAGTTAATGTTTTTATGCCAATGTCAAACCAATACTGATACTAAAGTGAATGGTCCCTTTAGTGTTAAACTTGGGTATGACAGGTCAGAGCAGCAGAGGAAATGGCTCTGAGCTTTATGTGTGTCGTTCTTGTCACACACTATTTGTTTTCTGGAGTGGGACACATGCGGGTTGGGGCCCCAGACGGTGCGTTCAGAGGGTTATGTGATTTAAAGATCTGCCTCCTCCCAGCGTCCTGAGAACATGCAGCCAGTGCAGCCAATGAGAGAGATGTTGCTCCGTGCTACAGTGACTCTGCTGGCAGCTGGGTTATTTATAATATGTGTGAATCTGACCAAATGCAGATTGTGCATGCAGATGACTAATGTATCAAACACAATGTGTGTATGTAAAAAAAACAAAACAGGTGAATCGTGCTGTGACTAATAGCATATGTTTACAGTGGCAAAGCTGCGCTTTTATAGCCTACAGTTTGTTCCGTGTCCATTTGGATACATGATTGGATAAAAACCTTAATCACATGAAACACACACACACGCACAGTTTCAGTCTCAGGTGGTTTTGAGTGATCTTTTTATCCATATGGGTTCACATTCTTTCAGGCCTGTCTGTTTGCTATGAATTAATATAGTATATAATGTATGTGATAAACATGAACGCTTATGTTCATGATGATGATGAGCACCTGATCTCAGTTATTTTGAAGGCAAATTCCAGTGAAGCAAGATAGGCTATACTCACTCACTCATTCACTACTCCCTTTATAATAGACACTCAATAATTTATTGAACATAGAGCAGTACATTTAGATTTCGGACATTTTCACTCATAAAAATTTTGAGTCACTAACTGTAATTTTCTTATCTTTAAAATGCAAATAATTGCAATGTGGGATTGCAGAAAGTATTCCAGATGCCGTGGGCATAGATTTGTGCGCACTATATAGTGCATACGTTTACACACTTGGAATTTTGGCACTCAAAATGGCAGACAGTAACTATAGTGCACAATATCGTAAATAGGGACTTTGGGCACAGACTTAGGGTCCACAGCCATGCTAGTGGCTCTGTGAGGCTGTACTTGTGCACAGCGGTGCTTTGAGCTAAATGTGAACAGTGAACAATGCTGACATTCTGATTTTAGCAGGTAAAATGTTTACCATGTTCACTATCTTAGTTTAACGTGTTAGCATGCTGAAATTTGGTAATTAGTACTAACACAAAGTACAGCCTGAGGCTGATCTGGGAGGTATTTGGTCATAAAGTACTGGATGTGATTGCAATTTTGGCATGATGATGGTGCTAGACAAAAATGTATTGACTCACCCAAAAAAAGGGAACATGAATGTTTGTGCTAAATATCATGGAAATTTATCCAATTTCCATCAATCTGCTGGAAACACTAGAGGAAAAGTCAATAGAATTCATCCTCTTGGGACCATGATTGTGTGTACAACATTTAATTTTAATCTATCCAATAGTTTAGATATTTCAGTCTGGACCAAAGTGGTGGACTGAAAGATCCACATTGCCGTTCCTAGAGCCATGCCGCTAGCATGGCTAAACATTTAACCTGTGGTCAAACTGACAAGCTTATTTTTCTTACTGTACAGATGATGGTAAAAATGTCTTACAGCGTCTAAAGATTTCACTTTCTTTCTAAACGTGTGACCTGTGGTATCCAGGGATCACTACGGTGCTGACCATGACCACCATCAACACCCACTTGCGAGAGACACTCCCAAAGATCCCCTACGTGAAGGCTATTGACATGTACCTGATGGGCTGCTTTGTGTTTGTCTTCCTGGCCCTGCTGGAGTACGCCTTCGTCAACTACATCTTCTTCGGCCAGGGCCCCCAGCGGCAGAAGAAGGCAGCTGAGAAAGCAGCCACAGCCAATAATGAGAAGCTGAGACCCGACCCCAACAAGGTACGTGTTCAGGCAAACTTCCTCTAGAGGTATCTGTGCTGTCGGTTAATGTGTGTGTTTCTTTCTGTGGGAGAAAAAGACTTCTTCTCCTCCTAAGGTCAATGTGATGCTGTGATCAATGCTTGATGTCCTTTACCAGCACTCTTTACTCCTGCTCTAGCTCTCCGTTTCTCACTGGTTTAGCCTTGTTGCATCAACTTTGTTACTCAGACTAGGATCTGAAAGAGTGAATGCAGAAGCAATGATTGGCTTATACTTTATCTCCATATTTCTGTGTCTCTCAAAGGGCAAGGCACCTTGGAAAAATCACTGGCTGTGGTGTCAAAGCCTTCCCTTTAAATTTCATTCAGCTGCTAAACTTAGCAGGAACAACAGCAAAATAAAAAAATAAAACACCCTTTCCTTCTGAGTGTGGCAAGCTACGATTTCCCCTAAGTAACAGTGCTGATTTTGTATGCTTGCAGTGGCTGGTGGGAAATGTAGTTCAGAGAGATGATGCTCTGTATGCCAGAATGAAACAGAGGGAAATTGACGCATATGACTCGATGTGGGATCCCATCTTTGTGGACGATGCCGCATTAGGACTAGGCGAGCAAAGAAATAAGGTACTGGAGGTTTTGAAAGTCAAAACTAACAATGTCATCAATCTGAATCAATCCAGATCAGAGGAAAATGCTGTAGTTTTTGTGCATTTCTTTGATTTCTATAGATTTTTAAGGCAAGTTTGATCATCACTCCCACCATTGTGTTTTTTCCCTCTCTTGGTTTGCTCTTCATGCATTTTCCTGACAAACATGGCTTAGCAGTTTGATTTCTGCAGGCATTAATTTAACCTTAACTTGAGATGTCATCTAAATTGATGGGAAATGACAAATATGGCAAGAGAGAAGAAAACATCGGTAGCTTCATAATTTCGATACAAATACTGAAAAATCTTAAAGTCAATTGATAACTCTCTTAAGACTAAGTGAAGCAATTGAAAAAAAGGATTGTCAGATAGGAGAAAGAGATCATTTGCAGTTTGATGAATAGTGCCAACTAAGTGGCTTCGCTTCAAAGTGAGTTACACAAAAACAACAAAATACAACAAGCTCCATTTGCAGCAGGACAGGATTGGATTATAGGGACATTTTTCCTCAGAAGTCAGGCTATGGATGAAGAAATGTTGATCCGAATTCACTTCCCACAACGTCTTTCCTGACCTGCCCCAAACCTTTTTAGCCTCTCCTCCATCTTTGCAAAGTCCTTGCTATTTCTCTCAACCTTCTCCTGTCACATTTTTTTCCTTTTGCTTTCTCTTTTTTTATTCAGTTTGTCTTGTGAATTGACAGAATTTTAATCACTCTCTGGTTGAAATTCTGAGATGACAATGAAGAATTCTCCATGAGAATTAAGTAGTTTGTGGAGTGCGTTGTGCTCTTCCAGGAATGTTATCTCATAGTCTTGTGGTCGTGTTATCACTCAGATGTTGATTGACAGATGATCGATGATTTACTTAGTTCTTTTGAAGTGCTTAGAGTTTTCTTCACTGTAAGTAACACAATTTTTGACTCATTTGCATTACCCATTCTAGCACCTCATCAGTATTTTTTACACAGTGAATAACTTAATGATCATTATAGCTGTACTTGTTTTGAATAATCATTTTACTAGACTTAGTTTGAACTTAAAAACACTTTTAGATTTCCCTTTGGCAGTAACTTCTCATGGCTCCACCTGTTTTTACACCCTCACACAGATGACTCCCGACGACAACATCCTCTTCAGCACCCTGGAGATGAAGAATGAGATGGGTGGCGCCGGGGATCTCTCCCGGGGCCTGGGAGCACCCGGAGACCCCCGCAACACCATGCTGGCCTATGATAGCTCGACGCTGCAGTACCGCAGGGCAGCCATGGCCCGACAGAACTATGGCCATAGCGCCTTGGAGCGCCACGCCCAGAAGAAGTCGCGCCTACGGAGACGGGCCTCCCAACTCAAGGTGAACATCCCAGACCTGTCCGACGTGAACTCTATCGATAAGTGGTCCAGGATGATCTTCCCCACCGTCTTCTCCTTCTTCAACGTCGTCTACTGGCTCTACTATGTCCATTAAACCCAGCGGTGTCCGGTGGCCAGCTTGTGGCGGGCAGGCAAAGAAGGGGGGGAATGGGAGAGGAAGGATTTAGGGAAGATGAGAGAAATCAAGAGAGAGAGATGATGTGTGTGTGAGAGAGAATGAGAGATAAACAGTGCACCAACTTTTTTAGCTGGTTCATTTTAGAAAAAGTAAGGAGAATGCAAAGACTTTTGGATGGACTGCAGCAGCACCCAACACTTCAGTCAGCAGTGACTCTTTTAGGATTTGGGAAACACCTTAAAACGACTGACAAATACTCAAAAAAGAAGAGCGAGTTTTAAAAAGACAGAAATGGTGCCTGTTCCAGAATTTCAATATATCACTAATATTTGTCATTCGTAGCTTACTCTCTGTGGATCAAATATTTATGCTTGTGTTTGCATATACTTTAAGGATTTGTTTTGTTTAGTATCTATTTACTTAGTAGCCAAGCTGTCTGCATCCAGGAAAGCTTTATAAATGATTTTAAAGGAGTCATCCTTGATAGTCTATTTTCCTATAATTACTGTATATCAAAAACATCTTTTAAAAGCATGCTTATGTTTGATTTCATTTGCATCTCAGTCACGATGATGATGGAGCGCAAAGCATTTTAGTTTTACTAGTTGAGGTTAGCCTGTCAGTTACCATTTTGCAGCTTTGGCTTAGCATGGCCCACCTGGGGGGATGGTTTGAGCATCGCTGGATGACAACACATGGACAGCAGGGGGCGCTCTTTTCTCTGGACATCGCTGTGGGGCTTTAATGGTGCCAATGCTGAACAGAAAATGCTTCTTCAGTTGTTGAAGGTCTCATAATATCCGGTGAAAGAGAGGGACTGTTGGACACTGACGCTTTAGCCAAGTTTATGTTTTGCTTTTGCTGTGCGGACAGAATCAAGTCCATTTCACCACGTGTTATTTTTCTAAAGAGAACATTTGACTCCTCCGTACTTTCTGCCATCGTGTAAGGAGCTTCAGAGGTGGAGAATGGCTTTAACAAGACTTAAGCTGGTGTAAGAACTTTGCAAATAGATGAGCTGAGTTTCATTGCAACCAGAGTTGCTGCATAAATATGGCAATCCACAATCATCATTATCAGTAGAATTGAATGATAGAAGTATGATGCGTTTCATTGTGATTAGGTTTCTGTTTTGAAAAAACTGTAGATAAACATAAATCATATTTAAAGAAAAAGAGATGATTCATTTTTATAAATCAATACTCACATTATTGTGTAAATATTATGGATTTATTCTATTTAAATGGGTCTCTGTTGTTGTTTTTGCAGTTGAATTACAGATCAAATGTACCATTCAATCAAAAAAAGAAAAAGAGCAATTTAACTGAGGAAAAAGAAAAACACAATTCACAACTTTGCTGACTCTGTACTTTTTGGACTTTTCTCTCTTTTCTTTCTTTTTAATGGACTCTAAAAGCATCTACTTGCTGAAACTAAAGCACTTCCAGACACCAGTGACTTTTGGGTCAATGTTTTGTTCTCCAGAAATGACTAAACAAGGACCCCACTATCCAGGCATTAAAGTCAGGCATATTTTGTACAAAGTTTCTGTAAATTCCAATTGTAATATTTCATAATGACTGTAAATATCTTGTGTAATGATTGTCAGCAATTATGAAGATGTATCTAAATTCAATTAAAACTCAATTCAGTCTATCACTTCAATAACAGAGTACAAGGGTGGCGGTTTTATGTGTCCTGCATGAATGTGCGGTTGTTCATGATTACAGACTGTCGGACTCATGGCTGAACGAGTGTCTGAATGAGTGAGTGATCAACAAAAGCCGACACAGGGAGTGAGTAGGCAAGCGAGACAAGCAAATGTAAGGGCTAACAGAGAGATGTGAGGGCTGCAGCTGGGGACTATTGGCTACATAATGGATGGAGAGTCAGAGGGGTCGGCGCGGGAGGCCTCTGGTCTGGGCTGAGATGGGCTCGGCTGGGGTCTGTGCAGGGCCGAGCGCCAGCCCCAGCCTCAGGGGACATTAATGCAGAGAGCCGTAGATATGGAGGCACTCTG
The DNA here is from genome assembly GCA_011952105.1 of Coreoperca whiteheadi. NCBI lineage: Eukaryota > Metazoa > Chordata > Actinopteri > Centrarchiformes > Sinipercidae > Coreoperca > Coreoperca whiteheadi. Next base: position 13,019,733 of record CM022490.1, read on the forward strand.
TGGACTCAACTGTGGCCCGCTGGCTGCAGGGGCCAGAGCGCCTGCTACAAAAAAAGAGAAAGAAAATAAAGGGCAAGGAAAGAGAGCGATCCATCCATCCATGCCCCAACCTCTCCCTGCATCCTCCCTAATTCAGCAAACCGACTGCACTGCACTTTCTTCCTGACCTGACCACTGTTACAGCCCTTAAATGGATGCTATTGAATATTTGATGGTGTAAAACACTGAATATTTAAAAAGGGATTTTGTCCTAGCAAGGACTAATGTGCAGCTAATGTTTGATTTTGAGCTTAGAGGACCAGAAGAACACAATGAGATACCAACGGATGGAGGATGTTTTAACTGAGTAACATTTTAATCTGATGAACATTATGAATTAACAATAAGGATATCAACCGGAAATGAGGATTTTGAGTTTGTTAAATGCTACAGTCCAGCTTGGGACACATAGAGAAATAAATAAATATACAGTAGTGGATTTTTATTACTGAGCTCAGGAATATGGAGGGCAAATTAATATGTAACAGAGAGAGAGACTGCTCATGTTTGAGGATTTTATAGCTGGAGTTGAGATAACAGAAGAGACCCAACCTCACTCTGAATAGGATTGAACGTGGCGTGTGTGTGTGTGTTAGTGTGTGTCTGATGCTTCTGGGAGTACAAACTCTAAGTGCAAAACTACCTAAAAAGGCAAAGTGGTGTAAAAAGTGATGTAACGCGACATGTAACCTTGTTCCAGGTTTCTCCATGCATCGGTAGAAATCAGCTCTACATTACTGTTCCCCCTCAGTATAACAGATGTATTATCTCACTACAGTAGACAGATGGTTTGTGCTAAATTGGCCCTCTCTCTCTCTTTTCAAAAAGGGCATTAGTGTTGACATGTAAGAGAGGGGGGAAAGGCAGATGCTTTCTACTTTGTAGTGTTTCCATGTCACTGGAGTAATTAGGAATGCATAGACCTCTGCTCTGTTGAATCGTGTGTGCATGTGTGTGTTTTGTTTCCAAGAGCATTTTTGTTTCTTTGGGTCTGTGTGTGTGCAGTGTGTGTGTGCAGTGTGGACTCACAGCTGCGCCACTGTGCAGTCGCCGTGCCAGCCAAGCCAAACCCAGCCAGAGCTGACTGTGACAGGTGTGAGGGTGAGTCTGGCACACTCACGTCATGCCACTCCCCTGCTATACACGTATGGGATGGAAAAACACGCTGAGCTACCCCGGAGAGATGAACCCACCCTTGTCAACAGTTCAAGGACAAAACAGGAAGAAATTTAAATTCTTTGATTGATAATAAATCACCTGCAATGTTGAGCATGGCATCCTTTAAAAAAAGGTCCATCTATCCCCATTTAAAGGCAATTTTCCTCTATATGCTGCATATCAAATACTAACCAGGTACATATAGTTTCAGTGATATGGCTATAAATGTGTCTGAAATTTTAATTTAAGCACAATAAATGAGTGACCCAGTGCAAATCTGGCCAGTTTAAACAGGTTCTGCAGCCTGCTCTGGAAAAGACGACATATGTCAACATGAGGAAGTGGAAGGCATCCTACATGCATGCCATCTGTGCAAGAAGCTGCTTTTTGTTAGTCCATCGTACGTAAGAGTCTCACACACATACATGTAAACAGATTAATTCACCCATTTCACTTTCAACACTTTCAGCTCTCAACAGGCAAATCTGAAAATCTTTCTAAGCTTCTGCTCTGCAAATATGTCGATCAGCAAGAAATGTTCAAAGCCCAACTTTCAGGCTTCTGTAGCTGACCTCTGATCTCTCAGTGGATGAGGGGAAAGTGGACAGATCATTTTCTTACATGCATCAATAAAGAATCATGCTAATTATTATCTTCATCTTATTAAGAACAACAAAGGTTTCTCTGTGTCTTTAAACATGACTGTATTCTCCATCTGTATACTGCTGAATGGGGTGTGTACGTTCCCTCTGCTGTGTTCATTCACACTCTGCAGACTCTTCATATATGTTTGCCCTGAGCAGTCGTTGCACTCTGCTCGGTGTTGTGTTGTCAGTTCAAATCTCCTTATGACCCACTGCACCAATTTTCTGCTCTGCAAATATTAGATTGTCAGCTAGTGTTAATAGTGATTTTTATTTGTTTTGGTTTTTTTTGTGTTTTTCATTTTCAAGGACAAGATCAGTATGTAAAGTATTAATGACAGTAAAGACTACTAAACTATGCATGTTGGCTGACTGACTCATAATTCTGCAATGTGAAGGACTATTTCAAAGAGTTGAAAACACGCTGCCGGTTCAGTGATTCCGCTGAAATTAGATTATTGATAGCGAAATTAAAATCAGCTGAGTCACTGCAGCACTCACAGCTGATTTTCTGCTGCCTTATTTCCCCTCTCTGTGAAACTTGAACAGCTCCAGTGCAAGGAATGAAAACACACCTGTCAAGGGAAGGGGTGGACTGAAAGGAGGACTAGGTGTGCTGTCACCTGTTGTAACCTGCCATTAGGCCTCACACGGAGAATCATTCAAGGAGAGGATGGGCCTGAGGATTGTCTCTTTTACTCATTCGAGCTGTAAGTGTTGAGAGGATGGGAAGGTTAAGTTGGTGAGAAGAGGAAACAAAGAACAGACGGAGCAGCTATGACGTGGAGGAGTCCTCTGACCCTGGTGAGGGATGCCCTGAGAGGTCAGAGGGCGCGGGAGAAGGACCTCCGCAACTTGGTGTCCAATCTGCTTTATGAGGGCCTGGAAAAGAGGAAGCAACCCAACCGTTACTTTCCTGGCAACGCCATCAAGACCACCAAATACACCCTCCTCCTCTTCATCCCAATGAATCTCTTTGAGCAGTTTCACCGTATGGCCAACATCTACTTTGTGGGCCTGGCTATTTTGAACTTTGTCCCCATGGTGAATGCCTTCCAGCCCAAAATAGCCCTAATCCCCATCTGTGTCATCATGTCTCTGACGGCCCTGAAGGACGCCTGGGAGGACATCAGGAGATACCAGTCGGACAGGAAGCTCAACAACACGCTGTGCTTCATCTACAGCAGGTAACTGACTCAAAGACAATCATGTCCTGAACATAGATACAGTACCCTATGCTGTGGAAACACTCATGGTGCATTAACAGCACCTCCTGATCTGTGTTTATGATTCTTATCATCCAGCATGTTGATGTCTGTGAGAGTGTGACGATTTGTGTGATTGTGTGTTATGTGTGTGTATTTTACCACCTCTGCATTTCAGCACCCCGTGAGAATTTTTGACTTAGAAATAGAAAATGTGTGGGAGATTATTCCTCTTTTGAAGCACCTCACAACACTGTCTCTCATTTGATGAAATCCTCATCTGGGTGTTGCGTCAGCAAAGACAGCAAGGTTAGCGGTTATCTATTTTTGAATTACTGGTGAAAAATGAATTCACAAAGGAGGATGAACACTGTCATTTTATTAAACCTTTTCACTGCTGTGATTTCTGAGTAAAGTGTGTGTGTGTGTGTGTGGGGGGGGGGGTGTCCTCTGGAGATGATGTGAGACTGGACCTCCATTGATGAACCCTCACAGACTCAACCTCTGGAAAGGTTTATCATTAACCAACAGTTGCTTGCTTTCACATTTCCCAGGAAGAGTCAGCAGGGATGTTGGGAAATGTAGCCTCAGCTGGGGGAAAAGCCTGTATCCTGTGTGTGTGTGTTTATATTTGAGTGTACGGTCCAGGTGGCCTAAGTGCAGACTCCAGACGCAGTATTTCGGACACTTCGGAGAACACACCAGTCCCTCTGGGCCTGTTAAAGGACACTAGATTCTGCCACCAGTCTCTGCCTCATACAATCAGACAAACAGCAGTTGAGTCATGAGCGAGCGGGCACTCATGGGTCTCTCATGGCGAGCTGGGTGGGGATGCTGAAGCTCCATTTTGGGCTTGTAAAGATTAGAACACGATCGATTGGCTGGGATTTCTTTGAAGCATACAAATGTTTCCAGCAGAAGCTCAAGAATACATTTTCCTCTTTTTCTTTATGTAGGTGAAGTTTATCCATCTGACCAGTTTCAACACACATGGAAGAAAGACTGCTCTTAAATCTGCCACTCATTCTTGCAGTGTATGTGCTGGTCCACATGGAAGGCAAACAGATGATAGGGATTTAACCTTTAATTCATCAGACCTTTACAGATGCCCGTCTTTATTTCCCATCACCCTTCACCTGCGTGTTTTGAGCATGACGTGCCTTATCTTCAGGATCATCCTGTCTATCTCATCTCTATTTCAAACTCCACTAGCAATCCACCTGCGCTCAAACGTACTAAACATGAAACATGCCGGCTGTTAATCATGCTGATTGAATGCCAACTCATGTTATTGTATTGTGTCTAGTCCATTCACCACACCTCACCGGCTGTTCCAGGCTGTTGTTAAAGAGTCCCGAGAGTTAATTTAATCTACATGTTGAATGAATGTGACTTACGTCACACCAAACAGGTTATCTAAACTGTCACTTTATCTATGAAATGATTGTTTTCTTAGCAAAATACTACATATTCTGGGGTTTCATCACAAAGACACATCAGGTAGCCAAATTCACAAAAGCAACAACATTTTCTTTTCACTTTAAAGATCAGAAGTGTGTTAAACATAGTAAAATCAGAAAATAACAATTTGATGGCAGAATTGGATGATAATACAGACAAGGACTTTGTTTGGCAATGCATGTGAGCTCTTTAAGGCAAAAGTTTAACATTTTTGGATGTATTCTTATTCACTTTCTGGGAGAAAGTTAGATGACAAGATCAATACCACTCTCATATCTGTCTGTTAAATATGAAGCTACAGCCAGCAGATAGCTTGAAACAGGGTGAAACAGCTAGCCTGGCTTTGTGAAATGGTAACAACAAGTTAAAGCTCACTAATTAAGACGTTTGCTTAATCCATACAAAATCTGATCTGTAAAAGAATCAAGCGAGTTTATTGGTCATGGGCAAGAAATAGTCCACCACATAACCCCCCGTAAAACATGTTGTTTTACAGATTGTTGTTTTTACACTTCCATTTTTTGTAATATTCATTAATATTAAATGCTAATTAGTGAGCTTTAGAGGTGCTGGTAGGTGGATTTTGTTGCCATTTGGCAGAGCCAAACCATAACCATCAATTCTGGGCTGAAATGTGATCCATGCAATGTGGGAAGACACAACACATTTTTGAGAAATATGCCTCTGGAAACTGTTAATTACTGTAGACTGCCTGACGAACAGAAGCGTACATAAAACTTTCCTGACAGGAGAGAATATATGTGTAACTTGGTAAGCATAATCTAAACCCAACATTCTAAAAATACATAATCCCCCCATCCTTGTTTTGTTTGGAGTGAGGTGTGGTGTTATGTGGCAGCCACCCAATCAGGTCTGACATGCAGGGCTGCATACCTACAGCTCTCTGTCACCGGTGGTTAGCCAGCTTGACGTGCAGGTTCAAATCATAAAGCAAGTGGCTCTCTGGGAAGCCTCAAACCCTGTGGGCAGCCTCAGCTCATAATGTGTGGTACAGTGTGTCTTCCTCTAAACGCCTCCTCTAAAAGTTTCCTTATTCTAAAACACACAAAACACATCTGGGCCGCTCTCCAAAAACAACAGCATTGGTTTTTCATTTGGTTGTATTTATTCCCTAACTTAAGCAGCTGCTGTGAATTCTTTTATCAATATGGAGTGAGTCAATATTTAATTTGATTGCATAGACAAAATACACCCACTATGTCAATATTGCAGTTAAAAAATGGGACAAAAATCAATATAAAAGCCACCCAGGGACCTGTGTCTCTTTATAAAATAATCTGCAATCACTGTTGGTATCTGATATGTCTGATTTTAGGAAAGAGAAACAGTTTATGGAGAGGCGTTGGAAGGATGTGAGAGTGGGAGATTTTGTGAAGGTGGTTTGCAACGAGATCGTCCCTGCAGACCTCCTGCTCCTGCACACATCAGACCCCAACGGTGTGTGTTTCATAGAGATGGCCAACCTGGACGGAGAGACCAACCTGAAGCAGAGGAGGGTGATGTCTGGCCTCTGCGTCTCTGTGAGAAATACCTACATACATTTCTCTCCTGTGTTTCTATTTTCTTCACAGTCTTCTATCCTCTGTGCTGCCTTACCTTTCTCCTCCTTCTTGGGATTGACATTTAACACACATAACCATGAAAACTGTGACATCTTGCACATTGCACATTACTTAGTGGATGTCTGCTGTAACTGTAATATGTAATTAGAATGTCAAAGTCAGTAATGACAGACATAAAACACCTGTTGGATTACATACCTTTAAATGCTTGTTTTTGGACCAAAGTTGTCTTTCCTGCGTCTAATAATCATTATGTCTGTCTGGAAGTGCAGGTTAAGTTACATTTAAAAAGTTTCCATTCCATAATGTAGTGACTTCACTTCCCAGGATCCTGAATTTGAACCTGAAAGCCTCAATAGCATCGTGGTGTGTGAAAAGCCCAACAACAATCTGAATCATTTCAAGTGTTATGTGTGAGTATCAAATACACAGATTACATGAGCCTTTAAGTCTTTCAGAGCAGCAGAGCAAAACTAATTCCAACCCACTTGCTGCACTTTCTGATGCCAACAGAGGCATTATTGGGGCTGTAATAGACTATAATCGATTTCCTCAGGCACCACAGCTCTTACAGCTGGTCTATCTATGCTGTCCAGCTATGGCCTTAAAGCAGGAGAATTGCTAATGGGGAATATACAATCTAAGCACTAATGAATATCTAACAAGAACTGACAGTACAAAGGAGGTTTCTCACTTTTTCCTGCCACAGAGAGAAACCTGATAAGGAGAAGGTGGGCGCTGGAATTGAGAGTCTGCTGCTGCGAGGCTGCACAGTGAGAAACACAGACCACGCTGTTGGCTTTGTGGTGTATGCAGGTATATTCTCCATTTTCTCAGCTGCTTCACTGCTTTGACCTTGACCCTTTAGTGTTTCTGATGTCCAGTGTCATAGCCAGAACTTTAGAAAAAGTGAGGTCATGAGTCCGAATTTCCCAAGCACAACCCCACCCACCCAAGAAATGTTTGACTCACTACCAACCAAAATGTAAGAATTGTAATGTGTTTTAGCATATATAGTCATTGTTCAGTTATGCTTTCTGTACATTTTGTCTCCCTACATTATAATCCGCTAATAGGAATGTAATTGTGGTAAGCACTTAAATTCCTTTTTTTTGGTCAAGTTTTTTCAAAGAAGGTTAAGAGTCTACAGCCATGCTAAGAGGCTTTAGACACAGCATGCTAACACACATACAATGACAACATGCTGATGTTTAGCAGGTATAATATTTACCATATTCAACATCCTAGTTCAGATTTTAGCATGTTAACATTTGCTAATTTGCACTAAACACAAAGTACAACTGAGGCTGATGGGAATGTTTTTTAAGTATTTGGTCATAAATCAAGATATTGGACAACTTACAATTTTGACCTGATAATGGCGCTATATGAAAAGTTAAAGGATCACCAGAGTTAGAAGGATTTATCCTCTGGGGATCATGAATGTCAGTTCTAAATTTAATGGCAATAAGATTAAGATATTTCAGTCTGGACCAAAATGGTGGACCAACCGAACGTTTGAAAGACTGACATTACAATGCCTAGATCCACAGAATGGTTAAAACATCAGAATCAGTCTTAAACTCCTCTTAATGTCATAACAAACCATCACATTTCTAGAAATATTACAGAGGACATGACCTCATTGTCATCAATGGTAGCTACTATGGGCCTGTGTTTTTGGCATTAACTGACTACAGTATAGGCTATAGAGGCTATAATTATCCAGTTCCCTTGTTGGTAACTGAATCAATACCTTCTGATCCCACCTTTAAGGCCATGAAACCAAGTCCATGCTCAACAACAGTGGGCCAAGATACAAGCGCAGCAAATTAGAGCGGAAGCTGAACATAGACGTCATCTTCTGCGTCATTCTCCTCTTCACCATGTGTCTCGTCGGAGCACTAGGTCAGTGATGAATTACATAACTTTACCATAAAATCACTTCGCGTACAAGTCATTGATGAAAGTATTTACATTTATGAGGGGACGTCTATTTTCCAATAAAAACTCAGTCACTTTGGCTACGGGCCCAAACACATACCAGGAGAAGAGGGAGGATACAGGGGAAGGTGTGGTACCAAAAATAGCTTTCCTCCCTGCGCATGAGTTGGTGTGATTAATCCCCCTGTCCTCACACATGCAGGTCACTTCATATGGCTGCAGGCGCTGCCCGGTGTGCCCCCTTACCTGGTCCCCGACAGCAACGGTCACCTGGACAGTCCCAGTCTGTCTGGTTTCTACATGTTCTTCACCATGATCATCCTGCTGCAGGTGGAGGAGGCTGACTGTATGAAAGAGAGAATTTAGTGTGTTTATTATTAATTTCTTAAAATCCATTTTTCCATCCCTCTTCTTATAACTTGTCATCCATTCACCTCCTTTTCTTTCCTTTCTCTCATCACTTCTTTCTCGCTCTCTCCTGTGTCTCTTCTCTGCATTTCCATTTTCTCTCGTCTCCTCACCTTTCCTTTGCTTCTTTTGTCTCCTCTTCTCTTCTTTCCTTTCCTTTCCGTTCCTCTCTTCTCCTCTCCTCTTCTCTGCAGGTCCTGATTCCTATCTCCCTCTATGTGTCCATTGAGTTGGTGAAGACTGGTCAGATCTTCTTCATCACTAATGACGTCGACCTGTATGATGAGGAGACAGACAGCCGCATGGAATGTAAGGCCCTGAACATCACAGAGGACCTGGGACAGATTGAGTACATCTTCTCAGACAAGACTGGCACCCTTACTGAGAACAAGATGGTGTTTCGCAGATGCTCTGTCATGGGCACCGACTACCCACACAAAGAGAATGGTAATTCTTCACATTGAGACATTTTATGTAACCAAAATGAGCTGTTGCAGCACCTTTCACTGATTTTCATAGTAGGCCCTTGTGTACATTTTTATAGTCTCATGAAAATAGGAGTTCTATTAGAATTTGTTTTCATCCAGCTCCATTACCAATTTTGCTCTAGGGATAATGATGTGTGTCCATTTGATGGTTTAGCACTTCAGCTTCAATAGACTGTACGTGAAATTTGACATTCATGGTCCCCAGTAGCCCAGGAGTCACCAGAGAATGAATCCTTACTTTGGTCATTAGCCTAACATAAAAAGGTCTAGATGAACCTACACTTCAGTTCAACACGGGATCCCTGGGAAATGTATTACTGAAGTTAACACTTGCATATACCAAAATTGCATACTACTGTTAAATATTGGCATACTAACACTGGCATGTTAGCATGCTAGCTGGAAGGATATTACTGTAACAGGCTATCATTAGTATGTGAACATGTTCACGTTAGCATTCAATTCAATTCAATTCAATTTTATTTATATAGCCCAATATCATAAATCACATTTGCCTCAAAGGGCTTCATAATCTGTAACATACGACACCCTCTGTCCTTAGACCCTCGATTTGAATAAGGAAAAACTACCCAAAAAAAACCCCTTTCAACAGGGAAAAAAAATGATAGAAACCTCAGGAAGAGCAACAGAGGAGGGATCCCTCTCCCAGGATGGACAGACATGCAATAGATGTCGTAAGTACAGAATAGCATGCTCATTTTAGAATTAGCGAGTAAAGCTGATATAGTTTGGCTAACAAGACAACCTTTCCCTGGAACAAACAATACTTTTTGTCCTACTAGCAATAGCTGTCTAGTCTAATCTAATAATGGTTGTCTCATCAATCCAGCAATTTTGTTTTCTGTAGTATTCCAGTCCCACCTGGCTAGAGATTTAGTCAAATTACATAATATTTTGTTGTTTGTTTTGAGCTGTTTGTCACCTGTTCAGTTGGAATGCACTTCCTGGTTGGCTTTGCATGTGAAACTTAATTTATGTTGTGTCATGATTAGAGATACATGATACTATATGATGTTGATCTGCATTTGTGACTTTGTCTTGCATGTGTGAATGCAGAGATGCTAGATTATTTTCTATATTTAAAATATAAAATTTGATCAGTCAGAATACGATTTGAGGGAGTGATAAAAAGGCAGAAAGTAATAATAATAATACATTTTATTTATATAGCACTTTTCCTAATAATGTTACAAAGTGCTTTACAAAAATTAAATAAAACCATACGAGGGAGATAAATTAAAAATAAGGCCAAAGAACATGGAAGTAAAAACATCAAATTAATCAAATAAATACAAATAAAAACAATGCAGACATATCAAACATTTCCAAAAGCTTTCACAAAAAAAAAGTTTTAAGAAGAGATTTTAAAGAGTCTAGAGACTTAGTGTGTCTGAGTTCAGTAGGCAGAGAGTTCCATAGTGTGGTGGCTCTAATGGCAAAAGCCCGATTACCCTTTGTCAAAAACCGTCACCTGGGAGTAACCAGCAGGGCTCCATCCTCAGATCTCAATGGTAGGTAAGAGATGCTGTTAGGATCATTTAAGGCCTTAAAAGTGAGCAATACAATGTTTTAATCATTTTAAGATCTAACAGGGAGCTAGTGTAGGGAGGCAAGCACAGGAGTGATGTGATCGTGCCTCTTTGTACCTGTAATGAGTTGAGCAGCAGCGTTTTGTACCAGCTGAAGATGGTGGAGGACAAGTAGAGTGCATTGCAATAATCAAGTCGAGAATAAATAAAAGCATGTAAACCTTTTTGCTAAACAGCAAATGATAAAAATGATCTAACTTTCAAGATTATCTTTAGCTGGAAGAAACGTGACTGAACAACAAAGTAGATGTTAAACTACTATCAATATGTTTGAGCCCTCTTTTCACCTCTATATTGTTTTGTGTCATCCATTTTGCTTCAGTATTTGTGCTGCCTAGCTTCAACCTGATATTCCTTACAGTCTAATTGTATTACTGATCTATTTACCTTAGAGTTGAGTTCCCTCTTATATATTACTTCCCAAGGTTCATGTATTTTGGCTCATTGAAAGGGTTTTGGGGGAAGTCTTTCAATCCATCTGGGTGAGAATAATCCAGGTCTTTAAAGTCCTTTGACACTACAGTTGTGGCTAGGGGCTCCACATTTCAATATGACTTGACCTAACATATAGTAGGGCCTACAAATACAGTAATATGCAATACATACTGTATGTCTCAACATGGTTTTGGGCATTTGCAGCCATTCGCCTAGCTGTCCTTGAAGAACCAGAGTCAGGGGAGGAGGTCATCTTCAACCAGCAGCCACAGCCCCTAAAGACTGGATGGTCCCTCGATACTGAGGACACTAACCCTGAGCACACAAAACATCGCCATGGCAGCCGACACATGCGCAAGGTTGCAGGAAATGCCCAGAGAGATGTAGCCTTCAGCAGTCCACTGGTAAGATGATCCCTCAGTCAGGAAGAAAAGGCAGATATTTAATTCAGAGTAGGTGGGTTTATGGGTTTTGCCTGGCTTGATACTATAGCAGTCAGCGCAGGGTCACAGGAAGCCACCATGCCGAAAATGGCCATCAGCATTTCACTTGCTGCTCATACAGGAGGTGAAGTCAGGTAGTTTACTCAAGGCCACCTGAGGGACCCACAAATTAGACTCATTGTTCTTGATTGATTAAGTGTCCTTGCAGTCATCATCATGAATGAGCAGTACAAATAAATGACAGATAAAACATGACAGTGCATTTCTATAGTGTGAACCTACCTACTTCAATCAAACCCAATGTAGGGAGATGGGACGGCTACTGAGACGCTGTGTATTACCACTCTGTATTAATGTTAAGGGAAATTAAATATAATGTCCTTATTGATGTTATGATGATGTCTTGCCAGTGTACACCACAAAAACTTTATTAATAATGCATTTATCAGTATTGAAATGTAACCTTTATCTATGTATCAATCCATTCATTAATAGTTGTCTTGCTCATGGTCACTGGGGACTGGAGCGTCTCCCAGCATGGATACATCTTGGGCAGGTTGCTGGTCTATAACAGGACTGAGAAGATGATTAGGATACAAATAATAGTAGTAATTCGGTGGACCTCAAACTGACATTAGTTCCCAAATCTCACCTATCCTTGTGTCAAAAGGCCTCATGGTCCCAGTCCCCGCCGCAGATGGCAGAGCTGCTAGGTGTCAGTGATGAGCACATCCATTTTGGCTCAAAGTTGCCCCTGTGTCTGTGACGGGACATATGGTCATGCTGGGCACCATTTGGCACAGACCACGGATGTCACATAAACTGTAAACGTGCACTATAGATTAGTCATTGTTGTCTTGATATACAGTACAGTAGCTCGGTGTCTATTTTGGTACACAGGGCAAAGAGCAGAGGCCTGGAGATACAGGCTGAGACAGAAAAAGTATTGTGTTTATTCCAGCAAGGGAGCACAGAGCCAATCTTTGGTTTCCCTCATGCTGTGTTTCTAACGTGGCAGAATGTTTGTATGAATGGAAACTTCCTCCCTTCCTTCTGTCCTTCCTGTAATCTTGTACATGGGCAAACAAAAATGGATGAAAAGGTCAAAAGATAAAAACTTTTTCCATTCCCTTCATGTCAAATGTGGGAAAGCTGAGTGTAAGCAAGAAACAGTTTATCAACATGAGCATTTAATTAAAAAACTGATTAACTTTTACTCCAACAGGAAACTGAGGTGATTCCAGACAGGAAGCTGCTTCAGCAGATTAGCAGGGCAGAGAGCAGAAGCAGCAGCGGCAGCAGCCGGAAGATAGATCCCTACCTGGACTTTTTTCTGGCTCTCGCCATTTGCAACACGGTGGTGGTTTCCATGGCAACAGCTCGGAGACAGAGGGTGAGGGCTTCGTTGACTGCGACTGTGGATGGGAAGTAGAGCTGGACGGCATAGTCAGGAGAGTAAAGATGGACAAAGGATTTGTTCTCTTGAAACTCCCAGCATGCACATATTTAAAACAATGGCAAACTTTTCACTTTTCATCTAGAAAACATTGTAGGGAATATAATCATTGTCTTATTATATTTATATATTTCTGTAGAAATATTTTATGATTTCTGTAGATCTATTAACCCTATTTGGCTGCAGTACTGCAACAAAATCTCCATAATTTAATCAGTAACACACACAACTATAAAGTTATTATTACTATAAACTTTGTATTAACCTCAAAGATTTAGTTTAATATTGAAAGTTTTCTTAAATTGTTTTGCTTTAAGTTTATGTTCTTTCATAAGTGGTCAGTAGCCTACTAATTTTCTTTCATCTTTAAAGCCCCAGTTGCAAAGATTGTGAGTCCTCACTAAATTAGCCACATAGTAAAGGGAGATTTGCAGGGGCAATCAGGGTTGCCTTTATTAATTTTAGTACTCGCTGCTCTCGTCTGTGTTGTTCTGAGGTCTGGCAGATGGGAGAAATATGTGGGTTTTCCCTTGAGTTTGTAATTAAAGGTAAAAGCACAAAAAGAAACAGAGTGGAAATGGATGACAAGGTTTTGAAGAGTTTTTTTGTGTTATCACCATATGGGTGTTTGGATAAAATATCAATATAGAAGCACTATATGACAAACAAAGGAAAGTTTTCTTTGCTTCTTCTCTTTTTTCAGGTGAGCGGATTTTCTCGCTCCTCTCAGACAGATAACCAACTGGATACTTTGTCCAACCTGGTGAAAAACTGTGGCTCTCTTCACCATATTTTCACCTCCTGGCAGCGCAAGCCCAAGAGAAATCTTACGTTCTCAGAGGACTCGGTTATAGAGATGGACCATTTTAACCCCCCTCTAAAGATGGAGGGATCTGGTGACATCAGTGGGCTCCAAACATGTTCTCTCCACGCTGCATCCCAGTGCGACAAGCCTGCAACGACCTCAGATAATCTCAGCTATGAGGCAGAGAGTCCAGATGAGGCAGCCCTGGTGTATGCAGCCAAGGCATATGGCTTCACTCTCCTGGCCCGCACCCCTGACAGCGTGACGGTGAGGCTCCCGTCTGGGGAGGACCTGGTGTTTGAGGTTCTGGACACCTTGACCTTTGACTCTATCAGGAAGAGAATGTCTATTTTGGTGCGACACCCAATCACCAAAGAGTATGTGCTATACACTAAAGGTGCAGACTACTCCATCATGGAGCTCCTTGGTACACCATACGCAGGTATGTGCAGGTGAAGGTACAAATACTCACATTTACTGCACATTTATTATATTATTTCTATTTATTACTCAAAACTGAGTTACCCTGGGTCATTCGATAATTAAAATGAAACTATAAAAATGTATCTATGTCACATTATTTTCAGAACATCGCAGCGGGAATCAAAAGAATATAGCAGCAGATACTCAGCATCACCTCGACTGCTATGCTAAAGAGGGGCTGCGTACACTCTGCTTTACAAAGAAGGTGCATAATCAGATTTATCGATGTTTACCAGCATAATTTTCTTCTTCTAGATGAGCTCTTTTTCATCTTTTTCCTGCATGTACTGCAGGTTGTGAGTGACAAGATGTATGAAAGCTGGTCAGTGAACAGGCAGAGAGCTCTGGCTGCTATAGACAACAGAGAGGAGCTTGTAATGGACACTGCTGTGCAGCTAGAGACAAATCTCTCCCTGCTAGGTAACATACATCAGCCTAACACACATCATTCATAATAAACACTTGAAAAGCATACTGTATATCTGTGTGATAAGCTCTGTGTGAATCATGCCTGACTTTGCGTATATGTCCTCCTGCAGGGGCGACGGGCATTGAGGACCGTCTGCAGGAGAGCGTCCCAGACACCATCGCTGCGCTGCGGGAGGCAGGGATCCAGGTGTGGGTGCTGACTGGTGACAAGCCGGAGACAGCTGTCAACATTGGCTATGCCTGCAGGCTACTGGAAGAGGAAGACCTGGTGATTAACATGAGCTGCAAAAACAAGGTGAGGGGGCCGCTTTCTGCCTCACTGAGGGTTGGCTATTTGACTCAGAGCTGCTTTTCTTTACTGCGTATGTAAAATGATAAATGGTGGTACATCTCTGATTTATTCATTAAACCACAATTAAAATTTGTTTTGGTAAATCAAAGAAGAAATTAAAATGTTAATGTACTTGAAGCGACTTTTTGGAAAATAAGCTTATTCACTTATTTTCTTGCTGAGAGTTAAATGAGAAGATTGATGCCACTCTCCAGTCTGTATGGTAAATATGTAGCTGGAGCCAGCAGCCAGTTAGCTTTCTGTAGCTTAGCTTGAAATTTGGCTATAAGAGGAAACAGCTAAACTGGCTTTGTCCACAGGTAAAACAATTCACCTACCAGCAGTTGCCAGGTAACAAGCAGAGAATCCAGGAAGTTACCAGTCCAAGAAATAGTCAGCCGCATAAACCCCCTGTAAAATGGCAAATTGACATTTTTACTTTTTGGTTTTTGTTCAGATTTGTTACCTTTGGACAGATCTTGGCTAGCGGTTTCCAGTCTTGATGCTAAGCTAAGCTAATAGGTTGCTGGCGGTATCTTCATATTTACCATACAAACATCAGAGTGGCATCAATCTTCTCATGTCACACTTGACAAGAAAATAAATAAGCATATTTCCTAAAATGTTGTACAATTCCTTTTTAATGGTATCTCTTGGTTATTTTTTAGTACATCGTCTATTACAGTATAAGTCTGAAACCTCTGATTTAGGGGTAGTTGTGCTGACCTAAACCAGTTAATCTTACATCCAGAGATCCTACCAGACCTGTCAGATAGCTGTGTTAAAATAAAGTAAAATATCGTCTGCATAAAGAGATATAAAATGTGTTACTGTATGTATGGTGATTAATTTCTTCATGATCCCATAATTGCCAAATAGCCTGTGCAAGGGGCTCAAGAAAGGATAACCCTGATGAGGAGAATTATCATCATATCAGATTTAATAGGGCTGCCACTAATATAAATATATACTAATAAAATATTACTTCCCAACTTAAACTACAGATCCATTTATTTCTTGTTTTTAAAAACAATACAAAATGTTAAATGATTTGCCGCTTACAAATACAGTATATTCTTGATTATTTGAGCCACTCAGTAGGAGTTTTCAAATGAATGAATAAAAAAGTAAAATTAGTAAAGACTTGGAGCAATAGAAGGTGACAAGCACCAAAAGCTCCTCTTGACCATTGGCCTTTTTAAACAGATTAAGGCAAGACATGATTTATATTCACCTATCACATACAGCTTGTTTCAGATGGCAGCGTTGACGTTTTTTGATGGTCACTCAGGACAAGTCATGTGTTTTCCAAGCAGTAAGTTCAGGAGGTTTTAACCATGAGCTTGTCTCCCTCCAATTTAAAATGACCAAACCTTTTTGACCACTTTTACATTTTAACTAAAGGTCAAACCCTCACATTTTCTTCTGAGAAGGATAAGGTGTCAGGTGTGGGCCCTGCTTCTCTGAGGTCATTAAAGATCTGGTAGCACAGGAATGAGCCCTTCATAACAACCTGACCATGTCTAATCACCCCCGGCCTCAAATAGACTGAAATTACCTGTCGGCGCTAACTGATACGTTGGGAGCTTTCTGGAACAAAGGGACTGCCACGCTCCTCTCAGTCATTGATGATGAATGGAGTGAGATAACCCCAATACAATATCTACTGCTTTCATATCTAATTACCAGTCTAATATTCAACCCTCAGAGGAAATACATGCTGGCTCCAGATCCAGAGTGGAGGCACATTGGTAATGAACTATTTTTACCACAGTAACTCGATGTCCACCTGAGGGATGCATTCCCACTGTCATCAGCCTACCACAACTAATGAAATTTAGCCAGCATTAGATAAATGGTAAAAAACAGGATGTGACCTAGTTTGTTTTCAATCATGCCGGTTTTCCTTTCTGGCTAAGAGGCTGGAGTTATTTACACACAGCAATGAGTCTGATGGGACCAGAGCCTCGTAATTGATTATCAGAGATCATGAACATGACTCAACAGGAGAGTAATATTATGTTTCTTTTACCAGCACATACCATAATCTGTACTCTGCCGCATAGAGGAATAGCCTTTAATGTTGTGCCATGTTATGCATTTTGTGTGATAAGAAATTCACCACCAAGTTGCAATTTATACATCGTCATTCATTTTGTATTTTCTTTAGGTCACCACAGACTATCTTGTGTGCTGTTCAGTCGAATTAAATCAAACATTGTAATAGGGCTGCAATAAACAATTATTTTCATTACAGATTAATTTGATAATTATTTGATTAACTGATTAATCATTTGGGCTATAAAATATCAGAAAGTGGCAAAAAAATAAAAGCCCATCTTATGTTTCCCAAAGCCAACGATGACATTTTCAAATACTTTATTTTGTCTGACCAACTGTTCACCTTTCAACTATCACACCTGACCAAGAAAAGCAGGAAATCTTCACATTTGAGAAGCTGCAACTAGCATATGAAAAATTACTTGATCAATTGACTATCAAAAGTGTTGCAGATTAATTGTCTACAACTAATTGTTTCAGCTCTAGTTTGGAACGCTTCATAAAAATAATAACAACAGCATGATCAGCAAAAAGTAAGCAGATATTGTTTTTCAGCTCACGTGCACATCCATCTTGGACTGCACATTGGAAGAGGTGAGGAGGTACAGCGCAGACCCTCGTAATGTGGATACAACCCAAGGAATCTCCCTGGTGATAGACGGACATACCCTGACCATGGCCCTGTCGCCGGACCTGCAGGACCGCTTCATGGACCTGGCGAAGCGCTGCCGCGCTGTGCTCTGCTGTAGAGTCACACCCTTGCAGAAGAGCAGAGTGGTGCAGGTGGTCAGGGAGAAACTCAAGGTTATGACCCTTGCTGTGGGTAAGAATCGTTTTTTGAGCCATTCACCTAATTACAAATGCATTAATCTGGGACTTTTCATCTCAGTTATATGCAAAACACTATCAAAAGAAAGCAGTTGTATAAATGCAGCAAACTATAAAAACAGTATAAAATTGAAGGTACAAGAAATCAGATGTTTTTGTTTGAACTTAATTACCACACAAAATGTTACTCAGATATCACTTCAAGATTATAGGGGCCATGGTGAGTATGTATTTTTCATTTTTTTGCCTTGTGTAAGTATTCCAATTTTTAATAAATTGATTTATTGCCATTGTGTACTGCTGGGTGTTTGAAGATATTTTAGGCTTTTTCACAGTAGAAAGTTTGACATGTCACAGAAAAGGCACAGGTGTAAGTAATCAAATTAACAACGGCTGAATTCCATTTAGCTGCTTCAGTTTCAGAATGAGAAGGAACGCAAAAAGCATTGTATGGAAAAGAAATGGTTTTGTGAGAGAATGCAAAAAGTGTTGCAAGCTAACAGAAAGTAATTTCTGTCATCTTGGAAATCTGGTCTTTATGTTGTGGAGGTTCTTTCAGGTACTATAAGGTTCTTGATCCTGTCCTGTTCTCAGCCAGTGAACCTCCTTTGTGGGTGGCATTGTGGTACAGTGGTTAGTGGGGCCTTACTGTGTGTAGATTGCATGTTCTCTCCATGCCTGTGTGGGTATTCCTCCAACAATCCAAAGACTGTCAGCTGGGATTGGCTGTAATCCCTGTGACCCTCTGAAGTGCAGAGGGTGCAGTACAGCTAATGGATAGATGGTCCTGCTGAGACACGTAGTTCCTTCACAAGGACTTTTGGACGGAAGGTTGGGGATGTATGGTGTTCTCTCATGATTACATTTAAGTTAATTCAGGTCTTAAAAAAAACTGAAAAAAAACAATGTTTATTATATGTTTGAAAATGTAGGCAAAATATCAAAAACCCAGGTTGTTTTGCATTAAACTCACATTCAATTCCCAAATAAATGCATTTTGACATAATGAATGTATACAAAGTCAGTGGGTTTTAATACATTTAATACAACTGTCTCTGTTAATAAACTGATATTAACTCTGTTGCTTCAGGTGACGGTGCAAATGACGTCAACATGATCCAAGCAGCTGATATCGGCATTGGGATATCTGGTCAGGAGGGCATGCAGGTCTGAACTCAGGTCTTTGCTTCGGAAATGTTGTTGTTTCTTCTGCTATTCTCGCTGTCTAAACCTCTTTGTCATCTGCAGGCGGTCATGGCGAGCGATTTCACTATATCTCGCTTCAAACACCTGAAAAAACTTCTCCTGGTTCATGGACACTGGTGCTACACTCGACTTGCCAACATGATCATTTACTTCTTCTATAAGAATGTGGTGAGTCTGAACATTAGATAACTCAGCTGTCTGAATTAACATATTGGCATATTTCTAATCATGTACAGTTTAATGTGTTCTCCAGGCCTACGTGAACCTGCTGTTCTGGTATCAGTTCTTCTGTGGCTTCTCTGGTACAGCCATGATCGACTACTGGCTGCTGATTTTCTTCAACCTCTTCTTCACCTCTGTGCCGCCCATCATGTTTGGGATAATGGACAAAGATGTTTCTGCAGAGATGCTGCTGGGTGTTCCTGAACTGTACAGGACCGGACAGGGTGCAGGGGTCAGTGACACTGCCAAACAATAGTGCAACAAATTGAATCAGCAGCATGTTTATAGAGTTGGGTCCTGAGCAAAATGCACAAAATACTTTGATTAGTTTATGCATTTTTTATGTATTTAAACATGTATGTGTGTTTGTTTGTTTAGGATTACAACTTTTCAGCGTTCTGGGTGTCCATGCTTGATGCCTTCTATCAGAGTCTGGTGTGCTTCTTTATTCCATACTTGGTAAAAGAAACATCTGAATTCTTCTTCTTTGATTACACATTGTGCAAAGTTGCATCTGTCATGCCTCATCCGCAGAGTTACCAGTTGTTTTACTGGTTTACTGCTTTCTGCCTAAAAGCATATGTCCCCCCCTCCCAGGCTTACCAGGATTCAGACATCGATGTTTTTACCTTTGGAACTCCTTTGAACACAATTTCTTTATTTACCATCCTGCTGCATCTGTCAATAGAGATCAAAGCCTGGGTGAGTGCTGAACTGATGGAAAATTATTTCTTGATATAATCACTGTATACTTCCAGTGAGCCAAAACGCTCATCATTAAATTGTTTCAGTCAGTATGCATTTAAAACTAATGTACCAAGCGATTATTTGTATACTGTAGCATCTAGAAACTGGTAACCTAACATGTATGTGTAAAATTTTTTACATTAATCCACTGTGTTTTTAAATGATGCAATACAACAACAGAATTACCAGACATTTTTTGACTAATGGCGTTGTTATCAATACACCTAATGGCTGTTTTATGGCTCCGTCTTTCAGACAGTGGTTCACTGGGTAATCATGCTGGGCAGTGTGGTGCTGTACTTCATTGTGACACTTGCCTACAGTGGCACCTGTGTCACCTGTAACCCTCCATCCAACCCATACTGGGTCCTCCAGAGCCAGATGGCCGACCCCATGTTCTACCTTATCTGCATCATCACTACTGTGGTGGCGCTGCTGCCCAGGTACCATCAGTGTTATCCTCCCTGTGTCTGTCACCAGAGGGGGGATAGTAATTTAATGTGCCCTTGTCTTTGTTACAGAGTAGCTTTTTTATGTACTTGTACTTATTTGAATACTTTCTGACAATTGTAATTCTACTGGAGGGATATTCTTGATTAATCTTTTTTTTCAACATGCCTCACTCTACTGCATATCTTTGAAGAGCATTGGATATAAGCAGCAGATTGTGGCCTTCCCTCCCATTTTCCCAAATAAATCTGAGAGATCCCAATTTTATTAGAGGAATAAGAAACAGCTAAATTAATTTGACAAAATTGTATTTATATATTTTTTGCTTTTGTGTAATTTTAGTTTTTTGTTCTTGTGAAATGCTGGATACTTTCACCCCTTTAAGGCTCTAAAAATCCATTAAAGGAAAAATGACTCCACACCAGTGGTGAAAAGTAACTGCCTCCACCCCTGTTTAAACCCAGTCAACCTCATAATTATCTTATTTATGTAGTATTATTTTTGGAGTATGTATATTACTTGCACAGATGATTAACTGCTATATAATTGTTAAGTTGTTATGGTGCATAGACAGTCTAGGCTGATTTGTAATTAAATAACGTTAATTGTGAGGTTCAGGAACGACTGCACCACAGCTCAGTTTTCCTCCTGCTTGCTGATGCGTCTGAAAGTGCTGATATTTAGAGGGAATGCTCTGATTTACATCAAAGGGCCGCATATTTTTCACTGGCCTACTTTCTCACCACCACACTCTCTCCCCCAGGTACATGTTTCACGTGCTGAGGAACTCTATCGCCCCCTCCCCGCTCGTGCAAGCCAGGCATCTGGACCGGCTGGATCCCTCCACGAGGGACCAGTGGATCAAGGAGTGGAGGAACTTCAGGGTCAGAGGGCAGGTCAAACGCTCCAGGCTATCTACCCCACCCTCTCCCACCCTGGAGACCCCTGTGGACATTTATCCCCAATCGCCCACTAGCTGATATCATGGAGGATGAATTCACACTGAATGTGATCACTGAAAACTATCAGAGGGCTGACATGAGAAACATTGACTCATGGCAACTTGAAGGAATAAGATGATTATTTATTCAGAAAATTGTAAATATTCTGAACTCATGAAACACTCATGAGTGGATAAATCCTGGTATAAAGTTATGTTTCATTTTTCATTATGGAGGGGGGGGCTTACATAAATGCAATCAGGGAGAAATTCTCTTCCTCTCCGACTTGTGACAAATCATCAATTGGGGTGATGAGTTAATTTTGTAACAAAAAGCTTGTAGGGCCCTCTCCTCCTTACTCTCCTCATAACAAGCTGCCATAGTGAACACATAAGCTTGTTACTTTCCTGATGGGTTTTCAGAGCACAGTGGTAACCCAATTAGTCATGCCACCCACCCCTCCAAAATGTGGCACTTTTCCAGAACAAAATGCTTAGCTGGTTTAATATATTCCTCTCACCTAGATACCCTAAACAGTCACAATGCATCCTGTCTCTCAGGCAAACACATGTTTGATTTACAGATGTGCCATTCAATTTGCCTGTATATATATATATATATATATATAGCAGGCTAGGCCTGTGACGAGTTTTGTCTATTTTTTGTATATCTGTGTATTTGCTGTGGAAATACATGTAAAAACAATCAAATTGTGTGTGTGTCAAGCTTCATCTTATTTCAGAAGAGACATCCAGATCAAACAAGCAAAAAGGTAAATTCAGAAGACTCAGAAGCAAAGGCTTCTTAACTACAAAGTCTGATGCTTTTTATGGAAATGAAGTGTGCAAAAGCCGAATCGACTTGTAAAAAGGGCTGAGTTATCATTGGCATACTTCACTCTACAGCAGCAGCTCTGCTTACATAAGGTCCCACTGCCTCCAATTAGATCATTGCTGCTCCCTAGTGGTGAAAATGAAGAGCTGCAGAAAGGTCAAATGGGACAAAGTCAGAAAAACAGGCATTAAAACAGCCAAGATGAGGCTTGATTGTATTATATCCACAAGAACATGTAACATTTATTGAGAATTAAATCCAGCATAAGTAAAACAAATAGCAGTTACAATGAAGCTGACCTGAGTAAGCCTATCACTGCTGCAAATACATGAAATCCATGTAAACATATGTGATAAATAATTTACATTTAATGAACAAATACAAGGCAAATCTTTACAGTTGTTTTAATGTATCATGTGGTACAGTGTGGCACTGGATACCGTGTACCATATGGTAAAAATCTTTATCATGGTAAAAAATTAAACCATAACAAAACCAAAAAATTTAAAAAGGTACATCTGAAATAATAATAGAAAGCTTAAAAATAGCTTCAATAAATATCGAAATCTTTATTCATTTATGTCCTGCATATAACAGAACTTAAAAACAGAAACACTTTAACAGTGTTTTCACTATTACTAACTATAGGTGATGTTCATTGTATTACCGGGTCCTTTTTGTTGTTTGGTTGTGTTTTATCTTATTCTTGAGGATTACAACACGTTACATGGAGATATCTGCAGTGCAGCAAGAATGGCATTTGATAGGTTAAAATAACTACAGTTTCATGAACTTAGATTTCAAGACTATACGCAGAGAAGAGAAGCTTTAAATGCCAATTTATAACACCATTTAAATTAAATAATATCCTTCAGATATTTTAATTGATGTTCAACAATTGAAAACCAAATTAAAATGTTGTTGTTTTGGATGAAATATTAGAGTGTCTACTGACACAAACATAAATACACAAGAATAAAAAAGACCCATTGTGTTTTATATGAAGGTGTGACTCTTGCTCTGACTCAACTGGAAACTCTTGTTCTCTCTAGGCTGCAGCAGTATCACTATTGTTAATGCTCTCTCTACCAACGGCTGGATGCACATGAGTCCAGACAGGGGAAAAATATAGCAAATTACTAACTTAAGCACGTGTAGATGAGGCGATTTGACACTTATAGGGATACAGCAATAAGGTAAAGAACAACATTTCACCACAAAATAAGACCTGGAATTCACTGAACAACACACACTGATGATGTGTGACAATGTAAAAACACATGAAGGTGGAATTTTCCTTTAAAAAGTCGATTCAGCGTGTGTGACGCTGTTCAGGATAAATTATGCTTTTAACATAAGCAACCAGCAGATGGCAGAGCCACATCCGTTACACAAAATGGTTGAAAGGTTGCAGTTAGAGACTGTAAATTCGGACGTCCTTCACAGACTGAGAGAACCTACTACATCCAAAATCTCACATCACATCTGTGCATAGAAAGAAAACTGAGTGCTCACAGGCTAGCCAGACAGAAATGATCTGCCAATTTTTTTTAAATGAGAGTAACATTAGTCTTACACCAAATTCACTGCATGCAAAAATACAAGTGGCAGCTGAGATTGGAAACGATCCACCTTCTACTAAGCCGGCCAATCGCACTGATAACAGAGAATCTGTCTCCTGCCTACTTGTTGTCCAAAAATAGCAAATCACACACTGCAGTCTGATACTGAAGCGTTACGCCAGTTAAACAGTAAAATGTGGTACAATGACTCTCATTCAAGCGCCATACAGTAAGCGTCCATAAAAGTCATGTACTTCATTAACAGCCCTCCACTCTGGCTTTATGTCAGCCTACCAGGTGGGCATCATATCAGGAAACCACATGCGGCCCAGGTGCTTGGACACCTCACTGTGGATCTGCTCCATGTTGTAGCTGTTGTCTGGGATCAACACCTCTTCCATGATTGACAGCTGAGTCAGCCTGCCACCGCACATCTTTACAAACTCCACAAAGCCACTGCAGGTCACTTCACACTCACCTAGCCCGATGGCCGTTAAGCATTTGCAGCGCTCAGCGATACGGATCAGCTCCTCATCCAGGGGCTCGAGGCCATTGGCGCACACCACCAGCTCCACCAGCCGAGGGCAGTTCAGTCCTATGCGGCCCAGCATCTCTTTGCTAACTGCCTGGCCAAAGTACAGGTGGGTGACGGGAGTCTCCTCACAGAAGAAGGGCTCAAATTCTTCCTCATAGAGGAAGAAGTACATGACGATGTTGACCTTGGGTGAGTGTCGGACCAAAGCCTCCCAGCTGCTTCTTTTGATGGTGTGAAAGTGTGTCTGGCCGGGGTTTTCGCTCACCACATCAATGCGCAGGTGCTCTAAGTGAACGTGTGTTTCAGAGGAGAGGGAAAGCAGGAGCTCATCACTCAGGAGATGGTAGTTCAACGCCAGCTCCCTGAGTCCATGGCAATGGTCTGCAACACACAGGATACCTGAGGACAGAAAGATAAGTCTGAACATCGGAATGGGAACAGATGCTTTTAAATAAACAAATAATTGCCACAGCTCTAGGGATGTATTACCATTAATTATGTACGGACATTCATGGTCCCCAGAAGATGAATCCTAATGATTTTGGTGAGCCACTGACTTTCCCGCTAGCACCACCATGAGGTTGACATATTTGTTTTTGAATGTTTTGAAGGTCTGTTGTCTCATTGTATTCACTTTGGTCATCCCTTTACTTTCCATGTAGCAGCATAAAGTTAAAGGTTTTGGTTTATGACCAGATGTCTGCAATATAATGACATTCCCATCAGCCTCAGCTGTACTTTGTGTTTAGTGCTTATTAGCAAATGTTAGAATGCTAAAACGCTAAACTATGATGGTGAACATGATAAACATTATACCTACTAAAAATCAGCACATTAACATTGTCATTGTGAGCATGTTAGCCATAGACGGTAAAAAATGCTAACGTTAGCAAAGCACTGCTGTACCTATAAGTAGGCTACAGCTTCACTCGGCCAATGACATTTGTTACATATTATTCCCCCTTTCTCTCTCTTCTCATTTCCGGTCCCCTTGCTACTTGCGGGCCTATTCAATTGGGGCCCACAACCACCAAGTGGCCCGGCATACATAAATCTTTGTCATCTATATGACAAAATAAGTAAACTACATATATATAGTGTGTGGAAGTAGCTAACAAGTGAGCCATCACACCTCCATCTCATCTCTGCTGAGAGCTACACATGTACACTACCAATCTGGCATGATATTTACGGATGTAGCAACACCGCTAATCACAGTGCGGTCTTCGTTTGATGACCAAAGTTAGCAGACAGTGAGCAATGGACTTCACATGGCAATATTATCAAGTTAGATTATTTTTTATAATAAAACGTTTTGATTCTTTTGATCGGTGGGCCATTATGGACTAAAGGAATATAAATAATCAAGAAATGGACACATATTTGGACTGACTGCTTCAAAAGTAGGAAGTCACCACTTTTTTTCATAAAATGAGCTGAACAATTGAATAGTAGAGAATTTAACCAATCTACAGTGTGTAGTATGTAGACAAAAGTTTAAACATTTTTATTTGTATGTGCAATTTAAGCAGATTATAACTAGCTCAAGTGGGCGACCTTGTGGGCTTTAAGAGGTTTTATACGTCTATATATTATAAAAACCAGACCCGGGTCTAAGTGAGACCTGAATTTATTTGTCAAAATGAGTAGCCACACCCGGCCAGTTAAAGACACTAGGCGTTTAATTGGGGCTCGGCTTTTAATTGAAGTTTTACTGTATATGTGTAAAGCCTGAAACATAAAATTTACAATGAAAATGTAACCCTGCCTGGACTAGCAAGTACTTGCTTATTTTCCATCTTCAAACACCAAATGTTCTTTGCGGTAGTTTAAGTACATAATATTCCAAGGCATCAAACAGCTAAAAAACGGCTTAAATATCTTGTGGAAAATGTCTGACCCATCTATATTTCCTGGTTTTAAATTTGCAATTGAATAGCCCTCGAATGTGCTAACTAATAAAAGTAAAACAAGGAAAATCCTTAAAAAAATAAATAAAAGGATAGTTACCTGCTGGGGAGACATGAGGGCAGCTGCTCATCTTCAGCAACTTCAGGGTGTCACTGTTGTTGGCAACCAGCACCTTCAGGGACGGGTCGTCCACCGGCGTATCATCAATCTTGATAGAGGACAGGGACTTGGAGTTGACAAACACCACTGTCAGTGCAGACACAAAGTGGGCCTGAGGAGAGACAAACAATGCTGATTAAACTGAATATATTTTTGCTTTTAGCAAATATGTACAGATTTAGATTTGTGCAAAAATTAGGGATATTTTTTACCAAACTAACAGAACAGTAACTTGTTATGAGGGAGATGATTACATCTTACATCATGATTACATCAAACGGCATACATGATGTGACTAATCCAGCTCTTTGTGTATAACAAATAAGGCAGCAGCGAAAGTGTTGAGATGTGCATAAGAAGCACAGGCAGTCTCTTACCTGAGACACATCCATGAAGCTGGGCCGTGCTGTGGAAATCAGCCCCAGGGTCTTAATGGTACAGTTCACCAGCTGGGAGAGAATGTCACAGGCCGCCTCTGCAGATTCTGTGCAGCTGTCCACCTGATTTACCAGCAGTGAATAACCATTTAGGTAAAAGTAAAAAAAAACCCACACGCACAAAGATTACAAATGGAAAGGTGGAGGTGTAACAATAATCTCAGCCTAGATGTATATAAGCCCACTAATGCTGAGACAGCTGATGCATCATAAACAGTTCTGCAGCAGATGGTTTGGATTAAGAAGGGCACAAATTGTTTTTGAGACAGCTGTGTTGTGAAAATAGAAGAGGAGGAGGAGATGAAAGGAGAGAGGAAATGTGCGACAGCAGGGAAGGCTCTTACCTTGAAGCTGACGTACTGCAGGTGCTGGGCGTGCTTCTTGATGATCTGCTGAATTAGGTCAGGGTGAGTGGAGCGCAGGTAAGACGTAGCCGGCTGATTGAGCTCAAACACAAACCTCCTCCACAGGTCAGGGGTGTGAAAGACGTCATTCCAGCAGCGGCACACAGACGACGCCCTGGCCCGGTCTACGAGGGACAGATGCTGGAAGATCTGCAGGACCACGTGGTGGGGCAGGTTACCCCAGTCCTCCGAAGAAGTCAGAGCGAAGCTGGACACCCTCCGCTTCTGTCTCTTAGCTCTCTCCTCGTGGGAGGGGAAGGTCTGGCACTTGGATTTGAGACTTGTCCTTCCTCGTTTCATCCTGGAACCAATCAACATATTGTGGGATCATGAAATTAGTAATGGTTCAAGGGTTAAATGCAAACAGTAAAATGATATATGCACAATGTGTAGCCTACATTTTTTATTTGAGTCACAGTATTATGTAAGTACACTCTCAAGTTGTGGCTGTAACCACAAGAGGATTGTTAATTTAATCTAAAATAAAGTTATTTTCTCTCCCTGCCTACATAAAAATGGTAGTTATTTAATAACTAGACCTCAAGAGGTAAGGTAAGGATATTATGACTGCTTGTCATTTCTTTAACAGTGATTTTAAGGATGAACATCTCAACCTCTGTTTTAACCCCATGTCCCAAGTATACAGCAGTCAAATTTGAATGAGTATCATAACTGAAAATATTCACTCGTTTGCCTTTTAACCACTGGTTGGTATTGACTGTAATAAATCAATAAAAGTTGTTTATTAAACTAACTGCTCATTTTTATCACTACTTCATAAATCTACCAATAATTTCAGTTAAAATGCAAAGTGCATTGAAAGCTGCTCATGTTCTTCCATTGTTTACTGAATTAAATAACTTTCACTCATTTGCAAGCTTGCAGACAGTCTCTTCAAAAGATCCCATGAGTCACACTTGAGCCCGTTGCTGATGTCCTCCTTTATCGTAAAAAACACTCAAACTATAATCTGGCTATGTAACAACTTAAAAAAATGTCCCAAAGAGTCCTCTTTAAACTAAAACTTGTTTTCAATACAAAACTAAATGTATGTTGTTTTTTGTAGCTGCAGACAACTCTTTAAGCGCACGATTAATATTAACTGTAGCCTACCACTTATATTAAAGGTAATATCCCTATATTATTATAGTGCACAGTATTATTATCATATTATTAATGTGTGTTTCTGTGAAGGAAAGCTCTGCTAAAGGGTGAAATGAACCCCGCTGAAATGACTAGAAAACCACCACCTGTGGCGCAACACGTTTACGGAAATCTGGACATTTTCTGAGCACACAGTAAAACGCTTACAATTTCAAACACAGGACAAACGCCAATAAAACAAGTGGTACTTACGTGAACGGCTTAAAAACGACACTTGCCTCTCGGTTGTTTGCTTTCACAGCGTTCACGTGGAGCCATGGCTGGAGATGACCGGAGAAATGCTGGCTGTTGCTGAGATGGGACAGCAGGCGCAGCTCCCATAATAAGCTCGCCTCGCGGCTTTAGCGACAGCTTGACGGGCGCTGACGAGCAGCCGGTACACGTGAGCGGAGGAAAACATGGATCTGCTCGGCTGCACCTCCAACCACCATCACGCATGCAGAAACGCAGAAGGTATATGCACATTCAGTCTAGTTCCTTATTAAAGATAAGCTACCTTGACTTTGACTCATATCTGTGTACACATGTGTTTGTGACTGTCGTGTCATCACCCGGCCAAGAGCGGAGTGCACGAGATGTGTATGTGCACGCGTGCTGAGAAAGTAGGTCAGTGTGTCAAAGTGTGCCTGTGAGTGAAGTCACCGAGGTCCGGACATCGGTAATTATTTCTTTCCAAATGTGGCACTACTTACCGAATGAGCTGTAGCCTACCACTACTGTTTGTTTTTTTTACTCTTGAGTGTGTATAAAGTGTTAGTCTAAATAATTAATTTTAAATTTGGTGTTTGCTGCACTCACCAAAAATGATGTATTTAGAACATGGGAAGAAAGAGTTGCAGGGAAGTTTTTGACTTGGAAAATTACAATTTGTTTCATACTTATTTCTTTGCAAAAAAAAAAAAAAAGGATAACATGTTCCACAGATTCAAGGAAGTTGTATAAAACTTGTTGAACAGATACATAGGGCTAATATGTCTTTAAATTAAATATATACCAATGCATACTATGATATGATGCAATATAATATGACATTTACATTTGCATTTACATTAAGTCATTTGGCAGATGCTTTTATCCAAAGAGACTAACATATGAGGAAGGCAATGGAAGCAATTATAACACCAACAGGTAACAAAATGAATAAGTGCATCAAAAAAACTAGTCTAGCCTGTTGAGCACTGATCTTGAGTTTAGACAGCAAACTTGACTCGTTCATACTAATTTCCCTCAAGATAAATAAATTCTTATACTGTCAAAGCACAAGTACTGTATAAGATGAAGAAAAAGTAAAAAAACAATGAAATAGCTATTATAACAGAGCAGCGTAAAAAAAGATCCATAACAAATATAATAGTAAAGAAGTAAAGTTGTAAAACAATGTGATAAAAACAAATATGTACATACCTAAATATATATAAATATGCACCTGCGTACACACACACAGGGATTGCCTACCTACATATATATACTAGTACATAGTAGGCTACATATGTTCATATTTAAAGTACTCATACTTCACCACACATGTGCATGTAAACTTATGTACACATACAGACACATAAAATACTGGGACATTATAAAAATGCCATCCCAAAAAAATTAGTTTTAAAATGTTTTAATTGGATACAGATGTTGAAGATATAATCACTACAGCAAGTGCTTTCAACAGTTTGGGGGCCCTGACGGCAAAAGCCTGATACCCTCTGGTCACAGAATTGGACCTGGGAACGTCTTGCAGTTCAAGACTTTTTTTAGTTAACAAGTGAAACAGGTGATTCCGCATAAATAAAGCAGGACCCCTCTGGCTGGTTAACAAGATGCTTCATCCCTCCAACTTCCATCACAAAAAGAAAGAGAAGTTGCAATTTTGTTACCAGGGCATGTTTTTATGTCACTTTTTATGTCAGGCAAAACTGGACGGTGGCAAGACACTTGTTTGCCCTGTGTTTAAGCGCTTCCATGAGGAGAACCAGTGTCATTTTTCAAAGCTGGAACACAGTGTAATGTGCCTTTAAAGGTATTTCAAGCTACAGTCTGACTGGTAATGATGATGTTAGCACATTTCACAGACACATTGTGGTTTGTGGATTCCTGACCATACAGGGCGCATGAATGGTGACAGGGGGGACAATAACTAGGTGTTGATAGGGAGGGACTAAACAAAGGACAAAGGAGTCAAGGAGACGAGGCCGCTCAAGAAACGAATCCTACTAAGTGTCAATTTTTGGAATACCCTGAATTTCGCCTGTTAGGCTCACCCTTCATCCCAGGCCGTGTCCTTGGCAAACCCATTGCCGTAAACCCACCAAAATCAGGACTGATCTACGAAGTCTATACATAGTTCATACAACAGATAGAACAAAATATGGTTTGGGTGATAACAGTTGTACATACACTACGTGGGAGGGAATACAGCCTGGGAGGTAATATCCAGGGCACCATTTACCTAAAGGTTTTGCTTTGGATAGCCCTCGCGCAGCTCCACCCCTTGGCTCTGACGCACCAGTCTGGACGTTAGTCACGTCGGCATGAGAAGTAGAAGTAAAAACACCTGAGTTTGGTGATAACAGGGGAAGAAAACCATTACTTCAGCACTCTTGGTTATTGCTCGCAGGCAGCATGATGCCGCGACTTGTCCGTTGTGTTGCTTGTAACGTAGGGTGAAGAGAAGAAGCTAGCTTGCTTGCTAGCTCAATTTAGCCACACAGGCTGACAGCCAACGTCAGTAGCCTGTAGCTAACGAGTTACTTCCCTTTGAATAAGGTAAGAGTTGTGCATTTCTTTCACATGTGGCCTAAAAGGTTAAGGAAAGATACATTTTCTTCGTGACACCTCACCTGACTTTCAATAGATTATACTTTTTTTTTTTGTGAATTTAGCATCAAGCAGGCGACAGCTAACGTTCAGTTTAAATAAGATAACTCATTATTCAGCTTAGTCAAGCTAGCGTATGGTTAGCTGCTAAATTAACTGCAAGTATGAGAGGATGAGCGTCTAGTCACGCAGTCGCCGTCACAAAAGTCTCAAAACTACCGTTTCAAATTGTATGTAGATACTATTAAGTCTGTCTGTTGCTAATTAACGCTATATTTGGTTTGCAACTGAACGGAGCATCAAGAACAGGTTTATGTTAATTTACCTTTGAGGTGTTAATAGTGAGTGAATTGCATTTGTCTTGTCTGAGACCGATAGTTGATTTGAGCCTGAGAAAGAGTTTTGTTTTATTGTCATAGCTGGTTTTCTGTCCTATCAGTCCGTTAGTGGCATTGTGTCTCAGATGAAAACCATTGTCAAAACTGAGAAGTGTTTGACTATGAGGCTCATCAGTTTGTGATTAGATGGCTATAGTCTATATGACCAAGATTGAGAACTAAGATGACCTTGTATTGGTGTGGCAGGTGTTTATCAAAACTCAAGAGAAGCTGATAAGTGTCATATTTCAGATGAACATTGAGTTGATAGCAAAGTGACCGCTGAGTTGGCACCACAATCCTTACAGCACAGTAATGCTGCCTGGCTTTCATTCTTCCTGCAATTGTCTGTTCTCTGTCAGTGCTTCACTGAAGTGGAGTGAAAGTGACATAATGTTTCAAGCTTCAGTCTGTTGTTGTTTGATAACCAAGTAAGGACACACGGAAATATTGACTTTCCCTAGTAGTTTTAAATGTTTTATGTTCTTGAACATCTTGAACAAAGAAGCTTTGTTTGTTTTATGTTCTGGGTTTTGTCAAGTGAAGGTGCCAGAAGTGGAAATAGTGGTTACAGATTATATAAATTGGTCTAGTTTTAAAAACATTGGTGCAGATTCAAGAGCTGTATTCTTTGATTATTTGTCAATTTTGCGCCTTAATCTCCTAGAAATGGCAATAAAGATTTGATTTACCTTTTTGAAATAAGTAGTATTGCGAAGTAATTTCTTATCTCGTTTTGGTTTTGAAGCTTATAGCTGTAGGTACGAAACAGCTTATATTTGTTAGCTTGTCTTCTCACAGCTATTAGGTCCCACTGTTCTCGGGAATATATGATTGTCTCTTTTGATTTGAATTAAAATAACAAATTGTATTTATAGTAATGCATAGTACTATATAAACATATTACAAATGTATAAAGAACTCAATCTTGTGTTGTTGTTTTTTCTCACTTCATTTACTGTAACTTGACTGTCCAGATGTGTTTTTAGTAGCCTGTTTTTTTTATTTAGTTTTGAGAGAAGACCCTACGTGTCTCTTTCATCATTTGCCCTGAATTTGTGATGCTTGAAGTTGTATTTTAGACAATATGTTCTGTCCTCCTTGTGTCCTTTTAGACTAAGCAATCATGACAGAGAAAGTCAATCTGTGTTCAGTCTCCCTTGGAGTGGAGGGTATGACTTGTGGCTCCTGTGTCCAGTCCATAGAGCAGTGCATCAGGTCTCTCCCTGGAGTGATACATATAAAGGTAACTGCAGTCTTTCCAAAGATATAAAAACATGTTTTACATTAGGTGTCATTCAGCAATTCTTTTCCACACTGAGGTGCAGTTGTTAAAGTTTGCTGACTTAAAATGTCTTACATGGAACTTCCAGTCTGAAATGACTACCATGGATGTTGTACCATACAATCTGTATTTTAAAATAGAGTGTTAAAATGTTGTGGAAAAGACCGATATGTATACATTATTATACAAGGTTCTTGCCCATTTTAGGGTAATACTGTTTGATTTCCCCCTCAGGACCAGCTGGTCTGATTTACAAACAAGTAACATCAATGTAGCCATGAGAGATAGCTAACTGGCAATGGTTGTGGCCTGTTGTTTTGTTTATTGTGTGTTTACCCCTCAGGCTAAGGTTAAATGAGAAGATAACGTAATAGTGTGTTCCAGATTGAGCTCTGCCCTTTGCAGCACTGTGACAGCAGGTTTATATACAGTGCACACCCACAGGAAATGTCATTTGTTTATTAAGAGAATGTAGTTCCTGGGTCATTTTAATTTAATCTATATAGACATGATTTTATATATAGATATAGATTTTTCTTGGTACAACATTGTCTCATTCCTTGCCCTCCCCCGTCTCTCATTTTCAGAAAAAAAGGATAATCCAACAGGCAGGCACACTCATTTACTACTAAACCCTCACAGTGGTTTTGTAATTTATGGCTCAGTCAAGTGATCCCTTCAGTGTGTCACATGTTTCCTTCTTGCTGAAGAGGAAGAGCTAAGGGTCATCATGCTGACGGATCATGCTGTGGTCTTACCAAGGCCATGGACTCCTTTTACTCCCTTTCTTTTTTGTATGTTGTGAAGTTGCATTGTTAAGACAAGACAGCTTCACAGTGTGGCTGTAAAATTGTTATTAAACAGAAATCGAAATTGAAGGAGGTGGGTGTGGTCACATTAGGCAAGAATTTTTTTGGCTTTTTCAGCTAAATGAAATCCATAAAACTGACAAATCCAAAAATAAGCATTCTGACATAAATAATAAACTGAATCCAGCACTTCGCCAAAGGCAAACAAACCTGCATTAAGTGCTTAACCGTATTATTTGTTTACTAATGTGCATTCTGCAGTTTTATCAGAACATTCTACACATGCTGTTATTAATCTGAAGAAGAAAAGCAACCTGTGGCACCTTTATTTTGATAGTTATTAGCCTGATTATTAGTAGAATAAAAGGCTTAAATCAAACGCAGCTAGTGATAGCGGGAATGACTTAGCTTAGCCTGATTATTTCTTTCACATTTTATGAATATACTGTTATATTTACTTATTTAATACCCCATACCTTGACTTTTATTTTGTAGGTTTCTTTAGAGCAGAAAAGTGCCACTCTCATATTTGACCACAACCAACAGAGCCCAGAGTCTCTGTCAGAGGCCATCGAGGACATTGGCTTTGAATCAAGTCTATTGGAGTCCAGCACAGCCACACCCATCTCTACAGAAAGCCAGCTAATCCCCATCTCAGGCCTGACACCTGCAGTCCAAAGGGAGGTTTTGGAGAAGCTATTCCATATTCAGGGAGTGCTAGATGTACAGGAGAGCCCTGACCAGATGGGTCTCACGGTCACCTTTGTTCCCTCCCTGACTTCTTCACATCAGCTAAGTGAGGTGGTGGCCAGTGTAATGCCTCTGGAGATCCCCACACCCAGCAGCCCAATGCAAAAAGGCCAAACCTTGTCCCCATCTCACACCAGTGGAGGCGGGGTGACGCTCGTGAAGCTGCGCATTGAAGGAATGACCTGTCACTCCTGCACCACCACTATTGAAGGGAAGATTGGAAAACTGAAAGGGATTGAAAAGATCAAAGGTAATGTGCTTGACCTGTTCACAAGCTTGTAGTTATGTATTACCTCACTGTCTTAGATAGAAGTGATGTCGCAACAAGGTTTCTGCACATGTTACCGATAACAAGTGTCATGTCATTGAGTATGCTCACCACTAACAGATTGCTCAGTGGGATTTGACTATGACTCATGAAATCCTTTAACTGGTATTGTTGTAAGCAGTGACATGTAGACAGATGGGATTATGTTTACTGAGTACAGAATTGTCATTGTGCATAAACTGGTTGTATATGCTGCCAGCCGTATATTCTAGATACATTGTTTCAAATGGAGTTTAACATTTTCAAAGCACTAAAATTCTATACTCACGACACAGTTTTAGAATAATAAAAATAATAATCTTAATCTCAAGAGCACTTTTCAAAACCCAAGTTACAAAGTGTTTCACACAAGGCAGCAAATAAAAAATACAATCATTTGATTTGAGTCCCTTTTTAAAACACAAATAATAAGACAATCAACAGTTAAATTATCTCAGACAAAAGTATGTTTTAAGAAGTGATTTAAAAGGCGTATTCGACTCAGCAGACCTGATTTCCTCAGGCAGGTCGTTCCAGAGCCTCAAAGCACTGACTGCAAAGGCTCTGTCCCCTCTAAAGCCAGGCCTTTGGCACAGATAAAAAAAGCCTCTGCCAGAGGATCCGAAACAAATTTTAACTGTAACTAAGTGGATTTTCAATTATATTTTTGGTTGTAAACATCTGCCGTCATCTTTTCATGCACAGTCACATCCTGTCCTATTGAAATGTTTGCTTTCTTTTTAAGTCCTTTATGCCTTTTTTATTTTTAACTTTGTCACGTCTTTATTCTGCACAGTTGTTTTAGAGACTCAGGAAGCTACAATCGTGTACCTGCCTTACCTCATCACTGTCCACACCATCATCGACCAGATTGCAATGGCCGGCTTCAAGGCATTTGTCAAGTCCAAGCCTTGCCCTCTGCAGCTGTCCGCCAGCGACATTGAACGTTTTGTTGATTCTCAAAAACCAACCGATTCTTCGGCATCAGAGACATCAGAGGAGACAGAAATCTTCATAGATATGACACTTATCATGCTCAGGGTGAAAGGCATGCACTGCCGTTCATGCGTGGTTAATATCCAAGACAACATCTCAATGCTGCCTGGTGTCTCCTCTGTGGAGGTCTCTCTGGAGAAGGAGAAGGCTTCCATCGGCTATGATCCTCTAAAGGTCACAGTGACTCAGTTGCAGCAGGAAATTGAGGCGCTGCCTCCAGGAAACTTCAAGACTCAACCCTGGGACTCCTCTGGCCCTCTCAGTCCTGTATCCACATCTCCCACGCCTGCCTTATCGTTACTTCGGCCTGCAGGAAAAACGCAGGTCAAACCTTCTGTCTCACAGCCTTGTTTTACCCAGCCTCTGGCATCTGTAGTTGATATTCACATCGAGGGCATGACATGCAACTCCTGTGTCGAGTCCATTCAAGGCATGCTCTCCAAAAGGAAGGGGGTGATGTCAGCCCAGGTTTCTCTGGCTGATCACCAGGGAATCTTTGAGTATGATCCCCTCCTGACTACACCAGAGGAGCTGAGGGAGGCCATAGAGGACATGGGCTTTGATGCCTTCCTACCTGGTGAGAGGACAGCTGTTGTGGTTGAGTCAGCTAATTTCTTACATAGTGAAATGGCTAAAGCAGTTTTTTTCCCAGTGTTTTGACTAGAGAATTGCCAAATTGCTGTAAATTCTGCATCCCTTTTTCTCCACAGAGACCAATTCTCTGCTGCCTGCACCCATTTCCAGCCTCTCAAAGTCATCGAGTCTAGCACCTGTGAAAGATATGGAGGTGGACAGTGACCTACACAAAAAAAAAAAACAGGGACGCCACGGAGACACGTACTCTAAATGCTACATCCAGATTGGAGGGATGACCTGTGCTTCCTGTGTGGCAAACATCGAGCGAAACCTCAAGAATGAAACTGGTCTGTAAAACCACAAAATATTTAAGTTTTGTTTCAATGAGGATTAATCATACCTTATTGCTTTGACTAGGAGCTAAAGAAAAAAGACCTTTAATGTTCTGCAGGTATCTACTCGGTTCTGGTAGCACTAATGGCCAGTAAAGCAGAGGTGCGTTTTAACTCTGAACTCATCGACCCTGTGAAGATAGCCGAGTGTGTGAAAGAGCTGGGCTTCACCGCCTCTGTTATGGAGAACTATGAAGGTTCAGATGGAAACCTAGAATTAGTGGTGAGTCAACGTAAGGTTGCATTGACATTATGTTTGTGTTACATTAAGAAGATACATTCAACAAAGTAATTTATTTTTACAATATGAAATCCATAGCTACATATTTCCATCACTAGTTGAGAAGACTAACATGCAACCTCCTTTTTAGTAGATGAAATGAATCCTGTCTGTTCCTCACTTCATACCCTCTTTAATATATTTTTCTCCCTTTTCTCTACTTGACTACTCCTCTTCACCTTCTTTCAGGTCAGGGGAATGACGTGTGCCTCTTGTGTCCACAAAATCGAATCCAGCCTCATGAGAGAAAAGGGGATTATATATGCCTCTGTTGCCTTGGCAACCAACAAGGCACACATTAAGTACGACTTGGAAATTATAGGGCCGCGAGACATCATCAAGATGATCGAGGTATTATTTCTGTCCCGGTCTCTTTTTTTTTTATGCATTTGTTCAGTTATTTTTAGTTCCTTTTTGCATGTTAACACCAACTGATAATCATGCAAATCAGAGAATTTGTGAAATTTTTAATAGTTTTCTATATGAAGTGCTTAATCATAAGGGTATGAAACTTGATCAGTAGTTACTGTTCTTTCTAGAATCTGGGGTTCGAAGCATCTTTGGTAAAGAGAGACCGTACTGCCAGTCACCTGGACCACAGCAAAGAGATACGACAGTAAGTAGCGTTTGGTTTTTGTGCTGCAAGAACACGCAAGAGCCCCCATTTATGCTTGTTTATCAATTTGAATCCGTCTCTCCAACTCTAACTTTGTTCATGTGGCAGGTCTTTTTGTCAGATGTAGCTTGAATCCCTATTGTACCAAATGTTTGGGGTTTTTTTTCAATGATGACTCAACAATTCGTCTAACTTTTTCTCAGAAAACAGCTGTTTTTAGATCTGGCAGCTGATTACAAAATGCTCTTACATAGGTGGAAACACCCCTGCTTAAGATTACTTAATGGATTCTGTTATTACAACACCCAGTTTCTCTAGAACTTCCTATAGCTTGGACCATTGGTGCCAGGGAAAATGTAAATGAAGCCTTGTTCAGCATTATGTACAGTATATGCAGTACTTTTGGGTCAATGTGGGTTATAGTGATGAAGAATCCACATGTACATTTGCTTTGAGAATTAAAACTTAGATCACAAAATATAATGAATCAATATTTAACACACAACTGTCTCCACTGTCTAAGGTGGAGGAAATCTTTCCTGGTGAGCTTGTTTTTCTGCGTGCCTGTGATGGGCATGATGACCTACATGATTATCATGGACCATCAGATGAGTGCTTCACATCAACACAACGCCACAGTAGAGGACCGCAACCAGTATCACTCCACCATGTTCCTGGAGAGACAGCTGCTCCCAGGCCTCTCCATCATGAACCTCCTGTCCTTCCTCTTTTGTGTGCCTGTACAGGTAAATCAGAGGGATTAAGTGCACTTCCTGGAAACGTGATATGGAAATTTCAGCAACACACACAAATTTAGATTTTGAAATAGGCCCTTATTCAGGAGAGGGGAGGGAGGAATGTTTGTGGTTTAGTCAATACAAGCTTTTCTTTGTTTCCTCTGTGTAGTTTATTGGAGGTCGCTACTTCTACATTCAAGCCTACAAAGCAGTCAAACACCGATCAGCCAACATGGATGTGCTAATAGTTCTGGCTACCTCCATAGCCTTCACCTACTCACTGATCGTCCTAATAGTGGCCATGGTGGAGAAAGCAAAAATCAACCCCATCACCTTCTTTGACACACCGCCAATGCTCTTTGTCTTCATCTCCCTGGGACGCTGGCTGGAACAGATAGCCAAGGTTTAGCTCATTATCATTATTGATATCTATGACATTTAATGTTAATTTTGGAAATGTTGAAATTAGGGTCCTCAATTGAATTTATTAGTCACTTGGAAATTGTTTTGTGTGCTTTCTTCTTCCATCCAGAGCAAGACATCTGAGGCTTTGTCCAAGCTGATGTCTCTACAAGCAACTGAGGCCACAGTGGTCACTCTGAGCAGTGACAAGTCTATTCTCAGGTACTCATTGTTCTCTTTGCGCATTCAGTTTTTCAAGAACCTTTTATTTCTTTAGTTGGTTCTAGATTACAAAACATTTCAGTGTTTGCAGTTGGTCTAACATGGCATAACAAAGACTGCATAAACAAGCTGCAAGTAATTTTCCACTGTAAGAATAGCACAAATATTTTTTGTCAATTCCAACCGGGATTCAGAAATTGTAATCTTTTGTTTCTGAAAACGCCACCAGCCGTCCCTAAAATATGATATCATAATTAGATTTCGCAGCATTGCCCAGTGCTAATATGTGATATGAAAAATCACAAGTCAAGTTAGTTGTCTGTTTTATGTCCATCACGTTGGACTTTACTTAAAAAAAAAAAAAAAAAAAAAAGGAAATAAAATTGTCTTTTTGAGCTGGCACTAAGATTTCAGAAATCCTGCTGAGAGAAATCCGGCTTAATAAAATGTTGCCGTAGTACCATATTTGCTGTATTGAACAATATATTTACAGCAATAGTGTAGTAATAGGAACAGTTTAGCATTGTTTTGGAGCTGTTTTATTAAAACGTTTACATTGTTTATCATCGTGTTCCAGTGAGGAGCAGGTGGATGTGGAGCTGGTGCAGAGGGGTGATGTGGTGAAAGTCGTTCCTGGAGGGAAGTTTCCAGTAGATGGGAGGGTCATCGAGGGACACTCCATGGCTGACGAGTCTCTCATCACAGGTTGGTGACAGTGAGTGAAGGACCAAGTATCTATTAGTATTGGTTAAGGGCTCAATATCAGTATTGGTGGAAATAATATACTAAAATGTAAGTACTCCGGTAATGTTAGCACGAGATCTGATTTGCATACACACTCCTGCTTCGATTGGTGCCTGAAATGTTTTCCTTTTAGCTTTTTTAACATTTGAAACAATGTGAGCAATTTGCAATGAAGACACAATAAATGTACACTGACAGATTTTCAGAGCGACTCTAAAGATAGGAGGCAAGAATCTGAAAATCTTAAACAATAGTGTGATGGAAGATAGAAGATTCTCCTCAGCCTCCCCGGAAAAGTATATGCCAGGGTACTGGAGAGGAGCATTCGGCCGATAGTCGAACCTCGGATTCAGGAGGGACAATGCGGTTTTCGTCCCGGTCGTGGAACACTGGACCATCTCTATACCCTCGCCAGGTTGCTTGAGGGTTCATGGGAGTTTGCCCAACCATTCCACATGTGATTTGCGGATCTGGAGAAGGCATTCGATTGTGTCCCTCGTGGTGACCTGTGGGGGGTGCTGTGGAAGTACGGGGTCCGGGGCCCTCTGCTAAGGGCTGTCCGGTCCCTATACGACCGGAGCAGGAGTTTGGTTCGCATTGCCGGCAGTAGGTCAGACTTGTGCCCGGTGCATGTTGGACTCCAGCAGGGCTGCCCTTTGTCACCGGTCCTGTTCATTATTTATATGCACAGGATTTCTAGGCGCAGTCGGGGGCCGGAGGGAGTTCAGTTTGGGGACCACAGGATTTCGTCTCTGCTTTCTGCAGATGATGTTGTCCTGTTGGCTTCATCAAACCAGGACCTTCAACGTGCACTGGGACGGTTTGCAGCCGAGTGTGAAACGGCGGGGATGAGAATCAGCACTTCCAAGTCCGTGGCCATGGTTCTCAGTCGGAAAAGGGTGGCTTTTCCCCTTCAGGTTGGGGGAGAGCTCCTGCCTCAAGTGGAGGAGTTTAAGTATCTTGGGGTCTTGTTCACGAGTGGGATCGGCGTGTCCTCTGCAGTGATGCGGTCAATGTACCGGTCTGTTGTGGTGAAGAAGGAGCTGAGCTGCAAGGCAAAGCTCTCTATTTACCAGTCGATCTATGTTCCTACTCTCACCTATGGTCATGAGCTTTGGGTCATGACTGAAAGGACCAGATCCCGGAAACAGGTGGCCGAAATGAGTTTCCTCCGCAGGGTGGCTGGGCGCTCCCTTAGAGATAGGGTGAGGAGCTCAGAGTAGAGCTACTGCTCCTCCACATCGAGAGGAGTCAGCTGAGGTGGCTCGGGCATCTGTCCCGGATGCCTCCTGGACGCCTCCCTGGGGACGTGTTCCGGGCATGTCCAACCGGGAAGAGGGCCCGGGGAAGACCCAGGACACGCTGAAGGGACTATGTCTCTCGGCTGGCCTGGGAACGCCTTGGTATTCCCCCTGGAAGCGCTGGAGGAAGTGTCTGGGGAGAGGGAAGTCTGGGTGTCTCTGCTTAGGCTGCTGCTTCCGCGACCCGGCCCCGGATAAGCGGAAGAAGATGGATGGATGGATGGCCTTAGAGATAGAAATATGGTTAACAGGTGAGGGACAGAAAGATGGCTAAAGTTAAGCAGGGTCACTTGCTACTCTAGAAATGGAACAACTTCTGTGCTCTTAGCAGTAGTCACTTTATTGTATCCTGGAGTTGTCTTCTCAGGCTAGGAGGGAGCAGCTGGATAGATAGCAGAGGCCGTTACCTAGGCAACCACAAGGTCTCTTGTCCTCTCCCCCTAAGAGTTACTAACTTATTTGCCTCAAGAATGCACCACAGTTAACCCGTGAACTGAAGTTTGACCATAGGTGAGATTTATTGTTTATACTCCAGTAGAAAGAACACACATATTTAGACTTCAATTTCCTACCCTTGTAGGGAAAACATAGTGGATACTATAGTGTTGGCTCGGGATACACAGTATATTGTTGGAGCAGGAGGAAGCCTTCAGACTTGATTTGGCACTACACCAGGGTTCACCTTGTACTGCCGATTGCATTGTCTCCGTGATCAAGGCTCATTAAACGTTGCTGTGTAAGACATCCAGAGTCTGCTGAAGTCTTCGTCACCAGTGTTGACCAGCTCACATCACAAACAACTAGCAAACCACAAATTCGCGGAGATCAATGAATATGCACAATAAACTCTTAGTACTATAATTTAGATCATGCTTTTTTTTTACCATAACATTTTTGAATATGGCAGAACCAAAGAATATGTAGTCTTTGGGTATTATTTGAGTATGTTCTCTGCTGCCTCGTTGTGTTTTCTGACCAGTTGTTGCTTTGCGACTGCAGGTGAGGCCATGCCAGTGACTAAGAAGCCCGGGAGCTCTGTCATTGCGGGCTCCATTAACCAGAATGGCTCTCTGCTCGTCAATGCTACACATGTTGGCATGGACACCACGCTGTCTCAGATTGTTAAACTAGTGGAGGAGGCTCAGACTTCAAAGGTGAATAATGTGGTTTGAGATCTGCACTGTGTCTACCTGCTTTGATGGTAATTGCTCCGTTGTTTATTTTCTGACATTTTATTTTTAGGCTCCCATCCAACAGTATGCGGATAAGATCAGTGGCTACTTTGTACCCTTCATTGTTGGCATATCGGTCCTTACGCTGATCGCC
The DNA here is from genome assembly GCA_011952105.1 of Coreoperca whiteheadi. Classification (NCBI taxonomy): domain Eukaryota; kingdom Metazoa; phylum Chordata; class Actinopteri; order Centrarchiformes; family Sinipercidae; genus Coreoperca; species Coreoperca whiteheadi. Next base: position 13,062,050 of record CM022490.1, read on the forward strand.
TGGATTGTCATTGGGTTTTTAGACTTCACTCTAGTGGAGAAGTACTTTCCTGTGAGTCTTCTTTTCAATCTTGATATCTGACTGTACCAAGCTCCTCAATATAGCATCAGAAAATTAAATTCATCCCTCTTTATTCCTTTTTTACTGATTTAAAAAAAAAAATAAATAAAAATAGACATAAATGTCACTGCATCAGATATTATTACTATTTAACTTTCTTTTCTTCAGTGAAAGTAAATGTGATTTGTAATCCAATTGAAAGAAAAGCTAAGAGCCCCATTTTCTCCCTGCAGGGTTACGACAAGAGCATTGCGAGGACCGAGGCAGTGATCCGCTTCGCCTTCCAGGCCTCCATAACAGTATTATGCATTGCATGTCCCTGTTCCCTTGGCTTGGCAACTCCGACAGCGGTCATGGTGGGCACAGGGGTTGGAGCCCAAAATGGCATCCTGATAAAGGGAGGAGAGCCACTCGAGATGGCACATAAGGTGTGTTAATGATGATATTCTAACACCATGATGTACTCAGCAATTATGTAACAGACCAACTGTCAATCTAAACACATTATGAAATGGTTATGGTTTCCTAGGTTACATAACCACATTAGTATGGATATAACTCTGATTAATAGTGTAAAAACACTTCAAATTCAGCCTTTAATTTTTTATCATACTGTATCATCTTTTATGGGCAGATCCAGTCAGTGGTGTTTGATAAGACTGGGACCATCACGTATGGTGCTCCGAAGGTTATCCAAGTTAAGATAGTTGTGGAGGGAAACAAGATGCCTCGTTCGCGACTGCTGGCCATCGTGGGTACAGCTGAAAACAACAGTGAACACCCTCTGGGAGCAGCTATCACCAAATACTGCAAACAGGTTGTTCTCTACCTCAAGTTTAACCCCCACATGGCCTCCAGCAAGTCCTTGTCTCAGATCACTAATCCCCCATTTGATCTAGATTTGTAAAACAGTTATCATCTGTGTGCAGGAGCTTGGCACGGAGGCTCTTGGCGCATGCACAGACTTTCAGGCAGTGCCGGGCTGTGGCATCCGATGTCAGGTCAGCAACACAGAGACGCTGCTGAGACAGGCGGACAGCGACAGTGAGGATAACAACCAGCGCAACAGTGTCCTCGTCCAGATCAGCGACACCCGGATGTCCACCAGCTCCCATCCACTCATCATGGACCCACAGCCACTGAGTATGTCGGACACACGCAGTCACGTATTCAACAGAAAAACTGAAACATTTTCTGAAACAGTACTTTTAATTATAAATGTACATAGTTATACAGTCGCAGTAAATGTCATTCACCTTTGTTTCCTTGCTGTTGTCTAACCCAAGTGATCTCTGTGTGTAGACGTTGTCCAGACAGCCACCTATGTTGTCCTGATTGGCAATAGAGAGTGGATGAGGAGGAATTGCCTGCAGATCAGACCAGATATTGATGAGGCCATGATGGAGCATGAGCGCAGAGGACGCACTGCTGTCCTGGTAGCTGTAGACGGTGAGTTTAACAGGACATTTAGTCTTTTATCTGTTTTCCATTGTTTCCTGACAGATTGCAAAGAGTTATGTTCATACTTGTAATCTTATTCTCATTTGTACGTAGATCTGCTGTGTGCAATGATAGCCATAGCGGACACAGTGAAACCAGAGGCTGAGCTGGCCGTCCGCACTCTGACCAACATGGGTCTGGAAGTTGTGCTGATGACCGGAGACAACAGCAAGACAGCACGGGCCATTGCTGCTCAGGTATGGGTAGAGTTTAGACATACAGAGCTAGGTGATATGCTAAAGAGCAATTAATCAGAATCAGAAGTGGCTTTAGTAGTTTACACATACAAGGAATTTACTTTGGTGTTTCGGGTGCAAAACAATGAACATAGGAATATAAAGAAAAATAAGTGAGTACTGCAGGTGAAGAATCCTAACTATAAAATTGACAATAAGATAATAAATAATATTGAACCAGATTTTTTAAGAACATAATAATAATTGTGTAATATTTTTGACACAGTTGCTAAATCTGTGCTTTCGTATAAACATTATAGATCTTTAAAATAGGGAAGAGGGATATGCTTTGAGATGAAAGCATTAGTACTGTCGAAAATAATGATTAAAAAACAAAAATGTTGCCAGAAAAACATAACGACACAAGACACATACCAAGATATTGCAATGTTACTAGTACCAAATAATTAGACAACATCTAGTATTTTTTAATTAATTATATTTTCATTACCCAGGTCTACCATTTTGTGGTTTCTGTGTTTCTGAGCCTGCCCGACTCTGCCTCTCCCACAGGTGGGTATCAGGAAGGTGTTTGCTGAGGTGCTGCCCTCCCACAAGGTGGCCAAGGTGGAACAGCTGCAGCAGGCAGGAAAGAGAGTAGCCATGGTGGGTGATGGTGTCAACGACTCACCTGCTCTGGCCATGGCTGACGTGGGCATCGCCATAGGAACTGGGACAGATGTGGCCATCGAGGCAGCAGATGTGGTGTTGATCAGGGTAAGAATTTGAGCTTGGAGGGTTTTTTTTTAAAGTCTGTCATGAATTCATGTCTCTGGTCTACAGATCTTTCGTAACATGAAAGCGTCAAACGTGGTATTTTTATCACTAAGCACAATTTATCAGATATTACTCCCCTTTTCATTGACCTTCTTTTTTTGTTTTGTCTGCAGAATGACCTCCTGGATGTTGTGGCCAGCATTGACCTCTCTAAAAAGACTGTCAGGAGGATCAGGATCAACTTTGTATTTGCTCTTATCTACAACCTGGTTGGCATTCCTATTGCTGCGGGTATGTGACCGCAAAAGATGACTTATTTAAATCATGTCATCACATTGACGTTGACCTTTGCAGTAATCTCTACCACAGCAGTAAAATCACCTCTGTCTGTCCACAGGTGTATTCCTTCCCATTGGTCTGGTGCTACAGCCATGGATGGGCTCTGCTGCGATGGCGCTGTCGTCTGTCTCTGTGGTTTTGTCCTCCCTTCTACTCAAATGGTAATGAGATATTTAATTTCTTGTTTAGGCCTTTTTATTGTGTGCTTTGTTTTGTTCCCCCTATATTTCCAATAACCTTTCGTATTCGTCTTTTTCTTTCTCCCTGTGTCTTTGTTTAGTTACACTAAGCCCAGTGCTGAGAAGTTGGAGGCCAGACTGGGTAACAGCAGGCGGCAGGGCAGCCTGTCTGACGTCAGCGTCCACATCGGCATGGGCGAGATGCGTCGACCCTCCCCCAGACTCAGCCTGCTGGACCGCATTGTCAACTACAGCCGTGCTTCCATCAACTCCCTGCGCTCTGACAAGCACTCACTCAACAGCTTGGTGCTCAGTGAGCCTGACAAACACTCACTGCTGGTGGGGGAGGCGCTATGTGAGGAGGAGTTTTGCTGAATACCTAAAGCTCATAAGGGCCAGTGACCACTTTTGTACGCTGAAGTGAACAGTAGCTGCATTTATTTGAGGCTAGGCCATGCTAAGCTGAAAGGGTTACATTGAATAACAGCCCCTCCATCTGCTGCAGGTGCCTCAGGGCAGCGCTGTTGACTTGAAGAAAGCTTACATGCCCCTTGTTCTCTTTTTTTTTTTTTTTTTTTTTCCCAACAAGCTGATTACATGCACCTCAGAGCACGCTGGGGTGATTTCCTCTCTTTCAGTTGCAGGCTATCTTTTGTTGAGATCACTGCCCTCGAGCACACTCCTTGAGCAACCCTTTGACACTTTGATCCTCTGACACTCTGTCTGTAGGAGCATGAAGCATCTTCAGAGCCTTGAAGCAGGTTTCCACATCCAGGAAGCAGAGTGATGATCAGCTCTGCCACTGTTGTCATTTGCCAGTACAATCTTTAACACCTATCCAAAGACATTTTAACAGTGGTGCCTCTTGTAAGAGTGGACAACACAGTTGTATTTTAACTCATTTTCCTTATATGGAAAATTCTAACAACACTGTTGTATAATTATATTCCACAGACTATTTATATTACCCTTATTTATCTTTTTTTCATTATATCTTATGTGAAAAATGAAGTTGTTGAATCCAAATGCCAATTTAAATTTTTAATCTTTCAAAATGTGTAATTACTGAGTAAGGTAAGGCATAGTCAAACAAAAGAAGTCTTTTAACTAAACTGATGTTTGTGCAGAACGCTAACGAAGTGAGTCGTAAATGTCGGTGTTTCCCAAGTGCCAATTGAAATGTCACCTTGACAAAGTCCAGCACATTCCAAAGATAGCACTGCACAGAGGTTCCCTTGGACTTCATGTGTGCAAAGTGTGAACAGTGATAAGGTCAACGACTCAGAGACCTGATGAAGGGTGACTGTGAACGGTTAAGCCAACTGTAGAAACTCTTGTCATAAACTTAAAGCTGTCGACCCTCTGCATCTTTGGTTAATTATATAGGATGTCTGTCAATGAATGTGAAAGTTATTGGCTGGTGAACTTAAACAGAAGTTGTTACATGGATGACATTGTGCTTGTATTACTTTATTTGTTCGTTGCAAAAAGGTTTTATGTTGTGATGCAGTTTGTTATGAAGAGGCCAAACTGTAAAGGCATTTGTGTTCTTTCACACCAGGCAAGATGTTATTACTGTTTCTAAGAATTTTTTTCAGTGATGCAACTCTTAAATTCTGTGCTTTTTCTGTATGATTCACATTGTTGCACTTGATCAAAGAAACATCTTTAAACCCAGGGGAGCCAGGAAACACTGCGGATCAGCAGACTAGACACAGCTGTGTCCCAGCAGCTCCACCAAACAAGTTACTGAGACAAATGCTGAGGAAGTAAGTAGATTATTTTGTAAAGATCACATAGTAAAATTGAGATCACACCAATTACATCTTGCAATCGTAGACAGCAACTGTTAAACTGTCAATGCTTTGTAATCATTTTACGAGAGAAAAAACAAAGATTTTCTTTGCATTGCAATCTGCTGTGTCAAATCAGGAGATAATCATTACAGTCCAGCTATTCCTTGAAGTGTTGTGTCCGAACCTCTCTAGCATTTCTTCTGATAATGAAGAGCCGTCAGTTTGTTGCCGTTGTCCCATGATGCATTATGTTCTGTAGCTGTCACAGCTTGCTGAGTGCAATTATGCCAATCTGTTGTTGTTGTGCATTGCTTTGTAAAGACGTCCATGGGGCTTCAGATATGTGTGCAGTCAAAATAAGCAAGTCCACATATGCCGTCTTTCATAGTTCTTCTGAACATTATGTGCCTTGGAATAAAACGCCTTTGTAAGGTCACTCGCCTGTGTCCAGTTTAAACCAGAAGATGGCGCTGTGGAGCCATCGGCTGCACCTGAACAAAACCAGGTGACCAAACACCAGACACAAGATTTCATAAACTTTATTTCATCGAGTTAGTCTAAACATCACATCACCCCAGTGTACTGCAAAACAAGCAAATACCAATTTTTGTCATTTAAAATATTCAATGTAATTAATGCAAACTGTAAATGACTTGTTCCTCTGGAGTCAATTTGTATCGCTTTGGCTGTAGTGACATTTCATTTGATTTTTAAGCTTGTAACATTTTATTAGGGAGTTAATTTAATACTTTAATTTGAACATATTGGAGAGGAATTGGTCGTCATTAGAGGTTAAGGGAATAATAATCAGAAATAGTGTCAACCAGAGGGCAAGTTTAGTATTCATCATATTTTCTTACTCCCTCACTGATCAAGGATGTGCTCAAACGCTTTGTGATTGAGAACAGGTTTAACAAGTTTTTTTTAAAGTGTGTAGCATTTGAAATCCGTTACAACATTGTGCTTTTCTGTACTAACACACTGCAAACAGCTGTAATTGGAAAATGCTACATTCAGTTACCTTTAACACTAGAATAACAAGCTTCACTTCAAACCAGCTAGGGAACAGCTCCAACTCCAAAACATGTATCTCTGGTAACACGGACGATCTAAAATAAAGCTACTTATACAGCAATATGTCAGTAGATTTACAGTATATTAAACATTAAACACGTCACAGAAATTACACACAATGATGAGCAAAAGATGCAATGAAATCAAATCAATGTTCAAAAGCGCTTATGATGTATTTAAATTTGTAATGTAAAAATGTATTGGATCAAATGATTTAGACACACACTGGATCATAAAATCTTTTTTAAAGTTTCAAAATGAGGATAGGCAGTTAAAGATTTGCTAAATACTACTTGTGAGTTTTGTTGCTTCCATATTTTTCCCCCCTCATCCCTGATTTTAAAAATGTCCAATGGTATGCCGCTGTACAGTCTGTCTGACTTTGGATGATATTGGCCTAGATTTCAACTTCACACAGTAACATACAGTAGCTGTAATTGTGGCACACAAATGCCATCAACTCTATACACCAGCAGAACAACATGGTAGCCTTTTGGATGAATGCCATCTGGCATCGAGCCCACACAGCACAGTTTACACTAACTGAGTCCGAACATACCAGACGGGCATTATCATCTGAATACTGATAACTACAGAACTAAAGCTACAACATCCAAGTGCACCTGCTTTACCAGCTCACTGGGGAGGAGCTCTGTGATAGTGTGTGCTGATGTAACTGTATGTAATAACTAAGGCGTACATATTTCTCACTAACTGCAAAATATAACGAAATATTAAGCAGAAGGTTGTTAATGATCCAAGATTTTAGCTCAAACGCACCAGGCTTAGGTCAAACTAATTCTGTATGATACTCCAGTCAATTGAAATGTGTCATTTGCGACATTAGAGTCCACAGAGCAGGTTCACAAAGACAAGTCCTATTTAAAACACATATTGGTCAGATGGCTCCTTCTGTATATCATCCTTGCCTTGAAAAATACTATCTTGAGAATGTTTTTGGCATTGTGACCCAATACTGGAATCCATATCTAGCATAGACTCCAAATGTATAGATAGATGTACTATACTACCTCAAAAACAATGTGATAAAACTGCAGCATAAATCTAAAATGTGTCACTTTGTGTGGTAATAATCAATCCTCTTAGGATGCTGCATTAAGGTGCAAAAGCTAGATAACTTAAAAGTCTGTAAAGCATGAATGAGTTGTTGAATTTTGGTGGTATCAAATACTGTGATCACAAAATCCTGGATTATTAGGGACTAGGTAAGTGAGAACTAGTGTGTTTTGCTGAAATGATCATTTATAACACATTTGATCACCACCATTCAGCTCTCCTGAGTGTAGCCTCGGGGTGATTAAATATGCAGAAACATTTTCTGTAAAATTATGGGTTAAATCCCATGAAGCTCGTACAAGGAGTGGTTTGTTCATGCATGTTTGGCAAGCAGAATAAATAGTATGATAAACACTGATTATTAAGACATCAAATAGCACCGTGTTGGCCCATCAATGGTTGCCACCATCATAGCATCACATTTTATAGGGTGGATCCCTGGAGAATTGTTTTCAGATTCATGATTAGATGTCAACAGGCCTCAAGGCTCACTTAATGTCCCTCATTTGGCAAAATGAACTGAAGTAAAGGGAGTTAAAGTGAATACCATTCTTTGAAATAACACTGTAAAGAGTAGGAGGTTGTAATCGTTGATGAGGTCTAAAAAAATGTACAGATTTGGCAAATTCATGAGATCTTTGACTAATTGATGTTAAAATCTGATTATAATCAATTATACTGCAAGAAATAAACTGACTGCCTACCTCAGGTAGGAAAGTATGAAAATGGTTTGGCGGCGACGTAGTCCCCAACTTAAAAAAAAATACTGCACAGAAAAAAAAAAAAAAACTTCACTTAAAACAATCTTACACGGGCCACTATACTTTACCGGTCATGAAAAACGTCATACTTTTTAAATCGAGCCCAGTCAGAGAAACTCTTCTCTAGCAGTTACAGTAAAATCAACAATCACATTGATAAAAGCAAACATCTCATTACAAAGAGACTGACTGAGAGAGGGAGTCCTCAGATATCCATCTTTATGGTGGAAATGAGGAGACACAAACTTAACTTTGGCACACTGAATGAGGAGGGCTGGCAGAGGTGCGGACTGAGCCTGCAGCTGTGTAATGGCAGTGTTTGGATGAGGGGGCTGCACACTCATAGCCCTTTGTTGAAGTAGACCCTCTCCACTCCTGGGTGCTTGGCCCGGATTTTCTCCTGCACCTCAGGCTCCAAGCGGCTGACTGACATAGAGCTGGATCGGGGGGCGGAAATGCAGAGATAAGGGGTCAAATACACATACTGTAGGAATATCATGCAACATTTCAGGCAGAAAGGAATCCTGCAAACTCTGAATATATTCAACTGAAGAAAATGCAAGCTTCTGTGGCTACGACTGACTTGTTTATATTTATATATATATAAATCCATTTTTTTACTGTGTGGGCGTGATCAAACCGACAGCACAAGCTTTTTGATGTCTCTGTGACTGGAAACCTGGGATTAGTACAAACACAAGATGGCAAAATCTGTGCACTGCACATCGATTATGAGCAACTGACTGAGAGGACAACAGCAAATACGAGAGAGTGAGCAATTCACTGACTCTGTAGCAGCTATTGTACAAGGTGCGGCGCCACCAATGCTAATGGACAGACTTTTCTACACGGGATTACATCAAATTACATCTCGTTACGGATCTGAATGACGGGCTCCTTTTGGATGTGTCCTAACACCACTGGATTAGCTGCAAGGCTCCCAAACAAGCCATCCCTAATGACGCCTCTTTACTGGCACAGCACTGGTGCTAAACCGAAAGCATCAACTCCAGCCAGGACGTGGTCTGCTGCCATCCGCCGCAAAGGCAATTCCAGCAAGAAATCAAATCAGAGCGCACCAACGCTCACTCCACCACCTGAACTCACACTGTAAAACAGGTATGACCCACTGACTCTGAACGAAATGTGTGATAATAATAACTATTATGAACCCAGGGAAGCTAATCACACCACCAGCATTAAAGCTAACCAAAACCCAAGAAAAAGCCCCAAAACTGCTAGGCTGAGGGCCAGAAGAAACATTGGGAACTCACACCTGATAATTACTAGACACTAACCTGATTGTGGACTCTATAACCAAGCATATAAGAATGGCAAAGACAGAAAATCTAACTATGGATGACACATCTGTCTGGGAGCTAACAGAGCTGTTGCCAGTTATCCTTTCTACACATCCAACTAATATGAGGATTATTATCCACACTGGGTCTCTTGACATTCTGCGAAGGAAGACTGGCTCTGAGATCCTGAAAAAAGACTTTTGCCTGCTACTGGAAACACTGAGTGACTGTCAATCGCAAAATGTATTCATTTCAGGCCCCATTCCAACCAAAAGGAATAGAATCTCTCAGCAGACTCCTTGTCCTGAACACATGGCTGACATCAGCGTGCCTCATTCATGGGATAAAGGCTATTGACAATTTCAATATCTTTTGGAACTATAAAGACTGCTTTAAACCTGATGGGATTCATCCAAACATCACTGGTTCCAGACTACTGGGTGCCAACCTACATCATGCTCTTGGGATGCCACACCAAAACAAGAATGCATGGATAAGCGCAAATGACAAGGACAGCACACACAAGCGACAGCCTGTATCTCCCCCCTGACCTCCCCTGACCTGCTGGCCGATAGGCTACAAGGCTACAACGTAATGATGAGCAACGATAATTCTGCTTTGAGCTCAAGAGCAAGATATTAAAATGATGCAAATTCACCCAGGCCAATGTCATTACACACAAACTGTGTAGAGAAAATGGCTGCAATCCCTCCTCCTTTCCTGTTCTGTCTGACTGACTGGTAAACATGATAGTTTGGAGGACAAGCCTCTAATAGTGTTGCTACACCAGTGGTGCTGTTTAGTAAGACTATTTACTGTTAGTCTTAGTTAAGATTACTGTTCATTAGAGATTCGTAGATGTCCTAGAAAAATTAATGGATGAGCGTCAATTTCTTAAAGTTAAACAACGAGCACATTAGTCCAGTTTGAGCTGCTCTGCACTGGTTTCCTGTAACGTTTAGTATGGATTTTAAAGGTCCTCCTCCTTATATACAAAGTCCTTAATGGGCCAAGCTACATTGCTAACTCCCTTGTTCACTACTTTTATTATGTTCATTCTGTCTGTTTTATGCGAAGCACTCGGTGCATGTAATTTCTTTCTTGTAAAGCACTTATTATTGTTATCTCCGTGTCACGTTTGAATGTTTCACTCACCTCTTCTGAGGGAACAATGCACAGCACAATGGAGTGGCAAACACCAAGCTGAAAAAGAAACGCACATCTATGAAACCTACAGGCATGTCATCCGATTGTCTAAAAAGACGCCCAACGGACAAGATTGTGTGGTCAAAGCAAGCTGGTTGTTCATGTGCACAAGACGGAGAGTCTCCAGTCATGCTTGGGCACATTGGTTGCTTTGAGCCTAATGCTATATCAGCATGCTAACGTGCTCTCAGTGGCACAGCATGCTGATGTTCAGCAGGTATAATATTTACCATGTTCACCATCTTAGTTTAGCGTGTTAGCATGCTAACATTTGAAACAAATAAGCGCTAAACACAAGGACAGTAGAGGCTGATGGGAATGTCATTAGATATGCAGGTATTTGGTCAAAAACCAGTATTGCATCAATTACATTTTGACCTGAAGATGGCGCGCTACATGAGAAGATATTTCAATCAACGAGGTGGACCAACCGACAGACCGACATTGCCATCCATAGAGTTACGCTGCTAGCCTGGCTAATAACATGCCGGGATTGTCACTTTTTATGATTCAGTGAATTAAATATATGACCAATCACTAAACTTCATCACATTGATACAAAAATCATACTAAAATCTAATTTTGCCATACAAACACTCCTGCTCATTGATTTGCTACATAGCACACAATGGCCTAAAACAACCAATATTAAAAGGGAATCTACCTGGGTAACGTTATAAGAAGTATGGCACCGCTACAACAGGTCTACTTGGCCTTGGTCTCACCTCTTGCTGTTTAGTGTTTGTAATTTTGTGTGTTTTTAAAAAGGCAGAATAAGTAGGAGCTGTCATGTCATTTGAGCTGAACTTAAGGAATGTTAAATCTGATTTTAATTGTGGATATGTGGATTGTTTTTCAGAGGAAGACGGGAAAGGATCTGTGGTATGTACTAAAAATTCAATATGTTGTAAAACTCCAGTCTGCTGACTACCACTACCACTTTACTGTTAATATAACTGATTACTGAGGCCCTGAACTCACACAAAATCTGGAACCAAATCACAGTGAGATGGGCTGAGCGAGCTTCATGATATTATCTAGACTTGAGTAACTAATAAATCTTATGAGCACATTCCTTCAGAGACACTTCAAAATAACTTGAACAGCAATGTTTAATGTGACATAAATCTTAGAATTACTGACATTTCATATCCTTGTCGTAAGAAATTAGGTTGAAATTTCAAAGGAATTTCACATGGCTGCATATCAGGTGGACCATCTCTGACGACTCACCAGAATCCCACCAGGCCGACTTGAATAGGTGCACTCATCCATGGGAACTTCTGAAAAGACCAGGCAGAAAAACGAATGAGGGGCACAAAAGCAGTGAATTCCCATACTAGAGCGGCCTCATGTCCTCAGTGCTTTTCATTCCTCTGACGTGTGATTATGAAAAGAAAACCAAGTGTGCAGACACAGCGTGGGACATGAGGTTCCCACTATTTAACTTAAACCTTCGTGGTATTTTAAATCTGCGATGATGAAGTTGGTGTTGAGGAGGTTCCTGTAGCTAACGCAGCCCTCTGTGCTGTAGTTTGTGTCTTATAGGATGCAAATAATTCAGAAATATGTTCACCTACCTTCAGAAAGGCCTTCTTTTCCAAATGGTTCATTAGAAACGGGGGGATAGCTGAAAAGACAAATAAAATATCACTGCACAATGCAACTAAAATATAACAAAGTTGATGGTTTTAAACTTATATTTTTGTTTTGCCACCAGCTGCCAGAGGGGGAGTTAACAAACCTCACATTAGTGGTCTAATTGGACTGATGACTCAAAAGATATTCATACCCATTCCTGGAGAAGCCATGAGAATTCTGGAGACCACAACCTGAGAGATAGCCTGCTGTGCAGCTTTCGTTGACTCTCCTAACCTGTTGTCATTCTCATCTGTTATGGGAATGCCGTGTTGAAGTTCTCTGAAGACAAGGAGCAAACAAAATTAAAATCAGAGAAATCCAGCTGACCTAATTGTATGGCTACTGATAGCAATGGCCTTAAAAGCTATTGTTTCCTGGGTCATTTTCACCATTAGGGTCTTCTCAAGGTCAAAGCCAGTATGTATTGTAATTGTCGACATGCTTAAAAACGATGATGTACTTTGCATGTCCTCATTACCTTTGTCTCATCAGTGGGATGTTGATACAGTTGGCAGCAGCTACAGCAGCAAATGGAACGAACCGTCCAATCAGGGGTGAGATGTGCTACAGCGGGAGAGAGGAGGCATAAAAACAGGAGGGAAGAAATTAATCACTTGGCTCTGCTGTACCCTGATAGCACAAAAAATTTAACCTTGCAGACTAGTAGAAGTCTGAGGTTATATATTTCAGATGTTGTACATGTAGGCTTTTCTACCATAAATCAAAGTCACTATAAAAGCTGACAGGACAACATGCTGCTAGCAGGGCAGGACCCTGTAAATAACATGGCTCTTCTATGACAAAGAGACTATTTGTGCGTGGCTAACGTCATGTCAGCACGCCCGTGCGGCTGAGGTCCATACATTAAAATGAGATGTAGAATGGGGGTTAGATGAACTGATACCTTGGTTAGTGCATTTAGTCCTAGAGCGGTGGCAACTGCCCCTGTGGTGGCAGACACATAAGCCGTGCCAAGCTGACTGCAAACAAGAGCAAGAGTCACCGGTCACATCACGCAAAAAAAAAAAAACTGTCCACACAAAGACTGTTGAATTAAAGGGTTAATATGAGCCGGTGTCAGTGGCAAAAACGTCCGTCTCTGACCTGACTGTGATTGGAGCATCACCGCTCCTGTTGGTGTAATTGACTATTGCGTTGAAAGACTGATTGATCCACTGCCAGAGCAACACAGCTGGAGTTGTCCTGCAACATTGACAACGGCAGAGCCATTAGCAAGGACAGTGTAGAGAGTCCACAGAAAAAAAAGATTGTATTTTATCAGCTTTGCTGTACAACTGAAGGTTGGATTTTATAGTTGGCGTAATACTTTTAGTTAGAAAGTATGAAAATTGACTTCAGTAGAAAGAATTGACATGTCTAAAAATATGGATTACTAGGCTTAAACAAATAACTTTCCTTTCCAGATGTCCTTCAGTAATGTATAAATGCACAAGTGATACTATTTTTAGTTGTAGGTACACTATCAGCCAAGCAACAAGTACTGGCTTTGGAGTTGGCAGCAATAGTTGTAGTGTATAGAGTAAAATCTATAAGCTTGAGTGTAACAGCCACAGTCTGATAATAAAACTCTTCTTACTTGTAAAATGTCATCATGCATCCAGTGATTGTCATGTTCATTGGAACCTGTGCTGACATGCGGCCAATCAGGATCATCTTCTCCCCAGTGTCGGGATGGAAAGCCGAGTCAAAAATATATTTGGCTTTCCACAGTTCATCTTCTGTCAGTCCTGGAGAGACTATACCTTGCCTAGGAGACAGTAAAAGTAACATTTTAAGCAAAACCATCTCATAACAGCACTGAATTTGCACCCTGTTACTGGTGAATTTGCTGGTTTACCTGTAGTCAGTGATGATTTTGTGTGCATGAGCTAGTTGTTCATTGGTGAGGAGGATGTTCCTGGGGTCTGTGACGGTGAAGAAATGTTTAGCCCGACCTACAAATGTGCTCTGGTCCCACCGGGGCTCCTTGATGTTTATGGAAGTGGATAGCTCTGCTGCCATATTTATCTGGAGAAAGGAAAATGTTATAATAATCGTATCAGGGATTTGTCAGTGCACCAATTTATGTAGGAGTGATGCTTTAAGGTTCAAGATCTTTCAGTCAAATTCTTCTGCAGTGAAGAAGAATTCAGCAATCTGAGACAAACATGCTGAATTAAACTCTCTGTACTGGAACATTAATGTCTGAAGGTTAGTTATCTAGACTAGCTGTGTTTTCGTAACTGCATTGCACTAGTTCGATATTGAAGCAGCATTCCAGGGCCCTGCTCCAGCACTCACCCCAGGAGTTATGGCCTTTATGGCAGACACAAGTCAGTGATGAAAATAAAGCTCCTTTCTGAATTGCCATGCTGCATATTCAGCATAATGTTGCTATGGTGATGGCTGACCTGACACAAGGGTTGTGAAGCACTAAATTGCAAAGCCCTATTATGCGCACACACCAACCCCCAAACTGTGGCTGAAAAGCAGCTCTTGGGAATTGACAAAGCCCTCTGTGTGTACATTGTGAATAACTTTGAATAGCTGAACAAAAACCTTTATTATTTTTATCAATAAACTACTAATTGTATTTGGGTTAAGTGAGCAAAGCGCAGTAGGTTATGCAGTATTTGGGTGTTATTATCACCCCCACATGTGAGTGTTTCACTACAACTTCATGCATTTATGATTTCACAATCCTAAACCAGATAAGACTGGCCTGCACTGAATGGACACTGCACTATCGAAAACATCAGCTTTGCGGATGCTGCATGCTCATTCTTCCCTTTGTGTGGTGGGTCCATGTAACCCAGTCTGATCTGGTTTTTAACCATTTGTTCCATGCTCCACATGAACTACTGGGAGACGCCAAAGTGCAGCAAGTCTAGGCAAGGATCTGCAGCAGCATGATGAAACTCCACCTGAAATTGCACCAAAGATGGCTGCTGGATTGACAAGAAAACTGAAAAGTCTCGTTAGCCGACGGCTGTGGCGTGCTGTCGCTTTAAATTGAATTAAACTCCATAGGATTCTCACGAGATGACAACAAAACACCTCCTTCTCTGAGCTCATCCAATGGAACACTAATCACTGTATGAGCTGGTCGGAACAGGGGTTGCAGGGCACTTCCCCTGCTAATAGCATTAATACAGCGCTGAATCACTTACGAAGGTGATATCGGGGTGAACTTTGGACGGACACGGCCTTTGATCTCTCAACCCGCAGCTGCTTCTGCCCTCACTCTCAACCAATCAAAGGCGACCTGCGTGGCTACACGTTAACCTGCAATGCACAACATCTCCTTACAATCAAAGATACAATTTAAACACTACACGCAGCATCTCATGGCAGCTATTTAACCCTCCTTTCCTGTGCATGTGACATCTATTACACTGGGGGGAAACAGCAGCTTTCTGTCCTTGGTCGCAGGGTAAACTTGCTCTGTGACTGCTTTCGGTTAATTGTTCAACCCGACGTAGACCAGTCAAATCTGGACTGTGACTGGAGGTGTTTCTGCCTCTGAACAAAGCGATTCAACCTTTATCAAACAATATAGAAATACAAGTATCATCTTTCTAAAAAGACTAATTAGGTACGACATCTGTCCAGCCCGATAATTGTCCAGCTGTGCGCCCCAGATTCAACTAGTATCAGCTTGCCACATCCACACATCCAGCGGGGCTTCTCCAGGAGCCAAACGCGTCTAATGGCAGTTTCCCCCCGATCTCTGGCACGAAGTGCTCGATGCACTTTTCTAAGTTGACGTCTTGATGGACCCATTAAAATAATACGCACAGGTTACTTACTGCACTGTGGGCTCCGGCGGTCCGCAAGAGGTGTCCCTGAAAGGCTGCAGCCAGCTAATTTTACATGCGGCAGCGTCAGCAGAGCCACACCGAGGCACATCCTCCAGTGCCACGAACCGCACTGACAAAATAAAAGTCCTGCCTCAAAGCCGCAAATCCCACTGGAAAAACGATTAGAGTTGTAATGATAAGTGGCCAGAAAAAGAAATAGTTCGGAAAACGCATGGTCCTTTTCTACTCTTTGATAACACAATAACATAGGTAAACTTAGGTAAACACTTGAGGCGACAAATTAAGTTTCATTTCGCTTCGCTCCATAAACGACGCTTTTATTTTCAGCAGCGAGCCGAGCACTACATCCGTTAATGCGCTGTCATTTTCGCCACTTTGATTCACAGGCAGTAAATCATTCATAACCGGTAAAACTTTGTATTTCCACACACACACACAGCTCTTTGTACATGTCCACCAGCCCGGCATTTAATATGCAACACCAATGTCTTCTGAATAAGTAGCTGTCCCTTAAAACAAACAAAGCATTCTTTGGTTCAGATAAAAAATACATACAATAAATAAAACCAAACAAAATTAAAAGCCAAATGAGTCACCTGTGGCCCGATTCATCTAATGGTGAATTGTGAGAGGGAATAATGGCACAAACAGCACCTTGAGGAAATAAATGATGAAGCAACTTCAGTCTTTATTTCATATAGCTGTGGCTGCAAAACATTTAAGTTATTTGTCTTTTTACAACTGATGTCATTCGTACCAATCTTGCCTACTTAAATAAATTACATTAACTCCAATAAGAGACAGCAGAGCAGAAAGAGAGCTACTTACACCATAGCAGGGTATAAAAAAGAACATAGTCTGTCAGTGCCATGTGATAAAAATCAAATACAAAAGTGCAAAGAGAACAGATTCATTTCCGACGTCTAACCCTATCATCTCACTTCACGAAATAAACTGTTGCGCTTCAGTTACAAAAAGAAAAGAGTTCACATATTTACTGTAACCTTTGATTTGAGGCCATGCCAAGTGAAAGATGCAGCCTACATACTGTATATGGCAACACACTCTGGTCATCATTAACATCCTAACACAAAGATTACTTACATTTAGTTGTTACTCTCAGCATTAGTTCATTCATGTTTCCTGACAAACCAGCAGGTATTGTGACGGTATTGTTCGTAGTAGCAATCATTTCTAGCAATAAAAACATCATGCACAGAGAGGAAAAAGTTGGAAGGATGGTGGTCTTTAGCTAAATGTGATAGTTTGCATTTCGTTTTGTGATTATGGCACACTTTTTTTTTGGTCCATGTGGTTATGAATATATAATTTCTCAAGCCTCTGTGTAGCCTCTTGCCATCCGCACCAGTGGATCTTTACAGGAAATAGTCTGGCGTACGTCGCGTCACATGGGGCTCTCCTCTGCGTGGTGCAGGGTCGAACTGTAGGCTAAAGCAAAGAGCAGGACTCCTCATCAACCCACATCTGGAGATTATTATTAAAGAAGGAGCCATATGAAAAACAGACTCATATATCAAAACTTTACTTACAAGGAGTATTTCAATGTGTCATCAAGTTCCATGATTGCTGCCTGGTTTCCACAACGATAACAATAGTTTGGTGCACTGAAGATCGTCACTACATTGCGGTCGTGGCACCAATTATAACCCTAGATCAAGAGACGTTTTACTTGCACGTTACCTATTTCACAACGTGTATTGTCAAAGCCGCATCGTCTCCAAGAAAAAAAATAGAACTACTTTCAGTGGATAAACAAAGTTAAAGTACCTCCATCACCAGCTGGTGGGCTCTTGAAACCAAAGTTAGGCCGTTTGCATGGTTGAAAGTCTCGGAAATGTCCTGCCCAAAGGTGTAACCAGCACCACGGGGTGAGATGCCCCAGCCACCACGGTCATCTGGGTCTGACCATAACAAGTCACACATTGGACCCTGAAGCATGAAGGAAACATCAGTGTTGTTTAGTCTATTGTACATGCAAACAAAAATCTATCTATTGAACTACAGTTCTGGGATACTGTAAAACTGCAGACTTTGTTAGGTTAATAGTTTCAGCACTAAACTTTAAATTGAAATCTGATTAATGTGCATGTATAGCAGATTATGATTAGTAAAAACTGTTGGAGCATCCCTGCAGCTACATGCACTATGATACTCCTCAAAATAAATCTTTTAACATCCATGTGTTATGAAAGTAAGTTACAGAATAATTGATCATTTATCAGAACTTTCCTCTAGTGTCAAATGTGTAGAATTTACATGGACTGAATTTACCTCATGGGGAACCTCCTGCAGGCGATCCAGCGCTCTGATGTGTTCCAGTGTGTCTATAGAAGGGGACAATCCTCCATGGAGGCAGAAAATCTCAAGGAAGAAAGAGAAAATAAATGACTAGTCCCTGTATCTGCGCTTCACGTCACATGCCACATCTGAATACACACCGTACCTGGTTATCTACCAGCGCAGTAAGGGGCAGATAGTCAAACAGATCTGTGAAGTACTTCCAAACATTGGCATTTCCATATTTCCTTAAGCACTCGTCGTAGAAGCCGTACACTTGTGTGATCTGCCTGCTCTCGTGGTTCCCTCTGAGAATTGTGATTCGTTCACGGAACCTTACCTACAAAGAAAAATGCATTTATAAACTAAATTAAAGAATAATCAGCGATGAACATTATCCTTCCCCCAACTCCAAATTTATATCCCAGTTGTAGCTGACTTGTAGCTTATATTATACATCACAGCATCAGTGGCATTTTTACCTTAAGAGAAACCAGGAGACTAACTGTCTCCACAGAATAGTAGCCTCTGTCAACATAGTCTCCCATGAAGAGGTAGTTAGTGTCTGGAGACTTCCCCCCGATCTTAAACAGCTCCATTAGGTCATGAAACTGACCGTGAACATCTCCGCAGACTGTCACGGGACATCTCACCTCCTGCAC
Organism: Coreoperca whiteheadi; assembly: GCA_011952105.1. Lineage (NCBI taxonomy): Eukaryota > Metazoa > Chordata > Actinopteri > Centrarchiformes > Sinipercidae > Coreoperca > Coreoperca whiteheadi. The sequence continues at coordinate 13,080,718 of CM022490.1, forward strand.
ATTGGACTCCTTTGTCAGGATCTCCTTGGCCTTAAATGGAGGACCAAGAAAACACAGGATGATGCTGATTAACAGGTAACGGCACAACACAAGTATAGTGCAGTGTAGGCGTGCACAATGGGCATGTTTTGTTTAAAAAAAAAGTCTTATTAAAGCCCTGAGACACCGAATATTCATCCTTTTTTCCAGATTGTGAAGGATACAGCAGATTATTATACAGTTTGCTGTGGTGGTGCCAGTGCACTCCAGTGGTGGAGAGGTACCATGAGTGGGCGTAGCTAGGGAAAACATTTGCAGACATCTCCCTCCATCTTCTTGGCGAGTGGTTTTCCCTTAGCAATGTAACGTTACTGCACGCAGCTGCAGCCAAATGGTGTGCTCCAAAGCAAGGCCACATGCATTAGCTGACGTTAGTCCAGGCAACGCTTCTACCAAGCCTGACAATTCAGGAGCTGTATCAGCTAGCGGTCCTCTAACATAGCAGAAAGCTAATGGGTATAGTTCGCTTGCCTTCCTGCGCAAATCTTACCTTTTCACACAGGACTTTGACCTGATTCTCTGATAGCTGTTTGCACTCATTCAGTTGTTCAATCCATCCGTCCAACTCCTTAGTGAATGACTTGTCTTCCATGCCTGGTTTACCGTCAGCTAGTGAGCCGACCAGCTTGAAAATTCCTCAGAAAAACCTCTCGCTATTTCGTTACGTTTTGATGGCCCCGGCTCCGCTCCGTCCTAGCAAGTCTCTCTGGTCATTCGCAGCTTGTGTGTGTGTGTGTGTGTGTGTGTGCGTGTGCGTGTGCTCCGCGAAAACGAATGCGTCAAATGCCCTGCGTCCCTGCAGTCTGGTGAGGACAAAAGTGTTTAGTTCACATGATACAGAATAAATGTACTTCTCCTTGTTAAACGACGACGGTCACACAGTTACCTGTTAAGTGTCGCAAAGACTATAAAACTAGCGCGGGGAAATTGCAGACCCAACCCTGCCAACTGTGGTCCAAAGCGAGGCTGAGCAACAAATCATATTTATACTACGTCATGGCATCCTGGTGGACCCTGTAAAGAGGTGTCTTACAGATGTCTCGCGTATTTGTCCGGACGGGTTGAATTATAATGTCTTCCTTTTTATCTGATCTTACTTCAGCTTGCTGATGTTGTGTTTACTGGATGTCGGTTATTTAAAAAGTGAAATTGCTGATTAATCTGCCCTCTGCTGGACGAAACCGGGAAGAGGCAGGAGCAGCGGCCGACCAGTAACATCACCAAAAATACACGACACCTTCACAGGTCACTTAGCTAACGTTAGTTGGTGAGTAACGGTACGTCTCAACAGTTAACGATAGCTCACAGAATAGTTATATAACAGACGTGTAACCTGTTAAAAAAAAAGTGTGCTTAGCCTATTTACCATTTATGACAGGGAGTCGGGGGACAGTTTTTGGTGCTCATGGAAAACAATAACCTATTCAAGCCTTTAACGGCTGTTTTTATAAGCCAACTAGTTAGCTTAGCTGTCAAATTAGAGCTAGTAACGCTAGCTGGCTACGTAATTAACGTTAGCGTTACAAATGGAGATAAGAGCTAGCTATGACAGAAGTAGCCTATGACATAACGTTACAACTTACTTGTTTTTCTTTCTTTACAGGGCCACAATCGTTTTTTTTTATATTAATAATGACCACTTGTGATTTTGACAGTCCCAGAAAATTAGCACCCAACTCAGCAGCTCTGCTGAGCTTTGTAGTCTTCCTTGGGTAAATGTTTCGCTTTTTACAGACTACAAATGGTTCAGAGTCAAACTCTCATGCAATATTTCCAGCAAGCAAAAGTTTTCAGAAAAAACGCCACGATAAACTGACTGCAACTGTCCTGCACTAAACGGCAAACAGTACCTATAACTGCCTTGTAAGAAAAGTCTTATAGCTACCTTGCAAGCTAGCTAAACACCCATTTTCTCAGGAGTTGGTGGAGACCAAATCAAAAGGACTGAATATTCAATGCGTCATTCCTCTGGCGGACAAATGAATGCTGCTGTTTCTCTGGACATGTAAACATGACAATGTTTGGTAACTCATTATCCATAACAATTTAATTAACGTTAGGTGATAAATTGTAAAGATTGAGTGTCTGTCAGCTTGTTGTGGAGTTCTGCTCCCACGTGGCCACACAAAAAAAACATTAATGCAGCTTTATAGAAACATTTGAATGTGGTTAGAAAGTAGTCCGATGCCTCTCAGCCAGCAAGTTAGCGTAGTTTAGTTGTTAAAATATTGCTAAATTGCCTACTACGGAACCTTATTGCTGCCACGCTGGAAAAAGAAAAACTGATCAGTATCACATTATAACGTGAAAAGTTTCTTTTTATAACAAGATGTTTTTCATGTAATAACATCATGTTATTACAACATACAAATTTATCATGTTATAACAAGAAACTTTTCACGTTATAACAATATAAGTTATCATGTTAAAACATGAAAAGTTTATTGTTATAACAAGATGTTTTTCATATTATAACAAGATATTTTCACGTTATTACAACATACTAACTTATCACGTTATAACAATATACCATTTATCTTGTTATAACTTGATAACTTTATTGTTATAACAAGATGTTTTTCATACATCTGATTGGTTGGATATATCGAGTGATCTGATTGGTTTAATGTATCGAGTGATCTGATTGGATGGAGGGATGGAGCGATCTAACGTTATAAAGTGATAAATGGTATATTGTTATAACATGATAAGTTAGTATGTTGTAATAACGTGAAAATATCTTGTTAACATGAAAAACATCTTGTTATAACAATAAACTTTTCACGTTGTAACGTAATAACTTATATTGTTATAACGTGAAAGGTTTCTTGTTATAACATGATACATTTTTATGTTGTAATAACGTGAAAATATCATGTTATTACATGAAAAACATCTTGTTATAACAATAAACTTTTCACGTTATAACGTGATACTGATCAGTTTTTGTTTTTCCAGCGTGGCAGTCTTTTTTGTGTGCGTTTCACGCCAATACATTTGAGGACTAGCCCACCACTCAGTTACATTTTAATTAAGTTTTGAATGGTTACATTGAAGTTGCTTTTGAAGTGGTTTAAATTGTGTGAATACTGTTGCTAGACAACAGACAAAAATTGTGTTATTTTGTAACCAGTTGAAAATCTGGAACAGAGTGTTGGACAGACCCAATAGGCTCTCTATGGGCCGGACTGACCGACATTGCAAAATGTAGAATCCACACACTGGTCTTTGCTCTCAGTGTTTCTTTATTTACTGTTACTGTGCAACATTTCAATCAATCACATCCTCATCAGGCAAAAACAGCACCAACAAACATCATATTAAATATTCATATTTAATAATGATGGCAGTCTCCAACAGGGGCCCAAACTGAAAAGCTATTGGCTATAAACCCAAAAAACGTTTTCTGAAGACACTTTTAAGAAATGTAACTCATTCTGTCAGGTAGGCGATATCTAATAAACATTTACCATTTAAGTACCAGTTGTATAAATGTGTTATATACAATTATGTCTTTCTTTCAGAATACACATGCAGTAGGATATATGCTACTAAAAATGCGCTTTAAAATAAAACTAATATTATCAAGTTTATAGCATTTTTCCCTTGACAGAATGAATTTAGTGAGATATTTTAAGCGTTTTAAAGCGTTTCTGGTTGTCCATTTATATTGCCTTTGCCCAACCTGTCAGAATGCGCTACACTCGAAAGACTACATTACCCACAGCTAGACGCCTTCCTCTCAAATGCACATGCGCAGTCGTTTGTTCTACTCTGGACAGCTGTAGGAGAAAATGGCAGCACTCATGCTAGGACAGCAGGTAAGACATTCAATGATTTTGGTGATTTTAATAATTTCACGATAGTTATGATTGACATTTTTATAGCCTAAATACACGTGATAAGTATTGTATTCCCTCTGGAGACCAGGGCGTAACGCTGAATGTCCAACAAGTCCACACGAGGCATTGCACTTGAATGACTGCTAACGTGTTAGCCTACAAGCTAGCTGTCTTTAAGATAACCGGTACAAAGCGTGTCAAACGTTGTTCAGCTCAAGTTCTGGTTTCTTTGTGTTGAGAAGATGCATTTTTTGGTTTTCTAGGTCCGCCAGTTCAGCACGTCTGTGATCAGACCTGCATCGAAACTGATCAAGGTAAATAACAACGTCATTGCACGAAGCATAACCGCTCCTCTAACGTCACAGATTGGAAAAGAAATGGTTGGTGGTTGCAATTTTGTTCAACCCTGTAATATGTCCTTCTAGCCTCCCATCCAGATCTATGGCGTGGAGGGCCGCTATGCCACTGCTCTGTTCTCAGCTGCCAGTAAGCAGAAAAAACTGGACCAAGTGGAGCAGGAGCTGGGAAAAGTTACAGTAAGACCCCGAATCGCTGTTCAATGATGTAGAGGACAAATGTTTTCCTCAACATTTTATCCCATGGTGATGAGGATGTAATTGTTGGTAATTAGTTTAAACGCATCATAAAATAAAAATTAAATAAATATGCTGTTTATCTGAGGAATGAAGCATTGGGATTCTTCTTCCTTTCTGTCTCTCTTCATAAGAAACAAACAAACCCTTTCTCGCCATAGCTTTGTATTCTGTGCTGGGATTTAACAGACTAGTTTTTGATGCACTTGTGTTGTTTGTTACCTTGTGTTGTTATAATTGCTTCCATTGTCTACCTCATATGTAAGTTTCTTTGGATAAAAGCGTCTGCTAAATGACTAAATTTAAATGATCTGATCAGTGTCACATTTTGCTAATCCATGAAGTTTCAGCCCAACCTGCCTTTCTTCTAGTACATAAATTCAACTGCATTTTGCTGTGTGCCATTTTGTTTTTCAGGCACTGATAAAGGACCCCAAGCTTTCCAGTGTTGTAATGAACCCTCATGTAAAGCGCAGCATCAAGCAGAAGATTTTCCATGATGTTCTTGCAAAGGCTAAGCTTTCACCCATTACCATCAACCTTATCAGTGAGTGGCTAAGTGGCCCCATTACTGCTATGAGTTTGGCCTCTGCCTTAGCATGGCATTATCTTAAACATAGCTAAGTAGACCGTGGTAGGCTCTTTGAGTGTAGTGCTCATACATATTTTAAAACCAAAACAAGTTTGAGCTTACTTGGTTAGGTCAGTAGAGGTTACAGGTATTTTGAAGTAACAATCTATTTCTTACGACTTCTCACTAACACTAAACGTGGTCAAGAATAAAAGGCTAGCACACACCAGATATGATACGAACACTTGATTGTTGTACTACAAAGTAGTCAAAGTGTTTTACGTAGTTACTTTCTTAGGTTTGCGCAAAAGAACCAATATGCACATAATTAGTTTTACAGTTTTGCTTTATCATAAGTAATGTGCAGTAGTATCACAAGCACATTTAAAAAAGCTATGTTTTAAAAGTTAATTTAAATGTAACACGTTTGGTTCCCTCACCTCAAACATTTATTTTTTATGGTTGGTGCCATATTGAAATTTAATACAGACTGGGGTAGAAGGGTATACACAGACCCTTTTCTGTTGATGTCTTGTTTTCTGCAGATAGAAGACACATAGTAGAGAGAACGATCTTGTGCAGTTTAATTTAGAAAGACCATTTTTATCTTTACTGTGTCCTTTTTAAGAAAACTGTATAGATAATTTAGGTTATAGCCACATTCTCAAATCGGCTGCAGCTCTTAATGTCTTTCATGGGTTCCTGTGAACTCTGGAGGACCTATGGAGGTCACAGGGAGCTAAGGATTGTTAGACCTACTGACTACAATAGCATTATACAGTTGGTTTGCATGTTTTTATATGTGGTCTCACAATCAGTGGAGTGGTGTGGTGGAGTCTTTTTTGTTTTTTAAACATGCAAGATTTTCAACTTAAGTCAGTTGGTAATGCAGAGGAACAGAAAGGTGTGAATGTCGCTCAATGTATCCTGCTTTTTGTTTTGCAGATGTTTTGGCTGACAATGGTCGTCTTACTCTAACTGGTGATGTTATCGCTGCTTTTGGCAAGATGATGAGTGCACACCGCGGTGAGGTCATCTGCTCTGTCACTACTGCTCAGGTATGAAATGGGTGGAGAAACATTATATGTATGTTCCTGCATATCCTTGTTGAGTCTCCTAAACTTTAAAACTTGTCACCTCAAATAAACAGTCCCTATTACATATCAGTCACTTAAAACTAATTAATTGCATTTAATTTACTGTAAATATGTTGTACAATCAACCAATGAATATTTATCTATTTCAGCCTTTGGATGCAGCTAATCTTTCTGACCTGAAAGCAGCTCTCAATGGCTTTCTTCAGAAGGGTGAAAGTATCAAGCTTGAAACAAAGGTACATTGTCAATGCATGTTCCCAGAAACATACAAATCACCATTTTGAGGTTGGCATGACTTTATCTAAATGTAAGTAAAGGTGGTTAAAAAACAGTTGGATGACAATTTAACATAATAATTTTGAGAGTCCTCTGTAATTTAAACTGTCTCATCCTCACAGTCGGATCCTTCAATCCTGGGTGGCATGATCGTCAGTATCGGAGACAAGTATGTGGACATGTCCACCAAAACTAAGATTCAAAAGCTGACCAAGCTCATCAGGGAAACTTAAGTCCTGTGGACTTAATTTTGCAAAGGATTGGAGGCGACCATCGGGGGAAACGCTGATAAATGTATATTGCTACCTGTTCCAGCACTGCAGTTGCTCCATAAATCCAGTGTCTGTGCTTAAGTTCATTTGGATGTTAATAAAAAATACCAAAAAATGGAGACTAGCCTTTGTTGTCATTGATTGTTGACATTGTGATACTTGTACATTCATATGTCACAATGATCTAGACACGTTTTCTTTGGAAAGTAATTGGAAAGTCTAGACAATGTAACAGTTGTATAGTTGCTGAAGTAGTGTCAATTTATAATCTTGGTTATATTGTAACTAGAGGCCAAAGTTTCGAAACGCCTTTGTTAAATATAGTCTAAGTTGCCAGAGCCACATTGGATGACGCTGACCTGCCCCTGCGTTTCCTGGAAGCCTTTGTGCGCATGCGCGGTTAACGCATCCTGTTTTATTTAAAAAAAAAAAATTTTACCAGGCGAAAATGGCTGCCTCTCTCATCTAAACCGTTGCTTAAAGGATTAAATGAGCATGAAATAGGCAGCAGAAATCGCAGTCCCGCTTGAAGACAAGACTGATGGACGACAGGGCGTAGCTTGTGTGGCGCCTTCACAAATATGTTGTGGCTGCCCGAGAAGGAAAATGTATGCGAATCGAAATTAACCTATTCCTGTCCAACATCCACCAACAAATAAGGTACGAACTATTCATTTTACGTTCTTAAAATAGTTTAGCATTTTCGGGGGGGAATAATAACATTTAGCTTTGTGCATGCCATCTTTTTTTGCACACTCCAACTGTAGTTTACCTCGCTTTGTCTTTACATCACTTGTGTTTTGTGTTGCAACGATAAGAGAGGCCTGTTTGCACCACCAAAAGTAGGCCTAAGCTACTATAAATGCTTCTTTGGGTTCGTGTTTGTCTGGATATAGCTATGTGTGCATGTGTAGCATTCCTACCTAATGTTTATATTTCTCTGCACTCCAACAGAAAATGATGCATCAAGTGACCAGCAGCAACAGTGACTATTGTATGAGTGGACTGGCAGAGGACTGTCATCCAGCCAGCCACTTTGATTTATGTAGCACACAATCCAACAAATTCTACCCCTCTCCGACAACGCCTGGTTTGCAGCTGTCCCTTGCGGGCCTAGCCCCTTTGCCACAGGGCATGCACAAAGCCATGGCATGTCAAATGCAAGACACCCAGAACGACTTCCAGCCTCAAGCGGTCAGAATCCGGGGCAGTGAGGCAGTGGGACCCGATGGCTCTAAGAAGAAGAAGGGCATGGTGAAATCAGGGCGGAGAGGGAGGCCATCGGGGACCACAAAGTCAGCTGGTTACCGTACAAGTACTGGACGTCCACTTGGGACCACTAGAGCAGCTGGGTTCAAAACCAGCCCAGGGAGGCCCCTTGGTACCACCAAAGCAGCAGGCTATAAGGTCAGCCCCGGTAGGCCCCCCGGCAGCATCAAGAGTCTAGCTCGGCTCAAGAACCTGGAGTTCACTTGTGACGGCACCAAGAAACTTGACTTAAGCAACTGCAGTGTTCCCAAGAAACTAGGCTTCACTAGCTGTGATGTTCCAGCTTTTCCATACACCATGATGGAGAAAAGACCCATCTGTGAGCCCAGTGCCAAAGTGGATGAAACCAGCGAATAGCTCTGCGGCTTTCTCTACAGTTCTTGAAAAACATTTGAGTGCATGAGCAAGAGGATGCTCAGGAAAACATTTCTCTCGAATGTTGAAGGAAAGAACTTTTTGCCATTTAGAAATGGCTCTGACTGAGTTCTCAATGTACAGTGTTTGACATCTTCTTCATCCTCTCAGAATAAATGACTGAATTAGAAGTGCTATTCCAGTTTGGCAGAGATGCATGCATATGAATAATCACACAAATCAGTATAGGCAAAAAATGTATTTATCAATTTGTGGTTCAAACCTCACTAGAGAGTGGATCTTTCTTCCCCTCAAGCATTTTGTTCCTCCGAATTGTGACACGTTCTATTACTCTGCTTAAATATTTATATGGCCAGGTTCTTGTGACATTTTTTACATTTATAAAAATTGCATTTTAGTACAAACAGCCAATCAAATCAGCTTTTTCCTGAGCATAAATATGTGGATGTGTAGTTGTCCTCTCTGTGTTGTCCAGTTCAATATGTGTTTTATTTTGCGCTATCCCGCATCACGCCTAAAATGAGAACACTGCGATACACTTTTAATTAGCTTGAACTGGTAAAACTCAATGCATAATATCCTTTTGAACACAGTATTTGTTGTTTCTGCACTATGTGAATATAGTTTTGATTATGTATTGTAACAGCCTGTTTTTGTCCCCAAACTCACTTGATAAGCAATTCCAGATTTACATGTATGTTGTTATGCTGTTCATTAGAAAAAAATGCCTTCATTAAACAGAAAAAAGGCTTTGTGGAATATGTAATAAATGCTTATGTGCTGTATGTGAAACCAAAATAAAAGAAAGAAATTGTCTTTTCCACAGCTATTTCCTGTCAAATCGAAAGCATGTAATTCTGCCTGTAGACACAAGGGGGCCCGCGTCCCCAGACAATAGTAATCACCTTGAAACAATACCTTTATTTACCCCGTGTTAAATATAATTACGGGGTATTGACAGCCATGGTCTTACTTTTTGGACGTGTGATAGCATAATTGGGTGAAAATACTAATAAAGGGCCATGTTTTAATGTAAACGCTACTCAGCTGCTGATCTATAATGGTGGGTGAATAAGTTACTTCTCGATCTTATCTGGTATTTCAACTGGATCATTCACCAAAAAGGTTAGAGAAATGAACCGCCTAGAAAATCTTGAGCCAACAACCCTGCTAGTATATTTAAAAAGCTGCACAGAGAGGTAAGTTCCTCTGCTGTCAAGTCGGCATGTAACTGGATGGTCTTTGTTTGATCTTCAAGGACTGGCCCACTGCAGCGAGCCTATTGTGCTCAAAGTTTGCGTGTTTATGGATATGAATCCATTTGATTTACGATACGCGCACCAAGTCCTTATTATTGTTGTGTGCGGGCAAGCTGGAGGACGACCACTGGGGTTTTTAATCGGAGCAAACCCCGTTTTTTTATGCCCGTTTACTGCCACACTGACTCCTTTTTTTACCTTGTTTTCCTGAGCGCCTAGCGGCCTGTTTCCTCATGTCAGAGCACTCTGTGGAGAGGCAACATGGCGCGCGGAGTTTGGTTTGACCGGAGAGGCCGTGTGGCTGTTTGCGCATTGCAATCATTTTGTCTTCTCGATCTCCCTGCGCTACACACAGATACACAGGCCAACGCCAGGCAGTAGAGATAAGCCCAGGAGCAATGGTGGCACATTTCTACAACAGGTCATTCATGCGTTTGTGGTTATTACGCCATGTAGCTGTTGTTTTATCTCAACGACTATTAGAAACTTCACCTGGATGTGCATGCGCATACACGTGCGTGCTTGTAAGTGCGCGCGCGCGCGCGTGAGGAGGGTGAGTGTCACGGCCCTCTGCAGACGGGGGGTTGGGTAGCAGTGCCGATTGGTTGCTGCTCACCAACACAGTCAGTCTGGGCTTGTTTTAACATAACCGGGGGCACTTCGACACAGGCAAAAATCATGTAGTAAATAAGCTGCTGTGGCTGTTAGGGGACCGGTAGGCACAATGAATTTCGCCGCTGCATGATGTTGCAGCGTAATGGAGATTTACTTGTTATTTTGTATTTAATGTGACAGTTTTTAGGGGGCCGCCGCTGATGAGGCGATGAAGTGCAGAGAATGAGAGCTGTGCCTTGGCCTACTACTAGTGCTGCTGCAGCTGGGATTGTGCAGATCCGCTTTCACAAACCGAGAAAAATACTCGCTTGGTGCCACAGTATCAAACATCCGCTGTTGGTTTCACCGTGACCGACCTCCAAATGGTGAGTTCTTCGCGTTTTTCCACGTGTTGATATTGTTGTGAACTTAGTCCCGATCAGCCCTTTTTGAGACTTAATAGTAGCTTCCTAGTGTGGCTGTAGCTTGTTTGTGTGAGCCACTCACTGTGTTTCTGTGATGGCTCAGTGTCACCACCTCTACTACAGCCTCAGTGCTCCTCCATTGACTGTACTAGTCAGCGATCGCTATGACCCACAAGCCTCAGACAAAGCGGTAGGCTACTATTTTCTGATAGTTTGTGAATTAAACATGTAAAAGCAGCGGGGCAGCGGTTGTGTTCTGGGTTTTGTCTCGTGCCGTCCGACCGGCCTCTAGTTATGGAGGCCATGCAATGTCGGCTTATTAGAGTGTGAGTGTGAGAGTGTGTGTGTGTGTGTGTGTGTTTGAGCACACAGTCTATGGCTGGTAATGTTCCTTTATAGGTTTCTGTCGGACTCGATATGATTTCCGCAATGTTTTTATGTGTCTGTCAGTATGCTGTGTTGTATTGTACAGTATACAAGGCTCAATAACTCCCGCGGTTTATAGTTGGTGAGAAACTTAAATGGCATATTTCCCTTGTCTAAACTGCCTCTTGTTCTTTTTTTTTTTTTTTTTGACAGGATATAGCCGGCACAACATGAATCAGTCATACAGACCGGCTGTTAGGGTAGGCTCAGTGTTTGGCTCAGGCCAGCCAGAGCTGAGGCCCCGCAATGGTCTTGTGAGCACTTCCTATGGAAACCAATGTGGCATTGTGAGACGTGGGTCAGACCAACCGTCAGCCGTGCAACTGCCATCCTCCAGCCTCAAACAGCCAGCTGTACTGGGGCACAACCAGCCAGACCGGTCTCACTGCTACAGCCCGCTGAAGAGGTTGCAAGGTCTGAACACTGTGGTCAACAGGCCTGACCCAGAGAGGGACCTCCATCCTAGGAACCACTTGCACTGTGCAAGCCCAATCAGTGATGACGACGATGATGATGAAGATGATGAGTTTGAGGCACCATCAGTCCAGCTGCCTCCTTCCCCAGGGAATGATGACGTAGAGCCCTTGGAGACTCTGCAGGATGTGAACAGAAATGGCTTCTCCCCTCACAGTCCTGACAGCTTGGAGCGCTGTTCTCCCATCCCCAATGGCTACCTGCATTTTGAGTCCACGCTGTTTGACAGCAGTGACGTTAAAGATGAGGACGAGGAGGCGGAGCATAGTAGTAGTGAGGACCTGGGGCCTTTTCACCACTCCCCAAAGGTGAATAAGGACCGAACTGTTACTGACAGTAAGACCACATGCAGCTCAGGAGTGGATAAAAGAACATACAAACCTACTGTCTTTAATCTGATGTCCAAAACTATATCTGAACTCAACCCTACACTAAGCCCCAGCGCACTGCCAGAAATCACTATGAGAGATGGGTGGAGCTTGGGTGAGGAATCAGACAGTGATGGTGAACTTACCTCCCCTGTTGACGCTGGACTTATTTCACCAGCTGGCACCAATTCTAACGTGAGTCTGAAACACCTGGGATACATACTTTATAACCTCTTTACAACCAAGGTTATCTTGGTTATGTATTACATGCTTCGAAATGATACTCAAGTATAATTTTGTTGTAGCTGGACCACCTACCCGCTGCCAGCTGTACACCTGTAACAATGCCATCTTAAATATGTTATTGCTCTTTTTGAAATGAATTGCACCTTGTATAGGGAGCAAAAGTTTTAAACTCTAAACACGAAACATTGGGATTGAAATGCAACAGAGGATCTTCTCTCTTAATCTGTAAATACTCAGAAATTTTGATTCGCTACTAACTATAATGATATACAGTGCCACCGTTTTTCTGCATTAGATATTAAAGTATTTTCATTGTCCTGGTTAGTCCAACAGCCCAAAGAAAAAGCCTCTTCCGGCAGTGAAATACTTGGAAGGGGACTTGGTCTGGGCTAAATTCAACAGACGGCCCTGGTGGCCCTGCCATGTCACATGTGACCCAGATCAGGGGACCTACACTAAGATGAAAGGTGAGCATTCATTCATAAAGAGTAGTGAGGGGGTTTTATTTGAATATGGATTTTATAATCAGGTTGTTTCCCACAACCTGAACCTGACAGGTTAAAACCTACCAAAGGAATTATACTGTGCGTGAATGGCAATTAATAAGTAGAGCGTTATTTTCGTTTTGTTTCAGTTCCCAGTCCCCGTCCTTGTCGGATGTATTTCCTGGAGACGATTGGGGAGATTATAGAAAGTGCCTGGGTCCCAGGTAATGTCATTCTTCCTTTTGAAGGAGGCCATCAGTTTGAAGACCTACCTGTGCTTAGACGGAGAGGGAAGCAGAAGGAGAAAGACTACAAGTATACGGTAAATTCATGAAATGACTGGAAATATATCATAATCTTATCGTGAGCATTATTTTGAATGTTCTTTCTGTTCTCGGCAGATACCCAAAAGTTTACTGACTGCATGGAAAGTCAGTGTGGCAGAAGCTGAGTATCTGCTCCCAGATCGACAAAGGAATATTGAAAGTGTGCTTTCAATATCTGTCAATGGAGAGGAGCGTGTGCCCAGCCCACTCCCTACTGAAAAGCCACAGGAGGCAGAGGAGGTCTCTGTGGACCCTGGTCGACCCCCATCACCCAATATGGCCCCCAACAGAAATGAGCCTCATCTCATCAAAAACTCTGCTGCAGATCAATCCAGCAAGAGCAAAGCTTGTAAGAAGAAAAAGAAATGTTTGTCAGACATATTTGGCCATATAGTTGGTGGATCAAAGGAGTCATCTACCATCACAAACATGGCGGATCAGTTTCATACTACAACTTGTGCACTGAAAGAGGAGCCAAAGGACTCACCTTATGCAGACCTGGATTCAGTTCCAATGCTGCATCGTCCTAAACGCACAGCAATTTCTCCAATACAGGATATAGACGGATTGGTCCGAAAAGAACAGGGTTCAACAAAAGCTAAAACGAAATTAACTGAAAAAGTGAACCATTACACAGATTCCTGTTTTTCCTCTAGCGTTATAACAAATAAATTGACATCTAAAGATACAAACTCTGAACAGAGTTCCAACAGCTGTAATGAATTGTCGCACAGTTCAACTGAAAAGCACTCTATGACTCTTCCTGCCAGCAGTCGTCTGATGACGAGGGCTCTGAAAGCAGAGGAAGAGACAGATCTCAAAGATGCACTGGCCTCAAGCCAAATCTCAACAGATGCCCACGCTGATGAGTGTCCTGAGAATACACCTACTCCCATCAAAACTGAAATGTCTCCTTACTGGGAATCGCCGAGTAATGCATCATCCTCTACAAATAATAGCTCTCCAAAAAGGCGCGCAAGGAAGCCTGATAAGAAACAAATTCGTAATGGTTTATTGATAAAGTCTAAGTGTGTAAGCTCAAGCGTTGCCACTGTGCAACCTGTTAAAATCAAGACCGAAAATGTCCCAGATCTATTGTCTCCTTCTTCCCCGTCCTTATCTCTGTCTCCAATGGATGCTTTCCAGGATGCCAAGGAACTAACGTTTAAATCTCTTGTGAAGGAAAACAGCAGTGACTCTGAGTTGACTGTGTTTCGGCCTGATTCCAATTATAAATTCAGTACCTTCCTGATGCTCCTGAAAGACATGCATGATACCAGAGAGAAAGAAGGTAAACCCCTGAATCTCCCGCCATCACCGGTCCTGATCAAGGAGGAGCCCCTGGTCATCCCTACTATTACAGGAGACCCACTGAAGGGTTCTTTTGATGGTTTTGCTCAAAGGACCAAAACAGAGAACAGGCTGCCAGGGAAATCCACAACACACCAAAACAGAGCAGCGAGAACCAAGAGGAGGACTAAAGCTATCATGACAGCTGACACCTACCATTGTGAAGAATTTCCTATTCACTCTCAAATTGGGAACTCAGACAAGCAGCGTCGAAAACAAAGACTACCTGCCAAACTGAAACTCAGCATACCTGGCCTCTCTTCGGACCTGGCTGACTTGGCTTATGGCAGGGAGTTTGTTAGTGGCCACGCTGACTTAGCTGATCCTGGGTCTCATCCTCCCGTCGCTGCTGATCCCTCGGCCAGCTGCCTCGATAAGAACTCGGGATCCGCAGTGGCTCCAAAGAAGCGCTGGCAGTTGGCTGAGGAGGCTGCTGAGAATAAGGGTGAAGCTGTGAATGGGGTGTCTACGGACATGAACGGGTCTTACACCATTAGAGAATCGCCAGATCTTGATCTGGGAGTTGAGAAGCAGGAGGAGAATGACTCGCAGTTCTCAGAGACAGGCAGCACAGCCGGTAAGACACAAACTGTCGCTGTTGAGTTTTTCCACTGAGATGGTAAAATGAGTAAGAAAGTGTTATGCTTGTTGTGTTGAGGCACTTTTTCTCAAAGACTTCTCCTCGATCTACTGTGGCTTGGATTGTACCTCATTTGTACATCACTCTGGACAGAAGTGTAAATGTAAATGTATCTTCTGTGTGTTTACGCAGGACTTTCAGAGAACAAACGTCTCCGGAAACCAACTAAAAGGCTCCTGGAGTCAACTGAGGAGTATGAACAAATATTTGTCCCAAAAAAGAAATCAAAGAAACACACCTCAGAATCTTCCAAAATGGTAAGATGTTCCTCGTTCTTTTCACAACAACAACTGATGTAAATATGAAGTATATTTTAATCACTTCATTCTTCAATATTCTGTGTTTCACAAAAACATTAAATATCCAGGGGGCGTATGCTCTGGCACGCATCTTGACAGCCTTTTCATCTCTGGAAAACATAAAATATCATTGGAACATGTTTCTCTGTAGTTGGTTACATGTTATTACCCAGCACAGGTAAACACAACCTGTGTATCCAAGTCAAAACTACATATTTGATGCACTCCAATGGTGCTTCGTTTCCATGTGTGTACACAGCAGACATCAGGGATGACAGCGCTCCATGATCTCAGCACCACACCGGGAATAATTACCTCAGCCTCGTCTCCTGTAGAGCCCACTGAGGGTCTGTCCGAGCTGGCACAGAGTCCATCTCAGGATGAGCTTTCTCCTGTAGCACCCTCAGTATCTCCATTCACAACACAACTCTCCCTTGACACAGAGACTGCAGAAGAAACTGATCTACCTCCTGAATCTGGTAAATAGGTTTAAGTGTGTCTGTTTACTGAATATTATGTTTAGTCCAGTATGATGTAAAATAGACTGGTGTTGCTGGACAGAATATTTAAAATCTATATTTTTGTCCCTGAGATGTTATCGTATCTGCATTTGAATAGAGAATGCATTATTGAGTTATTTTTACTTTAGACACAGGGTTATTAATTCAAGAAAGAAAGAGGCCAAGGAAGCTGTCACACAAGGTGCTGGAATGTACCATAGAAGAAGTGTCTGTTGCTCCTACAAAGAAGAAGGTATGTTGGGACTTAGACGGCAGTGGGGGAAGTGTACTAGCCAGCTATCTTGATGAGGGGTGGAAACAACTAGAATAGTCCAGTTAGTGTTTTGGACTAGCATTGTAAATGTTGAATGTATTTAACAATATGTTTGTTTTTATAGGAACCAAAGCGACACACTGGAATTACTTCAGGGGTGAAAGTGTTAGTCAAGAAAACTCAGGTACTTCAAAAGCACAGTCACTATCCTCATATATCACCAGACACTCTGATGCTAAAATATATATTTGACCATCCTAAACACAATGCAATCTCACATTGGATAGGTTGGATCTGTAAAGAAAGAGAAGCCTGTACCCACCACATCCTCTCCCCCTGCTGCTGCCGCTGCCTCCCAGCACTCAGAAAGCAAAGATCTCCTCTGCGTCCTCACTCCAAACAGGCCTCCCAGCCTCCAAGGATCTAGGACCCCCAAGCAGGAGGCAGAGATGGAGGCCTGCAGCAATGAGGCGAAACAAAATGTACACACTGGAACACTAACTCCCAAGCCTGAGGTGTGCATGTTTTATTGTTCAACTAATAAGTCATTGGTCATCCATCAAAGAGGAAAATAATCTGTAGCGTTGCATCCATGAGTGTAACAGTGTGCTTGAGTGACAGTATCTCTTTCTTCATGCTTGTATACTTTGCTGGGCTTTAAAAGACTAGTTTTTGATGCACTTGTGCTTTTTGTTACCTTGTGTTGTTATAATTGCTTTCATTGTCTTCCTCATATGTAAGTCGCTTTGGATAAAAGCGTCTGCTAAATGTAAATGTTCATCTCTGTAGGTGCTGTCTGCCGGTTTGAATGACAGTCTCTCTTCCCAAGTGGATGTAAAAGGGAAAATCGGACCTACATCTTTAAAGGAGAATGTCTGTCAGGTGAGATAATCTACCAGAAAGTATGTGTTTTTTGCTTTGTGTGACTTGGCTTCTGACACATCCTTTATTCGTAAAGGCAGATCATTAGCTTGTTTCTTATTGTGTATTTGTGTGTATGTTTATGCAGGTGTGTGAGAGGACAGGAGACCTGCTGTTGTGTGACGGCCACTGTTATGGAGCCTTTCACCTGCAGTGTATTGGTCTGTCAGTGGCTCCAAAGGGAAAATTCCTCTGTCGTGAATGCAATGTTGGTGGGTACGCCTTGTGTCTGACACAGGGCTGAAAGCATTCTGTCATGAGTGTCTTTACAAACTTGACTTAAGAAATAATTATTTTTACTTCATTTTCTTTCAGGTGTCCACACGTGCTTTGTGTGTAAGAAGTCTGGTAATGGGGTAAAGCGCTGCATGATACCACTGTGTGGGAAGTTTTACCACACCGACTGTATACTGGCGTACTCAGCCACCCAGCCACATAACAAAGGCTTCCGATGCCCTCTGCATGTGTGTCTGTCCTGCCACATCACCAACCCTCTCAACATCTGCAGCTCTAAAGGTAAGCTTCATCCTTTGCCTGGGGATTTAAACCAAATAATATAATAACTATGGCATGTCAGAAATGGTCCACAAAGATTTGAAGCCATTTCACGGTGTTACACATATCCTGATTCATTGAGCTAAGATCTGGGGAAAGTCATTCACATATGAAAACCTGGCAAAGATAATGCTGTAGCCATGACTATCGTGCACCATCGTGAAGTGCTTACTGTCCTACAGAATGGATCCATTTTGTTTTTACCAAATTCTTAACCTGCTATCACTACATCACAGTTTCTGGTGATCATGTACCGATTGGCTTCATCTCTTTATTCTAATCTGACATTGGTGGAGCCCATCAAGGACTTTTTGTTTTAAGCACACCATCTTGAGTCTACCACACCGACTTGAGCGTCTCCTCTAAACTCATTATTAAAGGGCTTTCGGTTTTGTGAATGGCGATATCGGAATTCGTTTTGGTGATTAAACTGAGTGACTCACTGTCTGGAGCAGTGAGCTGTTTGAATAAATGGAGCGCTATACCTGATATAGTGGTTGTAAGTGATATCTCTTAAGCTTCTGATACAGGTTCTAATGACATGAGCAAAGATGCCAGAGATGCTTCGATCATCACGATCCTTGAAATAGTGTCTGTTGTCTAGGATTTTGGCAATTTGACCTGCCTTTATAAATCACTTGCTGCACAGGATTTTGGCTCAGTAAACTCGTAACCATGGAGTGCCCTAGGCAACGGTTAAACTTGGCAAATTTAAATGTTTGTTTTCTTGTGCCCTGTGGTACCATCCCTTTTGATAGTCCTGTAAATATGGAGTCAATTTGTGTTAATCAGGGTGAAAGTGCATTTAAAGCACTCTATAAAGCATTCAGTGGACTGAGAGCATTGTGTGTTGTCAGTGTATTGTTACAAAACTTCAATTAAATGTCCAGATGTGCATGGATTAAGCTGTTTTGCTCCTCTGTATTTTTATCGTAGGTCGGTTGGCTCGATGTGTACGCTGCCCTGTGGCCTATCATGCCAGTGACAACTGTATGGCAGCAGGCAGCTTGGTGCTGGCAAACAATAGTTTCCTCTGTCCAAACCACTTCACTCCCCGCAAGGGCTGCAAGAACCACGAACACATCAACGTTAGCTGGTGCTTTGTCTGCTCTGAAGGTAAGGCTGGTCTTATTTCATGCTCATTTAACCATCAAAACAGTTTTACTACTATGATTTATCATTTATAAATTTCATATGTTCAGATGTGTTAAATAACTTGAATACATGTTCTCCAAATGGTAATCATATTTCAAATGTTAATAAAAACCATACAAGTGGCTGCTTAGGGCAATGCACTGAGCATAATGTGTTGTAAAATAATTTTAATGCCCCCTCCTATTTTCCAATAAATGCTCCCACTTGGCAAATTTATCTGTAAAAATTGCTTTGCTTTTCTCTCCATTTGTATGCTGTCTCACCCCACAAGTCTGCCTCTGAAACCCAGGATCTTAAAAGGCCATGCAACCCTAAAGGAATATGTCAAGACTTTGCATTGCAACATGTTTTGAGTTTAGCACATCGTTACTAACACAGATAATGACAATTGCCGAAGTCACAGTTGAGTTAATTTAAATGCACTGCCCTTATCTCCTTGTCTTCATGTGTGTATTGTCACTGCTTTGTGTTCAATTAGTGGATCAGCTGACAATCGATGACAATTTTGATCATAGATAAATCGTTTGGTATTTATGTATTGGTTACGCCTCACAAATATTGTATTGTAACAATATCATATTGTTGTAAATCAAAAACCTTTGGGTGGAGCGTGCGTGTACAAGGCTGAGTCCTCGAATCCAGCCTGCGGCCCTTTGCTGCTTGTCATTCTCTCTCTCGCCCACATTTTCTGTCACCCTCCAGCTGTTCCTATCAAATAAGGGCAAAAAGCCCAAAAAACATTCTTTAAGAAAACTGATTTAAAATAAGCACTTTTTAGACTTCACTTTGCCTTCTGGTAACAGGTGATAGCCACTTGTCATAATTTTGAACATTTTGTAGACAAATCAATCAAAAATGATAATCAATAACCTAATCAGCATGTTTTGCTGTGATTTCGTAGGGGGCAGTCTGCTGTGCTGTGAAGCCTGCCCGGCTGCTTTCCATCAGGAATGTTTGAATATGGAGATGCCTCAGGGCAGCTGGTTCTGCAATGACTGCAAAGCTGGAAAGAAGCCTCGTATTAAGGACATCCTGTGGGTCAAATGGGGACGTTACAGGTAAGAGCCCAGCATAGCCTTCCCCGTACACACAGCGGCTCTTAGCGACGGGTAATGTGCCTGTATTTGTATTTCTGAAACCTGATCTAACGCTTTAGGTGGTGGCCCGCAGAAGTCTGTCTGGCCAAAGATGTTCCAAATAACATCTTGAGGATGAAACATGAGGTGGGAGAGTTCCCAGTGCAATTCTTTGGCTCCAAAGATTTTGTGTGGACGTACCAGGCCAGAGTCTTCCCCTACATGGAGGGTGACACTCACAACATAGAGAAAATGGGAAAGGGTGCAGATGCGGTGTACAAAAAGGGTATTTATTTATTTTATATTAAAATTAGGGTCCTGCTTTTTATATAAAAAAATAAAGTTTAAATTTAGATATTTAGGCCATGTTTACGTTGTTTGAGTAAAGATCATGTTTTGTCTTTATAGCCCTGACTGAAGCAGCAGAGCGGTTCAGAGAGCTCCAGGCAGAAAGGGAGATGAAGCAGCTTCAGGAGGACAGAAAGAATGACAAGAAACCTCCTCCATACAGGCACATTAAGGTACTGTGTGTCACCACGTACTCATTTGTGCTTTTCTAGCCTGACTGAAGAGCTGTTCACTAAGATGTACAGTAAAAACAAAACATGCCCCTGTCTCTGTCTCGTAGGTAAACCGGCCAATCGGGAAAGTGCAGATCTTTACTGCTGACCTATCAGAGGTCCCACGTTGTAACTGTAAGGCGTCTGACGAGAGTCCGTGCGGCATTGACTCTGAGTGCATTAATCGCATGCTGATGTACGAGTGCCACCCCCAGGTGTGTGCTGCAGGGGAGCGATGTCAGAACCAGGCCTTCACAAAGCGCCAGTACACGCCTGTGGAGATTTACAGGACGCTGTCCTGTGGCTGGGGTTTACGTGGCGTGTCGGACATCAAGAAGGTATGTCAGAAGAGACAAGATGTGTGTGACTATAATGCTCACATTAATCTCTCTCTGTTATTGATAATTTCTGTTGCTTCTCAGGGAGCCTTTGTGAGTGAATATGTTGGGGAGGTGATCGATGAAGAAGAATGTCGAGCCAGGATCAGACACGCCCAGGAGAATGACATCTGTAACTTCTACATGCTTACACTGGACAAGGTGATTCTGAGCCTGATGACCACAAACACAATGCCCTGTGTTTGATACAGCTTAGCAACACTACTTGATTCCTTAAGTAGGTCACGTGCTTGGTGCAACCAGTTTGTATTTTGTTATTCCAGGACCGGATCATTGATGCAGGGCCCAAAGGGAACCAGGCTCGCTTCATGAACCACAGTTGCCAGCCAAACTGTGAGACTCAGAAGTGGACTGTGAACGGGGACACCAGGGTGGGGCTTTTTGCTCTGCAAGACATTCCTAAAGGTTTGAGTGGCTGCAGTACTTCTCCTTTTTGATGTTTTGTTTTGTGTAGGATTAAGAAAGCAGATTATTTCATTTACACATCTGAGCGCAGCATAGATCTAATACAACATGTACTTTAGGTGTGGAGCTGAAGTTCAACTACAACCTCGAGTGTCTTGGAAATGGGAAAACTGTCTGTAAATGTGGAGCACCCAACTGCAGTGGTTTCCTGGGTGTCCGGCCAAAGGTAAAAGCTTACATTAAACAGTTTCAGCGCTGCGCTAGCACACTTCCACCCTTCAGATGATCCCCTGACCATCCTTGCCTAAATGTACATCTTCAGAGAAGAGCTGCCTTGTAACCTTTCTTTTCCTTGTTCAGAACCAGCCGGCAGCTGAGAAACTTAAACTAAAGGAAGGGAAGAGGAAGGTCCCCATGAAGAAGAAGACCAAGCAAGAAGTGACCAAGGAGAGGGAAGACGAGTGCTTCAGCTGTGGTGATGGGGGCCAGATAGTGTCCTGTAAGAAGCCGGGTTGCCCGAAGGTCTATCACGCTGACTGTCTCAACCTGGCCAAGAGGCCTGCAGGCAAGTAGAGGTGGAGGTTAATGTTTATGTAAGGATGAATCTTAGCCCATGACTGTGCCGCTAGACTCGAGTTCTCATCTAGCTTGCAGAGTTTGTGAATATCCTGAAGACCACATGGTTGTAAGGAAAGAACACAGACCTCTGGGCAGTCAATCAACTGAAATACAGTACACTGGGAGAAGTAAAGGCAGAGACCGATGATGGTTCTCCAAAGAAGGAAACTTCTTTCTGCTTGAAAAGAAAACTAGGCTTTACCAGCAACCTTTTATTAGATGACTTATATAAGTCTAGTTTTATTGGAATCATTGAATTTACAATTTTATTTTCTTTATAAATAAATATAATTTATTATTATTACTATATTATTAATTATTTAAGGAATTAATACTTTACTCAGTACTAGACTTTAATGTTTGAAGTTGTATAAAATCACTGTCATATTTTGGTAATTGTAATATGCGCAAATTTGGGTGTTATTGTTGGGCTGAATTTGGATGCAAGTGGGCTAAACAGCAACATGTTTAGCGACTGTGTTTTGGGCTAAATGATGACGGACCAGATTTATCTTTGATAACATGCCGGTCTGGATACATGCATTTTCAAACTTGTTTTCATGGACACATTTTCCCAATTTTTTTAAGGAGATTTTGACCAGACCTCTCGAACTGATATATTTAAAAACAAATCTTCATATTGACACCTTCAGCCTAAAAAAAAACCAATAGATTTTTTTAAAACTTAGTGATGACCGTGATCTTGTCTCCAGGGCGATGGGAGTGTCCATGGCACCAGTGTGACGTCTGTGGTAAAGAGGCAGCTTCGTTCTGCGAGATGTGCCCCAACTCTTACTGTAAGGAGCATCGTGAAGGCATGCTCTTCATTTCCAAGCTGGATGGCAAGCTGTCCTGCAGTGAACACGACCCCTGTGGGCCTGACCCGCTGGAGCCGGGGGAGATTCGTGAGTACGCGCCCAACATGACCTCCGTGAGGCCCGGGGCCATTGCTGTTCCTGTCACTCTCTCGCTGGCCCCAGACTCCAGAAGAGCCGGTTCTGCTCCCATCACGTCCCCTGCTGGCCAGGCTGCCACGGCCGGGCAGGGACCTCCTCCTCGTCTCTATATCAACACAAAGACTGCTACCTCGAGCTTCATCCCCTCCAACAGGTCTTACGCCACAGACAGGCCGGAAGGCAACGCGTATTCCACTCCTACCTCCTCCAGGGACGAGAGAGAGGACGGCGAGGTGGAGGACGGGGAGGTGTGTGGGCTAGAGGTGGAAGACGACGACGACGACGACGATGATGACGAAGACGACGACGACGACGAAGAAGCAGAGGAGGAAGAGGATGACATGGAGGAGATGGAGGTAGTGGAAGATGAGGAGGATGAGCCCCTGTATGGAGGTGACAACGATGACGAGGACGAAGGAGGGGATGTGTATGACACTTGGGGTGATTATGTAGACGAAGATGCTGATGATGGAGAGGTGGAGGGGGAGGACTCGGAGGAGTGGGGGAGGGTGGAGGATGATGACAAGTGACTCAGTCCATCCATTCCTTCCTAACTACTCAGCAAAAACTCTCAATTGGCATTCAAAGGACTAAAAAGTTAGTAAAAGACATTTTGGTACCTACTTGAACGCAACACTGCCTTCACTCTGGTACCGCGTTGCCTTCTCATCCCCAGACTGCTGGACTGACAGTGGGGATGTGTACTGGTGCTAAGGCCCAAGGACCGATTCATGTCCGTCTCTTTATACTTCTGTCGATAAGTTTATTTGTGTCTGGTGCTGTTATGTTCTTTTGTTCGTTCTCTCAACACTGTTTACATTTTTTGGCCTTTTTTAAGGTTTGGAATATAAGAAAAAGGTGAGACGTTTCACCTGACCAAACTGTCATCATAACGCCATCTTATGTTGTTGTTACTGTCTTAACCTTGTCTTTCTAATTACACGAGTGATCAAGATGGTGTTCTCACTGGTCCATGTTACAGTTAAGCACAACAATACCTGCTCTGTGCTTCTGAGGATCGCAAAAATAAACCCACTGGAGTGATTGAGGCTTCGGATTATCCTTCTCACTACAAAAACACCCTGTTCTTTCTATTAATTCGTCCTTTCTTCTCCCAAACAGGTAGCTCAGAGCTCAGGATCGGAGGCACAGAGAAATAAAGTAATGTCATGACATTCTACGATCTCTAGATGCATCACAGATATAACTAACATTTGTTTTGCATCCATCACTGCTGTTCCATTCAATAAATTAGAAAATAAAATCTAAGTACTTGTTCACTTGGTATTCAGTATTTCATTCCCTTACATTCACAGCTGGCAAGAACTCTTATCTAAAAAAAAGTCTAGACAAAATGTCATAAGGCTTTATTTCAGTTATCTGCCTGAAAATGTACATGTTTGCCAAATAAACAAGCAGTATCAGTAGTCAGGAGATAGGGAGTAAACATTTATTTTTGCTTTTTGATGCTCAGTGTGCTTCCTGTATCCTATTTGATTATTTTTCTACTTCAAAGCTGCGTCGAATTATTGTGTTAATATTTCCCCATTTCATATGACTAACTAATAACTGTGACTTGAAGTTAGGTATGAAACTACGATCTGTTTTCTGCCGATCTCTCACACACACGTAATGGTTTATCATCATAAGCCTTGCAAGTCAAACAAAATTCAAAGTGAGATTTACCAAGTCTTGGGGAGCTTTTAATGAAGGAAATATAGATATTAATAGCCCATTTTAATAGACTGTGTTGCTGTATGTTGACATTATTTTCATTACTATTCATTAGTCATGACCAGATTAAGCTCTCAGGGGACCCCAGGGCAAAAAAGTGCTCCTGGGCCCCAATTAACCCTTTGTTCCTCACACTTTATGTGCAATTTGATCAGTTTTTCTATGCTAGAATACTACCTGGCCCCAGATTTGCTGTGGGAGATTTTGATTAAACACAGTCATCTAGGAAGCTGCAATATAATAAGCACAACAGTTTAGTAAAGGTCATAAAACAGACTCTTCAAGACAGGGCCTCAAGATCCAGTGTCAACATAAATGATACAAGCACCCACCTTGGGCTAATTGGACACAATTTACTGGTGTGAATGGAGCATCATTTACACTTCAGAGGTTTTGTGGAAAAGTATAATAACATCTGCCAAAGTACCACACAGAAAGGAGAAGCACAGAATAGATAACACAATCTTGTAAACCGCAGTATACGAGCTTGTGGCGAATAGTGCAAACAGCTGTGTCCACTGGATGTCGCCCTCTCCCGCAGTGGCGTTACATCGGTGCTTTTAACACCACAGAGAAAGAAAAGGCGTGACGTAGCTGTAGTTGGTGTAAAATGGCGACCGACGTGTGGGCCAGTTGCATTTGAGTGCGCCGGTGCACCGCTGGACACTGACGGTGAGGGCCGCGAAAACTGTTTTAAAGGAGTGAGACAACAAGGTCGGCCTGCAGGGCGAGAGCCATGGTAGCTCTTGAAGTTGTCAAAGAGTGGCCAGTAATGTTCACAACATGATTTCATTAAAGTCTGAATGACATGCATCGGTTCTCTGTTTTGTCAGTCTCCCTTCACCTGCTTATGTTTGTGTGGGCCACGGGATGTAAGGGCAGGCAGCCCCTTGAACTGAGCATCCGTTATGTGACCCAACTTTGGCATGCCTGATGGACTGTAATGGCTTTGCTTAATTCATTTTATTTTATATTATTTGCATTTATTTTATTCTTTTATTATTATATTTTGTTCTACTTAACTATGTTCTGCACTTTAGTCTCCCAACGAGAGATTTTGTAAATTGTGTTTTGTAAAGAATTGTGTTCTAATAAAAAAATAGGCTGTGACGCCTTTAAACGTCGTGCAGCCCATGGCGTTGGCCAACGAAGGCAGGTATTGAGCAGAGGAAAACGCCCATGGAAAGGGTGTTTAAACATCCCGTTGTATGGAAAAATACACGTGAAGGAATCATAAAGAAAATACTGAGACCAAATGCAAAAGGTTGTTCAGTTTAAAGAGGCGCGTGGTCGGGACTGAGTGGGGAGCTGACGGAGAAGCATTATAATGCTGCAGCCTACATGGGGCTTCGATGAGCGCTACGGTTGCACGGTGTATGAAGCAGCAGCACAGCCTCATCTAGAAAAAACGTGAGAGGATACAACACAGAGCATCAAGACTGTAGGAGCCGTCAAAACCACAGCCATTGCTCGTTGGATCCAGTGAACTGCATCTGAGAAGTTACGGTTAACATGCTGGATAAGAACACAGGGAAGGGGAGGTGGAAAGTCAACTGAAACTCTACTGTTCTGCAGAATTGTTGGGAATACACAGCATTTTCTGAAAAAGGATTTGGGGGGGACATTATTAGGACAGTGACAGTACAAATTACATACCATAGGAGACAGTCCAGCAGTTATTCATAGCAGCAATTCCCCATGGGCATTTCTACAACCCAAAGTAAATCTTCAAATACTAGAAGAAAAGAGCAGAGAGTGGACAGAGAGGAATAATAACATTGGGTGTATGGTTCAAGAATATTTGAAGAAAAGTAACAATAATTATCTTAATATTTTTACTGATGGATCAAAACATTCAAATAAGAACATGTAGGAGTGGGAATATACATTCCATGATTTGACAAAGGAATTGTTAAGAGAATCACAAACAGTCCTGTACTGGCAGCAATAATCAGTGGGTAGAGGAGGTTAACATTTTAGGTATGTTTCGATTTTGCTGCTGCAATACAAAGTATGCAATCAGGAGAAACAGTCCGAGAGGATCTTTTAATTGAGGGTTAATGAATCTACAGAAACTAGGTGTAGAAGTTAATTTCTGCTGGATACCAGCACATGTTGGAATAGAGGGAAATGAGATGGCAGATAACCTAACTAAACTTGAAACATGATATTTACATTATAGAAATGTGTTTGGGGAGATCAGAAGCAAAATCACTAGCTCATCTGGGAATAATGACATCTTGGCCGGAAATCTGGAGTGACAACAGCAAGGGTAGAGAATACTGTAATCAACAAATCTGTCAGAGTCAGAAAAGATCAGGGTAAAGGTAGGAAATAACATGTCATCCTTTCTAGGTTAAGATTAGGACGTACAGGACTCAGTGCTACCTTGTATACCATGAAAAAGTCAGTGTCAGATAAATGTGAGACTTGTAAGTGCAAGGAAACTGTTGGACATTGTGCTGATGAGACGTAGGAGTTCAGAGTAGAAAGAGAAAGCCTGAAGGGCAGGGAGTGGAGCATCAGAGGTCTGTTAGAGCAGGGGATAAACAGTTACAGGTTGCTTTGTTCAAATATTAAAAAGAAACAGGTTTAATATCTAGAATATATATTGTTTATAAAGTTATTTTCCCTTGTCGCTTGTCAGTCATGGCGTTACACACTCCGAACAGTAGGTGGCGGCGTTGGTTCTTCGCCCGCCAGTAAAACCAGAGGAGAAGAAGAAGAGGAACGCGTGTTCGTCAAAACACAACGGACGAGCTCAAACACAGAGCTAGCTAACGCTAGATACAGAGAAAATTACCGTTTTTACGCAGGAAATATAAACCGCTGCGTTATTTGTTGGATCTCATTAAGGTAACCAAGATATTTATTTAATCCATTTATAACATATACAATACTTTTTATCTCGTTGAAGTGGCTCAGCTGGTAAACAGCTAACTTAGATTAGCTAATGCGAACAAACTGCTCTCACTGCTGGGTGAGCACGAGTAGGACGACGACAGGAGGCTGTGTTTGTATTATGATCTTATGTATCCGCGGTGGCACTCTGCTGTACTGAAGGCTTAATGAGGTGTGTTCCTGGTGGCAGGTTCAGTCATGACCGAGCAGGCCGACGCTAACGTTGGCGTTAGCTCGGAGGGGATCGTGGGGCTGGATGAGCCCAAGAAGATGACCAGGGAGGACTGGAGGAAGAAGAAGGAGCTGGAGGAGCAGAGGAAGCTGGGAAACGCGCCAGCTGAGGTGGACGAGGAGGGGAAGTAAGTTTATGTCTGCACAGAGAGTGGGCCCTCAGAGTATCTGAAGAAGAGCTCCAGTTGAGCTTACAACCTGTTCATATCTGGATATCTAAAAGGTCTAACTAGGCCAGTGATGTAAAGCAAATTCCCAAAGTTATACTCCAGCGACTTAGTATTGCACTTCTAAAGTTGGGTGTGGTGGTCAACATCAATGCAGCAGAGCCGAGATAGTCAGACTTAACGCCCTAGTGTTGGGCAAATCCCTGAAAAGCTTCAGCCACATTCATGTCATATGTGGGATTTTATCATAACAACAGTTTCTAACTTGTTAATAGCGTTCACATCAACATCCAGGTGACAATTATGATTTAAGAAACTCAAATTATTTGGAAATCAAAACAAACATGGACGCCTCACCATCCACAGTCCATTATTTAAGGGCATTACACCCACATTTAATGGTGCTTTTTCTAAATTCTCAGTGCACAGCGTTTTTGATCATACTGCTATCTTGAGCTGATGTGTACGCTCACACGTCGTAAACGCAGGACTCGTTCTCATCTCTACCGTACTTCCTACATGACGTTGATGAGGCAACATTTAATGCCCCCAGGTTGTAACTCTCTGTCCTAAATGTATTGTTTCCAAGCTGAGGCTGAGTTAATCCTAACGACATCATCCAGGTTATTATCTCAGACTTGACAAAAGGCCCCCCATAGCCACAGAAGACATTGAACTCATGACAAATTAAGTTAAATGATCTTCATGTGTAAAATGGTTAGAGTGCCTTTTTGTTTTAAATTGTCATATTTACAATGAATCTACTGTTGTAACATTAATATGAGTCACTTGTGCTGCTTCCTCTCTTTTCCAGGGACATAAACCCTCACATCCCACAGTATATTTCATCAGTACCATGGTACATTGACCCATCCAAAAGGCCCACACTAAAGCATCAGAGACCACAGAGTGAATGTCAACAGCAATACTCAACCATTGGAGAGTGGTACAAGAGAGGAGTGCAAGAGGTGAGGGCGAATCACTGACTTAGCCTTTACAAATGAGCGTTACAGTAAAAAGCTCAATTGTTTTTCTCCAAACAGAATTCTCTCCCCACTAAATTTCGTAAGGGAGCTTGTGAAAACTGTGGTGCCATGACACACAAGAAGAAGGACTGCTTGGAGGTAAAATGGATAAAGACGTTTTTCACCTTGCAGTAGAAATGAACTTTCACTAATTTCTCATTGTGTACATTAAAAGAAAGTTATATAGGTCATAAATAATGTCTGACCTTCACATTTGTCTCATCAGCGACCCAGAAAGGTTGGGGCGAAGTTCACAGGCACCGGCATAGCTCCAGATGAACACAGTCAGGTACAGCTTGACTTGGACTATGATGGGAAGCGTGACCGCTGGAACGGGTATGACCCTGAGGAACACCAGCGCATTGTGGAAGAGTACGCCAAAGTAGATCTGGTAAGCGGTCAGGTGGTAAGTTAAGCCCGGTTTAACTCTGCAGCGTTTGTTTGGTTAGTTAAGAATAAGAAAAACAAACACAGATCTTTTCCCTCTTCCAAGGACAATCGTGTGTGTGGATCAGTATGAATGAGAGCCTAATTCAAACAAACTGTGCACAACAACGTCAAACTGAACCTTTTTATTTGTATATGAATCAAATTATGATATCTAGCAAAATCCATGATTCTGGCAATGCAAAGCCTAGCAAACGTAACTGAGGGCAAACTGAAGTCAGAACTGATGCTTATGTTAAGATAAATTGCATCATAGAGAAGATTTGCTCAATTGCAGGTACTGGGACATAAATCGGATGTGATACTACCTGTATGGGCATTCTCTATGGGCCCCTCCCCACATCCACGTCTATTCATTCTAGTATCTTTGTGGGGCCTCCTCACATGAGTGCCCTGTATACTCGGTGTGTGTATGTATGTATATATATATATATACAATTTCCCCCCAGTCCTACGCCCCTGTATTGCCATCAGGTTAAAAACATTACATCGTAACTATATTATCTACTTCCTGTTTACCAACTGAATCTGACTTTGTATTTGTCTCTGCCTCTCAGGCCAAAAGGACACTGAAGGCCCATAAGCTTCAAGATGAGTTGGCCTCTGGAAAACTGGACCAAACTGTAAGTATTTGGTAATGTCAAGATTGTAATAATAATGGATTGTATTGTTGTTTAATTTGAGAGATAAAAGGCAGTCTCTTGTCTAGAAGACTAACGTTTAATTCTTTGAATCCTTTCTGTGCAGGAGCGGGAACATGACAGTGAGGATGAGGATGAGGATAAATATGCAGATGACATCGACATGCCTGGTCAGAACTTTGACTCCAAGAGACGAATCACTGTTAGGAATCTGCGTATCAGAGAAGACACCGCTAAAGTAAGAGACACATCTGGAAACACAGGCCTGTTGCCAAAGCAGAACTACTATTTTACTCTCTGCTTTCTAACTGTGATGACACTTATCTTTCCGTGGTGGACCAGGGTTGGTTGCCTCTCACGTCCACTGTTAAACCTGTTGATTTAAGTGAGAGATGAGGTCCTGTTACTAACTCAGACGCCCAATAATCTGAACTTCTCGTGTGTGTATCTCACAGTACTTGAGGAATTTGGATCCAAATTCAGCATACTATGATCCAAAGACTCGCGCTATGAGAGAGAACCCTTACTCCAACACTGGCATGAACCCTGACGAGTAAGTGACTGTTACTGTGTTTCTTGATTACTCAAAACACTCTCATTGACTAACATTGAAATAATTATTATAACTGTTTTGTCTGACAGAGTGGGGTATGCAGGAGACAACTTTGCTCGCTATTCTGGGGACACAATCACCATGGCTCAAACACAGTGTAAGTCAACAAGATGTTTCCCGGCTCTCTTCAGCCCCCTCACCACCTCCACTCTCAGTTTTGGAATTAAGATTTTCCTGATATCACAAAATCAGAGTTATAGGACTTTTTCAGTGGTTGGAGTCATGTGCTATAATCACAATTTTGAGAAGCTGCGAGACATTTAGCTGCCTGAAGTCTCTTTGCCTCAGCAGATAAATTAAACAATTCCATATTAAAGTACCCATATTGTTTGCTTGTTACTGATATCAAAAATCATGAATGTAAATGTTATTGATTCATTATTTGTCTTTCACACATCGAATAGACCGCACAAATTACATTCACTCTCAAACAGGCATGTAGCATGTGTTTGTACTGTACCTTGTAAATAATAGCCACTGCTGCATCCCGTGACAGTGTTTGCCTGGGAGGCCTATGAGAGAGGCTCTGAGGTGCATCTGCAGGCCGACCCCACCAAGCTGGAGCTGCTCCACAAGTCCTTCAAGGTCAAGAAGGAGGACTTTAAAGAGACACAGAGGGACGGCATCCTGGAGAAGGTACACAGCTGGCATGTTTTTTTGAGCAGCAGGCTGTTAATTGCATGTCACACTGTGCAACATGTCTCTAATAAAATCTAGGCCACAATCTGTGTCAGACTGTATAATATCAATTTTGGGGGAAAAAAATGACGCAAGCAGAGACAGGTCATCCATCTACACCACTGTCCTGTTTTGATAATGCTTTGGCCATATCGCTGATGTTTTTCATTTCTTTATACCTTTATTTGAAAACATGAACTTACTATATAAAAGTCAAAGGGGTATCTAGGAGTGTATGTTTATACTTACAATGTTGGCATTATATTGTATGTAATGTCAAACCGTATTTCAATCGCTTGTAGTCGTGGGTAATAGCAGCAGTCAAATTGTGAGAAGGCGAAACTCTAGATATCTAGATTTTTTTTTGGAAATAAGTTTTCAATGTTTCTCTCAGCTCAAAATTGCACTTAAGGGGCTTAAGTATTCATACGGGCTAAAGACCTCACTGATGATGTTTGTGCTTTTGTGTGTGCCGATCAGTATGGAGGTGAAGAGCACTTGGACGCACCGCCACGGGAGCTGCTGTTGGCCCAGACGGAGGACTACCTGGAGTATTCTCGTCACGGCGCTGTACTGAAGGGGCTTGAGAAGGCTGTGGCTCGCTCCAAGTATGAGGAGGACGTGCTCATCAACAACCACACTGTAAGGACGGCATGACACGCTGCGCCCCCTGTGGAAAAACGTGACGCTAAATTTGGTCACATTTCGTTTGTTTGTCTTTTTAAAAAAAATTCTCCTGTCTTTAGTGCATTTGGGGCTCCTTCTGGAAGGATGGCTTCTGGGGATACAAGTGTTGTCACTCCATGGTCAAACAGAGCT
Source organism: Coreoperca whiteheadi (assembly GCA_011952105.1). Lineage (NCBI taxonomy): Eukaryota > Metazoa > Chordata > Actinopteri > Centrarchiformes > Sinipercidae > Coreoperca > Coreoperca whiteheadi. The sequence continues at coordinate 13,112,618 of CM022490.1, forward strand.
ACTGCACAGGAGAGGCTGGAGTTGGAATAGTAAGTAGATGTGCTGACAGTGCTCAAAGGCTCGGTTTGATACACAAAGTAAATCAGTTTTTGTAACTTGCTGTTTTTGTTCTCTTCCTAACCTGAAGAACAACACAGACTGTGTCCCATTTGAAGAGGGACTGGCTGAGCCTCAGGAGGAAGAAGAGCCCAAGACTCTGCTGGAAGTAAGTGACACTTTAAAATTTACAATTCTAACAGTTCCTGTTAATGATCAGAATTATATTTTTATAAATATATATTTTTAAGTGTCAGTAAACATTTAGATACGTTATGTCAATGTTTTAAATCCTCAGATGCATCGAGATAAGATGATGAAAGAGAAGAAGAAGAAAAAGAAGAGCAAGAAGAACAAGAAGCACGGCTCTGGCAGCAGCGATTCAGAGGATGAAGAGAAGAAGAAGGAGAAGCTGAAGAAGGTAAAGTTATTTTTGTGTTTTAAGATGGCAAACAGTGGTTCTGTGTCCATCTGTCTGTATCTCTGATTTGGCTAATTCCTCTGTGACTGACCTCCAACCTGTTTCCTCTGGCCAGGCACTAGAAGCAGAGGACAAGCGGGTCAAGCACATAGATACAATTATGCAGCTGGATGAGAGGAAGAGGCCGTACAACAGCTTGCTGGAAGTAAAGGCGCCCACTGAGGAGGAGATGGAGGCCTTCCGCATGAAACGCTGCCGGGCAGATGATCCCATGGCTTCCTTCCTGGGACAGTGACCTCATCATAGCCCCTGATGACTCCCCAGAACTCTCCCAAGGACTCTACCAGAGCCGCTGCTCGGTGGGAAAAAACTCAACTTGTAAACTTACAGCAGGAGCCTTCTGTTTGGTTACGAACGTGACAGAAACTGTGTACAGTGTTTTTGTTAATTTCATTTTGCCCGCTTTTTGTTTTTGATGCCACACGTCGATAGACAATAGGACAGTAATGATGTGTGCTTTCGTTGTACTTAATCACTTCCATGCAAAAAAAAAAAAGTAAACTACAAATTTCTTAGATTTGGGAGCCACCCTCAGTCTTAACCGTAATGTGAGGAAAATAACTACTTTTAGTGGGATTAATAAGAGAATCAATCATTTTTATAATAAAATATATATTGTCTGAATACTTTGTGTTTTGTAAACAGTGTTATTTTTGTTATTTTTATTTAACAGGGACAATGCACATTGATTAACATCACTGTAAATCTGCTAGTTTTATCCAAAATGCTAATTTTCAACCGCTGTCCCTTGGCCAGATGTTAAATTAGCCATTTCATTAGCTCATCTCTTCAGTGGTCATTAATGATGGATAGGGAAGAATTATATGACATTGAGAAAAAGTCACTGACAGAATAAACTGAATCATATTTTTCTTACAGGTTCCAACAAGTTCTCTCTTGCTTTGATTTGTAAGGAATAGATGTTCTCAGCTGCAGTGGATCAGTGTCTGCATTCTGTGCTGCTTAAGTAGGTAGTCGTAGGTAACATCACATTGGGTGCTAACTCAGTGATTTGCAGTGTTTCACTGGCTTTTAAAATCCAATACTTTTTGCCATGGTCACACAGTTTGACCATTATTTCAACTCCTTTTCATTCTTTGTCTGTAGCACAGATATGAACCGGTTGTAAGATTTTTGTGTGATCACGCGTCTGTTTGTTGTTTAGTTTTTTTGTTTGCTAATAGAAACCATCATCACAGCCGGTTATGTAACTTCTGTTCACGTGGTTAAAGTTAAAGGGGAATACAGTTGGTTGCTAAACACAAGGCACTGCCTCACCCAACAGCTGGAACATTTTTATTGGTCTCTCAGCTCTTTGCTCTGCATCACAGAGATAAACACAAACACATCTGGTCATATTCATAGTGCTTTTTATACACTTCTGCAGGCCACACTGTTGTGCTGTTTGATTTTGCACTTCAGAATAAAAGCATTATTTAAAGTACACAAAGTTGCAACTTTATCGTGATTATAACAAAAAAATGGTGCTATGCATTTTGTCATCTCTGTTATATAACGTCCCATTTTCCCTACGTCACCACTTCAGATGTGCAATACTGTTGCACTGACTTGAATTTAATGACATCATGGTAAAAGTATTTTTTGGCAGTGTACTTGCTTACAGGGCGGATGTTATGAACTATGATTCACTGGGCTGCACATTTCTCTGAGCGCTTCTCTTGAAGAAGCTATCTCACGCGATTCTTGGGAAATCATGTAGGAAAGTTTGTGCACTCTGATGCAGAAAAAGGACTTGGATAGAGCTGAAAAATGCCAATGGGTCATAATTTTTCAACTGGTGAGTTCTTTCTCTGTATTTAAAATGGCTGGTACACTCCCTATGCAAAAACATGTAAGCGGCAGTCGTTGCTTTGAATTACCCGTGCATAATCGATGTATCATATTTCTAATTAACATCGAGTCATAGCAATAAACTGACCACACCATGTAGATAATAACTACATGTTTTTTCAGCTGATTCTCGCTGTAGATAGTATTCATGTATGCTGCCACCCCTCTACATTTCAGTCTCATTTAACTTGGCAGATTTGATGTTTCTGTCAACAGACATTTGAATTGTCTGACTGTGACTAACAACAACTGCTGTTTTGTAGACAATGACTTTCCCTCGTCTTCCCGTGACTCCACAGTGACCATCATGCTCCAGATGTGTGTGATGTTCTGTTTGCTGTCAGTTGTCTTCTCCCAGTCAGCATATTTGTCAGCCAAGAGAGGTCGCAACATCACCATCCACTCCTCCCAGCTGATCTGCAGTCTGCCAGGCCCAGCGGGGCCAGCAGGACATCCCGGAGCCCCTGGATCACCAGGGGCCATGGGCCCCATGGGCCCCCCAGGAAAGGATGGCCCGGACGGGAAGGATGGAGAGAAGGGAGAAAAGGGAGATGGAGGTAGTTACTGACTGACTGCCTTCTGTTGTAATGCTAACCCTAATGTTCTGTTTAAGCTGCTGGAGACCCCGGGCCCTCTTTAACAGCTCAAAAAACATATTGAACATTGTTTTATCAGCTTGACACTTAAAACTTGTCATTATTTGATGAGAATTGCTTATAAACGTGTTTGAACTGATGACATATTTTAGAAGTCCGCTAGAGAGACACATTACTTCTGTTTGGGCTTTCAGAGACCTGAGCTGTAAAACATCTTTAAACGGTAAACAAAAATAATGTATTCTTTTATGCATAGCCCATATAACATATAAATCATGAAATGATTATTAATGTTATAATAATAACAGCACTTTATGGTCATTTCATATACTGGGCTTGCACCAAACATTATTGTGATTATATTTAGATGTAAAGCAGGGGGACCCCAACAATAAGGAAGTCGATGTCAACAAAACAAAGGGTTAATGGGTTAACTTGATACACTCCAGTGGACTTAATAAGAGGCAACAAGTTCCTTCAGGGCCAATGATGAAATGTGGTGTATAAATTCAGATTGGGGAGCTATTCTACAAGTTCTTGTTTTGAATGTAATGTGGGGGCCTAAAGGTTAGAAAAGCGAGCTTGTGACTGGAAGGTCGTCGGTCCAATCCCCCAAAGCAGCGCTTGCACTGAGGTGTCCTCGAGCAAGGCTCTCAGTCCCAACCGCTCCAGTGGAGCTGCTCAGTGGCCAGCAGATCAGACTGTGCTTGTACTGGACAGCTTCCAGGCGTGAATGGGAAAATGTCATCATTCTGCGTCTGTTGTCAGGTGAGCCGGGGAGGCCCGGGAACCCAGGCAGGCCAGGTGTGAAAGGGCGCGAAGGTGCTATCGGCAAGGCTGGACCTCGGGGACTGAAGGGGCTACGAGGAACACCAGGGGTAGCCGGAAAACGGGGACTAAAAGGAGAGCTGGGTGACGTGGGCCAGGAGGGAGCTCCTGGAGGCTGCAACTGTGGCAGTGCAGCCCGATCAGCCTTCTCTGTGGCGGTGACAAAGAGTTACCCTAAAGAGCGACTGCCCATCCGCTTCAGCAGGATCCTGCTGAATGAGGGGAACCATTACAACGCCAGCAGTGGGAAGTTTGTCTGTGCTGTCCCCGGGGTCTATTATTTCACATATGATATCACTCTGGCAAATAAGCACCTGGCCATCGGGCTGGTCCACAATGGACAGTACAAGATCAAGACTTTTGATGCAAATACAGGGAACCATGATGTGGCATCTGGTTCTACTGTTCTCCACCTGCAGCAGTCTGACCAGGTCTGGCTGCAGATCTTCTACTCCGAGCAGAACGGACTCTTCTTTGACCCTTTCTGGACAGACAGCACCTTCACTGGCTTTCTTATCTACGCCGACCAGGACTATCTCAACGAGGCTGATAGAAAGGCGAATGCTCAGGATGACAGTTAATGCCGTAATCCTCAAATATCTTTGTTTAATTTTAACAACTGGCTTAATTTCACATCAAAGTGTTATGAAAATCAATCAGTCAGTCAGTCATTTTCTACCGCTTGTTCCCGTTGGGGGTCGCGGGTGACTGGAGCCTGTCCCAGTGACTTTGGGCCTTGGGCGGGGTACACCCTGGACAGTGGCCAACTCGTCGCAGGGCTAGTGTTATGAAAATCCACATTTGAAAAGGTTGCTCTACAATGGTAGGCCTCAGTGAATATTAGTTGTTTAACCAGTTCTGACACCAGGGGGCAGAAGGAATGAAAAAAGTCAACCACAGTTGGGGAACCACTTAAAATGCTTTAATATTTCAAAGCCATGTGTTTTGGCTGCAGTATCCTCCATGGTGCTATGGTTCTGACAAAACCTTTCTTTAATAAGTAACAGAATTATTTAATTCCTTTGGTTCCTTTACATTTATCTTATAGGAGCTGCAAGGTTTTTGCTGTTGTTGTTTTCAATAGAAGGTGGCACAAAGCCATCTTCTGTAATGCTGATTTTTTTTTTTAAACACACAAAGACAACCCAACATTGGAAGTGAAATTAAACCCAATATTGCTGTATTAATTTTACACTATAATGTATTCCTGAGCACACACGATGATGTGTGCGTGTGTGTGCGCCATTTGATGCCCTAAAGTCAGTAAAGCAGCAAAACAATTGGCTGTTTGACAAGTGAACATAAAACCAGTTAAATTCTACAATTACATATGGTTTGTTTTTAACATAGAGAGATGCATTCCAAATTTGGCCTGACACAACTAATAATGGCTAACACCTTCTTAGCATGAATTGCTACAGTTTTCCCAAAGTCAGGTCTTGGTTCCACCAGGTGATGGGGTTCCATGGATTAACAGAAATATAATATAGTTTGATTTCTGCATTTTCTCTTTAGAGGAATTTAAGACAAATGAGAGGCTTGGATGGAGAGAGGAGACCGAGATAACTATGTACTTTATGTCTTGTATTAACCTGTTTATGTAACCCAATTGATTTGCTAATTTGGATAGTTTCCACATCACACTTGTAGTTGCATATTGGACCATGATTGACTTCCAAACTAGTTGATGCCAGACGATGATGCTGAGACATACACGTCTTAAACTAAGATTTAAGGTGAGCACAGAGAAACTTTCACCCTTCAACTGATACATGTAAAAACAGCCTTTTAGAGTAAAACTCTGCACACACATCATTCTGCACGAAGATGGCCAAACATCTAAGTCAAGTAACAATAAGAAAAATATATTTTTGAGTTGAGGGGGACTTTAAATTATCCATCGCATTAGAAAGATAAAATATTGCTCATCTCAGTGGTTATTAATGATTGATATGGAAGCATTGTATGACATGGATAAAACGTACTTGAAAGAAGAGATAGAATGATATATTTTTTTAATATTTATGTAATTTGGATAACTTTTTGAAATGACACGTTTTCATTCTGCTCATTGTGGTTACCTTCACATCTGCTACTTTGACAGCACGTTTGTGTTTGGCATTACCTCATAGCCTGTCCAAAAAAATAGGCTAACCTGGGTTACTATGAGAAGTAGGAGTATGAGAGGTCTACTTTTTCCAAGTAAACGGTGGTCCTTGGCATAAATCAAGCAAGCGTTTTCTACAGATGCTAAGGGCTTCATAAGGGAGCTTAAAACCAAGGTGACAAAATCAATAGTAACAGAACTGAAAGTATAACAGTAAAATAAAGAAAATATAATATCATTCACACGTAGTTTAAAACAAAATGAAAGGGTTTGGGGAACAAACTTGTGCGTATTTGTAGTTCCGACGCTGACCTCTAAAGGACTACAACTCCCAGGCTGGATGAGGGACCTTCACGTCGAGCGCACGAGCCGCGCACCGCAACAGCAGCAGCTGGTGCAACCGAGAGGAGGTTACTTTGTTACAGCGGAGCCACCGGAGAGAACCCGACCGAGCGAAATCTCTCGGAAAAGTGCTAACGGTTGGGGGGAAAACGGCGCGACCAAACGCCTGTTGCCGGTATTGATGGTGGCAGGTGTTTCACGAACTTGCCAGCGGATTTGAACGTTGCGTTTTCGCCGAAAAACAGAGGTCTTCCTCAAAGTTGAGCCGAAGAGGAGTTCTCTCGCTCAGGATGTCGGACTGAGACAAAGGGGTCTGGGGGGCATTCCCGTCGGAGCGGTGAGTGGCACATGTTAAAACCTCCGAGATGAAAAGTTCACCGGGTCGCTGCCCTGCTGGCGAAATGAGCCGTGTTCGTGTCGAGGTGTCTGAGTTTTATCACAGCGTGTTGTTTTGGTTTTTGACCGAGCCCAGTGATATTTCCGAGCCCGGTGGCCAGTTAACTTGTGTAGCCCCTCGCTGTTTGGCCGCTGTCTCGTGGTGCAGACGCTGTTTGAATGGTAACCAAAAGTGCGGGATTGGTCTTTTAATTTTGTCGTTGCAGCGAACAACCGTGTCCAAAGTGTTGTTCCTGAAAGGCCGCTTTGATTCATTTGACCTAAAGCGTGGTCGGGCGGGCATTTAACTGAGCCATTTAAATTCCCGAGCAGAGAAAATGGCCTATGCAGGAGGGAGAGACCTCTGCTGAGGGGTTAGCAGAGGTGTTCAGAAACTTTATCAAAACGGCTGTATTTCTCAAAACGTTACTATTTTTTTAAGATCTGCCTTATTTTAGTTGCCAGTACAAACACAAGCCTGTGGTTGGTTAAATCCTAAAAATCTTTTTTTAATGGGCAAATCTGTAGAATAACTTTGATTCACCTCGAGCCTCGCCTGTATCAGATGGTTTTCTCATCAAATATCCTGTTTATCCAGCTATCCTCACCACTTTCAGCTCAGCATGCCCCCTCTCCTGTGTGACCTTTGGCTTGTTTTTGGACACATCCGTCTCAGCAGGCAAAACTTGGTTCTTGAAGTCTCCTCTGGATGGGAAAGATGGAGAGGGAGTTGCAATGGTGGAAAGGACAGCTAGCTGCAGATATCCATCAATCCCTCCGCATCAAGGTGAGTCTTTTATTGTTGCTATAGCTGTCGTTATGTTGACCGTATGAGCCAAAGCTGTTTTGATTGTGTATGTTTAACAAAGCCTGACATTACACTCATTAAGTCTGTGTAGGTTTTTCCATCCTCTAATAGCACCCTGATAATAGCAGGGTGTTGCGCTGTATATTATGATTTAAAACAATAGATAAACGAGTGATGCCAAAACCATCAGCCCATTAGTCTTAGTCAGTCAAAAGACAATGAATCAGCAACAATTTTGATAACCGAATAATCGTTTAAGTACATTTTTAGCAAAAATGAAATGTTTCAGGCTTCTCAAATGTATCTTCTGTTTTTCTTTCTGTCCTAACATAATACATTTAATTTCTTTGGGTTTTGGACTGTTACAGTGGGAACTTGTGATAAACATTTTCTCAATTTAATGACATTTTAAAGACCAAAAATGAAAATATTTGTGAGTTGCAGCCCTTTTGCAGGCAATTTATTGATCAAATTGAGAGACATTGCGCATTTTTTAAAACTATTTTATGACGTTTTATTGCTTAAATGATTAATTGAGAAAAGATAATGGGCAAATTTATCAGTAGTGAAAATAATTCTTTGCAGCCCCTTGAATAAGACTGAACCAGCAGGCCTGTGCTGATATTACGCAGCAGCATATGATGTGCTGCACAATGTATTGAAAGTTGGGAAGAAAATATAATTACACGGTCCTGTTGTCTATTTAAACATGGTCTAAATTAGATTACATGGAGGAGTTAAGGCTCATTAATTAAGAATGTCTTAATTAACCCAGAAGCCTGATCATATTTCTTCCCATGTGTCACTTTAATGGAGACATCTGTCACTTGACTGGCATCTTTGAGGTGGGACTCTGCTGCCAGCTTTACGCTGAGGGAGACGAATACACATCAGGTTTTGGATATCAGGTGCCTAAACGTGCCAGACACCGTGTGCATGTGTAGAGTGACGACTGTGGTGTATCCGATTGCGAGTCGGATGTTTGTGAGCCTTTATAATGAGTCATTCGTTTACACTTGGTTCAGGTTACTCATGCTGGACAGTGTCTGACTCAGAGTGAGCTGTCAGGTTGAATGAAAATCTGTAGGCAGAGCTGGAAAGTAAAGAACACACCCACTCTTTCCTCATATACCGTAATGAGAGAGAGGCAGTCTAATGTTGGGGTTGATTGCCCTATATCGGCATTTTTGGTGACATCCCAAACAACAGGCTCACCACAGTATATACGTTATAATGCAATGCCCTCGGTGTAAATGCTGCAGAATTCCAAAATAGGAGTGCCGTACTTAGGCACCTGTAGCAGTACAGTGTATTTCTCTGTTTTAACTCACAGTAGGTCTGCCAGACCTTTTTAAAAACAGTGTTTTCTCCCGTTTCTAGTTATTTTTTATTTATGTATTTATTTTTTTAATGGTGTAACTCTCAATTATTGCTGCAACTAACAATCGTTTTCACTGTCGATTTAATCTGTCGTTTATTTCCTTCATTAATCATTTGGTCTATAAATTGTCAGAAAATCGTGGAAAATACCCATTAAAATTTCCCAAAGCTCCAAGGTGATATATTTTCATAGCTTGTTTTATTTGACCAGCAAAGGACGTAATCGATCAGTATCAAAACAGTTGCAGATTCATTTTCTGTCGATCGGGTGATCGATTACCTGATTAATCGTTGCAGCCCTCGTCACGATGCATAAAATAATAGAAATATTTGTATTTAAGGACCTCATTATTTCTGATGCTGAAATATATTTGATTATTTAGTTCTTTAATTGACAGAAAATTGGGAAAACAAATAATCGTTCAAGTCATTTGTAGGTTAAATGAATCAGACATTTGGAGTCATCATATATCTGACATTTTTCCTTGAAAAATTACTTTAACGATTATTTGATATAAAAATTGTTGCAGATTAACTTTCTTTCGATCAATTTATCGTTGCAGCTCTTCAAAAAAGCAACCTGAAGAGGCACAATGTTAGTATTTTGGATATTTTATGGTCTAAACAATTAATCTAAACAAATGAAACACTAATTGAAAATACAAATAATTGTTAGTTGCAACTAACTTTGGTATTATAGAAGATATCTAAATCGAGCAAATTGCTTTACAATTTAATGAAGATGCTTAATAGTTTTTTAAAAACTTTTGATGACTGGATGTGTATATTTTCAGACGTGGTTAAACTGAAGGCACAGTAAACCATGTCATGGAAAATGGTAGAATCCGTATCAGTTGTGTGTAAAAAGGCCTTCACGTTCAGATTTCCTGCATGGCGCCTGCTCCCCCACCGTCTCCCCCAGCTGTAATGACTCTTGCTGCAGTGGTAGTGCCCTGATGTGGATGATAGTGGTGTTGTGTAGCATGTGGCAAATTATCAGACATGCAAATCAGGCAGAGGCAGCTGTGGAATCCTTAATTATGGTGCAGGTCCCCCACAAAGGCACCTCTCCACCCCACACAGACCCCCCTGGAGGCCCTCCAGACTCCAGAAGATCCCCCCCTCACATCCACCCCCATTTTGCTGCTGCCCTTGTATCCTCAGACAGACAGATGGACGAGAGGCAGAGGCTGAAGCAGTGGGAGGAGAGGAGCGCATGGGGAGGATTGGGTGGTATGGTTGGTTGTGGCACCAGTAGAGTGGCTATGTGTGCATTTGGGAGGGGGGCTACTGCTTATTTTTGGATTCCTCTGAAGTGTCAGTCTGAGCATCATTGTTGTTTTAGTTCAGCTCAAAATAAATAGTTGACGGTGTTGGTACATTTTGTCCTCACAGCACATTGTGTTTTGCAACGTATTGACTGTATCATGTATTTCTATGAGTTTCTTTTGAAATGTGCAGCTTTGAAGCCACATTGGGGCTCAGGTCACGATGTTCCTAACCAGTCCTGACTCATGGGGATGTTGTCAGTATTTCTGCTCGACTGTAAGGACCCCTCACGGTTTGAATTTAAGGAGATTAATCTACCAATCCGCAATCTCTTATTAAATCCAAATCGAAAGCCCTTGTTTTTACTCAGAGTGCAAAAAACAACAGACAAAAACATTTTTTGATATAAGCAGCTTACATACAGAGAAAGTATGTGCTGGGAGTTTGTACATCAAGCACTAAAGGTTTTTTGTTTCTTACTCTGAGGCAGATTTTGAAACTGGAGCCTTTTGCTCCCCTGTTTTCTGATTGGGAAGATACCCGAGGCTGTTTCAATGCTAATGCCCCCAAGGATCTTCCTCCCACTTTGAAACACATGCAGCTAATTGAACATGAATAGGAGGTGTGCTCAGGGTGAAATCTAATCCTATCTACTACTCAACCTCCACTGGAAGAACCATGCCCACTCCCACCATCCCCCACACCCACCCACACCACACCACCACCCTCAGCCTATTGCTCAGAGACCCCTGCAATGACCCATATTAGCTCCTGTTCTCTGCAGTGATGGTGAATTAAATGATATTGAAATGAAGCTGAAGCATAATCAAAATGTTCTGATGGCAAATTGAGTTTAATTCTTGTTGTGAGTGTTTTAGACCCACAGCAGCTCTCAGTAGTTAAACCCAGTCAGCAGGAGACATGTATGGCTCACTATTATTATGCATATACTTTACAATCCCCCCCCCAATCTACACCCCCCCCTCAACCCTCTTCTCTTCTCCCTCTTCAGGAGCTGAAGCTACCGGTCTACCGGGCCCACTCCCCGCAGATTGGCATGCGACGGTACTTTGCAGACCTGTTGGCCATCTTGAGTAATCGCTACCAGCTATGTCCTACAGCGCGTCACCTAGCCGTCTACCTGCTGGACTTATTCATGGACCACTATGATGTGGCAGTCAAACAGCTCTATGTCATTGCCCTCTCCTGTTTGCTTCTAGCTAGTAAGTCTTTTATCAGCCTTCCACTTCCTTCCCTAAATCTATCTACATGTTTGTTTTATCTTTTTAGTTTTTTGCTTATTTATTTATTTATTATTTCGTTTATTTAAAGACCAAGTCTTTTTTTCTCAAGACTCAGACGTGTTTAAAATGTATGTTTTTGGAAACTGTATTTCTGAAATCTAAACTTAAATCTAGTACAGAGGGCACTTTACTAAGATTAGGGTTTGTGTTTCATCTTGAAATGCGGTGTATTTGGACTTGATCTGTAAATTGCAGAAGAGCTACACCGTAAATCTTGTGTGCAAAGAGAGATACCGTGTCTGTGGTTTGTGCACAGATGGCACAAGGTGAAACACTTCCTGCAACAAGTCTAATTTGAGATACGCTAAAGAGACCATGGTGGTATTTATTCTTCCAGCTCCACTCTTCAGACTGACAACCTGTAATGACAGTTTACTGTAGCTGCGACGTTGGTTTTTAAAAAAACAAACCAAAAAAAACCAAGGTTGCCATTGTTTTAGGAGAAACTGTTGGGGATTATGCTCGTGTCTGCAGAAAATTCTGTAGGTCTTTGATCCTGGCAGTAATAGCATCTCTGGGGCTGTTTTAGTCTCATCCAGTCAGTTTGAGATAAACTAGTATCACACCAGCCACGGTCAGAATGTCCTCTAATCAAAGGTGTGATTCAATCAAAGGTGTCATTGAAAACATGTGGTTTGTTGCAGAGGACAGCCTACCCACAAATCCATGTTGTCTTCAGGTTAATACTCTAGTGGCACTTTTTCTCTGCGATCAACCTCTGTTTTCATACCTTAAGGATACCTAAGTATAATGACATTCTATTTTTTTCTTATTGTCAACAAATCCCCATTTAAAAAAAGACCAAAAATCAACAATAAATTGATCCTACTAACAAATATTTCCAGTGTAGCCAATGCTTGATGTATCTTATTCCTCTCTGCCATAGAGCTCCATTGTTGTCTAAAAACTAAATGAAAAGCACGTCAATGAGCCACACTATTTTACTGGGTGACATGTTCATTCATTACCATGAACACAGGCTCTCTGTTTGCTTTGAGTCACTCGCACACACACTGTCTTGCTGCCCTAAATACTCACTTGACCATCAAATATGTATTAATTCATGGTGGAAAATAGTCCCTGACACATGCACTATTCCTCCTGCTGAGTAATGTTTGCTAAAAACTACAGTGGCCAGCAGTTTTAGGAAATGACTGAGCCTTTAAATAAAAAATATATAATAAATATATTTGTGACTTTTTTTTTTTAAATTAAGATTTTCTATCTTCAGTTGTAACAAATGGGCTTGGAGCTGAGTGTCACAGAGAGGATAGGGAAGGTGGAAAGCAGGAATCAATTTGGTCTTTTTGTGGGATTTGTTGACAAAAAAATGTAGAATAATACCAGCCTTGTGCTTTTAAATTGCTGTCTGACTGAAGACATTTGGTAATTACACTGCAGATTTAAAACAATCAAGGTAAAGCTTTGGATTTAAATTCCTAATTATCTCTTCTTCCCTAGACTGATGACTGGTTGATGTTTGCTTGTAGTTGCATCCTTTCTTAAGCTGTCAGTGTTTCTGCAGAAGTGATGATTTAGTGTGATAACCAGGAACCAACATGCTTCTCTGCTGTGAAATATAAAACTGTGTCTTTGTGTGTGTTTCGTGTACAACGGGTGTGTTAATCATTCTTCCCCTGCTGATGCATGGTGCAGGTTGTGTGGTAGTTATTAGTGTCCCTGTGTCTGTCTGGTGATTAACAGACTGTGAGGTTTTCTGTACATTAATGCAGCCCCTAGCATCATGGGTAATTAGACTAATGATGCCGTCAAAGTGGGAGTCTGGAACAGGGCCTGCTCACTTGGGAGGACTCTGTGTGTGTGTGTGTGTGTGTGTGTGTGTGTGTGTAGTCCTGCACAGGCAAAAGAGTAGTTTCTGTGGTGGGATAAATTTGAATATGAGACTTGAAAGCGGTTTTATTTAAAAAGCAATCTCATGAGAATCCAAGAATAGCTTTGAGAGTTTGCTCACAGAGTTATATAAATATTATCAATCCAACATGGACAGGGGTTCTTCATCTATTCTCTAATAGATTAATCAGGTTTTTTTTATTGAATCTTTTTATTGTGGCTTTCAGTTAGTCAGGCTCTCTCCTCTCTGCTCTCCTGCCTCTGACTCCTCCTGGACTCCAGGGAGTCTCTGCCATGATTGATGAAGGCTTGAAAGGGTGTTTGATTCAAAGTTGTCTTGGGTTTTTATCTGTCCTGAGGTGCTTTGGAATCTGGCCTAGTTATTGAACAACCTCCCCAGGTCCCACTGCCTGCCTTTGACAGGCACATACATGGTCTTTCTTTAAATTTGTCTGCCTTCTGCACTCTGTTAATTAATCGCTACCTCTTTTGTGCCTCTCAGCAGTCACTGATTAATCCTGTTATTCTACTGTGTGTGTTATTGTGGGTGCTTGTGTTTGCATGTGTTTGTTCATGGATGAGCTGTTATTCATTTGCAGGAGTAAGATTATGGTCAGGTTTTCAAGCCCACAGGGATCGACTGTTATTGATTGTTGGGCACTTATTTGGAGAATCCAATTCTTCAATGAAACCAAATTCCTGGGAAATGTAACATGAAGACTATTTGTGTTTACACTGAATAGTTCCATTTGAAAACCATTCCTCATCCCTAATGTTAAGTTTCTATTGTGTTACATTGCATGACGTCCTGCAGTGATCGCATCAGTCTTCCTGGCAGATCTTGAGCCCTGAAGTCAGAGCTCTGCATACTGCAGCTATTTGTTATGGTAAATGACATCATGGATGTGCCTCTAATGCCAGCTAGTACAAGAATGTTATAGATTTATTTTGTTGTCACAATGTTTTACTCTCTTATTTATGTATTTTGTTAGGTTTTGGTTTGGCTCTTGATTATGATCATTGGATGCTCTTGTGATCTATTTTGCGGTATGTTTCTACACCAAGTTATTGATGAAACTCGATTTTAATGTGTTTTGTTCACTTAATCTGATTCCTCGAAGAGAAAAAAAAAAAGAGCATCCTGTGAAACACAAGAAGCTCAGTCATATTGACTTCACATTGCACTTACGTAGGCCTTGGAGCCCGGGGGTGGGGAGGAACTGTGTGCTGAGGGGCACCTGCCATATGCTCTCTGAGTCAGGCCTCAAACAAAAGCCCGTCAATGCAAGCAGGACAGCCAGCCAGACCCTTCCCAGAGAGGGGGAGGGGAGCCGAGACTGAGGGGTGGAGGTTGTTGTGTGTGTGTGTGTGTGTGTGTGTGTGTGTGTGTGTGTGTGTGTGTGTGCATGTTTTTTGCTAAATGAGATGGTCGCTGTGGCAACCTTTGGATAAACCTATGGACTCTATTTCTTGTGATAATCTAATTAAGATTCACATTTAAGTCTAATCCATTACAGAATTTCCGATTGAAAGGGCACTGCTTTACTGGCGTAACCATTAAACCGACTGGGCTCTGGTGGTGTCCTTTTACTTTTGGCTGCTGGCTCTGTTTCCTCTTCATTCTCTCACCTTGTCAGGGACAGGCAGAGCGAGCCAGTCCTGGGACAGGGCGGCCTGTAAAAAGAGCCCCACATCCCTGGGGGGTTGGGAAATGAGTGGAGCGGTACTTCAAAGGGAGTTCGGCTGCTGATGTTAAACAGGGTAGAAAGGGAGGTAGAGGTGGCGGCCTGCAAAATGGGACATGTTAGACCTGAACCACCCAGTAGGGTGCCCTGAAATGTAGATTAATAGGGAACCCACTTCCCCCTTTATCCCCTTCTCAGAAGTTTGACAATAATTCTGATGGAACTGTTGTCATGTGGGGCCTCCATAATTAAAGACACTATGTTAAGATGTACAGATGGGTTTGGAAAAGTTAACATTATTCACTATTATCAGATGCCACAAAAGCACCAGTTCACCTTTTTGTTTGTATGAGAAATCTTGTAACATAGTACAAATGTTATGAATTTAATCATATTTCGTGTTTCGTTGTGTAATGCCTGAGGCCTTGTTTGTTCACACACTCCCTGCGTCTGCCCTCATCACCCTTACGGCAAGGCGTTTTATACCCGCAGTCGATGAGTCCTCCAAAAACGCACCACACGCACACATACATACACACTCAGGGTTGGGTTTCTGGGATTCTCCTTGGTCACCCAGGCATTAGCATCAGGGGTCAAGGGTCGGCCCGGGCCTACATTGTGAGAGCTGCCGGGGCCAGGGGTGGCAACACAGAGATTCTGTGATGGAGCTGTGACCAATTTCACACTCCCAATTAAAGATGAACCAGCAAATAAAAGGCAAAGGAAATTCCTCCATCCTTTTCAAGTCAAGGAGGAAAAGAAGTAGAGAATGAAGAAGAAAATTAAGATTAAATCTTCATTGGCAAGAGATTATCATTTAAATTATAACAGTAGGTAACACAGTTTAAATCCTATGCAGTCCTGTTGATTGATTCATTTGTAGCTTCACTACTACGTCCCAGATTTGAGTCTTGTGTATGTCAATTTTTCCCATTTTTCTTCCAGTTGTGGTTCTTGTAGTCTCAAGATATTTTTCAGTTTTTCCATTAAGAAGATTTCTTCAATCAATTACAAGCCACTGGCCCAGTGTTGGGGGCGCTATTATACCCCATTCCTTCGTAATAGCCTTTTCCCTTGCAAATTACAGAGATAATGAACCATACAACTCATATCTGTGACATATCTAATGTCTATGTAACCTGCTTACTTTTTAAAATTAAGGATTTTGTGGGTAGATGTAGCGTTTTGTGTTGGACAAAAAAAACTGTGTGAAAGCATAGAATTGATTTTAGTCACCTTACATTTCTTTTAGGGGAACTATTTTGAGGACTGATCGACATTGACTAGAATTACATGATGTCTGCTAAATGAAGAGCAACAGAAATAGGGGCCTTTCTCTCGGTGTGAGAATACAGCTCGTAGGTTTCTTAACAGCTCCTATAACTCGACAACCCCTCCCTACCCCACCGCCACCTCTTCCCCAAACAGCACACCTGGGGGGAAGCCCTGCATCCTGGCCTTACCTCTCTCTAACCCCTGACCTTTAACTTCTGCCGGTTTACTTGACCTTTTCTCATCATCACCTGTGGGTGCTGTGAGAAAGAATAGATGTGAGGGCTCAACAATAAGGATTGCCCGGGGCAAGTAAAATTCCACGTCGGGCAAGTAAATCTAGCAACTTAAAAAAAATAATTAAACACATGTATTTTTCCAGAGCTGATGCATTATCTAAGGAGTGATCCCTCTCACTTCCATCTTATCTCTGCTGAGCGTTGCACTTACTGATCGGTAAGCTCCACCGTGAGTAGGGGTGGGTACTGAAACCTGGTATTAAACGGGCCCCGGGCCTACATCATTAAAAACCGTAGTATTATCACACTCGCTGCGGCCTCTCCTGCTGCCTGTGACGGACTGAGCTCACAACCACATACGGAGCGCAGCGGTCAGCAGATCAGACAGGCCGCGGTGGAGATTACTCGAACTACACTTGTTACTGTAAGTAATTGCAATAGATCCAGGAGGACAGAGGACAATGAAGAACACAGACATCACTCAGTATTTTGATGTTAGGAATGCGATTTTATTTTACTGACCTTTTTAGATTTGTTTCCAATGAGATGTTGAGTTTATATAGAGACTTTGCTTTTGTCAACACTGTTGCTACATTAGTTGTATTTAAAATATTCAATGCTAGTCCTGTTCTGAATTAGTTTTTTTAGATAATATATTTTTAAAAAGCAATTATTTAGTAATGAAAATAAGTCGATAAAGAACCGAACCGATAAGAGCATCAATATGAATAGTAGTATTAATAAAATCCTAACGATACCCATGCCCAAATTAAACATGACAATTAACTTGTTATTTGATAACTGCTAATAAAAAAAAATAAAAATAAAAATTGACTTTGGACAAGTCGATTTCTGACCCACTTGCTCGACTGGGGCATGCATGTCCTGTAGTTGGTGTTGATGAAAACAGACTGTTTTAGTTTTTCTCTTACCCGCTGGCTGGCTGAAGATATGATCGTTTAGCTGGCTGCATTCCAGGTAGGCAGAACTCACAGGAGAGGAATGCAGCGTCTCGCTCAGGCCACAATCGCACTGACAACAGTACATCTGGAAAAGGGGCTACATTGGTTTTGGCATATTGCTAAAGGGTTTCAGTGAGAAGATGACGTACAAATCAGGAAGTCCTGATAGAAAAACATGTTTATGTTCCTCAAATATGTTCCTGCTATCTGAGCTGAAATGATTAGTGGCAGTAATTTTGATAATCAATTTACCATTTTTTCATTTTTTTAGGAAAAATGACAATTGTTTTCTTTCCAGCTTCTAAAATGCAAATATTTGCTGATTTTCTTAGTCTTCTACTACAATTAATTAATCAAATAAAAAAATCTGATCAATGCATAATGTAAACAATAGTTAGCTGCAGCCCTAATTAGCACTTTAACGATTTCTGAGCAAACCTGGCCCTGTGGCTTGATGTTGGATTGTGCTGCAGATAAAGTAGAACAGGCCCAACTTTTTGCCCTACTACCCTGTGTTTTTGCTGAAGCCCCTATGTAGCTGCACCCCTGCTATGCCAACTCATTGAAATGAATGAGACCGCTGTTTAGTCATACAGTCTGTAAAACACACAGGAGTCAGTTCTTTTTACAGTAAATCAAACCGGTTTGTGGCTCTAATCATACTATACTCCTGTAGGTCCCTCCGAGGTTGCTTTTTTTGTTGTTTTCAAAGCTTTTGGGCATCCCATGTCTCGAGTGCCTGGTCACAGTAGTAAAACAGAGAAGTAATCACAGAGCACAATGAGGAGACCGACATGCGCTGTGTCTTTCTTAAGATCAAAGAGGCTGAAGTTGTGTGGAGATTGGGGGCATTGATGGCTTTTTATGGCAAAGTCTGTGTGGACATAGCAGTCTAGCACCAGACAGAGCCCTGATCCAGAGGATATGAGGGTGAGGGAAGAGGGCAAGTGTGGACTGGGCTGTGGAATGAGTCCTGGTGGGTGTAAACAGCCCCGTTTCAGAGTGCTTCCTGTTCGGGTGGAGAGATACTATTAGTGCCTCTCTGTGAATTCACTCTGTGGCCTGTTGGGCTGCAGATCCCCCACACCCGTCCCCTCAAGCTCTCTCAATCATTCCCTCTCTCCTGCTTTATGGTAGGTCACAACATCAGTGGTAAAACTCACACTTGGTAGGAAGACGCCCCACTCCCTGAGACGTGGGCATAAAGAGGTTAATGAGGACCATGAAAGACAACCACAATAGCTGTGGCACTGCAGTACAGACAATTGTTATCCACTTGTAACTGTGGATCGGAAAAGTCAATAAAGCCCCTGTTTTTAAAGTTTGGTTGCCATGGTTTTAGATTAGAGTCCAAGATTTACCCCAACAGAAGGGTTGTTGTAATTTCCAGCTGGATGCATATTTTGACAAAGCCGATACAGAACTTCATAATCCTGGCCAGTGGATATAATACAAAGTGATTCTGCAGCAACGACTGAATGGGAGTGTGTATGTGTGTGATTGTTGGTGGGTTTATAGGAATTTTTAAGGTCCAATTTTGCTGCTGCAAATGTATTTTTGTAATCATGTTTATATAGTTTGAGAAATAATTCTTAGCTTTTTTCGGGCTCATACTAACCATACTTTCCACATATGTGGTGAATGAAGAATAATTCTGGGTAGAGCTAGACAAATCCCAGAGCTAGATAAAAGCTAGATTAGCTTATTGCAGATATATCGGTATCTAAATAACAAGAAGTAGCAGTACAGAGCCAAAGAGAGGTTTCAGGTCATTTAGAAACGGTTGCTGTTACATTGACAAAATGATATGTTTGTTTTTCAACTGTAAAATGTCCCACTCGTATCAGTAGAAGGGATCTATATCAAAGGTAACACATTTACACTAAATAATCATTTAAAAATGGTTTATAACACACTATAATGTAGTTGTAAGCAGATATGTGGTCATTTAAAGGTTTTATTAATGTACAGTATTTGTCAGCAATTATAATTATTTTCTATTAAGACACAATTTATATTATTACAACAGTTTTTTTACCATGTTGTAATTCGTTATCAGTTTATACACCAGCCTCCACTTATAAGGAGTTAGTGGTTGACTAATACATTAATAAACACTTGTGTCTGCTTACAACTACAATTATTGTTTTAATAAATCATTTTATGAAATGTTTATATACTTTTGCTTAATGTTAAATATGGGGACTTAAAGCATCTGTCTATATATCATTATTGTATTCGCAAATATTGATATCCACCTACGAATTCCAGGAACAGTTGAGCTATAATTTTGGTTTCATTGTAGCTCTACAATCTTTCCTCACATCTTCCTGCTTCAAGTTGTGTAGCTGAGGCACATGCTTCAGAGGGAAGTCTGTATCAGAGTAATCTGACACCTTCCTCATTCTTGACGTTTGAGCAGAGGAGGCCTGTTGGACCCTTGGATTAAAGGCAGAATCGCCCCTCTCCATTGGTCACATGGACCCCTGAGGCCTCGGGGCTGTTGCTATGGAAAAGGAGGATGTCTTAGGATGGGGAGGGGGATCACCATAATGGCACTGCTGTAATGTCTGTGAGGAGGATCTTGAGTGAGTGAGAGGGACAGGAATCGAGCTGACTGGCTTTTTCATAGAAAGTGTTAGGCTTGTATAATCCACAGTAAGTGCGCCCACTCTCTGTAAGCTTATAGTGATGCTTCTCTAGGCGTCCCTGTTAGTGTAATAGCTTAGCTTTATGGCCAGATGTTCAGTAACAGTCAGCTTGATTGCTAATGCTTAGCAGGCACTTGTTGTAAGGCTCTTTAGGGCTGACCATAAACCTGCTCCATGTGGCTACAGATGATAATGTTCATTGTGTTACTGAGAAAAAGGAATTAATAAACAATTATTTTGCGAAGATGTATCATCACCCCATATCAAGATGACTGGTTTTACCTTTGAACAAGTTGTTTCCTTTAAGTTCTCAAGTTGTTTAATTTGCTTATTAACACAATTGTTAAGTCTGACCACTGTGCCAATGATTTCCAAAAAGCATCTTACCAGTAATTTGGCTCCAACTAATATTTTCATTATCGCTTAATCGATCTTTTAAAATGTTTTATTTAATCCATTAATTGTGTAGTCTATAAAATGTCAAATAGTGAAAAATCACGGGTTCAAATTGTCAAACTGTCTAAACCCCAACATTTTCACTTTTTAAAGATATAAAACTGCAACTTCTCTCATTTGCCATTTTTGCTTGATAAACTAAATTCTTAATTTATTATCAAATTTGTTGCAAATTTTCTGTAGGGTAAGTAATCTGTTTGCTCTGCAAAAATACATTTTCATAGGATACTGTGTTTTTGCATTATTGTGAACCCCCCTCCCCAAAAAAAAAAAATACAATGCAAACCAAACACTGTATGTTATGTTTAGCTACAATATCACTTTTTAAAAACCTTGTTAACATCTTGTAAACGCAGTACAGTACAGTTTATGGTGCACACAACAGTTTAGTCTGGCTTTATGCATTGACCTATCTTCTCACCTCAAACTATCTAATGTGGCTGTGGAGTATTAGCAGTGTTTAGTAACCTCTCTGTATGTCTTCTTTCCTTCCAGGTAAATTTGAGGAGAAGGAGGACCGGGTTCCCAAACTGGAGCAGCTGAACTCTCTGGGCTTTATGTGCAGCCTCAACCTGGTCCTCAACAAGAAGGATCTGATCAAAATGGAGCTTCTGCTGCTGGAGACGTTTGGCTGGAATCTGTGCATGCCCACACCCGCCCACTTTATTGACTACTACCTCCATGCCTCGGTGCAGGAGGGCGACCTGTACAACGGCTGGCCCCTCTCCTCCCTCTCCAAGACCAAGGCTTTCATGGACAAATACACTCACTACTTTCTGGAAGTCTCACTGCAAGGTGGGTAAAGAGGAGGAGGGCGAACTGGACTTTGCTTTGTTTGTACCAGAGGTGTTGGACATGACTGTATTATCTTGTGGTGAATATTTTGCTCAAAGAATTTCTGAAACTCTTGTCTCTGGGTTCTTCCAGACCACGCCTTCCTGAGTTTCCGACCATCCCAGGTTGCCGCTGCGTGTGTGGCAGCATCTCGTATTTGCCTTCAGATTTCCCCAAGCTGGACGACTGCTCTGCATCTACTAACCGGTTACACCTGGGAACACCTCACCCAGTGCATTGAACTCATGCTGCTGTAAGGGGACACACACACACGCACATACACAAACACCCTCAAGTAGAGAAAAAAGATGACAATAGGGCCCCTATCTCGCTATATTTTTGGTTGCCATGGTTTTGGATTATAAGATGCCTGTTGCTTTAACCAGTAGAGGCTTATAACATTGTGTGCATCATCTGACAAAGCCAGGCCATCTGATAATCCTAGCTGATAGCCTCAGTGGTGTGTCATTTAACGACTGTAATTAAGTGGCACATTTCTTGGTCAGCGGGCAGCAGTGTGTGTTTATTTGTGTAGTTGTTTGCATGCTACTTTTTGTGGGAGTAAAAACGGTTGGTACAGACCGATCTCCCCTGTTAATGGATTTATCTGAGCAGCCATTTTTTGCTGGAAAGGATGATTGTATTTTTCGTCTTTTTTCCTTTCCACAGTGCTCATGACAACGATGTTAAGGAGGCTAACAAGACCAAATCCACTCCTCCTCACCGACCTTCCTCGCTGCAGTCTCAGCCCCAGACCTCTCACCTCTCTCCAGTGTCAGCCATCCAGAGACCAGCCTCTTCCTCCTCCACCTCCTCCACACCACAGCTGCTCTTTCAGCCGGACGTCTTCCCACACCTTTCCCAGCATTCCCCGTCCCTGTCCCAGCTGCAGGTGCTAGCTGACTCCCAGGCTTTGGGGCCTGTGGTGAACATGTCTCAGGACTTCCTTCAGAGCCACAGGATGGGCCTCCTAACTGGGGCCCCTTCCATTACTCCTGGGGGTGGGTTCCCCTCCTACCCAACCCTGACCTCTGGTCTCCAGCCGGGGGCTCGTGCTCTGCCGCTCCAGGGCCCCATTTCCGTGCAGATGGCCCTAGCTGGAGAGCCACGCCACTGTCTGAGTATGGCCTACAGCGGGGGCTACCTGGGGGCTCATCACACTTTCACAGCGGGCTGCTTTGACAGGTGACGCCAGGGGACGGAGAGGGAACACAAAACCCTGTGGGAGCGCACTGCTATGCTTCCCTCCCAAGTCCCTACCCCGAAATATCCTTTTGCAGACCTCCTCTCTCTCTCCGTCAGCTCCGCAACACCTTCAGCTTGTACAACTGCCCCAACCCTCTCTCAGAGACGCCTCAAACGCAACCAGAGGTCCAAAGGCAAGACAGACCCGGTGGAAGTCATCACACTGACGTGATACATGTTCCACGGATTCATATGAAATACTGAGGCATTGCAAAAATGTTATTGCCATATTCTGAACTGGTTTTATAAATCTGTGTTATGAGACTGTCATCACTGTGAATGAGATGAAAGCAGCCGTGTGATCTAACACCCACCTCATTCAGTGCCTGTTCTCAGTTGTGTGATAACTGAGCCAATTTTAGAAGTGCACAGAACACGAAGTATCTGTGATAAGGATATCTTGCTGCTTGACGTAATTTAAAAAAAAAAAAATTGAATCCCAAAAATTGAACACCTTTTTAGAGAGGAAACCGTGGCTGGTATTATTTCTTGAACCACCATTTGAGAGAGATGTAAGAATAAATAGAGGCTTGTCGCTGACTTGGCAGGAAACAATGAGGCTGTGCATGTCAGTGCAAATATTTGGTTGTGTCTCCTGAACGTCAGCGGACATTGATCTAACTCCTGTAGGCTCTGTTGGAGCCGAAGGGCCCCTCTGGGAATTCCTCACCACGTAAGCCCTCAGAGAGGACGAAGAATTCATTGTTTTGAGCTCAGCAGGTGAAGTCCACAGCTCAAACACGCCTGCAGTGTTTGTTTGTTTTCTTTCCTCCTCTTGGAGTCCTCGTCATCTTTTCTCTCTCATCTCCAAAGTTGAGCCTTGTTGCTGAGCCGTCACACACCCGGGGGAAAATGTGGCTCTCTGGCAGCTGTGGGCTTTGTCATACTAAAGTTTTAAATTCAGTGTCTCCGGCACCACTCAAAGAATTTAACACAAGCGGATGTGACTGGACCAGCACGGTGAAGGAGACACGGACGTCGGTTGTGTATCGTACATATGAATTGCTGCTGCCTTCTTATGAACTGGTGGTTCTGTGTCTGTGTTAATGACTCAAATGTTTACATGAACCACTAAGTATCAGGGACTTGAACAAGATTACTTGAATATGATGCCATTGAAACATGCCATAGCTTTTATTTATGACTCTCTTTTTATTTTTCCTTGCATTTTTGTTTGTTATAGTGTAGGTTAGAAACACACTGTTGATTAATTATAGTTTCCTTTGTACCTGCTCATAGAAACTGTATATTCAGGCTCAGGTTTCAAGGCTGAGACTAGCAGCCTTCCCATTATTCTGTGCTATTATGCTTTAAGTGGATGCTAATGAAGCCTCTACGGGGGCTGGAATATTCCCTTTCTTAATCACTGGACCATACTCAGTAACTGAATGCATGAAACGTTCTGTTTGCATCGTAGTGGAACAACCTCGTGGTCACTGGTTTTACACACACAAACATCTGTAGTCAGTCGACTGTAATTGCTTTCCAGGCTTCTAAAGCTGCAATGCCCAATCTTCCACTTCCTGTTAAAGTATAAACACATCCAGATTCCCAGCGTTGGTTACAAGGGTTGCCCACTGGTTACCACGCTGATACCTTAAATCGCTGTGGACCCCAATTTCTGGGATGTTGTTGACTGAATTAGGGCTGCAACTAACGATTGTTTTCATTACTGATTAATCAGTTGATTATTTTCTCGATTAATCACAGAAAATAGCGAAAAATGGCAGTTATTATTTCCTACAACTCAAGGTGATGTATTGAAATTACTTGTTTTTTGTGACCAGCAGTCATTTATGGCAAAGAAAAGCATAAAATTCTCACATTTGAGAAGCTGGAACCAGGGAATTGTAGACATTTTTGCTTGAAAAATTACTAAACCGATGACTTTACTGTATATAAACTAATAAAGTAACTAAATTAATACACCAATCGTTGCAGCTCTACTGTGGACCTCAACTTCTGAGATGATGTAGACTGAAATGAAACCAAGAGCCGCTCAGTGTTGTGGAAAAGTGTGAGCTTTTTTTTTTTTTTTGGAGGAAATTATTATTAATAATAATAATAATAAATAACTTATATGACAGTTGCTATTTCTCACCTGAACCTCGTTTTGCGTGAAGTTTGAAAGTTCTGACTTCACTCTTCAAACTGCTGTGGACGTTGGACATCTTACCATGTCGTGCCTTGTCCTCAGCAAGTTGCCGTTCTTGAGCTGTGAACCATAAATTCATAGTCAGACGTGCATTTCTCCGATAACACTACATGAAGCCTTCTGAAACTGCAACACACATCAGTCACCAAACCTTTTACAGCTAGACATCGGTTTGTTTCCACCTTCAGTGATATGAACTAAGATACTATGCCTTTGTTTTAAATTTTTATGTACAGTTTTGTTACATATATTTTCTTTTTACATTCCCTTTCAGTATATTTTAGTTTAAGCTTTTTGTGATTCCCCTGATGAATGCTGTTTGTGTGAACTAGCTTCTTTTTTTCTTTTTTTTTGAGTTCAGCTTGCTATTTTCTTCATTATTCATGAGCAACTTCTCACTGAGGTGTCAAAGGGTGCAATATGTTTTTTCTGTTGAAACTGACCACAGCCATCACTGTCTCGTGTACACCACTGGTTCATCTTTTGTAACTTATTTTTGATAATTGTGTGATTTGACCTGCTGTAGGTTGATCTCCTCCAGAGGGAAGTGGGCTCTGAACACAATGAATATGTTGCATATTGCAGCCACCTCCTTTGAGTGATAGATATTACTGAATGCTTTTGTCTTTTAGTTAGAGATTTACCATGCATTTTTCCCTCCAGTGAAAGGTGCTGATGTCACTCACACCAAACAACACTTGTCCAATGTGATAGTAACGAAATGACACCACAAACTTCCAATTTATATTTTTGTATTATTTTGTACCAGTTTGTAGTATTGGTTTATGTGACACTGAATGATAGAAGGGATTATTTGATCATAATGTGCCATGGAAAAATAAACTCACAAGTGAACTGAGTTCCTGAGGAGTGTGTTTTTTTTCTGAGGAAGCATGACTGGAGTGCCTGCAGCTTTTACGGAAATGATGGTTTCCATTCACTGCACAGCTCAAGTTAGTTCAGAGGGAAGACAATGCAGCAGCTCCAATGTGAGCCCAGCAGCATTTACAAACAGTCCTCCAGCTGTGACCACATGATGTCAATGCAACACATCATTCATTAAAAGAGTGTAGTACTTATCCAGAAGAAAGACAGTGGTTTACTGTAACTAAGCACATTTAATCAAGAACTGTACTTGAATGCAATTTTATGGTATTTGTGCTTACAAAGTATTTTCATTGCCTTTTGCGTTTTCCTTCTTCTCCTCTACATTTCAGAGGAAATATACTTTTTACTCCACTACATTTATCTGACTGCTGTAGTTAGTTATGTAAGCATACGAGGCTCTTATAAAATCTGTTGCATTTCTGCAGATTAAGCTGCCCAAAAGTATAGAAGGTTGAAATCAAATGATTTTAACAAATGAATGATAAACACTAAAAAAGTCATAATAAACATTGACATGGGCCATTCTGATGCATGAACACTTTAACTTTTTATACTATTAAGTTTATTTTTCTGATAATTCTTTAGAAATTACCTTTACTTAAGTTTGGAATGCAGGGAATTAACTTGTACTGGAGTATTTTTACTCAAATAAATGATGCGCATACGTTCCCCACCACTGACTAAAGCACGCTGTATATCTGAGGTCAAATTCAAAGCAAGTAATTTAATCTGACATTCCCACACTCCTACCCATGGGTGGAATAGCATGTCCATGAGCAGTGCTACTTTTCTGACTGCAGACAAAGTGATTATTCAGCATTTGAGAAAGAAGTTCGGCCTATTAACTCCGCCTCCACGGCCCAATCAGAGCTTTCTATGTTTTATGGAAATTTGACATATAGAAACATATTCAGTGATGGGCTTCTCTCTCACACACAAGACATTATACTCCTATACAATGCTTGCAAATTGACCACCCTTCTTGTGTTGGACACAGTTCAGTGGACTGTGCAAGTTTTTCAACCTCAGCGCTGTTCTCTCAACCTCAGCACAATATTTATTTTATTATGAAATTGAAGATTTGTTTGGTAGTTTTTTCCTGAGTCAGAAATCTGGAACATAGCCATATGCAAATGTCTAATCATCTCACAAATCTTTAATTAGCATTAAGTTAGATACCAGACTTTAAAAAAAATCAAGCTATGCAATTCTTCTCCACATAAGCCTGATCAAAACGTAATGAACTTGGCATGCAGATTAAAGAGAAATCAGTATTTGGCAGTGCTCTCATACGCACTATTTACATGATTTGTTTTTTTTACCATTTGGTATAAAAAATGTGTCTTGATGTTGAGATTGAAGGGAATTTTTCAAAATCTCCAATGTTAAGTGGCCCATCTGTAAAAAGAGGTGGAGGTGGAAGGGGTGGAGTAAGCCGTCAGTTTGGTAATGGATCGTTCTCACAGTCTCCTGTAAGCTTTTGTATGTGGGGCTAAAGAAGCAGGCTGGTGGCTTCCTTTCAGTGCGTGTCCTTGAGGGAGATTTTGGAAAACTGTTGGTTGGGGGTGCACGGGGGGCTATTCACCTTGTGTTTGTGGTTGGTGTCTCAGTACAAACTTACAATACAACATTTAATCAGCATTATTGTAGGGATCATGGCATTTATATCAGAACTGCTG
Source organism: Coreoperca whiteheadi (assembly GCA_011952105.1). NCBI lineage: Eukaryota > Metazoa > Chordata > Actinopteri > Centrarchiformes > Sinipercidae > Coreoperca > Coreoperca whiteheadi. Next base: position 13,139,912 of record CM022490.1, read on the forward strand.
AGCAAATTTAACACTTGGACAGACTTAAGTTTATCAGTGCAAGAAGCAAGTCGGCTATCAGCGACTTCCCTTTCATGTATGATTAATAATTAGTTTAACACAAGGTAGGATTTTTGGGGGTAAGATTATGTATAATTTAAGGTGGGTCCTGCTTTATTATCTGATCTTGTGATCCTGTCTAATAGAGGAGATCTGTGTCAAAAATCTAGTTTCAAGACCTTCATTATTTTGTGCTTATAATTCCTAAAAAAAATTGTGTTTAACCAAACCACACAGCACACCTGGGGCCTGAAAGCATTCCAGCCTAGAAATACTCTACACAACACACCAAGAGTCGGGGAATGAGGGTTAGAAGGTGCCCTGGCAGGTTTATCCGGGAATGCTTTAACATCATTTTCTCACATCTACTTGCTACATGAATGAAATGTTTCTGCGACGCTTCATTAAATTGTAAACATTTCATACTTAAGTAATCTGATAAATGTGTATCAGTATAAATCTCTGTAAACCTCTGTGGACGTAGTGGCGGCATTACCTTACCACTGTGCACTGGACATACCATATTGATTAAAATAAATATGTATGAAATTCTGTATTTTGTGTTGTAGTGAAGAGCTGAACATGTGCAGAAAAACCCGGAACACGTGGAACATGTAAAACAGTGCCAGGATCATGAGTTTTAAATGGTTCTGAAATTGTTCTTCCTTTATCCATCTCCTTTTTGATTCAGTGATTCAAACGTCAAAAAGTCAAAGCAGGAGACTGAATTTTAGCTTTGAAAAAGTCCAGTCTGTGTCATGAAAATTCAGTTTTGTTCCTCATAAGAACACATGACTTAAAAGATACCGGCCTTCCTTGTGATGTGTGATGTCTCACTCATTAAAAAGCAAAACTCCATGACAGCAACCTTGTGATATGAAACCATAAGTAGGATTTTTGCCATGCAACAGAGTCTCCCTTTTCTCTTCTTCATGGTGAAATGCAGCATGTCAAATGTCCAGTACGAGTGGGTGAATGTCACCATAACTATCTGTTACAGAGGGAGCAATGTGTCAGTGTTTTCACTGGAACACAGATTAATAAAAAGAGGCTTCTCGTTGATTTTGCCACTATGCAACAGCTTCCTTCATTAAAAGAGGCAAATTGCTCACTGCTAAACAAATATAGGTTGAATGTTGAAAAGTGTGTTAGGGCAGAGGAATAACTGTTTATTATTAAGATAAATGTGAATGTTCTCCATGTATTTATTTGACAACATTTGATATTCCTTTTGCAAAAAGCAGCAGCCCATTCACTCAATGCACTGAAGTAGATAAACTACGATAAATGTGTGGCTTGGGAGAGGCAAATTCCCTCTGGTGTTTAATTGAGGAATGAGGGCGCCTCTTAGTGGTGACAATGGAAAAGTGCAGTTTGCAGCAGAGTCAATGTCAAAAAAGCACAACAGTAGTATGGAAATGACTGCTCACACTTGTGAATATAGCTGATTGGGACACTTCTCTTTCATTTCAGTATCAACAGCATTACATTCATGGCAGCAGAAGGTTTCCTCTGTGAGGTAAACGTGTTGGTCCAGGTGGAGTGGAGTTTTTACTGAAACCAGTTTGCTTCTAACAACCAAAATGTGCAGTGTCCACGACATGGGGCCAGTGCCGTTTTGGGATTTTATTTAAAAGAAAGATTTTAAATTGGAAGTGTCCTGACTGGCTTTATGAAACCAAGGTGACCTCTGCACTTTGGCTATTCTGGGAAAGAATGACGTAAACATATGGATTTCTGAAGCAAAACTTTAATTGTACAAGACACAGGAATGCTAAAATAAATGCTTTTCATTGTGTAGTTTTACACCTCCAATTTCAAATAATTGAAAAAGAGAAAAATATGGATATTATTAATAAAATGCGTTCTCTTTCTACCAATACAACATTTTACCTTAAGTACTTTGGTTACATTTATGATCTTGGGTTTCTCAGATGCTCATGTCAATCAGACCAGATTGCCATTTCATTTCACATCATTTTCTTCATATCCATCCATCTATCCATATTCATAGACACCTTACAAAATACTGATGTTTGCAATTCAGTGCAATAACATTACCAACTTCAATACATACTCAAAAAAGCGGAACGAACACCTATGTGACACACTCAGTTTTTCTTGCATCTTTAGCTATTGCATTGTATTCGTTTGGACAGGTGTTCATGACGCCAGAACCTCCTAAGGCACAGTTCATATTAATTGATTATCTGTCCCTTCTCAGCCTGCTGTCTGCAGCGGTTCATGTTTGCTTACTAAGCAAGGACTGACATCCCCAGCAGATATTTGGTTGAATTTAGTTTATTTGCATTTTAAAGAACAAGACAGACACCAGTAATAACAAGAAGGAAAAAGAACAAGATGGAAAAAAAGTATGATACAGAGACCACATACAGACTGTTTTAGAAGCTAATGTTACTTGGTTGTACACCCGTTTGTTTGCTATTTGTACCAACACTTTCTCTTGGTTATAACCAATGTGCCCTAATTGCATTTGGAAAAAAGAGGATGCATGGTTTTTTTTTTTCAATTTTGTTGAACTGCCCAAAGTGCTAGCGGTGTGACAAAGTAATGGTGGAGAAGCTGCCACAAGAGCATACTTGACTATGTCACTGCAAAGCGGGAAATAAAAATTTAAAGAATATGTGCAAAAGACTATTTTTATTCAGTATACAAAGCTGATCTAATGGTGAAAGCAAAAAGAGAGAAAAAGTGTACCAACATCAACCAACATGGATCGGTTTCCCTGACCATGCTGACAAGCCTCCATCTTATGCTAGAAAAGGTTAAGAAGATACAGATAAACTCATTAAAACCCATTTTTTAATCTCGAGCCATGGTAGGCTACTACTGGTCTTTGGTTTACCAACAGGGATCATCAGGCACACAAAATATATTAACACTGTGTCCATACAGACTTGGCCTCTGATCCTCAACTTGTCTTTGGGTCCTTTGTGTAAAGAATCTTGACTTACAAATGATCATTTTTTAAATATAATCAGTGACTTTTAAAGGAATAGTTTGACATTTTGGGAAATACGCTTGATTGCTCTCTCTTGCGGAGAGTTCGATGAGAAGATTGACACTACTCCCATGTCTGTACAACTAACAGCCAGTTAAGTAGTTGTAATAAGTTGCGGTTGTGCCGGGGTTATGTGTCGGGTTATGTGTATTTCTTGGGTTGAAAACATCCTGCTATAATATCTGGAAAAACACTGACTGTAGACCAACAATTAGAGACACATTTCTTTAAATATTTTACATTAACTTGGTTAAGGTGCTGAAAAACAGATATAAGCCCTAGCCCAAAACATTTTCATGAAGAGAACAGAGCAGAAACAGCATATTAAGTGGCCCCAGTCGCTTATTGAGTTTAGTTCAACTGTCAGAGTGTTTGCTTCATCCTGGCTTTTACAGGGAAATATGTGCTGGAGAGCCAGGAGAGCTACAAGGAATTCTTGAAAGCTCTTGGTAAGAGACCTGTGCTTACTTACATAAACAAATATGTCAGATGTATTGGATTGAAATGTGTTAAGTATGTGTTATTTTCTCTGTAGAACATTTCTATAATGATAAAATTACAACAGATATGTATCAGAATGACGACTTTGGTTGACCAAATTTCTGGTGGACAAGACCTGGAACAACACATTCCCCATTGGGAAGGAGCGTGAACTGGAAAGTCTGGCTGGTGAGACATTCAAGGTAATTTCATATTTTAGTTTTCCATCAAATGTTTTATAATATTTTGGATGTTTAAACACTGACTGTCTTTGTTCCACTGCAGTTTGATCATACCTGTTTTTTGAATTTCTAGACCACTGTCACTTTAGATGGGGGTAAACTCAAGATTCAGTTGCCCAAATACATTTACACGGCTGAGGTGGCTGGTGACAAGCTTGTTGAGGTGAGCACGCAGAAAGCAGTGTTTTAAAATATCTTTCCTAACCCCCCCCACTGTAAAACCGGTTAAGATTAAATAATAAAAAAAATAACCCAAAAACAACATTTAAAAAAAAAAAAAGACATTTCCTAAATACTTTTTTGT
>CM022490.1:13144065-13212665 GCA_011952105.1 Coreoperca whiteheadi
TTTAAAATATCTTTCCCACCCCCCCCCCCCCCCTCACTTTTTTTTTCAGGTCAACACCATCGTTGCTGTTACTAACAAGATGATTAGTAAGAAAACAAATTAAGCTGCTTCATTTAATGAGACCTGAAAACGCTGCGTTAAAGATCCAACAATAAACTATTTCATTTCAAGTGTTCAACGCTTTCTGCCTGTAAACCTTTTCATAAATACTGAAAGATGTGTATGTTTACTTCAATTAACTCCTTTAGCCCAGTTGCAAATGATTACAGTGTGTAAACAGGCGGCTGTTGCATTGACGCATCTATTAACTGGAGATTTGATCAACAATCACTAGTGGAAAATGAGGAAACCTTTGATAAGACACTGTTTTCAAGTAATGCACAATTTTATGATGCCTGCTATTGGCCACTAGCGGCCATGGTGCTTCCAATCATACCAAAGTAGCTTGATTTAACTAACTGATCAATGGAAATGTCCTTAAAAACTGGTGCTCTCACTAAAGGGCTATAAATAGAGGAACTGATGATGAATAATGTTGATCTTATTATAATAATGGCCATTAAAGGCTCATATATTGTAAATATTTAAATGTTCAGATTATGGCATGGAGAGTCAGCATGTTTAAATGTTTTTCTTAATGTCCGTGTGACTTCATTTCACATTGTGAATGAACCTTTTTCTCTGTCCTTGGGTCTTTTCTGTCCTTAATAGACAGAAAAAACTAACTAAGAACCATTTTCACACTGACCAGATATGATTGCCTTGTTTATTCAAACTAGGGGACCTGAATCAATATTGAAATCCAAACTAAATAAGGGAATACAAAAGAAAAATCTCTGCAACAGCCACATTAGTAGAACACTGTATTTTCTGCTCATTTGAGATAAAAATGACTGGAGGATGACGAATATATTAGCTGGGTGTTCTGTGTCACATTTGATGTCAAAATATCAGTTTTTTGGCTACACCTGGATTCACACTTTAACCATTAAATAACTCTAATGCCGAGGATAAACAATATATCTTTAAACATATCTGTTTCATCTTCTTGTGAAATGGTAGTTTGTCTTTGCAGTGAGTTTGTGAACATGTTACACTGAAAAGATGTTTTAATATTTAGACCTAGAATGTCAGAGACAATTAACGCAACATCAATGATTTGAAACAAGTAGAAGCAACTCCCATTATTGCTTGGCAAAACAGGCTATATATGGTACAGGCGAATTGTTTCATCCTTGTAGGAATACAATACATAGTGTAGCATGGTTTCGCCATTGCTATTAATTTAGATCTGAAAGTAAAAGAACAAAATACAGTCCTGTGAAGCCGAGAGATGTTCCACTTGCTCCTCACTATAGATGGTTACTTTATTCCCCTTGCTTCAGTAATTGGAGCAAGCATTTTCATAATGTGTGTTATACTTTTCCATTGAAGCATGTCGAGTCTCGCAGCGTTACATCCTCTTGTTAATTCTTTTGAAAGTCACACCCTTCTCTCCTGGAATTATGCAATTCTAGAGTGTGTGGAAAGATAAAGATAATAATGATTTGGGATGAAAATACAACAAACTACAATTTCTATTCAGGTTACTGAAAATACTTTGAGAGAATTTGTCCCAGTGAGTAAATATTATGGGGTCAGAGTTTCATTCTCTTACCATTACTAGCTTATCGTCGATGATCTCTGCTGTGAAGTGGTACTGAGGAAACGGTATTGAAATCTTGCCGCCTTCCATAGTGACAGGAGCCTGTAGGTCAAAAGGAGGACAAAAGGTCACAGAGGGAATAGCTCTGATGATCTTGAGAATGAAGTTGAGAATATGTGGCAGATTTGCTTTTAAGTGATCATTGCTTTTAACTCACCGTGAATTTAGAGCCCATCATTGTCGCCAGCTCACATTCCTGACCAACGCTGAACTTGTTGGACCAGGTCCAGTTTGGAATGGTTTGTGTCCAGGTGAAGTCGTTCCCCTCCTGAACCACCTCTGTCACCACTTTGTGGTCTGTCTTGGCATTGAGAAGCCCTGTGGCGGAGCAGGTGAAGTTCCCCATACAGAAATTCGACAGCGTTTAAATGAATGACAACACACATTTATCCATTGATGTATCAATAAAATAAAAATCCTAATACCAATTGCTTCCAGAAACTCCTCATAGTTGTCTTGACTCTCCAGCTCATATTTCCCAGTGAAAGCCATGATGGTGAAAGAGAAGAGGCGAAGTGAGGAAGGAGTTCATGAGACAAATATAAAAAGAGGAGTGGCCTGCGACAGACACCCTCCTTCTGTTCTTCCTTGAATCCCTTTCCCTTTCTACTCACGTATACCTCACCACGTGTCAGCCCCACAGTCGTGTTTTTCCAAGACAGTTTGTGGCATTGTTTTATGCTACAATGTTGTAACTTGGCAAAAATCCCAAGCATTTCCCTGCTCCTGTCAGAGTCAGGTTTTTCCGGCACTATGCAAGTTTGAGCCTGTCTGGCACAGTAAAATGCTCAGAACATAAAATGCTCAGTCTTTGCACATGTCCCCAACATCGTTTAAATAGAGGTCATGTAGGTATTTTCAGCTTCGTGTAATCTTTTTCTTTCTTTCGTTGATGTTCAGCACTGATTAAGAACTTCAAATGAGAAAATAACACCCTGGAATTGTTAGTTAGCACTTGTTAAGACATTTAGTGTTTCTTGTCGAGAACTTCCTGAAGAACTGCTTAAAAAGGATCAAAACAAATATTATTTTTTAAATTATTTTCATTCATTGATTAATTCATTGGTCTATAACATTTCAGAAAATAGCAAATAAATCAAAATTTCATAGAGCTGTTGAAGTGGCTAGTGTCTTATATTGTCTGACCAACAACCCAAATACCAAATATATTCAGTTTATTAATAATAATCATAGAAGAAGATGAAGAAAACACATTTGAAGGACTGAAACCAGTTAATTTAATTAACCCAGATTCATTTTCTGATGAGGATTTATCGACTAATCATGTCATGATGCTGATGAAAGTGTTCACAGCTTCCTTGTACTGAAACATGGTCACACATAGCCTTAGATTAATCTAGGCCACAGTGTTTGCAAACCACTGGTAGATGTTGCTTGCTGACTGGATGTTAGATGTTCACCCTGCACTGGGCGGTGGCCGCTCAGCTCATCATTTCATGTGAAATAAAATATGAAGTGCACATACATTACTGATGGCACCTTTGTTTATCCCAATTCAAGCACTGTGTAACTAAACATACAATTCAAAATAGTTACAGGGAACCTTAGACCTGTGTCTATTAGATAGATAGTCAGACAGATATGAAGTAGTCTCAGCCGTCGTGTTACCACATTTGTGGATTGGTATGACTGGGACGATTGTTGTATTTCCAACAGCATTTGAAAGCACCATACTGTCTTCCTGCAAGTAATCAGCGGATATCCAGTTATGTGGGTTTCGATGTCGGGTGGAAAACCAACTCTAGACTAGCACGACTGCAGTTTTGTATGTTTACACTCGTGAGAGATGGCCTCCAAAAACTCAAGAAAAGCTTTAGCGGAGACGGTGGAGGACCTGAGACAGCGTGACAGGGGAGGCTCTGCTTCCAGCTGCTGCAGCGCAGAAGAGAGATCGCAGACCTCCTGGTTTCAACCTTCTCCGCGGCCGGAGCTCTGTCAGTGGCTGTGGAGATACTGAGGCAGACAAGGTGCCACACAGACTGGGTAAACAGACCTAAACAGACAATACTCCTGTTTTTATTCCGGGTTTCTCATCTCAAGGCCATCTTCCGGCGCGCGGGAGGCAGATTTTCTTAAGAAACTATCTGCTAACTTCTCAACATTTACATTTACAGCTTTACTGCCACCTAACCATGCATGTCTTTTCTTGCACCAAATGCACAACTGCAATGCATTGTGGGTGATACACACCTCTGGACTGACCACCGTTGTTGACTCGCATTTACAGTTTTGCTCAATTGCTAAAACACTAAAACCCATTGGCTGGAGAAAGTTCACAGTTCCCTGAACTCATTTAGCTAATTGTGCAGTCTGTTGTTAATACCTTAAACCATTTCTCGTGGTAAAACACAATTTGGAGATCTCACTTAGACTTTTGAGCAAAACTCTAAACACATTCTCATTCTCAAAACACATTCTGCACTCTAATGCACATGCCATCCATACTGGTAAACACAACTGGCAACAATCAAATACAAATAGAGAACACATGTCATTGATTGAACACAACCACTCAAAACTATGTTTTGAACAATGTGTTTTCTATTTTTTGGTGTATTGTTTACTGACTGCTTGATAGTGTCATTTTGATCACTTTGTTTATGATTTGAGAACAGTGTGTTTTGAGGCGAAAGTTTCATTTCGAGAGAGGAGTCAGAGGTTTTGTAAATAGTGCTTGAAGATGAGATTTTGTGTTTAATGTTTTCATAAAAGGGAGCAAGGTTTCAGAAATTGTGTGTTAGCAATTGAGAAAAACTGTATTACAAGTGTCAGTTTTCTCATGTAACTCAAAGGTTGATTAGATTCAAATTTAATGTCTTTAGGCATAACTGGCATGAGAATGTCCAGTCTTATTATAAACAAACTTCCCTCCAGAACACAGATGAGGAGTGGCAGTGACAAATTAAATGCATACCAGTTTCTGGCTCAGCGCCACAAACGATGCATTTAATATCTAGATGTCAATATGTCTTGGAGTTTGTTGTGTGTGTGATATTTATGTTCTGTTCTTAATACTTTCCTGCTCAAAAATATAAATAAATACATTTGTAAATTCCGCGGTGAAACTAAAATGTTCCAAAGGCGGAAGGTGTCGGTCATGTTCATCGTTTGTTTTGGTGCGTCGCTTTAAATGTGCAAGGAACTGTGGCATGATCTCTTTTCCTTTCGGAAATGATGGTCCAGTGTACCCAATGCTAAAGGAGATAAAAGAGGAAGTATTGAAGCACTTTTCCCAGCTCTTATAATGGCTGCCGCTTAGATACGTCCGGGTCATTCCACTAAGTTTGGAACCCTTCTTAGCAAAAAAGACTATTCGACTGCAACGCTCCAGTTATAATGTTGGTCAGTCAGTTGGTAAATTCTGGTTATTTTCTTGTGTTTTCTTCTGGTTGCCTTGCCTTTCTTTCTAAATTCAAATCCCTGTCTCATCCAAAGAGTTTGGCATGGAGAATTGGAGACAGTCCTTCACGCCTGATCCCAGAAGCACTGAGTCATATTTGTTTTTGTTTTTTGTTTCAATATTGCATTAATTAACTACTTTAGAAAATTACTTGCACGGTTTTTGAATTTAACATTAAACATATGCTCTCAGAATTAGTGTTTTCATTCCAAAATTTAAGTTTGAAAATATTGCCATAGTCCTTTCCAAATGAATACCTTATGGGTCTCTATTTCTCTTAAAACCCATATGTATATGAGTCATGTCTACCGCAACAAGTCTTTCATTGTAAATTCCATTCAAGCATTGTAAAGTGCTTGAATGTGATACAACATTTAACAACCAAAATCTTGATGTAATATGTGACCAATGTCCATCAGCTACCCTTTCAATACAGAAAGATATGTATACCATATGTATAATGTTTGCAACGAAGCCTGTCTTCGATTCCAATAAATCACCAATGAGTATTTTTTCTTTCTGTCTTCTCTCAGAGGAGCACTTTTTGAATAAATGTAGAGTTCAACTGATCCAAAGAGTGAGCAAAAGGGGGTTATTCAACAAGAAAGCTATGATAAAGTCATGGCTCTGCCGACCTCGCAGGAGAACATGAGGGAGCTCTTTGTTGGTCTGAATGCTGTTGGAGTCAGTGGCAAAGACAACTTCTACAACATCCTTGAGTAACTGGAGCCACATCTTACTGACGACATCCAGCCAATGTAAACACACAGGCTTTCACTTTGGGCTTTTTATGCAAATTGCTGTCTAACACAGAACCTTTTGTACATAGATTTGTTGAAATGTGTTTCAGACTAAAAATGAGTAAATACGTAAACAAAATGTATGTTTCCCTAAGCCAACTGGAGAAACAGACTGCAAGGACCATGAGTATCGGTTGTTCTTTACCATTATATTAGGCACAGGTTGTTAAATGGTAAAAAAAAGAAGTAATCATCTTCACAAATACAAAATGATTCATTACTCTAAATCATGACTCTATGATTAGCTGTAAACTATTACAAATTAGTTTGGCCAATGGCTGTGGCTCTGAAAAAGTAAAAAAAAAAAATTCTCTATTATCTAATATAATAGGTTTTTCAAAGATCATATTGCCAAGAGAGGTCATTTGTGCTAATTATTTTTTATATTTTCATATTCTCAAAATTTCAAACTCCAATAATTGTATTTTTTGGTAAAATACGGCGCCTATATTTTAATTTGGCTCTCCGTCTTAAGATCTCTTCAATTTTGAAAATCAACACATTCTTGACCTTATTTGACAAATTCTATGTGAATTAATAACATTTTAAATATTGAACCTGGCACAAAGTCTCATTCTGCGCTTTATATATATCTTTTACAGAATTTAAAGCTCATATATGAAAGCAGTGACCCCAACTTCTTTGAAGTGTTCATTGAATTTAATTTATCTTATTAATCCTTCAGTTTTGACTACCTGCAAAGTGTCTGAGATAGAGGGACCTTTATTATCTTTTTTTGTTTGACACCAAATGTTTGAAGTGTAGTGCACAGAGAAATATCATTTTGCACAGTAATCTGAGAACAGTGTTGCTGTATTTTGGTGTTTTTATTGTTAATATATTTAATCAACACTTGATTAAAGCTGCTCTAATCAATATTTTTGTATTAATAGATAACATTATCTGAAAGGAGTCACCATTGGAATGATAATGTTAAGCTCTGTCTGATGGATGTGTAAATAAGAAACTTTTTGCTAACGTGTTCATTATAACAACTTTATATGTTGATAATATATTGTATATATTATTTACAGAACAAGTATTTTCACTCAGCCACTGACCAGGGACTTTTACATCCCCTGTGTTGTGAAGTCTTCATGAATTAATTAAATTAATGTATTTTAATTTATTTGCATACATGTAATTTATTCAATTAATTTATTTTTATTAATTGAATTGAATGTGCCCTCTTGCATTTTTCCATTGACATTCTATGTGCACCTCCTGAAAACGTAGATGGGTTTATGCTTCTGCGTCAGGGTGGTAAATTTGGCTTAAAGGGTCACTTCAGTATTTTAAAACCTGGGCCCTATTACCCAGAATTACCCTTTAATACCACATAATAAGAGCAGCATATCTGCATTTTCTATACAGTATATTTTGCACAGTAACATCAGTCAGATTAGTTTACTTCTCAAAAGGAGTACTACTCACCTTATGAAACAGTTGTATAATATCATCTGTGATTATGAAGGGAGCATTCAAAAAACTGAAAAATGTACCCAGGTAATGTCACCAGGGTTTTCTTGGGCCTTGAAACTACACGTTTATAACAGAAGGGATGCACGACAAACTGGAAGTGTGTATTTTGAAAGATGTGTGTGTTTACCAGGACAGGAGAGTCTAATGAAAGACTTTATTTTAAATTGCAATGTGGGAAATGTAGGATCCAGTGTTTGACCCACACTAGGGACTAAAAGTCAGGATATCTCGATCTCTGCTGCACCGATTTTGACCTTAAATCTATCTCTCGTCGGTGGAAAATATGAGACATGTACTACTGATTGGTTACGCTAAACAGAACAAAATAAGCTAAAAAATAACATTATTAGGCTAATACACAAGGATCATCTTGAAATAGTCTCCAAGGTAACAACAGTGTGTGCATGCCTGCCAAAGAGTGAGGAATCCAAACCTGCTCTTAACTGCCTCTCCCAAAGCCCACAGTCTAACATGGCTGCAAATACGTGACGGTAGTTCTTATTGAATAAGGCATAGAGGAAAGGGTTCAGAGAAGAGTTAGCATATCCAAGCCACATGGAGGCCTCCAGGACCAGGGGGCTGATGCTGTAGCCCTTCAGAGGATGGACCACATTCACACAGAAGAAAGGAAACCAACAGAACAGGAATACCCCCATGATCAGACCCAGTGTCTTAACAGCCTTCCGTTCCTTCTTCAGAAAATTTCTTTCCACACGAAACTGGACTTGTCTAGTGGAGCCAGTCCTCATGGGGCTCTGGTTCATCTGAAGCTGCCCAGAATGGTGATCAATTGCATGGATCCACCTCGCTTGTCTCTGGGCAGCTCTGAAGATTTTCCCGTAGGCAAACAGCATGAAACCCATGGGAATGAAGAAGGACATAGCCGAGGTTGCAAAGGCATAGGGGACATGAAACGTGGGCAGACAGGTCTGAGTATCCTGCTGCGTGCTGCTGCTTACCACAGCAAGAGGCGACTGAGTGTACATGCCGAGGGAGACGCAAAGGGAGGATATGACGAGAGGCAGAATCCAGCAGAGCAGCAGCAGCATGGCCACACGTCTGGGAGACATTCGGGCAGGGTAGTGCAGCGGGTCGCACACTGCTATGTATCGGTCCAGTGCCACGCAGCTCAGATTAAAAATGGAGGACGTGCAAAGGGTGACGTCCAGGAGGAAGTGTGCTCGGCAGAAGCGGTGGCCGAAGTGCCAGCTGTCGATGGAACGCACCAGACTGAATGGCATCACCAGCACAGCAACCAGGCAGTCCGCCACTGCCAGGGAATCTACAAAAGCATTGGTGGGTGTCCGGAGGCTTTGGAAACGTGCCACTGCAGCCATGATGAAAAGATTTCCCATGATGGCAAAGAAGGGGATGGGTAGGAGCAGGCATAGCACACAGACTTTAACAGTGGAGCTATGAAATGAAGCAGAATCGCTGCTGTCATTAGTCAGGCCGTGGTTGTCTGAGGTGTTAGTCCCTGGCATGGAAATCATGATGCAGCAAGAACCAAGCCATCTGCCGCTCAAGCGGTTCATCAAGTGAATGCCTTTCCCTTCAGAGTGTCTTACTGGTTAATCTAAACCTGTCTCCGTTCCTTCACCACATGTAGCTGCATGTCCTGTGATGTGTACCAGACTGTCTGTTCATATGTGTGTGTGTGTGTGTGTGTACATATGTCCAGTATTGATCCATTGCCAAAACAAAGCCCATTAGGAGTAAATGATTAACTGGCATGTACCAGGAGAAAGCTGGCCGAGAGGTAAGTGAACAGGTAGGCATATAAAGTTAAATGTCTCATGGCTGAGTTGTGATCAAAGGTCCCTGTCTATATAAACAATAAACCCTCATATTTATCGCTTCTCACTGGAAATAACAGCATAATGTTTGCGCTTTACTTCAGACACTCAAAACTGTGTCCCTCTCTTCACTCAGGACACACCCCTACAAATGACACCCATTGCTAGTCTTTTCAATTTCTTTTCACATCCAGATAGCAAAGTTACACAGAGAGAGTGTTTGCCTCCAAGCAGCATTTGAGCAACGTTCTATGTTTATTCATATATCGATCACATTTCTAATACTGATATTCAGAACTTTTTGAACATCAAACATACAAACAATATGATATCTGATGATTGTGCGCACAGCAGATAAACCAGGTTATATTTCATTTCCACAACTTACCATGAAGATATCACGTGACTGCAACAGAAAAGTGATAATTTGCCTTATCACACATTTTACATGAGTCAGGTTCTTTCTCACGTTCAGTCTTTTTACAGGGCAGACATGGATTGAAGGGAAGGTTGTGTTGAGTACCACCCTTTTTCTGAAAATGTGTCCCTTTTCCTTCCGAATGTCTTTTTTATTTAATCAAAATGCATGCACTGGTGTCTCTCCAGTCCCAAAGAGGGCGGTAAACAGTGATTTTGTCTCCTTACTGTCCATTGAAAGAAACCTTCCTGTCTGTGTCAACCACAGATACAGTAATATAGGACAAAATACCTTTGATACAGCAGCATAGTCAATAATCAGTTATGTTCACCTTACATTCACCACTAATGACAATGACAGTCCACTGACAGATGAATGATCATGGGACCATGTACAGTGAATCCAGCAAACCTGTGAAATCCTACATCTATGCTCTGTTTGTGACTTTAATCCCTATAAGGAATGAACGTCTCAGTTAGACTCCGCAGTCACACCTTGTCATCAGGCACAATGCTGTCTTTGTTGATCCCTCCCTTGTCTCGATTCTTCCCAAAGGAGAAAGAGAAAACACTGCCAGTCGTCTCCTCAGCTGGTTTCCCTCTTCTTACCTCCCCTGTCAGAGCTACGTGCTGGCAGTCTGCGGGGCTGCCAGGAAGCAGGTTGGATGGAGAGGGGGTTGGGGTGGTGGCCCCCCAAATGTATAATGTTTCCCCTTCAGGGCAAGGTGGGAGACCCTTGCTCAGGTAGCTGGGGCTGGGACTGGCTGAGGAGGGCAGAGTACGCTGGCTGCCGTTCAAGCAGCTGGAGTTTTGATCTGCTGAGCCTTTGCGTGAGTGTCCAGAGGAGCTGAAGTTGGAGGAATGGTAATTGTATGCGCTCCAGCCGGGACGTTTACGCTGGTGACACTGGCATCTCAGGATGCGAATGAAGGCCAGCTTGAACTCGCGGTTGTAGCAGGGGTAGATGATGGGGTTTAGACAGCTGTTGAAGTAGCCCAGCCAGAAGATCACTTTGAAGAGGACATCAGGTGGACGCAAGTTCACATTAAAAGACCCTGGAGACAGAAGAATAGAGAGAGAAAATGGGGATATTGAATTCAATTATTAGTGGACTAGTTGGAAGTGGGCATGGCTCAGTGGACAGTCGAGGTTGTTGCCAGTGTTGTCAAAACTGTTAATCAAACCACACCCACAAAGTGCAGATGCAGATTAGCTGAGTTTTTATGTCTTAAAGTCCTAAACCCATTTTTTCCTAATAAATGGAGTATATTTTAACAACAACAAAGGGTCTCAAAAGAAAGCCAAGACCTGGGAGATTACAATAGAAGTGTCAGGGAGTCGGAACACAGTAGGAAATAGAAATTTCAACCTCCACCTCAAAAAAACCCACCTTATTTATAGTGAAAACACATCTGAATCATAGACAAATAAGCATAAGCCTTATAGGAATTTGTAAAATAATACCTGATAAGTAACTGTGCCAGTAGATGCTAAAAAAAGTGAACCTGAGCAGTTTGACACGTTTTATTACAGATATTTCCAGGCGGAACCAGCAAATGTGCCATTTGGGCTCATTTGGCACCATATGTGCCATTGACCTGTCTTAGGTACCAGGCAGGAAAACTAATTATATTTCACTGATAGATCATTATGGTAACTCAATGCATCAAATACAACTGTTTTTGAGTCATTTTGAGCTTGTAATCTGGCTCAGATTCACCTAGGCACGCGCTGTGTAATACTGAATGCAGCTGCGGCAGCTGTATGGGCGGATACGCGAGGGGATTTATCGGCAGCCCATTGGCCGATCTGAATAAATGACACCTCTTTGTGACCGTCAGAGCCAGTAAAACTTTCGGTTTAGAAACACCAATGACCATCCAGAAGGCAGTAAGCCCAAAGACAGTGTATTGTGGTATGAGCTCTCACTCCACTCTGAACGCTCCGTTTGTGCTTATGTAAACAACCAGTACTTCCGTGGTTCAGTTCAAACGAACACGGAGGCACGCGAGGACACAGTAGCAGCGTTTTTTTCGAATTGGAATATAACTTTTGACCTGACAACAGCAAAGGTAAGACGGACTTTATCATTCAGCAATGTTTTTCTTTGTTACGCTTTTGACGGTAGCTCGCTGAGTTGTAAGCCATCGTTGTTTTCGTCTGAGCTTTCAGACGGTGTGTAGCTTGTGTAGGTTGCTGGAAGTGGTGAAAGTAACAGAAGCATGGCGTTTTTTATCACAATGAATATAATTGCCTAGGGTGTAATTGTGTTTCGTTCCGGCTGTGGATGTTTGGTACAGGCTTTCTCCCCTTCGTTTTGGTGTGACGCATGTTACGATTGGTGCTTCCTAGCCGGTGTACTGTTCATTTTTACTGTACAGGACTGTGTCAGCCCCCTTTAAAGGGGTTCTCCTACTAGACAGGTAATGATGTTGAATGTGTTAAGTATGAAGCTAGAGCGTTGAGGCGATAAGCCTAGCTTGGCATAAAAAGTTAAAAAACAATACACCTACCAGTTCCCCTAAAGCTAACACGGTACATCTCGTTTGTTTAAGCTGCACACAAGAAATGTAAAAATGAGAACTTGTGATTTTAGGGTTGATTTTCAGAACTTTGTCTTGGGGTTGCCAGGCAACCAGTAGATACTCTACTTTCACCTGCTTTCAGTCTATGCTAAGATAACTAATCACCTCAATCTCCGTAATTAACAAACGGACATGCCAGTTGTATCAATCTTCTCATCTAACCGTCAGAAAGAATTGCTCTGGCACTAAAAACTGAGTTGCTGGCCTGCTGTGACTGACAATGTAACTCATATTGGAAACACTGAATTTCAAAATGAAATTTATGAAGAAGCTGTGATCAGTGCCATCATGGCCGCTCTCTGATCAGTTTAATCAGGGCAGTATTGGATCGGTGCATCCCTTTGCCTTGTCTTTGGATTTGTTGAGCCTCTCTCTGACTGCAGGTTATACTCTGCCCAGGAGGTGGCAGCATTGATTAGGAATAACAGTGCTTTACAGTCAGACTGACAGACAGGATGGGAAGCAGAAGAGCGAAAGACCAGAGAGGGCACCCAATTCTAAATGTTATTTATCATTAAAGAAAGACCTTCCCTTTCAAAAACTCTGTCACCGTCATCTGGTGGATTTTCATAAGAAAACAGAGAGAGTGTGCTGACCCTGAATTTCCGTTTTTGATAAATGTGGGAGAGGTGCTTCGCCTCGAGAAAAGGGTAGACATTTTAGTAAAATGAAATGGCACCTTTTCTCTGAGAGGTTATGGAGGTTACACTACCACAACAAGCTTTCACTTTTTTCGCTCCTGCAGATGTGTCAAGTAGCGTTGTTGGTGCAAAATATTTGTACAGGTACACAGCTGAAGTTGTGCATGTGTGTGCATTTGGGGAGGTATGTTGTCAGTCAGACTCACCAAGACTTTGTTCCACAATTAAAAGCAATCCTAAGGGCAGCATTACAAAAGATTCTGAAGCAAGTCTGTCATGTATGCTGATGAGTGAGTTTGGGCCGTGTTAAACTGCAATAATTCCCCTTGTGGTGCCTTTTCTCCTCCTGTTGCCAAGCTTAAATAGAGGAAGAATATCTCACAAGCTAATGAGGTGAGAGGGGTAACAGGGAATTCATAAGAACAGCATGTGTGAGAGTATGTGACAGAAAGAAAGACTTTGTGCGTTTGTCTGTGTGGGCAGATGTGAGTAAAACTGTTTTTTTTTTTACACCCACATTCTTAAATTAATATCACATGCCTGGAAAGATTGAGGATGCACTATAATCTCAGGCTTTCAAGTGTGAAATTACCTTTGGTAAGATATTACAGGCAGACAGATAGACACCATTTATTTTAAGCGGTACAAGATACATTATATAGTACACAGCCAAGGGGTGAAATGTATTATTGGCTGCAAATAATGATAACAGCTTGAAGGAAGTTGTGTCCACTTAATGAGCTATAAATTATCAAAAACATCCTACATGGTTTTAGTTTGATGCCGCAAAAACCTGTGCGCATACCTGCAACTATACAAACTTGAAGAAATCACAGAAGGTCTATTTTTCCATTCACACACACAATGCTCCAGTCAATTGTTAACCTGGAGGAAAGTGATTATGAGGAAATGTCACTTCCAACTTTCACTTAACTCAGTGGCTCCTAAATGACAGCAGTAGAAGCTGTGTGTGTGTGTGTGTGTGTGTGTGTGTGTGTGTGTGTGTGTGTGTGTGTGTCTTGGCCTCCTGTACTGTCGATGAATGGTTCCCTTTTTATAGTGGCTGGTATTTTCACATGCTATTTTCGCTTCTTGACGGCCACTTAAATGTGATTACATAACCGTATGAGTTATGCCTGTGTCTGAGATACAGAGTACAATGGAGCGGAATTCAAACTTTCTCTCCCTGTCTCTCTCTCCTTTCATTTCCCTTTGTCTGTCTCTCTTTGATATTAGTTGGTTTCAAATGTTGATAATTGCCTACATCAATTAATCTTGTCTAGCAGATCACAATGAAAGAACAAAACAAACTGAGCTTGGCATTTGTAAGGCTAGATAGGCTAGATAGTAATTTTAATGTAATGCTCTCAAGTAGAAAGCTGTGTAATGCTAGCATATCCAGGTCCCAAATGTCCCAACAAATGTTTTATGTTTGTTAAATCATTAATAAATATTTCTGTGCTCTGATATGACAATTGTTTTTTCATTTAATAGTTTGAAAATGTCCATAAAGATTTGCCACATCCCAAAGTGAAACTTTCCATTGTCCGTTTTGCTGAAAACCAAAATATATTCAATTTACAATGATCTAATACAGACAAAAGCAGCAAATCCTCACACTGGAGAACCTGGGGCAAGAGAATGTTTTGGGCTTTTTACTTGAAAATGTATTTAATGATTCATCAATTATCAAAATTCTAAAATCATTTTCTGTCAAATTTGCCTTTTTCAATTATTGTTTCACCTTTATTCCATGCCATGACAAATTTATTTGTTACCTACCTATGTTCCTTTCATTTCGTTTTTCCTTTTACATATCTACAGTGGCCAACAAGGACAAACGCATTGCACCTTAAGAAAACAAATAAAAATAGACAAAACAAGAAAAAAATCTTCATTTGACTGCAAAGACACAAAACGACAACGGAAGTGTTTCCCGAGAACACTAAAAAGTGCCGAACACCGCATGGACACGCTTGTTGTAGCTACGGTTTGTGACTCATGAAGTTATTGAAGTCGGGTCAGTGTATCTTCCGTTTGTGTTTGTGTTGTGGGTTTCTGACTTCTGTTATTGCTCTATTCTGTGCATGTCCTGAAAGTGGCCGCTGCACGTCCCTCGCAAGCACTTGCAGGGCGAAAAAGTGGAATTCTATCAGTAATTTTAATGATAAGTGAGATTTTGTGTTTATGACATATATTGACGTTTACTTTTCTACCACCAGTGTTGACAGATGACCCGTAGCCTTAATGATAATTATATAGGCATTATTAGACCAGAAATACACACATTAGACAGTCTGTCATCACTGATGAACCTGGTCTTTATTTCTGATGAACAGCACTTTTCCAACATTTTTTTCTCAAATTCCTTCAAATTGACCTCATATTTCAGTCTCAAAAATGCTTTGCTAACCTTTTCTTTGAATCTGCGTTCTCCCGTGAGGTAAGTGCACACTGCAGATCAGACTGCACATTGGAGAAATAGTACAAAACAATAAACATGATAAGGACCAGACATCATGAGTCACAAACATTTTTAGTATCCTCTGGAAACTTTTCCTTTGTCATTTTGTGGATTTACAGCGTGTTTCTGTATTTGGAAGCGTGTTTTCAAAATTCTGCGTATGTGTTCTCAAGTTAATGAAGAAGTTTTTTTAAAATTTTGCTTGTGTTTTGTCTATTTGCATGTGTTTTCTTGAGTTGCAGTGCGTTTGCCCTTGTCAGCCACCGTTGATAAGCTTCTCAGATGGGCTGTAACATATAGTGACATCTAAAAGGGCAAACACAGGTGTGTGGCTCTGCCTGGCTCCCGGGAAGGGACCCCTAAACATATAGAGGCCCCAATAGAGACTAAAAGGTGGGACACTGCTAGCATCAGTCATGATAAAAGTGTAGGAAACACAGAAATAATTCTGTTTGACAACAGACCTTCCTGTAGCCAGATATGGAACATGTTTGTGTGTTTAATTTTTTTGTGATTGTGGTCCATTTTTGTCTCTTGAAAAGTGTTTATGTTGAAAGGCTATAGTATTAACGGCAGAGGATGCGAGGGCTTGGCTGTAAGACAATAGTATATAGATAACCACGGGAGGGTTATTGTTGGTGGTCTTGCTCCTTCTGTTAAGACAAAATTTTTGCAACTCCTTCCTGAGGACAGGCCCACACACACACATCTCACCATGAAACACAGGAACATCCTAACAAAACAAAGCATCCTGTTATTCTCATTAATTGGAAGAAGCGATGCCTATTCTGTGCCATGTAGAGCACACACACACACACACACAATCTGCTCACCACAAAATCACACATCCTGTTTCATAACACAGCCACAAATATGATTAATATGTCTTGATCTACAAGGACAGAAGTGTTATTGCTCGCGCAGATTGCTTTCAATTAAACCATAGCATGAAGCTATTTCTGGAAAATTGGGTTGACATCCCAGGGACCCTCACTTTCACCCCCGCTGCCCCGTGGCCCCTCCAGCTCAGCTCTGACCCTCCTTTCTTCTTCATTGCTTTGCACTCTCATTATTTTCCCCTTCAAAAATAATTTCAATTACCCCCTAAGCACAGGGGCTGGCCAGCTCATGTAACCAAAAAAAAAACCCATCCACACACGTGTGAGATGCACACAGGCGCTATAGCTCTTCCAATAACACATATACAACAATTAGTTAACACCACAAAGTGCCAAAATGTTGGTCTGGGCACACTGCTTGCACCAGTTGCTATTTGCGGGGCCTTCACAGGATATTAGTGCCTGCGATGGGTGTTAAAGAGCCGTGTGACAATTTGTGCAATGAAATAACACGAATATCCCCTGAGGACTGATGATTTCCTTTTGGCTGAGTTGGGAGCAGAGAACAAGAGAAAACAGCTCGTTGAAACACCTAAATGTAGACGAGTCCCTCCACTGAATTCTCCTTTAATGCTTATAATAGTTCTATGTTTATGTTTTCTTATCTTGGCTTTGTTGGTGTTGTTAACCTGTACGTAGGACTGAAACAATGAGTCAATTATTTGATTAGTTGATTGGCAAGAAATACGTTTTGATTATCAATTATTCATTAATTAATCATCAATTAAAACTGCCAAACATTCACTGGTTACAGCTTCTAAAATGTGAGGATTTGCTGCTTACATCATAGTAAACTGAATCTGTTTGTGTTTTCGCTGACAAAAAAGCAATATGAAGAAACCTTGAACATTTTTCACTTTTTCCTGACATTTTATACAGCAAAAAATTAATCAATGAATCTGGAAAAAAGCTTGCAGAATAATCCAAAATGTAAATTTGTTAGTTGCAGCCCCAGCTTTATGTTTACTGTATACATGCATCTTCCTGTACATTTGTTTTCAGCTCTGTGTGCAGGTATTGCTGCTGACAACTGTCCTTACTTGTTGCACACTTTTTCTGCTGTTTTTTGAAGCAATAGTGTTCTTATAATAAGTGACCTAAGTTATGTTTTTTACTCTGTAACTATATAACAAACTGAAATATTTTGTTATATCTCGTGCATAGTCGCCATAAACGTTTCCCTGTCAGTCAGCATGAAATACATTTTATGTTTGGAAACTTTGTTATCTAGAATTTAGAATAAAGTTCTCTGTGTCTGAACAATGTTTAGCTGCTCAACATACTGTTGTAATAGAGACCATTGGTGGAACAGGTGCAGTGTGAAAGCTGACAAAGCATGTCAATGAAAACACATTGTTGCTATAAAACATAAACCTGCTCCATCAAATAGAAGATCTGTAAGCATTTTTGTGAAACTATGGATGCTTTCATTGTGTCTGGCCCATTTGGTCAATATCTGCACTATTCTGATTATTATTGTGTAATTAAGATGTTATGGTCTCATTTTGTCATAATGTGATACAAGAATGTGTTATGAAATAACTTTAAGTTTAGATCTGTCACCCTTTCTGACAAACAAGCTACGTTAGGCAGCGCTCAGTGAGTGTGTGTGAAGGTTTAGGCTGCTTTTTGTCCAAGGAAGCTTGCCTGGAGTAATACTAACTTAAAAACTTTGATGCAATGTTTATTATCTTGAAGTCTGTATACCTTATTTTGCTCCAAGTTAAAGGCGTAAAAGGAGACACTGAAAAAGAACGACTGAAACGGGACTGGTAGCTGCATGCTTGCCATTTATGTACAAAAACAAAAACAAGGTATTTACAGAATTTGAACCAGATAGGTTAGATCAGTTATGAAGGAGAGAGTTCACATATTTCTTGAAGCTGCATATGTTCTCAGGTTGAGACTTTACGGGTCAGAGGTCACAGTGGCTCTTTCTGACAGCATGGAGCCTCAGTTTCATCTTTGCAGGCTTTTAATTCTTTAAAAATCAGCAGCGATAGAGGAGAGAGAATCAGCTGCAGCTACACTGACACTCAAAACATACATGCACATGAATACGCATACATTTGTCAGCACTCCACACACAGACAAACAAAACACTTGTGCCACCGTCTCCCACCAGCGCACGCACACACACACTGCCAACCAGAAACCCCCACAAACGTTACATATTAGTGACAGTGTGCAGAGGAAGGAGCAGGGTAATAACAAGTGTGAGACAGGAAATCCCACTCTGTGGGTGGAGGCTAATGAACAGTCAGGGAGCAACACGAGGGGAGCGACGCTGCCCTCTTAGACTTCTTATACTGAAGTCCAGACGAGAGTCACACAAGAGTGACTTAAAATGAGAAACAATATCTCCCACAACTCTTTTGGAAATAGAGGAGGCTCTAATGTTGTGAAGAGAGCAGTTGCAGTGTCCTGCTTTGACATAATGGATGTATAGCAGACGCATTATGTGGCATTCTCCAGCAGAAGACTGCTGAACTTGTTTGTATGCTTTTCCTTCATGCATCTCTGAGGCCAGTTAAAAATTTGCATGAAATAAGGTTGAATGGTGCTTTGTCACAACGTATCAGTATGCTGCACCAGAGATTGTACAGAGAAACGCACCCTCTGGGGTTTCTTGGCAGTTTGTTGATGAGTGTTACATAAACAGGCACCTCCTGAACCTCAAATCCCCCCGTATCCGCTCTCTGAAGACTCTCAGATCGGGAAATCAGAACTTTGGAAAATTACATTTGTTACGTGCTTTTGGTTTCTAAGAATGCCTCGAGGCGAAATAATCTGATGTGATGAGCTGCAGCTTGAAGCCAGGGGCATAAACACATTCCCATATAACCAGAGTCAGGGGTGTAGGACTGGGGGGGACAAAGGGGTCTGAGTATGCAGTATCTTTGTGGGCCATCAACGATACTAGAATGAATAGCCGTGGGTCGGGGGAGGGGCCCATAGAGAATGCCTATGTACGGGACCAGAATTTTGTGCTAGGCTTCTGACCACAGTAACTGTATGCACACACAGGCACATGCCGATACACAAACACACATGCCAATGCAACTGTAACCCACAGTGCCACAGGAGATTAATGCCCTGACAATAAGGGAATCAGGCAAACGATCATCTGAAATACAGCAGCCATGGTTGTAGTTCAGACTTAGCTCAATGAGCACTTTTGTCCAGACTCCATCACTAAATAAAGGCTTAATGTTTTCTTAACCTCCTTGCCACAATGCAGCCTGTGGCATGAGCACTTCACCACAGAATATATGCTTTGATTTCCTCTGCAGTTTTATTTAAACAGCCATGACAGCGGGGTGTTGAATGCTTGCCAGTCTTAGTGTCATCAGGGAGCCCTGACAGGCCACACAGGCCTCTGAATCAACTGACCAGAGCAGGAGGAGGCCATCTACTCTTCACTTGGCACGCTTGAGGAGTGTATTTGTTGCACCAAAACATTAACTGAGAGTCAGGGAATAATGCAAAGATAACATTAATAATGTTTGCATAAGCTTGTGAACACTTCTTTCGCAGTCTTAAAAACATGTTTTGTTCCTCATTATAGGCCCTGAATTTACAACGTCAGTATAGCTCTGGTGTCGTAGAATGGTGCGGGATTGGAAAATGTTACAGTTGGTCTAAATTTAAAGTCTGTATACATAAATATGATGCAAGCTAACTTAATTACATAAACCGAGGCTGTGAAGCCAGATAAATAATATGGATTTCCTCTGGGCCATATATTGGATGCTGCAATAATGTATGTGTGATGTTGTTTTTTATTCCTGCAGTATAAAATGACCACTACAGTATATCAAAGCCCACTCAGAGTGTGGTGACAGCTCAGAGCAGTAGAATGCTACCCAGGAGACTTTCCAGTGTCAGCTATAGATATGATTTACAGTGCCTGCAGCCGCCTTCAACTGCCTCATTTTTAACTTCCCACAGACATTTAGATGACTGTAAAATATTTTCTGCATGTCTTATTAACTAACTGAATATGAAGTGTTTTAATTGGAGTGGGTTGTGAGCAAAATGGGATGGGGGGTCTGTGTTTTTGTAACTGGCCTAACACAAGTTTCATTTATGACAATATAAGAGAACACAGTACAAACTGTCCGTGGAACCTACCTATGGGTAAGGCGAGAAAGAAGGGCAGCCAACAAAGCGTAAACATGCCGACCACAACTCCCAAAGTTTTTGCCGCTTTCTTCTCCCGGGAGAATTTCAGAAGTTTCACCGTGAGGGAACTTCTCGCTTGGTGCGCGCGGCCCTTGCCGGTGCCTGAACTGCCGGGCTCCTCGTGCACCTGAGAACCCTTGTGGATCCTGAGGGTCAGCTCACTGGAGTTCATCCTCTCGCGCATCACACCGGCTTCCAGGTTCTTAGTGGTCCGTTTGGCGACTATGTACACCCGGCAGTACATGGCCAGAATAACGACGAGAGGGATGTAGAAGGAGCCGAGGGAGGAGAAGAGCGCGTAAAACGGCTCCTCGGTGATGGGGCACACCGTGTCGTCCGGCGACGGCGGCTGCTTCCACCCGAACAGAGGTCCGATGGAGATGACCACCGACAGTGCCCACACCCCGAGCATAGCCAGCAGAGCCCGCTTTTCTGTCACGATGCCCGGGTACTGCAGCGGGTGGCTCACTCCGATGTAGCGATCGATGGATATAACGCACAGGCTCATGATGGACGCGGTGCAGCACAGCACATCCACCGCCGCCCAGATGTCACAGAAGATCCTGCCGAACACCCAGTAGTCTAGAATCTCCAGAGTGGCGGACACCGGCAGCACCGTGGTGCTCAGCAGCAGGTCGGCGATGGCCAGGTTGATGATGAAGTAGTTGGTCGGGGTGCGCAGGTGCCTGTTGCACACCACCGAGAGGATGACGAGGATGTTACCAGCGATGGCGAACACGATGAAAGCCCCCAGCACCAAGCCGAGCGGGATGGCTCGGGTGAGGTCCACCTCGCTGGGCTCCGTGTTGTTTCTCGCGGAGCTGTTGGTGAAGTTGACCTGGGAGGACGCGTCGAGTTCCGAGGAACCATTTTTCCACAAGTTTGTGACATTGTCAGTGCTCAGACTCATTTTGACTCAAGAGGTCCTCCATAGCAGGCTTCGGATCACTTGTAACTGCAACTCACAAAAGAGCTTTACTCAACATACATAAAGTGTCTAAATGGCCCAAGTCTGCATGGTATAAGTGCGTTTTTGCAATTTCGTTTCCAAATCAGCTGAGAAAAATCGTTGGCTGTGCAGCCGTACAGTCCCCATGCAGTCCTTCTCCCTCCACTCTCCTGAGGGCTCAGTGGAGAAGTGAGCGGGGCAGCAGTCATCTCCTGCCTCCTCTGCGCCACACACAGCTCTGCCATGTACTGACCAAACATACCTAAACACGAACCTATGAAGCGCGCATGACGCATCTTTACACGTGAAGAGCCGTGACTCCACAGAAAAAGCACAACATATATTTGCATCATTTTACGCAACAGTGCGGAATGGAGAGAACTGCGCGTTTTGGGAGAAGCGCCTCTTTGGTGTCTCGCATTTGTTTTTCCTCACGGTGGGAGGGCGCTTAACTGGACAATTATAAGTGAAAGACCTTTGTGCCAAAACCACCCAACTTTGTTGCCAGCGTTGCGTTTGGAAACGCTACGGACTCTATGCTTCAATGGCAGTAGATAATAAGTGGATTTATAAAAGTGAAGGTATGCTTTACGCATAATGTCAATAACCATTGAAATAAGATCTAGGCTACCCATTTTCCATCAATGTGTGGTCCTCGGAAATATTTAGGATGTTCAGGGAGTCAACTTAAAAGGTTAAGCCTTAAAGGTCAAATTGATTAAGTTCAAAAGTAGAGCAAAATCACACGATGGCATCTGCTATAACAGGTATTTCTCTCCTATTTTGGTCAAATGCAGGAGTTTCTCAAAGTAACCTCATTTTGGATATGAGCTCAGTTAGTGAGGAGTGACTGATTTAATGGGCTGAGTTCAGACACATGCACATTCCTAAAACTGATGTTCCTCCTGTTTTAGAGCTTTTTGACCACTCATGATGTAACACTGATGAAGGACAGATACTAGCAAAACATAATCTATATAAGGTCAGTGAAAGGGTTGTTTTTTTTTTATTCACCCACCATATTGCACATTTTAGTCTCCTCCTTTATCTATGTTGGAGACATAACACAGGCTTTATAGTCTTAATCTGCATTGACTTCATTGTCTTTCTACCAGGAATGTTTATAGCTTCAGGTAATCTTTTGAACCAGGTTATAAGCAAGGTTTGGGATTTGGTTCCAAATTTAATTGATTTGTTTAAAATCAGCATATTGAGTGTGTTTATTCTCACTATCCATTCTCCATTCTTTATGTAATAATATTAAGCTTCTCTTTTTTTCACGCTTCATACTTTATATCCAACCAAACCCATTGCCTTTACTCTCTATTTCCTATTTTTTCTTTACTTTTTACATTACGTCACTGCTGTGTGCATCAAGTTCAGTTTTTAACTCTTCCATACCAGTATGCCTACCGTAAATTATGGTCTGCAGAACTGGAGAAACGTTCTAGAAACATTATGTAAAAGCGAAATGTGCTTTTTCTTTGAGATGTACCAGTTGTTGATGATGGACCTAATTAAAGTTTCATTATCATAAAATGTAATGTTAACAGGTTCTTCACAACTAAAGTGTAAATTGACAGCTGCTACCTCTTGCATATTCAGAAGACTTGACAGCGTCCATCTCCATAGAAACACAAAACAAACCCAAACCCAGAGCAAAATGGAGTAAAAGCATTTATTTATTTTCCTTATTATAAGGAACCCTACTAGTAGTTGGCTCATTTCAAGATTCATCCTTAAATTCTAAATAAATAAATTAATAAAATACAGGAATGGAATGAAAAGTTTACTTTAAATAGAAATAAAAGGTGAGTTTTAATGAATGTATCATATACAGTGTTTACCTCCACTATATTATGTTCTATTATGTCTTTCCCTTAAAGGGTCCCTGTGGAGTTTTTGACCTCTAGTAGTGCTGTTGAGCTTTTTTTCTATGGCTGGGTCCCTGTTTTGTTTGTATCCTGTCCATGACGCCGTACACAGTCCAACCAATGGTTTATCGCTGTCCCACTGAGCTACAGGTGGCGGTAACACGCCAAGATACGCTGCAATACTCCAACAAAGGCAGCGAAGAGAAAGACTGCAAGCCAGTAAACATGGATGTAAACAATTTTGGATTTAAAATACTTTAAATCCAATCGGCTTTGCAAATGTTTTATGGGGAAGGAAATGCATTCAACACATTTGTTATGTAAACATAACTTTTGTTTGTTTACAAGAAAACTCCCCGGGGGCATGTATTTCGAAGCAAGTTCAACTTAGTATGGCTCTCTTGGTGGTTACCTTCACTGAGCCTGACATCAGTGATCCTGGTCAACCGTGATCAACTGGCTCCAACTCTGGTTTTCCAATCCAGCGTTCCTGTGAAAGAGGCAGGGTTATTAATCACAAGCAATATCATCAGAACCATAAATGAAGTACTTAGTATGATAGGAGAGGAAATGTACCTGAGGGAAAATTCTGTTATAGCAAAAAGTGATATTCAATGAGGTGAAATATATAGAATATAATCACAACTATTAGAATTAGAAGAAATAATTTCCAAGTATTAAAAGTAAGGTTACAATGCTATAAATAAGTGTGGGAATTATTGCATATATCTTTAGTATAGAGTAAGCATTTGTTTTATGTGATGAAGATGTAAGACTGATTCTGTTTCCAAAGCAGATATGGGAGGAGATATTCGGAGAAGAAAAGCACCCTAGTTAATGCCTATTTCTGACTGAAATGCTGCATTTATACACATGGGAGCCCATTAACGGTGTGTGGATTATTTCTCTAATAAAAGACAACAGAGGGGATAGTTTGCATTTCCGTTTATCATCACAAAACTGCCTCATGCCACTCTGAGCTGCATTCAATGATAAGAGTGTAAAAGCATTGACATTGTCAGGAATCCTGTCAGGAATGAAAGAAACTTTGCGCAATTAAAATGCAGCTATAACCATCATTATGTATTTAGTGTCAGAAACGATTTGCCGTGTTGTTAAAAACTCCGATTCAAAGCCGGAGTGGAAATGTTAAACCTGGAGCAGCTAAGCTAAAAGACTGATCTATAAATATTGCTCTTTATAAAAAGTCACTTTATTGTAAATTCAGTACTTTTGTCCCTGTCAGGAGCCTGTAGGAATGATGACTCCTGTGATCTGGTTGGTCAGTAGATGGTCTTTTGTCAGGTTTTGATCTGATCCCCTGATGTTAGTCTGCTCAGGAGCGGGTTAGGCGTGCAGCAAAGGTGACCATGGTGATCAAGAGTGAGCCAGCTTCATGATAACGGAGAGTTAAACCCAAAGGTAGCTGACCGCTCGGTCTCCTCACCGTTTCAGGTTTACCAAAAGATCTTTGAAGGTCAATTTAAAACATCTGAGTGATTTAAATAACAATAAATGAATAAGATTCATTCAGGCACCTTTTAGGTTCTTCAGAGCTCAATAAGATCCCCAGTCCCTACATTTTTTATTTTTTTTACAGCGTGTGGCAGCATTCCTTCAGAGGATTAGGCATTAGACGCCCACGCAGTCTTTCAATCCTTCAACAGACGCCAGAGCACCCGGTTATTACGAGCATCTTTCTTAAAAGATGAATCACCTGGAATTATATCGTTTCATATCTAAGACCGGATTTTATTGCCGGGATGAAGTGCACTTCACTGCCCATTTCACTTGATTGAATACATTGAGCTTTCAAGTAACATAAAAGCTTCTGCTGCTTAGCGTGCTGCCAAATGCTCCGGGTGAGAGAGAAGTTTCATATATTTCGCTGGAAATTCGGCTTCAACAGGAGCATCCTCCGTCTGTCTGTGTGCTTCAGTGGTGAGGATTTGCCTCAAGTTCTAGAGGATCAACTTTTCTTCTTGGCAGGGCAAACAATATAAATCTTGACTTACATAAGACATGGAGCAATTTGATTTCTTTTTAAAGACATGGCTCCTAGTTTTGTGCAGTAATTTGTCATTATTTCAATCCATTTAACATTAATCAAGTGAGATTAAGAAAGAAGATGTTTTTTCTAGACTGCAGATAAAGACATTTCCACATTTAGAATAGTTTGTTTTGTTATGTCAGCCATTTATTTCTTCTTTAAGCTCAAGCGACTGAAGGAGGTTTCCAGTTTGACATGCCTCATCATGGTATAAAACAATAGCTCATTTTATTTCTGGGCAATGTCCAGACCTGCATTACACTGTTTGGGTCCAACAATATTGGCTGAATGTTTCTCCTGCTGTGAAGAGTTAAGAGGTGAGAGGTCAGAATCTCTTTTTGACCCTGCGCTTCTGTTCAAGGCCTGACCTCAAATCGGTCTGGTCACAGCGATACAGTGCCCGCTGACACCAAATGTTCAGCATTATCCAGTTCAGCAAGTGAAACAAATCCTTTTATCATCACGCTGAACACACAGGACTGATTTAGGAGCCGATCTGTGATAAACTGCAGAAATGTTTTTACAGCACAGTAGGACTGCTTATCAGATGTGAAGATGATGACAAACCACTGTTGAATTCAGGTCCTTAACGTAAGTCCATGTATCAGTATATTAATGTGAAAAAGTAAAAAATCCTACTTAAGTAAGAGTAAGTGTTATCAGCAAAACGTACTTGAAGTATCGACAGTAAAACTATTCTGGCCCCTGTGACTGATTATTATTATATATGACATTATATATATTCTATATTACATTTTTAGTACTGATGCAACAGTTCGCAAGCAGAATTTAACTGCTGCAGCTGGTCAAGGTGGAGCTACTTTTAACTACTTTATATACAGTTCAGTATTTATGTCCAGTGGTTCCCAACCTGGGGGTCCGGCCCCCTCCAGAGGGTCACAAGATGCACTTGGCAGGTCATGAATTAATTAATTTCTGCTACACAAATTTGTATTCATATTTTAGACTTTTATCAAATCTGGGAAATACTGGATAATTTTACCTCTTTGTGCCTCAAACAGCTGTTGAAATGAAAACATCTGAGACGTTTGTTAGAAGAAATGTGTCTTTGGTGGAACAGCTTACAACTCAAAAACCTTTTTAATGTGACAAAGGGCACCAACCAAACACTGCTTTTTGTATGCCAAACTGTTTTCATCTAACAATACATTGTATTTTAGGAGCTTATCAAGTGTTTTGTAATGTAACTACACAGTAACTCCAACTCTGAGACAAATGTAATGGAGTAAAACCAACAATATTTCCCTCTTAAATGTAGAAAATTAAGTAGCATAGAATGGAAATACTCAAGTAAAGTACCTCAACACTGTACTTAGGTATATTACTTCAGGAGTTACTTTCCACCACTGTGACAAAGGAGGTCAAAAGTGGTCTAGAAACTTTTTGAAATGGATAACACTTTCCATATCATAGTCCAGTGGCTTTTGACCTAGCTGGGCAACACATTTGGAACCTGGGAGGCAAATAAGTCTGGACGTGGTTCACGATCAGCATTTATATAACATATTTTCTCATTTTTAGGGTAAAACTCCTCTTATAGTTGTTTTGATGTTTTTATCCCATCAATAGGCGGATAGCTGGCAGCTGGCAGCGAAGCCTACACACACACCAAATCTATAGCGGCCCACCTGGATGAGTGGGCTCCTGCTGCCTGGTCGTGTAGTCTCTCCCACACCATATATGGATGATGTTGTGTAATATGCCAAGACCCAGAAAATACTTTGTTTTGTTGTATAACGGCTTTTTGGGATTAGTAATATGATTTTGGAACGACCACAAATAGACTCAAGGAGCCAAGATACAAAGAAAATGATTTGCTCCTCTAGTTTTGTCACCCTTTTCTTCAAGCCCTCGTCTGGGAGAGACATTTTGGCCCTTCAAAGTCACAAATAACATGAAAGGATTGAAGCTTGTATATTCTGAAGTTTTATTTCAGCGTGTTTGGAGTAATAGCTGTAAAAATAACCTTTATGCGTGTGCCTGCACTTATGTGAGAACAAATCTTTCACCAGAAAGGTTAATAGTTCCTTTTTACAACAATCCCTCTTACTTTTTCTCATTCCCTAAAACACTGCAAGTAAAATGACAGTATAAATATTAAGGGTTTTGTAACTTAACATACATTTTGGTTACTTTCATCTTTATTTAGGAAAGGCCTGAAAACGAAAAGTCCTTAATACAAGAGATCCTGAAATTTCAATTGTATTGCTTATGGCCAACATTTTCTAGCTCTCCATTCTCAGTGTGTTGAGTTTTTTGGGTTTGACATACGTATTATATCTAATACTGAGAGCACGAGGGAGAGAAAATGAGAAAAACAGAGGTAAAAGACTTTAGTTCAAGGAAGTCCTCATTAGATGAAACCATTAGCACACTCACTCACTAAATCAGCATCACACACACTGTCATGTCTCCTTAGCTGACCGAGGCCAAGGTGATCCGTCAGACTGAGCTGTGATAAGATGATCATACTCCACCTGGATGACCCTGGTTCAAGCTTTGTATTCATTTGTGCCATTGGTGACCCTGTTCACCTCCCTGAACAGAGAGCATACAACAAAGGGAGAGGTATCTTAGAGGCATGACTTCATGTATTTGGTAAAGTGAGAGCTGGGTTTGAGCTAATAAATAGCTTTGTTCTGGTTAGCAGCTACTAATGCCATAGGAGGAAATCAGTAGTTGGAAGTGAAAGCCGCTTACGCCTAAAGCTGCACTATTCAATATTTTTGTATTAACATTGGATCACATTGAAAAGGGTCGCTCATAGGGATGAACCAACAGAGAATTTCCTTGACTGCAGT
The DNA here is from genome assembly GCA_011952105.1 of Coreoperca whiteheadi. Taxonomy (NCBI): domain Eukaryota; kingdom Metazoa; phylum Chordata; class Actinopteri; order Centrarchiformes; family Sinipercidae; genus Coreoperca; species Coreoperca whiteheadi. The sequence goes on from CM022490.1 coordinate 13,172,156, forward strand.
TCCCCTCAGCTCTACAGAGCCTTTTAGCATATTTCAGATCAATGTTTTGGTTCAGTCTCACCGCTCTCATGAGTGTTGTTTTCAGCCACAGCAGGCAGCTGTTTTCTCTGATAAAACCCACGGTACCCTACTTGTCCAGCACCAAACAGCAGACAGACACAGTTAGCAACTAGCTGGTGAACACAGTGAAGCATTTTGCTGAAAATGTTTCCCTCAGGGTTGGTGGAGACTAAAACTGAGGTAAAGGGAGACTGAATATTGGACTGTGTAAATAAGCCACTGTTTGCTAAAATCCTTGACATTTTAACTTTATAATGTGATGATACGTCAATGCTGTGCTCTCAGCTTATTGTGCTATTGTGTGTCAAAACATTCTTCGCATATTGAGATTATTACAAATTTTGCCATCTTCAATTTCTATTTTTAATTTAAAAAAGCCCATGTAAACATAAAATCCTTGTAATAATACCAAGCTACTGTCATATTTCACCCATCACTTTTACTGCATAAAGCTTTCCATATATTTTATTCTTTGACTAAACGATAATATTTCCTTCTGTCATTCAACACCTTGGGCTCCCTTGGAAAAACGAGGAAGATCCCATCTGGTTTCCATCAAATGAGCAGAGGATTCACACCTCGGCTCATGGATGTAGCAGGCATAGCCACCTGGCAATAACCACATAGAAACCAGACCCAGGTCAGCAGAAGCTGAGTTAATGTTTTTGTTTCTATGACAACAGACATCTGGAGCTGCTGCTGAATGTTTCTTTTTTGGGATAACATGAAATATTTTGGATAAGAAATCCACATATCTGTCCAAGTCTCCAAAGATTGTCACTTAAAATGGGAAGTGAAGTTAAACTGTCCTTTGGGTCTTTGCTGGGAATGAATTTGACAGGCAGTGAAGGATAAAAATGGCAATATCTCTGAAAAGTATTTAGAAAAATGGACCAGTTATCCAAATTCTTTCTTTTCTATCTTTTTCACTAAACAAAAACTTTAACAACCTTATGTGTTAATATTTTTAATCTTACAGTCATGCTTGTCTTCATCTAGCAGCTGCACAATAGATTATTCCAGATAGTCAACAGCGATGTAGCAGTGGACTGATTATTGCAATTCTAAATTGTTGTGGAAGAAGCCCAAAGCTTTTAAGCTAAAATGCAGAAGAGATGAACAGAAACCATTTCCCCCAGCTCTCCATAAGTCAAACTGCTGATTTTAGAGGTTTGCTAATGTTTTATGCATGCAGATCTGCTTATTCTGCTTTACAAATGCCTTCTGCTGCAAATGGAAATACCTGCAGAGACGGTGGATATTATGTACACAGCCGTGACAAGCTATCATTTAATATACTTTACAATGCGTGTGTTACACATTACCTTCCCAGATCCCTTATACCGTGTCATATTGGAATTTGTGTGTGAACAGCAACAAGACAATTTTCTTCCATTTCACACTCCTTATCCAGTTCCTGGGTTTCGTCAGCCGCATCACAGCGGAGTTAAAGACTATGAGAAAGGTAGTTGTCAGGATAAGAATGGATTTGATTTTAAACATCAGAGTGAGATCAATTTTTTTCTTGTCAGTAACACTTCTGTTAACGTAATAAGTTGAATAGTGTCAGGTTTCTTACAGTGAACTGGTTAGTAAATCATACTTACATTAGACCCAAGTGTTTTTTACATTAACTGCTCTAAACCACAGTAGGAGGAGAATCCTGCATATGCTTCTGTCTCATTTTCCTTTTTTCTCTGTTTTTTCTTTTTCTTTTCACGGTATTCACTTTCTGTTTTCTTTATTATTATAACAGTATGTATGTCTATTGGTGCAGTTTGACCTATTATTGCTGGCGGTTGCTGGTTATTGTTATGTGTTGATTACATTGTAATGTGAACGTCCTCTGCAAATGCCTTGCTCATGATTGGCAATAAACTAGAACTTTGAAATCTACAGCAACAGTATTGTTGACACAATGACTGTTATCTGTCTGATCTGATCGGTTCATTTGTTTTTGTCTAACGTGAATCAGAGTAGTTTAAACTATTTGAAAATTGCTCTCATGCTTGTGGATCTTGGACCAGAGCGGTACAATAATTTAAGGACAACAAGATCCTGGTGGTTACATCACAGCTTCAGGACGGCTCAGTAGCAGGCATCAGTCAGTAAAGAGTAATGAAAAGGGTAGAAAATGGATTTCATCAATGCTGCTCAGCTGCCAGTGTGCCTGATGAGACCAAACTGTTTTGGCTGCACAAAAGAGCAGATGAATAGCCTTTGTCTTGCTTGTTAAGAGCCTGGGGCATGATTGAGCTTATCTGTTAGAAGATAAAAAAATGAAACACTATTTCAGCTTCTCTTTGGCTTTCAGTAGGTCCCCCACCTCTCTCTCTCTCTCTCTCTCTCTCTCTCTCCCCCACCCTCTTTCTCTGGACATTACTGGCCATCCAGGATAAGTTATCATACCTGCCCACACATTAACAATGACTGCCCATTCAGTTATATACACCATGCAATGGCACATTTACTGCCGCACATTGATATGGTACCTGACCTGCTGGAAATGAACAGCTGGCAAAGAAGAGATTTCCTCCCTCAGTGGGAAAACTGCAAGTCCAGCACTTTCTTAACCACTATTTATATTTGACAAAAGGGAGTCGGAAGCAGCGAAGGTAGGGCCACATCACTTAAGTTTGATAAAGCTCTGGTATGGGTCCCGTGCTGACCTCATCGGAAATGCTCATGGCTACAAAATCAGCTAGCGCAGGTTGTTTGACAAATACAAAAATCAGGACTGGTGTTGGGTGTGGGTGCGAGCCTGATGGACCGTACTGTAGTGGGGTCTATGGGGGGTGCATTCATCAGAGGGGATTCTTGGCCGATGATGCTTGAGGCTGGAAATGGCCTGGCAGGAGCCCAGGCTCTACATACACAGTAGAGTGCTGCTGAGTGGACACTTTAGCAGCGCGGTGAGCCCCAACCATTAGATGATTGCCTCTGAGGTTTCGTGAGGGGAGTGAGACTTGTTATGTCTTGAATGCTTCCCCTGCAGGATCATGATGATGCGGTCTTTGATCCACCTTCATAAAACTATCCTCTGCACGTTTTCTGACCAATGCGGAAGAAATACCAATGCACATGATGCAGTGGTCTCAGATGAGAGAAGCCTTCAGGTGGTTGTTTGGTTTATGGCATGTGAATAAAATTGTGGTATATTTCCCTACAAAATCAGAATAAAGAGCTTCCAGTCTGAAAACGTGCCATTTCACCTCCAATGACAGGTTGTTAGCTCTGCAAAGATGTGATGATTGGCTCTATCAGATAGCATGTTATTAGCAACCTCAGGCTCTCCGTCTATAAAAAATGTATATCGTAGCAATTTGGCTCCACAGAGGAGCTTCTGAGCTGCACATCATCAGTCCATTTGAATACCAGCAATTTATTTGAATCCCATCTTATTCCACCTGGAAGTAACTAGCAATTTGTGCTTGGGGAAATGTTTTACCCATTTCGAAGGAATGTGTGTGTGGATATAGGTGTGTGCGTGTGCATCTTTGAGTCTTTATAACTTAAGATTGATTGTCACTTTGGCACAGATTGTGATTAAAGAGTGTGTAGCATGTAAATGTCAGCCTGTCAGTGTGAGTGTGAGAGTGTGTAGTGTGGTGTTTGTGAGAGGTACTTTGTAGAACAAATGGAGCTGACAAACTAATATTGACATGAGAATAAGAACAGATCAGATAAATTATAGTGTTTCAACTTTCTTTGTTCATCTTCCTTTGACACCAAACCTTTAGCGGATGTGATTGAAATCAAAGTTATGACGATCACAAATTTAGTATGAATAACGCATTTTGTTCTAGTGCTTATATCTGGATTCAGCCTGTGTCTCTGAAATTATAAGAAGCAAACAGGGAGTGGAGACCTTTGTGAATCAGTGAGTGAATGATAAGCATCATGTATGTTAATCAAAGTCATGCCGCAAACAAAATTTAAACTTGGTGCTGGGCACTCATTCAAAGTATGCACTCACAATATATTAAGGAAATGTTTATGTTGTTCTGCATGTCTCGTTCAGACAAAGTCACATGAAAAAACCTTAGGTTGAGGAAGGAAGAGCAAGTAACATATTCTTGGTAAGTTACACGCATAACACATTATGGATTACTCATCATGAAAATGTATGATGTGCACTAAACAAAGATGGTGAACATGGTAAACGTTAGAAATATCAGCATGATAGCACGGTAACTGTGAGCATGTTAACATGCTGACGTGAGCATTTGTGGGTAAGGCTCACAGAGCCGCCAGCGTGGCTGTAAGTTTTAGTCTTGTTTAAACTCTCTTAACATTGTATGACAAATGAATTAGCATTCAAAATAGTGGGTTTATAAAACTGCATTCATTGAATTGACTTATTTGTAAATATCAGGATTTCAGTTTGCCTGTATAGGTCTTCATCTCACTTTCTGTTTTGGTCGACTGTTCCAGGATATTTGTTGCAGTTTGGAGGGTACTAGATGTACTTTTGGCTGAGACAGTCAACATTTTCAGAGTAATCTGTCTCTAATGTGTGCCATAATTCTTTTTAGAATTTGGCTGATGACATTGTTTGATTTGGTGACAGTTTTGCAACAGTCTGCTGTCATGTTTTCCAATAACTTAATTTTCTTATCTTTTATACTGTTTCAAATGACTGATGATGAGTGTTGATGGGCTTTGTTGCAAAGAAAGTAATGGGTAATTATACATTACAAGTCAAGCAAAGTGCAAATACAAAGTGGACACTTTGCAAATTGAACTTCCTTCATCAGTTTTTTGCCCAGTATGAGTGACCCCTAAATCCCTCCAGATATAAGTCAGTATAGACGATCTGTACACAACTCAACAGTTGTTGGGATGTATTGCTTGTTCAGCAAAATAAAGTGAGCAGACTCATTTTTGTTCATTGATCCGAAAGAACACCGTGCCAAGATAGGTCATCTGACCTCAGCTCAGAAGCCTTAATGAAAACCTATTGAGTTCGGTGAAGTGGTGGTGAGTCTGCCTGCGTCAATGTCTCTCCGTTTCTCAGAATATCCTGTCAAAACTAGATAATGCGTCCCTGCGCCTGAGGTGTTATGCGAAGCCAAACAAACATGACAAACAAATGTAACAACTGCTCCTCAGGAAGCAGGCAAAAGGTCAAGACAGATGAGCAATGACCTGCTGAAGCTGTCTGTTCAAATCGATTTCTTTCATTGTAGAGAAGGAACATGTTGTCCTCCTTCAGGTCCAGGTGCACTGTGCTCATCCCACACTAATTTTTCTTTTCTCATGACAATTGGTTCATTTTGAGCTGCTAAAACCCATCAAGGGCTTCCTGATCTTTGGAAAATGTCTCATATATTTATAAAGGAATGTACACATTATAATTAAAAGCAACAACAGGATGCTCGGGAAACTACAGGAGGCCTTTCTTGTAAAGAAAACATATTTATAGAAAATAATGAGACATTTTCTGTGGGAAGAGGCTCTATTTATCATAGTATAGGCCTGTTTGGTTAGCCTGGATCTGACACTGGAAAGGATCTTTGAAAACAGCAAGTGGTTATATGACCACGGCCCCGGAGTCACCGAGGTGACACCAGGCCCCCTGTAGCGGAAGAAAAAGCTGTCAGTATATAAAACTGGCTCTTCTTCATCAAACGTGATTCTCTTCTAAGCCCCCGCTGCCTTCACTGTTTTAAAAAAAAATATCTTCAACACAGCTGTGGTTTAGCTGGTATGCGCTTGAGTTGAAGGTTGTTGCCCCTGCATCAGTTTTCCATCACATCCCAGGAAGCTTGAATATACTGTATGACTTCAATCTTAACAGCATGCTGTTAAATTAGAGACTGTCAACAATAAAATCATGCATTTTATAAAGGAGAGTTCTGTTTTTTTCCAACCTAAGTCCTATTCTCTAATTGTGGTCATTCTGTTGCCATAAGCCATTCTGGACACTTTTGTAATGCCTGTTTACCTCTTGAAGTAGCTGCATACAGTATATATGAAACAATAAGTAACCAATGTTAACTATTGCAGATGAGCAGGTAGGTTACTAGTTGGCTTGTTCGCTGTGAACACAACACTGACATTTTATCACTTTTGAAGTTGATATGGCGAACTTGTTAACAAACAGTGGCCTATTTATACGTCGAGCTAACACAGAGCAATATAAGCTTTGTATGTCTGCAGTTCGGTGCTGGGTGAGTAGCGTACAGTGATGTGTTAGAACTTTTTGGCTGTGGCGGAAAACAACGCTTTGAAAGCAGTGAGTGTGAAACAAAACAGTAAGCGGGGTGGAAAACTAAAACAAAGAAAAAAGAGGCTATTAATCAGTGTTAAGCTGAGGGGAACTGCAGAGTCGGGTAAAGTGGGAGGAGCTGCTGGTTATGGAAGTGTTTTTTCCCATTCTGAATTCCAACCAGTTTTAATCATTTCAACGTAGTTTCTGAGAAATCACGTTTGTCTGTCCATTTGGCATGGCACACGACTCCAAAAACTACAATACCCATGATCCTCAGCCGCCGTTGAACTGAAGAAGAAGCCAGTCAGAGGCACAAATAAAAGCAACAGTGAATTCAAAACGCTTCATTGTTGTAGTTGAGAACAAAACATGGCTCTATGAGCGAACCTGTTCACATTACACATTGTCCTTTGATCTGTCGTTATTATAAAAATATGGATTATATCCAAGGAGGCTGGCGTTGCTTACCCTGATATACATTATTTGCTGGAGTTTTGTTTCCCTAATCCCTAAAAAGGAGGTGGAGAGTGCAAAGTAAGTCACTCACATGAGATTAAGAAGTGTGATCGGATGTAGAGCAAATAACCCTCAGGCAATCTGTATCTTTCAAAATGTTGTTCTGTCTGTCTGGTGCCGTATCAGACAAGGTCACCATTGGTTCAGCTTTTGGAAGCATTATTTGTGGCTCTGATAGTTGTTGTGTTGTGAACTGCTAGCTGGAAGACCTCATCACATTAAGTCTGAGAAGAAAGATGCTTCCCTCGCTGGACAGAGTCATCATTCCCAAAGGTAGACAGTGTATTTATAGGGTCATATGCTTTTGCTGCTATTATAAATCTCAGCTCCCAGGATCCTCCACAGTGTGTGGACATCAAGTGCTTCCTCACAGTGGAGTCAATAACTGGCAACAGATAATGTAGATGTGCTGCTGTGAGTAATCATGAGCCAAGATGATGTATGAGTGATTTGTGGCCCTTCCAACAAACTGTGGAAAATACCACTCCTGCGTTCCAGTTGGAAAGGCTTACATAATATGCAAAGAAACATGTGGACGCACAACATGAACAGCAAAATCATTTGGATGAAACATTGTGATAATCTCAGAATCGTTTCGAAGAACTTGCCAAAAGGGAAAAAGTACACGAGTCAAAATAAACTTTGCATGGAAGTTTGTAAATAAGTCCCAAAATAAGGTCTTACAGATAGCTCTCTTGACATTGACCGTGGCCAAACCTCTACGAGGACGGAGATATTTTCATCCTGAGAATTGTTGTGGACCATGAGATCCTCAGGCAGCGAGAAGGACCACGGACTTTGAGTATTTCTGTAGATGATCGAAAAAAATAGGTCTGGACCCATTCAAAGCCACTGGGAGTGAGATGGATTACGAGTGATTGCAGAATTCTAAATTGTGAGACATGCAGCAAAGTTTCCAAATTCAGATCCCACTGGAAACTAATTTCAGGTGCTTTTCCTTGCCAGTGATCAAAGACTTCAAAACCACTTCTGTTTAGTGTCATTCATCACGTTGGTGATTTATGACTCATCTCGGGAGTGAGGGGTGAGGAGAAGTGCTCGGGCCATGATTAAGTTAATTTTTATTCCCAATTTTAGGAGCAGCTTGGCCATTCATATCTGCTCATAGAAATCACTGCATATTCCCTTTGAGGACAGCAGCAGTGTAACCCAATACAAACAAATCTCAACTGTGTTTTTGGATGTTGTGAAACAGTGTGAGCGCAGCCACTTAAGCACATAAATATTTAGGAAACACTCAGATTCTTCCATGTTGGGAACACATGGTTGCAGTTAGCACTGGGAGAGAGATATATTAGACATGCACAATGACAAATGTGTTTGCATATTTATGTTTTATTTATCTAAGCCTGAGTGCATCTACTACATGTGTACAGTGTGTGTACTACTGGTCATTGAGACTAGGAAGTTACTGCCCCAGGCCAAGACATTGTCCGGCACAAACCTCACGCAACACACTAAGTTCTCACACTTTAGTTTTTGTACAGATTAAACAAACAAGATATAATGTGTTAATTAGTGGGCTTTAGAGGTGCTGGAAGGGGGATTTTGTTACCTTTGGACAGAGCCAGGCTAATTGTTTCCCCCTGTTTCCAGTCTTTGTGCTAAGCTAAGCTAACTGACTGCTGGTAACTTCATATTTACGTACAGACATGAGAATGGTATCAATGTTTTCACGTAGCTCTCGGCAAGTGAATAAGTATATTTTCCAAAATGTCGAACTCTCCCTTTAATGAGTCAATAGTAAAGCAGTTTGTTGATGTCTTCCAGCATCTACTTTAATCAGTTTACTCTCTACTGAATATTCTGTGGTTACAATTTTAGCAAAATATTTTGTTTTGATTTTATGATAATTTCTTAGCCAATCCTTCCTTTTCACACCAGATTCAATTTCAATTTCAAAAGAGTGACCCACTCAGAGACGAAACACTGAATGACAACGTGTCTATTATACCTTTAAAAGTCCCTTTGGGCTACAGATGCAGAAAAAACAATTAATGTAATTTGCTTGACGGGCACCTAACGAGTACTAATGAGTACAACAGCACTTTCAGGCAATTTTACCTCCCTCTCTGTTGTGCTGTTCCCTCTCTGTAACTTATAACACACCTTCTACTCTTTTCTATTCTCTGTTTCCACTATTTGGCAGATGTATGCTTATGAAGCTATTTTCTTAATTAGAGGGAAAAGGTGGCGTTCAATTTGAGCTCAGGTAATGGATCAATGCCTTGGGTATAGTGATGAGAAACAGCTAATTTCAAGGAACATTGGTTTTTGGAGAGCTGGCAGTGTGAGCTTGAATAACTGGAAATTCATTTTCATTAACAGCGTGTTAGTGATGAATTTTTGAGCGAAAGAGAATTAATCACATATTGCTTCCTTTTAACTTTGTGCACAAGTATTAAAATATTGTAATGACAATTGTTGGTGAGACTGTGAGATTGATTCATACTACATGAAATAAAATTGGCCTTATCTCAATTTGATCCACCAGACAAAGACAAATATATTTAATTCACCAAAGAAGCAGATAATCAGTGGGTGCATGGTGGCTTACTGAGAATGCAGAGGCAGGAGTGTCAGGGTTGAAACCCCCATATTGACACTGAATCCATATCAGCTCCAAGGTTTCTGTTGTCTCACAGATCTTGACCCCTGACATACCAACTCCTTTTGGATGCAAGACAGAGAAAAATATCCTTACTTGAATAGATAACTTTTCACAGTGACTGCAAGCATATTTCACTGCCTGTTGACAAACTGATTTACAACACAATACACTTTGCTTTTATCTTATCTAGTTTGAGTCCACAATCTGTTCTACTGAGCTATAACAGATAGTGAGACATTCTCCAAAAAATGCCCAGAATTTGTTCACAGTATGACAGAAAACAATAGGCCTTTATTCATGAAAGACAATCTGACTTGTCACAGTAAGAGGCAACAGGTGTACATATTAAAATGAATGACGGCTGAATTTCATTTAGCTGCTTCTGTTTCAGGGGCACACGGGAGAAGTTTAGCCTCAGGTCTTTCTGCCAGAAAGACTTTTCTGCCATAAAGCCCTCAAGGCAAATGGTGATTCCTTTCTTAGAAGACCACTTTTTTTTACTCCTTTCTCTAAAAAAAACTAGGTAGAAGACAGATACTTTTACAAACTCCAAAAAATGTTAGGGCAGTCCTCCTAAATTGTCCAGATTTCTGGGATTTCACAGTAGCTTTCTTCTCCTGCATTTCTGGGTCTTCATATTGTGCATGCTGGCTCACTGTCACTGACACTCTTACTGGGACACTTGAATAGAACAGGGCCATTGTTAATGTTATTAGTAAGAGCTGTGCTTTTTCTACTGTGACAAGTCAAAATGCCTTCTGTGAAAAAGGCCTTCACTAAAACCAACTTCACATTTCACTTCACATGAGTGTTTCTGCAGACAATAAAGACCACTTATTCACTAACTCACATTCACAAATACAGGCAGGTCACAAATGGAAGGAAAACCTGAAAAAATGGAGAAACAGAATGAGGGAGGATGCCTTCATACAGGACTCAAGGAGTCACTGAATGGTTTGCAGAGTTTGAAAATGATGTAAATCGTATAGCCTTTACTCCAGTTCTCTAAGACACTTTATGTTGTGTTTTTATTGTAATTTGTCACCCATTCTGTACTATGTGTGAACTGGGCCTGGGTTACACACATTAGGCCCCTTAATGGTTTCTTTATTGCTGAATATCATTAGCGTTGTATTTTGAATACTTCCTAATGCACAAGGTCTTGCAAACTTATTTAAAAGGACTGTATGATTAATATGCCACTTTGAGATTTGCCTTTCTGAAATTGGTCAAAATTAATAAGAGGGAGTGAACTTAATTAGTACCTTCAAAATCGACCAGGATCTCCTATTCTGGACCAAAGTGTTGTAATAGTTGTAATTTCAGTGTCAGTATGAGCCAGCAGTAATTGCTTCCAGACCACAGCCACAGAGGTTGACTGAACTCACCAGAACCACCTGCACTGTGGCTCGTTGTTTGGGTTTTTTCCTCCTCTGCTTGCCCTGGGGAGGTTTGATAACTGTTAGCCAACTTGATCGTAATCTCAGTCATGTCTTTGGCATTGATCCTTCAGAAGATGCTCTTATCTTACCACCCTCAAATTTCAACAGTTTTAAGACAACCATAAACTTTGTCTTGCAGGTTTTCGGCTGTTTTGTCCCATGCTGTCCACACCAAGAAATACATTTTACAGATACTAACACCCTTTAAACCTCTCTGGCTGCTGCTAAGATGATAAAACATACAACCCCAAAGGATATATTAGCTTGGTTTCCCTTAGGAGCAAGAGATACTGGAAGAGCATCCGGCCCCAAACTACGGAAATTCTTAAGCTAGTTAAGCATCTGTGTTCATGTTATGAAACTGATGTTTTAACAACTTGACAACGCTTTCTCTCTCTCAATGCTACATGTAAGAGGAATAATATGTCATCCTGTAAAAGGATGCTCTTTTGCTTTGACTGATCTCTCTGGAATCAGTCTGTTCATGTAAAAATGTTGCTTTAGAAAGGGAAGATTACACTCTACCACTGTGGATAACAGTGTGACCCCAGATTGCTCTCTGCTTCACTATAATGTTTTCTCAGCATGATGCTCGAGGAGATAAGCTCTCTATTGCACGAGCCTTTTCAACCCTTAACCCACAGACATTTTTTTTGTAAACCAAAGTCACTCAGGAGCAATTTATTCTCCACAACTACACAGTCAGATTAAACTGCAAAAGAGCCCCTGGGTAAACATGTACTGTGAGGCCCTAAAGTTTGATTTCACCTGCAGAGAGTGTGTATGCACAGAGGCACTGACATTACATTATTTGGAGATTTGTTTACGTGCAGTGGTCCATGGCCCTGGGGCATCTGACCACTTGCCCTGAGGGTAATCAAAGCATGTACATGGACAGTCTGGTATGCACAAGGCCATATAAACAGCTTCTGTTCTCATATGTGGCTTCCTGTCTCTCCATGTCTTCCTCATGAGTCCCAACAAGAAGCTGCTGTGACCAGCTTCCCATGTGAAAACTGACTGGGCTTGCCAAAAAGGCCCTGGCTCGCGATGATACTCCCCCCCCCCTTCCCCAATGTGCTGATCCTTTTTCTTCACATGAGGTAGGCTGATAAAGGGATGGTACCACTTCATAATAAGGCCCCCTTAATAAAGGATTTATAAGCTGTATTTAATGGCTTTCTCAATGTTTAATAAATAATTTACTCATGCTTTATATATCAGCTATAATGGAGTAACAGCTATTCAGTCTTTGGCTGGTTTATGTCTTTCCGCATTACACTTCATTTGCCTTATTTTCTCTGACCATAAACTGTATATAAATATGGACGACATGAATGCTCCCCATAAGTGAAGCCAAAACCTCTCGATAGCTCTCTGGTGGCTGGCTTTCATGATAGGTCATAAACCCCGCTCCCCCCAAATCTTTTGCCAAAGATGGTTTCTTTCAAGCATTCGATTCTTCCGCATGTTGAAACAGTGAGCAAGAGTTCGGAGGGTGGTGTCTTTTTGTTTGCCTTACCAAAACCAAAAACACAAGAGCAAAAGGAATTCATTAAACAGTGTGTTTATCTGCTCTGATGTAAGCTGCAATCATTAGCATGTCAAGCTAACCAGCTTACTGCCCACAGTAGTAAGTGTTACTTCAAAGGCCAAGAGGGTGCAAACCATTAAACAACTAGGTTGCATTAGTTTGTGGGGTCACAAGTTACTTCAAAAGATTACTAGCACGACCACTATGTTGTATTTCCCCACAAATGTATTTTTTAAAATACTTTTAGATATTACAATCACTTCTTAACAGTTCTACAGAAAAAGTACTGCCCGTTTATTTATGACAAACAAGAACAAGAACAGGCTGAAAATTTCACCTGTAGGAAACGCCCCCTGTGTGTGGAAGCTGGTCCTGGATGCTATCAGAGTTTAGGCTAACGTTAGCAACTCTTTCCTGCTCTTTATTGGATTTAGGGAACGTTACACAGCAATGAACGTTAACCAGAGATAACTTTTACACTCTTTATGAGGAATGGCTAATTAGAAAGAGGTACCAAAGGGCTAAACATGACTCTTCATTTTACTGTTAGTGACAAGAAAGGTGGCAGAACCGCAGGAATCTTAATCTCCACAGAATCCCCTTCGGTGCAGTTTTGTGGTCTGAAGTGAACTAGGGCATTCAGAGTTGACCATTGCTGACTCCCAACTGAAATTACCCTTTGAGCACCGGCACTAGCTGTGTGAAATCAGGACAAAGCAGCAGGGGGCATTCGTGCTTTTTTTCCCCTGTACTCTTCTCATTTAGTCCAACAATGTAAGGTCAGAGAAGGCCCTGGACCTACATAAAGAGTGATTAATATGAGACATAAATCCACACTAACATGCCCTTTAGTTCCATATTGCAGCAGTCAGGAAGGAAAACAGAATTGTTTTGGAAGACTATAGCATATGATAACCCACTTATCACTCATTTAACTGTGTTACCTTTTACGTAAGAGAGTAAAATGCTTTGTGGTGCCCAGCAGAGGCTCAGAGAAATGGCCTTTCATGGTTCGGAAAAAGACCACAGGAAATGTAAATCTCGATTTAAAGATTATTGCTTTGATTCACAACAAAAATCTGGTTAATCTGGGTGAGTTTTGTTGTTTAATGTGAGTGACATTATAATAACACTTAAATAACTCCATGGAATTATTCATATTTATAAAAACAATTATCACACTTTATTGCTCAGACGAGACAAAAGTGAGTTGGTTTTTCGGATATCAGCCCACTTTGTCTCTGTCCTTTTGTAGGGGAGTTTTGTGTACATATTGAACATTTACATTACATTTACATTTAGTCATTTAGCAGACGCTTTTATCCAAAGCGACTTACATGGAACATTCAGAAACCGAAGGCGCAGCTTCGGGAGCATTATGGGGTTCAGTATCTTGCTCAAGGATACTTCGACGCATGGCTGGGGGATCGAACCGCCGACCTTCCGATTGGCAGGCGACCGTTCTGCCACCAAGCCACAGCCGCCCCAACAAAACTATCTTTATAATGATGTATGTAGCTATATAGTTGGTTGCTGTATAAGGAACCATTAATGATAATGCTATCTATCTTAACAAAACTGTTTAAAAAATGATGTAGCTATTCAAACCAAATGCAGTACAGCTCAATTTACATAGAGAGTAATACATCAGCTGTTGCCTTGGGTTTGATTTGTTGAATATTTTACCTTTAGTGGTATCTAGCCGTGCTGATAGTTTGGTTTTATAGTTAGTTTTATTTCCGCAGGTTTTAAGTAATCTGTCTCTAATATTTTTTCTTTCACCCCAGTATAATGGAGGTAAGTGATTCCATTTGTGGTGCACACAGCATTGAAAAATTACATTTAAGAAGAAAGCATCAGCAAAATGTCTCCCCAGAATCAGTGTCCCAATGACTCTAAATAGTCAACAATTTTCATAGAGACCAGATGTTTGACAGAAAGTATTTCCAATTAATATGTTCACAGTGGGGTCTGTGTATTACGCAGAGTAACAGTGATACTGTGATACTATAGTGATTGAAATGTAGAGAATCAATCCCTTGGTGTGTGTAAATGTACTTGGTTAATTAAGTGATTCTATTTCAGTTTGTACTGGCGGAAAGAGAGTTGCACTTGTTTTGGAAGATGCCAGCCTGCCTGTTCTTAAACTCTGTGAAAACTGGCCAACAACAAAAACAGGACTCGACATAGCAGACAGACACTGTGGCAAATTAGCACACTAGCTTAGTGACCATATTTCCAAAGAAAGGATGTAGATCTCTGAGTTTTTAAGATGTGTTTCTTTTTAAGAACTGTTAAGATTTAAGCATCTTAGTCATGCAACAATAATTGGGTGTAGCCAGTGTAAAATAATGTCAACAAAAAACTAAAATGACTTGTAAATTGTGGATATAGACTTTCCTCATAATTGTTATGTCCCTGCTGGTGATACATTTCTTTATGAATGATCACTAACAAGCTCCCTGAGTTTCTTTTGTCTACGTGTCCAATTTCTGGAAAGATGTCACAGCAAAACAATTTTAATTTTATTTAAATTGGAAGAGATTGCTGTTGTTGTATTAACATTTTTTAGAACTTTTTGTTGTCATAATATCTCTGATCAGGAAGTCACCGCCTCAGCAGCGTACATTCCTCACAGACAAACAGAATGTGGTCTATTTTTTCCTCCGTTTGCTGAAATGCGTTTTTCATGTCTGCGCCTTGTAATCCTGGAACCAAACTACTACAAACACACAGTCAAAAACACAGGTTTGCTCGTCCTGCATGTTCTTTTGTTGTGGTTGTCATGTTGAACTACAAAAGGAGGAGATGACGACTGTACGTGCATATGTAACATATGCTCCCCCCTAGAGAGGTTTATATTTGGAGTTTGTCTCCCCAAATATACTGAGCAAGAATGTGCCTCTAGATTTTGGCAATCAGTGAACAGATTTTTCTTTCCACAGCTGTCTTAATCAATTTGTCTCCACCATCTTGTACGGCTGCCATAAGCCATAGCAATCATTTATATAAACAGACAACACTGGCATGCTAGCGACAGCTGAATCGATGTTTTTACAGAAATATAAAAATGTAAAAATGCTATACTGAATCAGAGCATATGATATTCAGTAAAATATAATATAATTAGTTCGACAAAACAATCCCAAGTGGTCCACTTACTAGATTTTCTGGAGCTTTCAACTATATCACACCGTCTTCCTCAGTGAGTTTTCTCCGTTGTGGAGATGGATCTGATGACGTGCAAGCTCAGTGGCTTTTATGGTTTTTTGTGGCCAGTGTGGATGAAAAAAGGCTAACACCATTCGCTGATGAAGATCTAGTGGTGCTGTTGCAAGCTCCAGATAAAGCTAATAAGTGGACCTTGATTTGGGATTGTTTGGACACACTACTATATCCGAGGTCAAGACTTCGATGAATAGAATTCATAATTCATCATAATTAATCAATTATCTATGATTGGTGAATCCAATTTAGATGTTGTGCATTTATGACATGCCATGCATATGATACCAATACTTGGTACACAACCCACTTTTATAATTTCAAAGAATGTGATCAGACAAGCATGAGACCTTGTTAGCTGTAAGATTCAAATATTATGAGAGCAGTTTAAAAAAATAAAAGGGACAGAAATATTGATTAGAACATAAGATTTTACATCTAATATACTGCACATGAAAATGGTAAGATTCACATTTTTGCAATCCATAGGATCAATATTCCATGAATATATGAAGTCCAAATTTAATGCATGAGAACCAACTTAAGTGGAAATATCTAGAGAAATTAATAACTATTGATTGTTTTGATTGTTGTGGTGTCAACATTGACTCTACAGGCTCTGTGTGCAAAAGATGAATGATCAGTGTTATGAAAAAGGGGTGTATTTTATTGCTCCATGTTGTGTTATGTACATTCTTTGCTGATTAGTGTAGTTTTATTGTCAGGGTGAAGTTATACAGTACATTCACAACAGATTCTTTATGAATGTGTTGGTCAGACCAACAGATTCTTTATGTTGAGAGTTATGATTTTTGTTACATTTCAAGTGAAATTGTTGCAATTCGAGAATTTTGTGAGCAGTAAAGAAATTCAAATAACTGTTTTCAAAGGGACAATGCATGAAATTATTATGCATACCCAATACATTTATTAAATTCTTCTTTGTTAGTATTCTAATTTGCCAAACAGACTGTAACAGGCACCCAATCAATATTAGAAAAATATTTCATATTTAAAGCGGTAACTCAGTGGGTTGAAGGGTGCTCTTAAGATAGAAAGATGCAGGCTTTATTTAAGAGCAGTAGGTCATCAAACACCACCAGAGGTTAGGTTTAACTTGGTATGCAGGCAGTGAAACTTGTCAGAGATGTAGACCATCTTTGATTAAAAATACAATGATGAAAAGAAATTAAAGGGAAATTCCACACACAAGACTTTGCCATTTCTAAACAAAGAGACAAGCTGCTGTTTGACAGTTAATCCTTCTTATTTCCTTGGTTAGCCCAACATAAACCTGACAGTATTTTCTGAGCACTTTTAAGTTATTTGGCTCACAACTTCATTTAGCAAACTAAGACAGAATGCATATCAGTATAACCATTATAAAAATAATTAAATGTTCCTGTGGCGAAAACGGGCTATTACGGGTACAAAATGGCACTTCCTTAAGCAGGTTTTGAAAGGCCTTGTGGTAAACGTGGAAAGGATAAACCATGTTGGGGAAAATGATAGTTAATTAATTCCTTGAATGTAAAAAAACAAACAATCCCAGGTCTACTATCAGCAACAGTTTAAGGGTGTCCAGAATTTATAATTTAAGGGAATGGATTACTTGTCCATGCTGGAGCACCACAATCAAACATATAGGATAAGAGCTCTGCTATCACTATAACATTGACAGCCTGGTACCACACTGATATGATGATGTGCTCTACATTGTGAAGATAGGTGTCAAAAGTGATGGAGGACGCCATCAAGGGCACATTAAAATCTGTAGCATCAGTGTGTGTCTGATAGCTGTCCCATGTGAACCTGGGACGAAACACAAGAGCATTTTATTACAATGAAGGGGGAACTTGAGGGGCTGTTGTCATAATTAAAAAAAAAACTGATTTGTACACTCACAATAACGTGGGATGCCAAGAAATGAGAGATTTCCAATGGGAGTAACTGATATTTAATGAGCTGTGCTGTTTCCAGTTATCTCATAACTGAAGTGCCCACTCACCACATGAAAAGTGAGCCAGACTTGTAGCAAGTCAATGGACCCAATTATATCAATTTACTTTTACTGTTTAATCTGTGCAGCATCCAAACAAATTTAAATAATGAAAATATCTCCATGGCCACAGAACAACAAGACAAGCTCAGCTGAATGCTGTGTTGGCTCGCCACAGAAGGAAGTGCTTAGTAAAACAAATTAGGAAAAACACATGAGAGTATGAAAAAAATAATTAGTGGGAAATGAACTGCTGCATGTTTTTCATTAGATTTTTAATTTCTAAAGCCATTTTATGGCAGAGTAGTTGTGTGTTAAAGATTGACAAAAAAGCAATTTTTTTTTTTGAGATTTTCCTCTTGCCATCCATCCATCTGACAGTCCTCACACTGCATCCCAAAGCCATTAACACCCAAGGGCTCCTACTTTCGTCCTTGCTTTAGTTAAGTCCACACACACACACACACACACACACACACACACAATGGACATTAAATTGTGCCAGCATGCCATTTGGGAGCAGAGCTGCTATCTTCGCTCTGTTTTAATTACTGCCATTACAGGAAGTAGTGCAGACAAGAGTTTGTGTTATTTTCTCCCACTTTTCCTCTTTCCCCCCAACTCACACAGCGTTCAGGGGCGCCGTTCCCAGGCCTGGGCGCCTTGCTAAATCATCTGTCATATTCAGTTCTGTTGTGCATTGCTTTGACAGCAAGAGGGCCAAAGATTTGCAGCATTACCTTATCACAGTCCAACTATATCTGCTTTAAAAATGAAGACCTGTCAGGAAGAAAAATATGTTAAAGTTTTTACATTTTGTCATTTCCCAGAAAATGGTGTGCGTGAGTGTACTTTCAAAAAGATTAAATGTAGCATTCAAAACTGTGGAGCTGCTTTTAATGCATATGCTTGTGTCATATGACAGTATAGCTGGCCAGTTAACTTCATGAGATATGTTTTTAAGATGATTTTTTTGGTCATTTTCAGACCAAACATTTATTTCATATTATATTAATTAATTTAACTGTTAAGTTATGCTTTCTGTAAATTTTATCTCCCCACATGATGGACTAAATTAGAGCCCAGCTGATACTGGATTTTTGAGGCCAATAAGGATATCTATATTGTAGATATAAAATGTTGGCTGATAGTATATTTTGTCTTTGCCATGGTTTGTGATAAGTAAGTGATTTTGAAGTTGAAAAATAAAATTGTCAGTGCTCTCTGCTGGATAAACTATGTAATGTTGACACTTCTTCTAAACTTCCTCAAACATTTTTGTAGCAGTGCAATTTCCAGTTATTTATCGGCTTATTGACACATGCGCCAATACTTATATATATATGCAATATGCTAGTATCAGATGATATTGGCTGATTTATCTGTCTATCTGTAAATTGTCTGTAATTGTGAACATAGACTCCTACATGTCATAAAAATCCCAGATTGCCAGAAATAATATTGAGGATGTGACCTCGCTGTCCTTTATGATGGCTGATGAACAGTCTCTTTCATGTTTTTATTTTATTTTATTTTTTTTATCTGCCATGGAACTCATGAAATGATGATTTAAATCTATAAAAATGAAAGTTCTTCTGTTGTGAACAGTCTGTGTCACGTGTGGAGTCTGATTAACCATCCTCAAACCACACTGCTGTGTACTTCGGGAACACGCCAGCTTTTGAGGCTTCGAAGCACTCAGTGATAAAAAGCTTTTAAAAATATCAAACACAAGACATCAACGTCATAGACGTTCTCTTCAATCCCCTCCTGGTTAATGCAGCCTCCAGCACTGTTAATCTCTTGATGAGATCAAATGATGATTTTATTGTGTATTCAAAGGTTTTTTCTGCAAAACTGGTTGAGGACTCTCTTTCCTTGTTCTTCACTGGGTTTACAAAGCCATGTGTTTTGTGCATGGGGCACCACCAATTTAATAGAGAAAATTGCAGTGAATGCTTCATAATTTTTTATCTTTCATTAACGCTGATGGTATCGGACAACATTTTTTTTGCTTTTAAACGTTTTTAAGGGACTGTAATCATTTTTATTAATGAGTAGAAAACAATTTATAATATTTTATTGGGTGCCAGATGAAGTATGATAGATATTCAATAATCAATCAAATCCAAGCCAGTGAGTCATTTATGAAACATAATTTAAACATGAGCACTGAGAAGTGCATTAATTTAAAAAAAAAAAGCATTTCGCATTGTGTGGTCATCAACAGATATTTCTAATGTAAAATTAGCATGATCATCGTCACTAATAATCACATATAATGATAATGATCAACAGGCATATCAAATAATTTATAAATCAATTGACCATTGATCAGAATTTGGCATATTTTATCTTCCAGCAACTCTGTACTAAACCTAACTTTTGTATTGCATTTACATTTTTTATGATACTGACCATTTCTTTGCACAGTATATTGATGTTTAAGTACGCCAAAACGACCAGAACAACACAGGCCGTCATTCTGATGAACAGTTAACACCAGTCACCAGTGACATTAACATCCACTGTACCTTTACATTTCTCTCATGGCTTATGTAAATATTAATACTTTTAAATCTACGTGCATTGTACAAACCAGAGATTTACTGTGCATATCCATCTACCTCATGTACATAAGCTACCTGTTACATTAATCATATTTATCTCAGCATCATTTGCACTCTGCACCATTGCAATAACTGTCGTACTTTTGTGTATTCCTTATATGTGTACACATAACTGTCCAATAAAGCTGATTCTGATTCTGAATAACTAGGATCTAGTGTAATACCATTTTTCACCACAATAAAAGAAAAAGAAAGATAACAGAGGAGCTAAAAATGAAAAAAATCATCACCTCTTTTTCTCTTTTATCAAGCCATCTGGTACCACATCTGAAATCGGATATTTTGCACACGATATTCATTCGCATGAAAATTTTGTGCACTTCTTGTTTAAAGACGACGCTGTAGTCCAAAATGTTCATAGCAGAAACACACCATGTAACCATAAGACCCGTGATTATAGTCCCTATTGATGAAGACAAGATTTACTGCAGTCTCTCAGTACAAACACTGCTCTTTTGAAATCCACAGACCTCCAGTCAGAATAAACAGCATTACAATAGCAGCTCGTACAATATAATCCCTCATTCACAGTTGTTCCCTCTCTGCTCCTATTGGCAGGGGTGTTTATTTTGAGAAAGGCGGTGAAAAAAACATAGCAAAGTGTAGTTTTGACAGATGTAAGAAATGTGTGTAAAGCGCCAGGGATTTTGTGCTTGTAAGACAAATGAAATTGTTGTTGAGGGAACAGCCAGCAATTTTTCCAAGTCTCTTTTCTTCTAATGACTTGTTAATGTCTGAAGCTGTATACAGAGAGTATACTGAGAAACCTGGATGCTACTGATGATAGAGATACATCATTTAAATTGTTCTGTGGCGTGATTTCCTCTCTGGTTTAGATCAAATGTTGGAAAGAAAATATCCATGTATGTCAGTAAAAAATACTTCTCAGTTTCCTGTCTCAAACAGGAAATAAATAAATAGTTACCAGTGTTTCTTGAGTGGAAGCATTTTTCTTTGCCTAATTGAAATGCCACAGGCGTTGGTGAGAAACTCAGGCCATCCCACCAGAACAGGGGCCAAGCGAGCTGCACAGTTGCAGCTACAGTGTGTCCAAGGAGATTGCAGTGTGATTATAAAGAAGTGCCTCCGTTTTTCTACCCTGTCTACAGGGTGCAGCACAATGCAGTGAGATTGAGGTCGATTAGGTAACCTGGGAGTAATTTCACTGATTGGTCATTCAGGCCTGGGCCCAGGCTGATAGACTTCACTAGAAGTCCATGAAGCAGAAAGCGAGAGGGGGAGTGAGAGAAAGAAAGAGACCCACCGTGCACAGATGGTTTTGTTAAAAAGTCTCATCAAAGTAGCCTTTACTCTTGGCTGAAAGACAAGTTTTAAATCACTTTGTATCACTAAATATATCTTAGCACTATTTTGAGTCTTGTACAGAGATACAGAGATGTCTCTGCAAAATCTTAAATAGCATTTGCAAGCTATTTGTAATGTAAACAACAAAAACATAACCATATAAAGTCATTTTCCAAAAATGTCTTATTCATATATGACAGTCATACCAATTTATCATGATTATATGTTATTCCCAAACTTAATTGCTGAGATGTGGGGCCATCACAACTACAGAAGAAAAGTCCATCAGGGCAAACAACACCAACAGTCGGAGAGTTTGCCTTGCGGATTTTTTAAATTCTAAGGACGCAATCGAGCAAACTTTTAATCACCGGATCTGCGTTTTATTTGTTCTCCCTCATGTGCACAAGGATACACATGCATGCACAAGCATGATGCACAGTCCTGCTGACACAAGTGTTAACACAAGTTTTGTTTGTTTACAAGAAAACTCCACATGGCACATTAACCGTGTTATCTAAATACTTTAAAACAAAAAGTAATACATTGACAAAATAATCTCAAGGTCCATTTAGTAGCAAAATATCACTTGATCTTCATCAGCAGATGGAGTATGCTCAGTTGTCATGGAAATGGAGATGTTCACATCTCCAATTATTACTGGGCACTTTAAGGACTTCTTTTCCACTTACGCTACTGGCAACATGGACATTTGACAATCTACATTTCCATGACAACTGAATGACAGTCGGCATGACTGAAAGCTCAACAGCTACCAAATGAGGTAAGATTGTTTTGTTAGCTGCTGTTTCAAAGGTCAAGAATAAAGTTTAAAACTCAAAAAGATAAATGTTAAATTATTATTAGCCATATGGTCCATAATAAATGTTCATTAGATTCTGCCTGTGGTTGAACCACAGTACCGTATATTCAGGATGCTGTTAAGCATTTCAATGGCCATTTTGGATATGTTCATTTATGTTTTTACTTGCAAATATGTGGCTTATATAATTGCATTAACTGGGGATTGTTTAAAGGGTGACTGATCATGACTGCTTGTTTCTTTTGCCCTAGTTGACTCCACATTGTTAAGCCGAGTACTGGTGAGCAAAATGTTATAGGAAACTAATAATAAATTAACCTGAAATGTTCTTCAAACACTTTACATAAATAAAATAAATGTCTTTACATATATGCGAAACATTTCTTCCCATTGACCTCTGGAATGTCACATCTGCCTTCTCAGGTGAGTTTTTTTCCACTGACTCGGTTCCCTCTCACCAGATCCTCATTGTGTCCGTCCATGCAGACACTGTGTTTCCTTCCCGTCTTTGTCAAGGTTCCCCATATGAATCCAATAAACAGGGGTCATTGGCTGAAGATGGATGGTGTACTCTGTAGACAAGACTGCTTGAGGAAGAAGAAATGTGTGTGTGAAAATTCCTGAAATGCCTTGAGTACGTAAACTTGTCCAAGTACAGATTCCGCCTCTGACTCCAATGCAGCAGGAACACCAGCTGTGATGTGAGAACTGACATAATATTAAACAGTGGCAATGTTTGAGATGCATTTTAAATCACTGTGAGATGCCGTATCCTAATATTTACTCTGAAAACCTCAAAAACATAACTTTCTGTTTAAATACCTTTTCAAATGAGCCTGGATTTAACCTTCGACAAGATGGAAATTGTGTCCTGTAGCTTTTTTAAAGCCTCCCACCACAGAGTAGCGAATCGTTGCGTTCAGTTCAGTTCAAAGATTCGTAGTCAATGACTAGATATTGTTTGCTCCCTTTTTTTCGGAAGCTACACGATCACATCACCGTTCAACTGTACTGAAGTACATGCCTTAGTGAATGCATCATCAGTCATACTGATGTATGGTGCTTATTGTGACAGTCTGCAGCTCAGGTGTATGTTCAGATCAGTGCAAAACTAGATATATACAAGCACCGTTTATAAGGATAATAGTGTAGTAGCCATCTGTTTGCAACGGAGTAGTCAGTTCAGTTTGAAGATTAGGTGTTAAAGATTTGTTCGTACATGTACTGAACGTCTTTAGCACTACCGCTGAGAAACTAATCGCTCAGAAGGTAATTGCTAACAGGTTTACTGACAGCTGAGCATTATTGGCTATGAAAACAATTATTACAATGTTATCTTATCGACAACACTGGCTGTGGGTTTATTATATTTTATATTTAAAGGTCTGCTTGATGGAAGTCTTGCTGGAAAGACCTACACATTAAAGATTTTGAAGGGAAATTCAAGTTGTATAATCACAATACAACCGTAAAACCGTTATAGCAGTCCCTTCAGAGGCACACATCATATTGCGAGGCATCATAAAAGCATCAACATTTTTACAGGTTACACTCATATTCAGTATGCATTGCTGTATATTTTCTATAGTTTTCTAAATACCTGCTATGATTTTCAAGTATGTAAGCTTTGTTGTTGTTTGTGTGAGTTGTACTACGGGGGACCTGCCCATAGACTAGGGATGAAAATGATCCTTTTTAAACTTTTTCACTGTGCATCTGACTTGGATGTTTATATTTTCATGCTGTGGTGCTTGGAAAATAAACTTTCAAAAATGCATCATATGCATGGCAACAGCGAGGAAGTGTGTGTGTGTGTGTGTGTGTGTGAACACTTGCACACAGATAGAACACAAATTTTCTCATGAACCTTGACTCTTGCTGTGTTTGGCGCTGAGGACTCGTGGCCTTGGGTTGATTCACAGTATTGTGGCTGAGTCAGGCTCCGTCTGCTCGGACACACCGACAGGAAAAAACAGTTTGATAAAAGCCGCAGGGCTTTAGCCATCAAGAGGACTTAAATATTTAACCTGCACTTGCCTAACTTGTTTGCCCCTGATTGTGCGAGTTTGTATCCCTGTTTTGAGCTTATAGTTGAATTAAATGGGTGCACTTGTGTTCTGAAGCACAAAGTGATGTCCTGTAAAGGTGTAGGCTCAGTTATACCAAGCCTGTAAAAACTAAAAAGTCCAAACGTTTTAGATCTCTGCCACTAGGGGACTTTGTGCTAAGGATAATCTTTCCCATACTGGTCCCCTGCTCATGTCCTCAAACAGTTTTCTCAGCATCTCTCTGTCCTGTGTTAGTAGCACGGGTGGCCGGGCCATGTGAGAAATGAAAAGAGGACTTTGTTTCCCAGCGGAGAGAAAGCGCTGGATCTGCATCAGCCTTGGGTCAGGAGAACTTCTTCTCTTCTGTACACTTCTAATCATCTTTCCTTTAAGGGCTTGTTTATGTTTTCACATTTCCCCCCTTCGATTGTGCTGAAGGAGACTGAGCTCATGAGAATGCTGTTGGTTAAGCATCTTAATGTCCCGCGGTGCCTTGCTTCCTCATGCTGTGTGGAAGCACAGTCCCAGCACCCTACCTTTCTCATGCCCATTTTTAGGCCATAATCTGCTACAAAGGGTATGCCCAAAAGTCATTGATCCAGAAAATATTGTTTGTGGGAAAACACTGTTTGCAACTGTATCTCCCATAACGATGCTGCAATGAGTAACAATGAGGGGATTCATGGCAGCATTCCAACACACTGGGGGTGGAAGGAAAAAGAGAAGAAAACAAACACTGGGAATGTTCAGAGCAAAATTATATTGATTAACTCTACGTCAATATGTCTAAGACAATGTGAATACTATTTCTTTCCCCGGAAAAATCCTATAGGCAAGTGTACTGCTGAGTGTAAGGTGCATTTCTGTCTGGGACAGATCTCCACATCCTGTCCTGTGCCGGCTTCTCTATCCTTGCTGCTCATTCTTACTTCATCTCCTCTTTCTTTCACTTCCATCCTGTTTTCCTTTCCTTACTCATGCTTTCTAATCCTCGTTTACACATTCAGACTGAATTTCCCTCCTCCCTCCCGGTCCCTCTTTCTTCTCCTCGCCCTCATCCAGCTCTGTGTCTTCCGAGAGTGCTTGGAGGCGTTTCCGCTCCCAAACTCCCCGAGAGCTCTGGACTCCCTAGTGGGATATTAATAGGAGAAAGGAGGGGGACATTGAGAGACACTCCCAGGAGGGATGAGGGTGGGAAGTAAGAAGTGGGGAAAGGGCTGGGGCTCCACAGTTGGCTGCACACACACACACACACACACACACACACACACACAGAATATTTCCTCTAAGAAATAAGAAAGAATGAGATTGACTGAAGATAGACAAAAAAACCTAATCTAGATTCCATTTAAACTATATTTACGCTGACTGGACTCTCCCACATAAAGTCCATAAAAATTCAGAAAATGCATCTCTTGGTGCACGAAATCTCCAGACTGAGTCTCATTCATGGTTGAGAAAAGTTACAAAACCAGCCTATTCATTAATCTTCACAGATAAAGTAAATCCATGTAAAACCCATTATCTTCTGGTGATTTCATGGATTCATAGAGAGATTTTGTAGGGTTTAAATCTAGATTTCTATTTGATGCAACACATTAACAGAAGTCCCACCTGATCTTGGTTAGGTTTTGAGTAAGTTTAATGTTGGATTTTACCTGTTGACAGCACCATCGCAACACTAGACAGGTATGTTGAACGTGACCAGGCCTTATCGTGCTTATAAAAATATATTTACCACAGTAACTGTTCATTCATATTGTGATACAAGCAATCATGGGAATATTGTCTTGTCTCGTCACTGGATATATTAGTTGCCGTAATTTACGTTGTCTCATTCACTATGATAGATGAAGTTCACCCTGAGCAGAAGGTTTGCAGTGGAGATGGCTTTGATAGATCTGAAAATGAGAAGACTACTGACTACTGAAGACTTCTTGTTGTCTCCGTATCCACCATAGCCCTCACATAGAGTTACATTTACAGCTACTAGATGGTCATTTCAAATGCAAAAATATGTAATTTTGGGGCACTTTGTGTACTTCGTGTGTGGGCTCCAAAGTTACGCTGTAGCCCCTTAACACACAACTATAAATAAACCTTAAGATGGCTGAGACGTGACTTGTTCAAAAGGGCCATAGCTCACTATCACGAAGATGACTGCAATATTTAGAATGATAGTATTTACTCTGGGAGCTCAGTGGTGGTCTTTAAATCTTATCTAACTGACAGTGTTGACAAGTGGAGGTAAAAACAAGCTGTCATCAGAGGTGAGCAGAGGGCAGATGAAACCTGTCAACCCAAAATATTTGTTCAACACTGCGACCACGAGGTTTTCATCAGGGCATCAAATGTTGAATATAATAAATTAATAAATAAAAAAACTTCACACTAGGAGTCACCACTGTCTCTTTCCATTGTTCAAATATTTTACTTTTGTCATATACAGTATGTTCTTCTCCATTGGTAATATTCAGGTAGCAACGACCTTCTTATATACGGACAAATACATGTAAGTAGTATATACAGACATCACATAGACACACGCATACCTAAGGAATTACATTACACTGCTTTTTCCCTTTTAAAGTTTGTATGAGTTACCTTGAGGAGCAGTAAACACCTGTCAAATCTGCTTTAGGGGGAGAGATGGAGTAATAGGGGGAGGTATTCACAGAAGCATCTTCAGGAATGCTGTTGTCCCATATGGTCTCAAGCAAATGGATTGTGTCTCATCGGGCAAACACACTTAAAGAGTAGAGGTCATCTGACGGACCAAAGAGCTGTTTGACAGCTCAGCGTGTTTGCTCCAAAGGTAACAGTGGATCCTGCAGCATCAGCAATACTGCAAATCGATGCATTCTCTTGCCTGCAGTGATGGATCACTTTAGGAAACCTCAAATTGAGAAAGAATGAAGCTGTGATGTATGAACTGTATTGGCGTAGCGATCATTCTTGACTTTTTTGCAATTCATGGATAATAAACCTGAGATCAGCTTCTCCGTGTTTCAGTTTTGAGTTCCTCTAGAAGTGAAACTGACCAGGAAGCAACTACCCACCTCTTTCACGACTTCTAAAAATGACTCTGACCTCTGTTGTCTCACTTCTCCTTTTCTGTTTGCTCCTGGTTTTATCAGACATCAGCAAAAGTCACCCAGCAACAGATTTGTCAGTGTTGCCACTTTGGCTTTGAAGCAGACCAGTTTTTTTTACCCAAATTGCCATTTTTAAACCTTTATCTGTGGGGCAGCAGATTGAAACAGGAAATTAAAGTAAACAAGTGATGTCAAGTGGAGGTGGCCACAGGCCTGTCAGAGGTGACCAGAGGGAGAGAGAGATAAAGGCTGGCAGAGACAAAATATTTTTCTTAGGCTGCTGTCCTCTTATAAGCTGCTGAAATATTAATTCAGATTGATTTCTATGCAGTGCACAGATTTATAAGTGATTTGACTGCTTGTGATGTTATACACAGCCATAAAGTGTAAGGGCATACCTGTGAAAAATTATGTCAGGTTTGTGAAATGTATATTCCATCAAAGTGTGAGTTTGTGAAAGTAGAACAAGACAGAAAGCAGGACAAGAGTGGAAGAAGCTAAACCTGCTCACAGACTGTAAAGTAAAATTGTTCGATTAGAAATAAATTGACCATTAAAGAGCTTTATTCTTCAAAATAACAAAGCAAAAGAAGGAAGCAACAATGTGGTCTACAGTATTATAGGGATCTAAACTAATAAAAATTGATCATTTCAAGTGTATTTATACTTTCATGAGTCTCTTAATTGATAAATGTTCTTGTTTTCACTCATAAAAGGTAACAAATGGGTAGAGAGAATTATTTTCAACGCTAGATAAAAAGAAAAATCTATCTAGAGAGTGGAGCGTGTGGTTGGATATCAGACGGGTTTGGTTTTAAACCATTTTGTGATGGAAGCTAGAGGGAAAACTCCAGTAACCAGACAGCTGTCTAATTGTTATAAATCTCACTGAAACTTTGTATGAAAATCATATCATTTTTATACAAAACACTGTCTCTTCCAGATCGTGGGTTCGAATCCCGGACCAGACCACGATCTCTCTGGGTGGAGTCTGCATGTCCTCCCCGTGTTACCGTGGCTTCTCTCCGGGTTCTCCGGCTTCCTCCCACCGTCCAAAGACCTGCATGTGTATGTTATTCGGTAACTCTAAAATTGTCCCTAGTGAATGAATGAGAGCGTGAATGGTTGTCTGTCTCTGTGTCAGCCCTGCGACGAGTTGGCCACTGTCCAGGGTGTACCCCGCCTAAGGCCCAAAGCCACTGGGGTTGGCTCCAGTCACCCGCGACCCCCAACGGGAACAAGCGGTAGAAAATGACTGACTGACTGTCTCTTCCAGGGCCAGCAGAGAGAAATGTCTTGAAAGCAACTCATCATGCCAAATGACAACAACAATCTCCAGTGTGCTTCCACTATGATTACTGCTACTCCAGTTTCCACTATTGCTGCTGAAAATAGGATGAAACTTTAATCATCTCTGTGGAAAATTGGGGAAAATGCGAAAGCCTAGAGTGACAACTAATGTTTTGTCATTTCTAGGGACCATACTAGCTATAAACAAGCAAAGTAGGCTTCTCAAGAACTCCTTGTGTCAGTATGACACTTACTCAACCATGATGTTTCCTGTGTGTGTCATCTTCCTCTAGCTGCTTTTAACCTTCCTAAACTGAATAATTTAATATTTTCACTTGTCTCTTTACAGGTGAGAGCTGATGTTTCTAAGGACAATGATGAACTCAGATGTGGTTTATAACAGCAGATCCTTTTCCCAGTGAGCTCATTGCGCATTTTTAAGAATTTGAGTCCAAACGTAGACAAGACTTCCTTGATTTCCTTCCTGATTTTCAAAAAAGGGAAGTTAAACCTGCAGTGCAGGGAGAAAGGTAAGTCGATATTCTGTGCTTTTTTATTTTCTTGTATTTGTAGAGTGCTCGTGGGTGTAAGAGTGGTAGTGTGCGTGCTTGTGTGTGGTTGGTGCAGTCGTGGGTTTCACATTTCAGAATTACAACTGCAATCTGCATCGTATTGTCCAGTTTGATCAAAGTCATTGATGTCTTCCACAGTGTCTTCCAGCACCTCCAAAGTCATAGGCCTCTGTGGACACAACGTCACTTTGTCCTGTAGGTATGACACCCAGACTCAGGGCGTCCTGAGTTTCTGTTGGGGACGAGGGAAGGTGCCCAGGTCCAAATGTTCCAACACCATCCTCTCCTCCCAGGATGGGGCTGTACAATTCAGGCAGTCCCCCAGGTACCAGCTGCTGGGCAGGGAGACAGACGGAGATGTGTCCCTGACCATCCTAATGGCTCAGTGGAGTGATGCTGGTGTGTACGGCTGCAGGGTCGAGATCCCAGGGTGGTTCAATGACTTTAAAGTCAACACACACCTGGTCATGGAGGAAGGTAATGCTTATGAAAATCATCCAGGGTGATTATAAACTCTGTTACCCAGCCTCAAGCTATTTTGTTTATTCCAGCTCCTGTGGAACAACCCGTTACTGAGGCCTGGACACTTACTCCTAGTGGGGCCACAAGGTGAGCAATCACCTGTAAATAAATAAATTATTAATGTGGTGATGTTGATCAAAATGGGCTCTCTTTTTTGCAAATCTAACTATCTTAAAGTAGCTGTTTAATTGACAATGTTTTGTATTCAGGGATAAAACACACTATAGTTTATTGCATTTCATTTTAAGCATAAACTTAATTTTATAAGCGGTTGTAACTGATGGTTTTAACTCCTTACAGAAATATTGACAACTTCAGCATCTAATAATGTCGGTGACCCAACATTTGACACAATTGGAAGTGTAACAATTGAGGTATGGTGCTGTTTATTTCTAAAATGAGGAAATACAATATATTGTTTACCACAAAATTCACTAAATGTGTATGGTATACTTTTTACTGCACAAGAGGACCCTCAGGTGGCTAAAATTAAAACCAACAGTGTTTTTGTGTCTAAAGTTTAATATAAGTAAAATAAGTAAATATTTTTTAATTGAAAATCTTAAGAACTGAACGAAAATGCACACCTAATCTAAGGAGGTGTTGGCTTGCAATTACACAGAGTAAGGATGAGAGAAGCGGCATCCCCTTAACTGTGATGCTGTCTTTTTTATTTATTTATAATCACTTTTTCAGCACTTCTGGCCTTCTTCATGAACATTTTGTCTGAAGAATGATATGACAAAATCTAAATCTTAATTAGAAACATCAAAATTATAAGTGTGCAGCTTTCCCATCTTATTTGTATTGAAAAATATAATAGTTCAGCTTCATGGGATTTTGCACAGGTAGGTGTGGGTTAAACCTGGAAGTATATGACAGTTTTCAGTATATGGTATGTTTATGGCACATATTTCAAACTATGTGCCAATTATAATTGATCCAGTCCCGTGATGAGGTTCATTTTCATTGCAGGAAAAATTCAAAGCCTTCCTGGAAGTGGGGAACATTGGCAGGATGGCAGCTATTTTCTTCTCCACCATAATCATAATCCTCATCTTTATTTTCCGTAAGTGTGGAATGGATTATAGTTTGTGACTCATGTGCCCTTCAGATTAATTTTACACATTAAAAGTGGGCGTCTATTGAACAGTTGAAGTCACAGAGTGGATCTTCCTTTTATAGACTGATAATATAATTTTGACATTTGCATTTCGTCATCCCAGGGAGAGGATTTCTGCCAAGGAAGATACTTCGACATCTCAACACCTCAGCTACTGAGAACATTTATGAAAGCGTACCAAATGCCTGAGGGATGGTCAACATTACAAGAACAAAGGAGTCTGCAGACTTCTATAAGGAACTGTTTGCTGAATGTGTCTGCTTGTCATGTGCTGACTCTATCTACATTTCAAACCCATATCTTTTAATCAGTAAGAGTGCGGAAATTACCTATTTCCCCAGTAAAGCAGCTTACAGCATTGAAAAAGGTAAATTTGTGTCATATGTGGCTGAGAAGATGCACAAATATCCTGCAGATTAATTAATAAGATTTAGTTTTCTGTCCGTTGGTTTTTCATGAGAAAACTAATCTCACATCCTTTAAAAGCTTGTGGATGGTTCATACTTGTGGACACAATGCCACCTACTGGATTTAATACATTATTACTCGACTTAATACACATCAAAATAGAGACTAGGTTTGGAAGGTAACAGTTTGGTTGGGGAAGATGGCATAGAGAGGAAGGACAGTGTGAGAGAAATGTCGATCATTATGTGTTAAGGAAAGTTGGATAAAACATCTGAATTGTATATTGAAAAACTATTCCCAGGGAAGAACAAAATAAATACGCAACTAAAAACACATTGTGGACAGACTCAGTTTGTGTTTTGTTTTATGAAAATGCTAAATGCACACTACACACTGTGTCCAATCTTAACTTCCAGGTCCACATAAATGACATTATGACCACATTTATGTCCAGTTATTGTAAAATTGATTGATGCTTCAATTTCACAGTGAGACACTGCACTTAAATTCTCTCATTAAGGTGAAAGAAATGTGGTCTTTCCCTCTCGTTCTGTTCCACCCTCTCTTGTTATTATATGAGGAGTCACTCCAACACCGATCGTGTTCCTGTTTTGGGTGTGCAGAGGTGAATCAGTGCGATAAATGCTCTGAATGAGGCTGTGACTGTTGTGTTTACAGCCACTTTATATTTCATGACTGGTGTGAGAAAATCAGCTGAAATGGGTCAACTTTGCATGATTTATTAACAATTGTTGCTCTCTTTTACAGGTGTCTATTTTTTGTGACCACTCTGGGCTGCACGTCCAAGAAAGAGTTGGTACTTTCATAACATTATCCTCCATGAGCAAAATTAAAGAAATGTAACTGCCTCATTGTAAATCTCCTTGAAATTGTTGCGCAACTATACTTAAGGAGTAATGGTCTATAAATATTAATAAATCAATTAAATGTTTCTGCAAATACCAACGTTCTTGAAATTTAAGAGGAAAATCAAAATACTCACTTATTTGTTTATTTTTGAAATATTGTAATAGTTAATTGTACCAACTACATATTTGTGGGAATGATCAAAGAGGAAGTTCAGCGCTGGGTTACTAAACATCCAGCAGACCCAAATGTTTACTCAGCAGTCTAAGAAACATACAAAAGTCCATGGCCCTTTCATTAGTGTTATGCCTGACGATGTGAAGAGCTGCAGCTATCAGCACTTTCAAAACCAACTTAAAAAGTCTGTTAAAAGCTGCTCAGCTCAGTTCTCACTGACCTGAAATTCAGTTCTATTTTATGGTCTTCATGACTTGCTAGTTGACAAGCATACATTTGTGATGTGCTATTGTCTGTAGCTTTCTTTCGCCATGTCCTGTGCGTTCATTTTTTTATAACTTTGTATTACGTTATTGTACTGTTTCTTTGTTTTGACCTGCCAAGGGACGCGAATTACCTTAAGTATACATTTGTGGGAATGAAGATGAAGATTATATATCCAAAACCATTTTGTGTTTGTGCTCCCATGTTCACTATAAAAGTTAGCAGTGAAGTAAGCTAAAAATTAGTTTTACTGTAGAATTTCCTTAGAATTGAAGCTGCTCTGTTAGGCTCCTACACCCAAGAGAGAAGTTAAAGGTGGAGTATGAGATTCAGGAGAAATCCAATACCATGACAAATTGTCCTGGTCGGTTATTTCCTGTTTTATTTTGAAATAGTCTCCTTTCCTCATGTGTCTTCTAATTTTGCTTCCTGTCCTTGATTGCTTTGAGTGTTGTCACCTGTATTGATTGGTTTCACCTGTGGATTTAATCTCTGCTCTTGTAGCCCTGTTTCAGTTCATAAATCATTGTTACTGTGTTTATGCTGTCTGCCTGGTCTGTTTTGGATTTACGCCTGCAAGTTGTCTACAACCTGGTAAGTTTTGTAATAAACACTCTAGTCATCACCCCCCCATCATCTGCATATGGGTCCTTTCCCTGTTGCCAACCCACAATCCCGACACAAATACCACGGTATAGAAATAACCACGCAGCAAGTGAACTAACGTTAGCGAGGTTGGGAGTTAGCAAACTGTTGCTACAGTTGCTGCTGCGAGGAGCCAGAGGAGCACACAGCTCCTACAGCGAAACTCACTGTAGGAGCTGAAATAAAGCTGAATTGTACAAAAAGATGTGTATTGGATTAGAATCCCCCCCCCTTAAGAGTTTCTATCCCTGTCACTACATGGACTGAGACCAAACAGGAGAGAAGACAGTGTTAGTATCAGAAACAGAAATACTTTATTATTCCTGAGAGGAAACTCTTTGTAACAGCAGCTCACTATCACATCAGTGCACACAAGAATGGAAGTACTAAACAAAGCAAAAAAATATAATACAGGTTAAGTACCAAGTGGGTCTAAGTATAAATTTAAGATTTAAATAACTGTAAGGTACAAAGTGGGTTTACCGGTTGAAGTTAATATTACAGTATAAAGTAATAGTGCATGAACTGTCAAGTTACGTGTAGCTTATTAACAATTTATAATGAGACGGAGGATATTGCACAGCCGTACTAGAAGTATAAATAAATATCACAAATTAAATTGAAAACAGGGTATATTGCACAGAAGTTTAAGCACCGAATATTCCCAAATTATGTCCAGTATTGCAGAGATGTTCATGATCAATGTCCAGTTTAGTCAATTAGGGTCATATCGACTAACACTTAGAGGGAGGAGTTATAGAGTTTGATGGCCACAGGCAGGAATGACTTTCTGTGGCGCTCTGTGGTGCATTTTGGGAGGATGAGTCTTCTGCTGAAGGTAGTCCTTTGCTTGACCAGCACGTCATGGAGTGGGTGGGAGACAGTGTCCAGGATGGCATGTAGTTTGGCCAGCATCCTCCTCTCTGACACCACCGACAGAGAGTCCAGCTCCACCCCAACAATGTCACTGGCCTTACGGATCCGTTTATTGAGTCTGTTAGCGTCCGCTACCCTCAACCTGCTGCCCCAGCATGCAACAGCATACAGGATAGCACTGGCCACCACAGACTCGTAAAACATCCTCAGCATTGTCCGGCAGATGTTGAAGGACCTCAGCCTCCTCAGAAAATAGAGACGGCGCTGGCAAGTCCTGTAAAGAGCTTGAGTGTTCTTAGCCTTGAGTCTGTATGTCTTTTCATCAAAATGAAAGAGTGCCACTTCTGGAATATTAACTAGTTATTTAGACAAGGAAACAGCTCTTTTCTACATTCCTCTTCTGTCAGCAGAAGTTGTTTGTCTGAGCATCTCAAGGACAGCATCATGTGATTGGGAAAGATTTCAAAGCTGAAACCACACTGAGGTTTGGTTTAGTGTCGTTTAGCAGGTGAACTAAATCCTTCGATTGATTCTGAGAGAGTAAAATGATCTTTTTAGGCAGAAGACACCTCCCTCTGTGTTGCACTCTTTTGTCTACTCCTTGGTAAGACAGTCATGAAAATGAATTGCATTTTTATTCAATGATGGTCGTGAACATTTTTATTTCATGTATTTAACCAAATATTCCTTATCGCCAAGAAGAATTTCTACTTTTCAGGTTGTCTGCCGAAAGCATCAAAGCCACAGTGGGAACAGATGTTACTTTCCAGGTAACTGTGCATTGGAAATAATGTGGTGGTTAGTGGCTTGTTGGATATATTGTATTTTACAGCATTGTTTTTCAGCAATTCTTTCTTTTTAGCACCTCCTAACCCCTTGGTGATGGAGACAAGAGAGGTAAAGGACCATCACTGTTAGCTGGAGTCCTGTGTTTGATGGTATCAAGCCCATCACATCCCAGCAGCATTTTACTCCAGCACAAACTGAGTAAGCAACTAAAACAATCCTGACAATCTGCACATAGTTTGGACTTTAGGCAGGTATGTACAGTATATTTTTCACAATATAGATCAGAAATAGCTGACCTTTGTACTGAAAGAGAATGCAGTGTGGATCTTATTGCACCAGTTTATTGTGAACTGAAACTAAAATCTCAAATCCTGAATTGACTCAGCTGACTTTAGTGGCTTTGCACCTGTCCAAGACCTAAAATCATTGCTTTTAACAGTGCAGGCAGGAGTAAATCAGCAATTTTCCTAGAGTTATGACAGGCACCTTAAAGTTCATGCAAAATTCTAGTTGAAATTTTGGATGTCTCTTTAAAATGTGTTTTTTCCCTGCAGCACCAGAGGGTCCTCCCCTGGATATGCAGCTGGAGGCCCTCACTTCTCACAGCATCAGTCACTTGGAAGGTTTCTGAAACATTAGCTGCAGACACATTCGGCTCTCTGGAAAATGTTTTTTTGATATTCAATCAAGAATATTACTGAATGAAAAGTGTAGAATTCTTTAATGCTCTAAGTCTTTGTTTTCTCTTGATTAGCCTCTGAGGGTTGCCGTCAAACAGGGTCCTGCAGAGTTACAGCATTAGCTACAGAGATTATGACCCAGACAGTGGCTGGGAGTGTGTGAAGTGGCAAAAGGTGGCCGAAGCGACGTGTGATGGCCATCTGAACTAGGGAACGTCGTCCTGAGCAACCTGAAGCCTTCTCCGATCACCAGCGTGCATATACAGGCCAGAACAGATGCAGGAGCAAGACTTGCCTTAACAGATCTCTGCTCCACTCTGGACTGAGGGTAGGTTAGAAATCATTGGAGGTTATAAATAAATAATTAAAATGAATTCAATTGAACTGGAAATGTTCTGTTTAAAGTTCACACAACTTCAATAACTATTAAGTGTACTTCCCTGGCTGCCACAAGTATGTTTCTGACTTGGTGAAACTGTTTAACATGTTGGATATAATTATAAGCTATAGAGAGGTAAAATCTACAAAATTACTTCTGCAAGAGTTTCCTTGAACAGTTTAACTGTCAGGTAGTAATGAAGTTAGTAAATTAATTTTCTTCCTCTTTCACCAGTTCAAACGACTTCAAAAGGCTGAAAGGGATAGGACCCCTTCAGCTGCAGACAAAAAGTACCACAAGTTTCACTTCAGGTACTTCATGTGATAATTAACAATTTTGGAAGGATACAGTCTCCCTATCTCGGAAATTACAAAATTAAGACTTGAGCATAACGTGATGTCATCATGTGACATAGTTCACAGTTGGTCTAACACTGAATTAGTGACTCTCAGACTTTGTTTGAAATATTAATGTAATTTAAATGCTGTGCTGTTTGTCTTTCAATGACATGATCACAAGTCTCTCTGGAGAAAAGACTTGTTCACTAAATTAAATCATGTTTGTATGAGAATCTTGCCCTTTTTGCTTTCCCACTGTACTGCAATTGGCCAATTCTTTGCTTCTCGCATTCAGCACAAATATAAATGAACCAAGCTTTTAAAATCAAAAATTTTCTGCAGCTCTAAATACTTTGCATCAATTATTTTATTAGCAGTGTTTTTACAGTATATATGGAGGGATAAAACACAGTACATTTCATTTTAATGTTTTTAAGACTATTTTGAAGTAATTGGGTGTGTCAGTTCCTTGCAGAAGTGCTGACAACATCACCTTTAAAATTGTACAAGTGGACACAGAATTATTCAGCAATTGTCACAACTCTGGTAAAGTACATGTTTTATTTCCAAAATGATATATATTTATTCATAGCACAATGTATACAGAATTTTATATTGTAAAAAACAGGTGGTAACATACACGCAGTCGACTATAATTGAAAGTTTAGTGTTGTGTGCCTAAAGTAATGTTTGCTATATTAAAAAAAACACCTAACAGTTGATGTAAAATGTGATCAACGTTTTGTGATTATGTGCATATGTGGGATTGAGTTAAGGCTGGAAGCGAGATCTTGAGTACAAAGCATTATTACAGTTTCAACATACAACTATATTTCAATATAATAAATATTTATGGAAAATACTATATCTATATATATATGTGTGTGTGTGTGTGTGCCAGTTACAATTGACCCAGTCCCTCACAACCAGCTTAAATTTTCATTGCAGGAACAATTCAAAGCCTTCCTGGGAGTGGGGAACAATAGCCGGATGGCAGCGATTTCCTTCTTTGCAATCCTCATAATCCTTGTCTTTATTTTCTGTAAGTGTGGAATAGATTATGGTTTGTGACTCATGTGCCATTCAGATTAATTTTATACAGGGCATAAATATTGAACAGTTGAAGTCAGTGAGGGAGCCTTCCTTCTTTAATCTTATCCTAATAATGCAATTCATATTTTGGACAATTTAGCAGGG
The DNA here is from genome assembly GCA_011952105.1 of Coreoperca whiteheadi. Classification (NCBI taxonomy): domain Eukaryota; kingdom Metazoa; phylum Chordata; class Actinopteri; order Centrarchiformes; family Sinipercidae; genus Coreoperca; species Coreoperca whiteheadi. The sequence continues at coordinate 13,209,806 of CM022490.1, forward strand.
TGTAATTCAAATCAATGCCAATATTCAGTACCAATACAGGATGTAAGGAGCCCTTTTTGGATGGGCAGCATGTAATTTCATCCCATCAGATTCCAGTAATAAATGTTGTCTTTGTTGACCATTTTTTTACCAGAACCACAACCTTTTCCTGACCTGCAGTTGCCTAACCTTAACCATAGGCTAACCCTAGTTTATTGTCCATAACTACAATCTCTCCCTAACATTAACCATATCCTGTACATACCATCAACAGTTACTGTACACGGACATTGCAGAAATAGTTGGCATTAAACATTGAAAACTTTGTCACTGGAAGTAACCCAGTGTTTTGCAGAATTGTCTAATATTTGTCTGACCTGCTTCTTTAGACTCAGAATATCACTTAATATTTGCATTTTTTGAAACCAGGGACAAAATGTCTGCAGAAGGATTCATCTTAATCTGCTCAGAACATTTGGGACAGCGTCCAAAAGGCCGGCAAGAACAACAAAGTCTGGAGATTTCTCTAAGGAACTCCTGTGTGAAGCAGTGCCTGTCATGACGTTTGACTTTCTTTATGTTCTCAGCCTTAGAGGAAAAACTTTAAACTCTTATCTGTTAGTCAGTATGACCTTTTTGTTTTACCAAATACCTACAGAGCAGAATCTTACAGATTAATTCACATATTTCTCTTTTTTTTTTTTTAAAAAGCATTAACCTCACAGCATGAACAAGCTTGTGCTTATTGATGTCTATTCTATATATTACCACTTATACCACAACACATTTTAGTATATCAAAATAGATTTTTGTCTTTTAATTCAAACACCCAAAAACAAAATTCATGTGACAGTTTACTGGAAATTCCAATGTCATTACTGATGAGAAAATCATGTGACTTGTGCAAGTCTGCATGCTTTCTTATAATTGCTGTTGTATCTAACTTTCTTTTATTGCTTTCTATTTCTGTGTGTGTTACCTGGGTGCACATGTACAATCCAGTTGGTCCTCTTACATACAGTACTAGCATGCGTTACGTTAAATAAGTAAAGTTATCCTATAAATACTTTTGGCTTTATATTTCATGTGGAGCTAAACTCAACATTTGGGATAGTGTACGAAAAGTACTGAATCCATTAAGATTAATTTTGCAAATACAAAAGTTAACCTGCTTTCAATCCCGCAATAATAAAAAATGCACAGCTTTGTATTTTTAAATATTGTAATAGTTATTTGTACCAACTACAGGTCTGTAGGAATGATCAAAGAGGAAGTTCTGCACTGGGTTACTAAACATCCAGCAGACCCAAATGTTTCCTCAGCAGTCAGACTTTCTATTTTCATCAGTTAAATTTCATGATGTAATGTGTATATGTTATTGAAGATGTAGATTATTTATCAAACACAGATTTGGTGTTTGTGCACACATGCTGACTATAAATGTTAGCTTTGGGGTTAGCTTCAGAGTGTTTAGAGTCTTTAGAGAGAGATTTTGAATATTTTATATTGGAAAAAATTAATTTCCAGTGTGTGCTCAGTTAAAAAAAGTAGCACATTTTACTGCAGAATTTCTGTAGATGCAAAGCTGCTCTGTTAGGCTCCTACACCGAAGGGAGAATTTAAGAGTTTAAATGGTTAGAACTTTCTATCCCTATTACTACATGAATGGACAACAACAGGAGAGAAGGCAGTGTGTTGATAACCTTGATTCTGTCTCTGTCTAATCATCAAAATGAAACAGAGTACCACTTCTACAATAAGGAACCAAAACCGCAGAAAAGGAAACAGCTCTTTTCTACATTCCCCTTCTGTCAGCAGAAGTTGTTTGTCTGAGCATCTCAAGGACAGCGTCATGTGATTGGGAAAGATTTCAAAGCTGAAACCACACTGAGGTTTGGTTTAGTGTCGTTTAGCAGGTGAACTAAATCCTTCGATTGATTCTGAGAGAGTAAAATGATCTTTTTAGGCAGAAGACACCTCCCTCTGTGTTGCACTCTCTTTTGTCTACTCCTTGGTAAGACAGTCATGAAAATGAATTGCATTTTTATTCAATGATGGTCGTGAACATTTTTATTTCATGTATTTAACCAAATATTCCTTATCGCCAAGAAGACTTTCTACTTTTCAGGTTGTCTGCCGAAAGCATCAAAGCCACAGTGGAAACAGATGTTACTTTCCAGGTAACTGTGCATTGGAAATAATGTGGTGGTTAGTGGCTTGTTGGATATATTGTATTTTACAGCATTGTTTTTCAGCAATTCTTTCTTTTTAGCACCTCCTAACCCCTTGGTGATGGAGACAAGAGAGGTAAAGGACCATCACTGTTAGCTGGAGTCCTGTGTTTGATGGTATCAAGCCCATCACATCCCAGCAGCATTTTACTCCAGCACAAACTGAGTAAGCAACTAAAACAATCCTGACAATCTGCACATAGTTTGGACTTTAGGCAGGTATGTACAGTATATTTTTCACAATATAGATCAGAAATAGCTGACCTTTGTACTGAAAGAGAATGCAGTGTGGATCTTATTGCACCAGTTTATTGTGAACTGAAACTAAAATCTCAAATCCTGAATTGACTCAGCTGACTTTAGTGGCTTTGCACCTGTCCAAGACCTAAAATCATTGCTTTTAACAGTGCAGGCAGGAGTAAATCAGCAATTTTCCTAGAGTTATGACAGGCACCTTAAAGTTCATGCAAAATTCTAGTTGAAATTTTGGATGTCTCTTTAAAATGTGTTTTTTCCCTGCAGCACCAGAGGGTCCTCCCCTGGATATGCAGCTGGAGGCCCTCACTTCTCACAGCATCAGTCACTTGGAAGGTTTCTGAAACATTAGCTGCAGACACATTCGGCTCTCTGGAAAATGTTTTTTTGATATT
>CM022490.1:13212690-13260103 GCA_011952105.1 Coreoperca whiteheadi
AAGCGTTTTATCCAAAACTCGATGTGTATAGTGGTCATAGTCAGTATGGTCTTTTTGTGGGACCGAATATCTTCAGAGCTTTATCTTTCAGATTAATTCACATATTTCTCTTTTTTTTTTTTTAAAAAGCATTAACCTCACAGCATGAACAAGCTTGTGCTTATTGATGTCTATTCTATATATTACCACTTATACCACAACACATTTTAGTATATCAAAATAGATTTTTGTCTTTTAATTCAAACACCCAAAAACAAAATTCATGTGACAGTTTACTGGAAATTCCAATGTCATTACTGATGAGAAAATCATGTGACTTGTGCAAGTCTGCATGCTTTCTTATAATTGCTGTTGTATCTAACTTTCTTTTATTGCTTTCTATTTCTGTGTGTGTTACCTGGGTGCACATGTACAATCCAGTTGGTCCTCTTACATACAGTACTAGCATGCGTTACGTTAAATAAGTAAAGTTATCCTATAAATACTTTTGGCTTTATATTTCATGTGGAGCTAAACTCAACATTTGGGATAGTGTACGAAAAGTACTGAATCCATTAAGATTAATTTTGCAAATACAAAAGTTAACCTGCTTTCAATCCCGCAATAATAAAAAATGCACAGCTTTGTATTTTTAAATATTGTAATAGTTATTTGTACCAACTACAGGTCTGTAGGAATGATCAAAGAGGAAGTTCTGCACTGGGTTACTAAACATCCAGCAGACCCAAATGTTTCCTCAGCAGTCAGACTTTCTATTTTCATCAGTTAAATTTCATGATGTAATGTGTATATGTTATTGAAGATGTAGATTATTTATCAAACACAGATTTGGTGTTTGTGCACACATGCTGACTATAAATGTTAGCTTTGGGGTTAGCTTCAGAGTGTTTAGAGTCTTTAGAGAGAGATTTTGAATATTTTATATTGGAAAAAATTAATTTCCAGTGTGTGCTCAGTTAAAAAAAGTAGCACATTTTACTGCAGAATTTCTGTAGATGCAAAGCTGCTCTGTTAGGCTCCTACACCGAAGGGAGAATTTAAGAGTTTAAATGGTTAGAACTTTCTATCCCTATTACTACATGAATGGACAACAACAGGAGAGAAGGCAGTGTGTTGATAACCTTGATTCTGTCTCTGTCTAATCATCAAAATGAAACAGAGTACCACTTCTACAATAAGGAACCAAAACCGCAGAAAAGGAAACAGCTCTTTTCTACATTCCCCTTCTGTCAGCAGAAGTTGTTTGTCTGAGCATCTCAAGGACAGCGTCATGTGATTGGGAAAGATTTCAAAGCTGAAACCACACTGAGGTTTGGTTTAGTGTCGTTTAGCAGGTGAACTAAATCCTTCGATTGATTCTGAGAGAGTAAAATGATCTTTTTAGGCAGAAGACACCTCCCTCTGTGTTGCACTCTCTTTTGTCTACTCCTTGGTAAGACAGTCATGAAAATGAATTGCATTTTTATTCAATGACGATTGTGAAAAATTGTATTTAATATATTTAACCAAATATTCCTTATTGCCAACAGGACCTTCTACTTTTTCAGGTTGTGTGTCTGCAGAAAGCATCATAGCCACAGTGGGAACAGATGTTACTTTGACATGCAACTATGATGCTCAGTACTACGGCAGGCTTTCTGCATGTTGGGGCCGAGGTGCAATCCCCAACAGTGGCTGTGCCAATGAGGTGATCAAGTCAGATGGGACATCAGTGATCAGCAGACTGTCAGAGCGTTACCTGTTCATGGGTAATCTTGGTGAGGGTGATGTGTCGCTGACCATCAGGCAGGTTGAGGAGAGTGACTCAGGGATGTATGGCTGCCGTGTGGAGATACCGGGCTGGTTCAATGATCACAAACACCAGCTGACTCTGACGGTAGTGGCAGGTGAGACCCACAAACTGAGGGGGAGAGAAAAAAGTACATTAGTATTTGTGACAAACTTCATAGTTTAGTTTCTTGAATTCCCCGGTGACTCTGATTGTTGGAAAAATAGCCTTCTCAATATCCCAGAGAACAAGGTGACATCCAAAAATTCTCACATTTGAGAAACTCAAAAAAGCACATTTGTTAAATTGTTCTTGATAAATGACTTGTAAAACTGTTTTTCTGTCATTTGACTAATCGACTGATTGTTTCAGCACTACAAAGCATTGTATTTATTTATTTTTTCTTTTTAGTACGCCCTAATCCCCTGAAGGTGGAGACAAGAGAGGTGAAGGAAAGAACGATCACTGTTCGCTGGACTCCTGTGTTTGATGGAGGCAGGCCCATTACAACCTACAGGCTTGACCTCAAAAACAAACAGGGTAACTATCCCAATAATCTTAACAGAATTTAGGCATTAGGCAGTTGATTGTGTCTTTCGAAATATACTTTGAGTTGTGCTGTATGGATCTTATCTATGCGTTGCTGTTGCACAGGATCCTGGGACACTGCAGTAACAACTGAAGTCTCAAATCCTGAACTGACTCAGCTGACTTTGGTGGATCTGCGACCGGCCAAGAGTTACAACCTTCGCATGTTTGCTATCAATAGTGTGGGCATGAGCGAGGCCAGCAATGTTCTGACAGTCACAACGAAAGAAGCAGGTAGAGTCAGTCATTATTTATTGTTTTAGAAAAAAATGTAATTTGGCAAAACTAATGTTTTTTGATAGATGGTTCCTTTAAAATGTGTTTTTTCCCTGCAGCACCAGAGGGTCCTCCCCTGGATATGCAGCTTGAGGCCCTCACTTCTCACAGCATCAAAGTCACTTGGAAGGTAAAGTCACAATTTTGAAACGTTATTTTCAGACACATTCAACATTCTCAAAAATGTTAAAGGCTATAGATACTCCACATTTGACTAACATTTTTATCCAGGCTTTGTGGCTGGACATAGTTTTTTCTAAATGATACATATAAAAAGAAAAACAGTATTATACACTTTACTACTACGAGTGTTTGTTTACTCTTGACCAGCCTCCGAGACCGGATCTCAGAAATGGGGTTCTTCGGACTTACAGCATTAGCTACAGAGAGTATGAACTTGCAGGCAGACAGTTCAAAAGATGGCAGCACTTAAGTGTGACAGCCACAGGGGAACTAGAGAGCGCCATCCTGAACAACCTGAACCCTTCCACCAAATATGGCGTGCTTGTTCAGGCCAAAACAAATGCAGGAATAGGACCTGCCTCAACTGCACCTCTCTGTTCCACTCTGGATGAGGGTAAGTTGGGAAACACGAGTGGATATAAGAATATAACTAAAAACATTAACTTAATTTTTATTACGATGCCAGTTTCATATTGAACAATTTACAGAGATATGAAAATGTATTTTATTCTGTTTCAAGTTCAAAAAACTTCAACAGCATCAACTATTACTTCCACTGCTGCGACCATGTGGATCCAAGACAATACAAGTTCCACTTCAGGTATGTGTTATTGGGTTGGTAAAACTCTACATATTTCTGAATGATTTATTAACATCTTGAGAATTATAAAAATAAATACATTGATTTTGACAGGAAAATATATTTATTTACTCTGTCCCAAGTTCACAAAACTTCAACAGCATCAACTATTGCTTCCACTGCTGCCACAAAGTGGATACAAGACACTACAAGTTCCACTTCAGGTACATGTTGTTGGGTTGGTAAAACTCAACATATTTCTGAGTGATTTATTAAAATCTTGATTCGATTCAATTCAATTTTATTTATATAGCATTCATAACAGAAGTTATCTCATTACACTTTAGCTAGAAAGCAGGTCTAGACGTAGTCTTTATAATATATTTACAGAGACCCAGCAATTTCCACCACGAGCAAGCACTTGGTGACAGTGGCAAGGAAAAACTTCTTTTTAAGAGGCAGAAACCTCGAGCAGAACCCAACTTAGGGTGGGCGAGAGAGAGAGCGAGCAGGAGAAAAGAGAGGATACAGTAGCACAATGGAAATTCCACATAGAGATTTAAAATAATAATAATGTAACGGTAGTGGTCATAGTAATATTAATGAAACAACAATAATAATAATGATAATAAGATTAATAACAATAACTGTAGCAGTGGGTGTCAAGCAGGAACATGGGGGCAGTAGGAGGCCCACAATCATAGATCCAGACTCTGCAGCACTGGAGACAGAAATACCTGCTGAAAGCAACAGAAAGAGAGAGAAGAGAAACGAGAAAGCACAAACCTACGGGAGAGAGAGGATGTCGAGTTAGTAACATGCATTAATGGGATAATAATGCATACAGATGCAGAGGGAGAGGAGGAGAGGGATGCATCGTGGGAAGTCTCCCGGCAGTCTAGACCTATAGCAGCATAGCTAAGGGATCGTTTAGGACTCACCTGAGCCAGCTTTATACCAACCATAAGCTTTATCGAAGAGGAAGGTCTTAAGCTTACTCTTAAATATGGAGATGGTGTCTGCCTCCCGAACCCTTGAGAGCTATAAAAATAAACACATTTTTATGACTGGAACATTTATTATTTTTTTACTCTGTCCCAAGTTCAGACAGCTTCAGCAGTTGAGAGTGTTACTGCTGCCACAGTCTGGGGAGAGAGCACTACCAGTATCATGTCAGGTAGCACTGAATTAATGTTACTGTTTTTCACATAATCAATCATTCACAGCTCCAGGGTTTGTCTATATGTCACATGATCATTACAATCTGCAGAAGAAACATGTTCAAATTCACAAAATTAAACTGAGCTGTATAAAAAAACAACAACTAATGTTTATTGTGTTTATTGTTAATGTTTACTAAATGTTTATTGTGTGTGTCTCCTAGTGCCCCCGGATCCCCTGGTGGTTGAGTTAAAGGAGGTCAAAGACAATACGATTTCTCTTTTATGGACTCCAGGGTTTGAAGGTGACAGCCCTATTACTGGATATTACCTGGAGTATAAAGCAGTTAAAGGTACGAGAAAAAATCACTGGAGGAATTAAGTTATTGTGATTTCACTGTGCTTTAACTGTGAAAACTAAACTTACATTGTTAATCCTTTGATGATAATATGTGAAATCTTTATTCCCCGCCACAGCCTCGTGGGATTACACAAAGACAGTTGTAGACTTTAGCCCCGACCAGACAGAGGCCACAATAATAGAGATAAATCCCTCAACATACAACATCCGCATGTTTGCCAAGAACAGTCTGGGAACCAGTAAAGCTAGCAACATCCTCACCGTCACCACTGGAGAAACAGGTGTTGTGTTTCTTGATTCTAACTGTTTTTTTGTTAAATTCTCACTGCCTCAATTGTATGTTACTGTGGTTCAGGCAGAACCGGACTGTTGATTTCATTGCTTTAGTCTTAACCATGTTGTTACTATGATGCTGTGGTTCATTAACAAGTGGTAACATGTTTCCTTCTCAGTTTCTATAAGAGAGGAAGTAGTGGTCCTTATTCACACTCTGCAAGGTAGCCCCAAAAATATAACGAACTACACTTTTATTAACACAATCACAGTTCCTCAGATTACAGGAAACACACTCTATGTGGCCCAATATTTTCTCAGCTCCATTCTTTTGTAAGTTGAGCATTTTTGAAGAACACTTTCAAAACTTCCTCTTAGCTACTTTTTGTTTGTGTCTGCCAGGTCATCAGAGGGATGATCATCTTACAACCATATCTAATGACACTCAAGCTGCTGTAAGTATGAAACCAAACAATTTGGATATTAACATTGAATCACATTACTATGTATAAATTAACGTTAAAGGGTTTGCTTAAGTGTCAAACCCACAGAGAGCTATCTATGGAGCTTCAGTCTCTTATAGCTTGTTCTTTTGGTTTTACAGCCCACACATGTGCTCTATGTTTGAGTGTGAGACACTCATCAGCCCCTGTAGGCAGGTGTTTTTAGCAAAAAAAACCTCTGATAACCTACACCAACTGGTCACTACTGTAAAAGTTAAGTGTAAAGTTAGTGGCGAGCTAATAGCTGCTGAACATAGTTGAGCATCAAGCAAGCTAAAATAAGTTGAGCTTTTTTTCTCAGGTGTCTGTAGGGAAAAAACAGAGCTAAAAGGTGAGTCAATATTGGACTTACCTTCATGAGGTGGCCAGAAACACAACTCCAAATGAAAACTAATGTGTCTCTGTATCCGCTGGACGTGAATGTACACAACTGTTCGCTAATTCGTTAGCCAATAACATGTCCATATGCTGGTGACTTTGAGGCTGTGTGTCTGTTTTGATGTTCTGCCTTTTGAATCAACTTCAACGAGTAGAGCGAACATCTCCAGTGAAGGTCAAGTTGAACTGTTGTTGAACTCTTTCTGCTAGGCGAGTGTTGAGGAGAGTGCAAGTAGTCACCTAGCGGCCATCGTGATGCCAGTGGTGCTGGTGGTGTTGATTGTTGCCATGGTAACCACATGGCAACTTCGACGTGAGTATTCCTAACAGCTAAACTTAACGTTAACAAAGCCGGCTAACTTTCCTTCTTAAATTTGATCCTCACGCTCTCTGTTTATAGGAATAAAAAAGAAAAAAGGCAGCCTGACCATGTGAGTGGTTGCAGTATTTGCCTGATTTATTTATAGAATTAAGCCACCTAAAAACACTAAACCGTAATATGCTCTACTGGACTGAACAATTAGTTTTTCTTGTTTGCAGGTGGCTGCCCGGTGGAGCGCTACGTTACAGCGGCTCGGAGTCACTACAAGAGCTGTAAAACCCTTAGGCTGCTGCGAAGCAATATTGTATATTTCTGTTTATTATGTCACCGAAGAAAGAAACCAAATCTGCTGCGACTTCCCCTCCGTGTTTAGTTGATTCAAACTAAACAAAGGAACAAATAATCTCAACTTTATAAACACTCACTGAAGAATTTCTAATCACAACACCAGTGTAGTTTGGGTTTTATACAGTGTCCTAACTAAGGCTATGTGTTTTAACAAAGCTTTCTTCTTTGCTCACTGGGTGTTGCTGAGATAGCCACTACTTCTATAGCCTACTACTATACTTTCAATAATTTTTGTTGCAGCGCTTTTTGTATTAGTTCATTTGTAGCCTAATTGTTTATTGTTTTCTCTTAATCTAACAATATACAGTACTTATATCTGCAGTTTACCCCTTTTTTAAACATCAACAGGTCATTAAATCATGTCTTTTAATTTTATGTGACTTTATGTGTAATGGATTGGTAGCCTACTACATATTTGCTATTTTCCTTTATGATAGCCTAATAAACTTCCACAGTGTTGGTTCATCAACGTTTACTTTATTTTATTAGGTAAAACATGTTGGTTCAACCATCACTGAGAAAATGAGCTCCGCAGATTTGCTTAATGGTTATCAGCCACAAACAGTGCCAGATGTGGCTCTTTAAAAACATGCAAAATGAAATCAGCTGGTAAATGTTTCACCAGGACTGAAAGGTAGGTTATGAAAGCAGTCTTGAGATAATATTTTGGTTGAATTGTTAAAAAATCAAGTTAAATTTAAAAAAAATCCTTTATATCACATTCTTTTCTTTAAATCATAGCTGAACATATACAAGTGTCCTCCCTGACTAAAATCTTTTCAGTGAAAACAGTTAGATTCACTGTTAAACTGAATAGCCTACACTCAGCAGGTGTACATAATCTTAAAACTGACGAGCTGGTGCTGTTGAACAATTAAAACTAAACACGGAAACACCATTTCATATAGAACAAAATAAACACAACAGAAATGTGTGACATTTCCTTTCCACAACTCTTAAAACCTCTGACCACCAGTATCCACCTACACCCACAAGATGGCACCAGAGTCCCACCAGTGAGTTGATGATCTGCTCTCCAGCGCTCACTCAGGTCTCACCTCATCATCGACAGAGCCATCCTCTGGGGCAGGCACTGCAGCCAGCTGGATTTCCATCCATCTGTCCTGTAAATCTCTTAATTGTCCTAATTAAGGAGATGAGGAAGAGGAGGAGATCTGATACCTCTGCGGATCTTTGAGGCAGCTGTCTGCGAGGGAGTCTCCTACTAATGAGGAATCACAAGGGGGATACCCAAGCTCGCATCTCAACGGGGACCACAATAGGAATCAATGTTTGTATGTGTATGACTGGGGGTTTAAAAAGGGGCTTCCGCTTCCTTTTCTGCTTGTTTATATCTCTTTCTAAAGAAGGCCTACAACTAAGCCACTGATGAAGGAACTATTATTTTTGTTGTTTCTGCATTCACATGCTAAACTGTTACACTTCCTGAGAAATGCACTAATTGTCTACAGTGGTGTAAATATGGCTTGATTATTGGTTTGCAGTGGTAACCCATCACAAACTCAGAGCTGCTGACGCACAAAGCCACATTACTCTGTGTATCTGTGGCCTGTAAACACAACTGTACCACATCCCTCCTTTCTGGACTTCCTCCCATCTCTGGACCCCTCACTTCTGCTGTCCGCTGCCCTTGTCCTTCTTTCCTCTGCCTCCTCATTCTGGCTTTGCTTACACAAACACCAGCGCCTTCCTGTTCTGGTGCTTTCCTCCATCTCTAAACTTCTCCACCCTCTTCTCTTTTCATCCATCTTCCTTTTTGCACAAGCCCTGCTGATTACACTGCATAGCACTTACATAAACAGAAGAAAAGCAGCAAGGAAGGTCGTGGGAAGCACTGGTTGGATGACTTTGATGAGGTCGCTTTGATTGGCCGCACAGCCAAAAAATAATTTACCTCCCAGCCACCTCTACCCCGACTCTTACTGATTCCCCTTCAACCATGCCTGCCACCAGTAAACCACACAAGGCAACAAACCAGTAGTCAATGCAACAAGGATGAGGAGTTGGGACACAAATGGAAACAGCTGATCTAAATGACCTGCAGTCGATTAAAAATGTTTCATCAGCCCAACAATTATGTCACCTCATCCACAGCATGGCTCCCCCGCCATCTTTAAGCATCCTCTACTGAGACCATACATCCATTAAGGCAACAACACAACGCTTCCTATGTAAGCCATGCAGAGCTGTGTCAGCTGTATCTGGTAAAGGCTTCAGTGTGAGACTGCAGGTGGGAGATTGAGGAAGGAGGGGGAGGGGGGGTGTATGGTCATAATAATGGCAGTATTAGCAGTGGGGACAGAGTTAGTACTGTAATAAATCATGCACTATGGTTCTGGCCACATCAAGGCACCAGCACTCAGGAAATGGAGACTCTGAACGGTACCACACACACCAAAGGCTGAGCTCCACAGGAGGGGCTGGTCTCCAGGCCTCGTTGCCCCAGAACGGATGCACGGCCCTGGACCTAAGGAGCTGCCAGATGTTGGCCCTCCTGGAGCGCCTTATGAATTTGCGAACAGCAGAGCACATGCGAGTATTGAACTGCACAGAAATGAAAGGTGCAGGGCGTTAAGGTGGAACAGAAAATAGACACAGAAGCAGATTGTGGAAGCAAGCAGAGTGCTGGGGTGTGGCCTATTTGCTGATGAAAGAAGCACTAATTGAATCAAGTCTTTATCCAAACTCCCATGCAAACTGCAGCAGCTCAGAGGGAACTTTTCATCTTGTTAGAGCTATAGCGTGCCTGTCAGTGTGCAAATGAAAACAAGGCAAAGTAGCAATCCTAAAATCAGATCCATAAGTTTTGTGTGAGCTGGAAAAGAAATTCAAAAATTACAGTGACTTGTTTAGAACGCTGGTGAAGTAGCGATCTAAAAACTACCAGAAAATTCTCTTCATTCATTATGAGATCTGAAGGTTCATTTGTGTGTGTGTTGATGTGATCTGATTAGCCAACCTGAGCCAGATGGAAGGCAGCGCACATGTTTGAAGGTCAGACATAACAGTTTCCATGGAGACATGACCAAGTAGACCAAGTATACCAAGTACAACGCTGCACTGCACTGTTGCTTCCCCGGGGGACCTGCATCAGCCCGTGTGTGTGTGCATGTTGTGTGTATCTGCGTGGTTGTGCTGTGTATACAATATAAGAGCATTTGTCTAACAGTTTCAATTATCACTCTGCACTATGCTTTTGTGCATCTTCATGTACAAAGGCATTAAGATTTATTTTCAGTTTATTTCGTATTGCTCCTCAATCCTATAACTGGTCGAATTATTCACAAGTTAAAAAAAAAGATTATCTTTTGCTTATGACAAACGCATATTAAACCGTATGCTTTTATCTTTAGAACTGAAAGCCTTTATGTGTTCAAACATACGTTTAACAATGTGTGGATGCATAAAGTTGTACATTGTGTCTGTGATGCACATGTAAACTGATCACATTGTAAAGATTCATCATAGTATGTTATTATTGAGCAGATCTTGAGCTAAGTGGCAAATTTCAACCTTCTCGGAGGTCTAAGTTTCCATAGAAACACGCTAGACTTTATATTGATGTACTGTAGCGAGTTTATCAAATGCTGAAAAAAAAAGTATTTGGCAGCCAGTCATTGAGGACAGAAATAGCTATACTGACATGCTTGTTGCCTCCCTTTGCACACCCATAATCCTTAATGCTTGCAGATATTTCCATAAACGTTTGAACATCCAAAACCATATCTTGTACGATTCATATCACACGTCACCTCTCATTCAGACAGCATTACGTGTCAGAGCTTTGAACAGAGGCATGGGTCTTAATCGGTTTAAATTTGCTTCCTTTCTGCGCTAACACCACTGACTTTTGCTTTTTTATACACCTGCCCAGAGGCGAGTTCTAGTAAGGAGAGGCGTCAAATTGGAAGACCTCCATCGTCCTGGCAGCTGAACACAGTGGAAGTCTTGGATCTGTTTAGGGGATTGGACCAGCTGAGCTCTGCCATGGAAGACAAGTGGCTGGCGCTGTTGAATGGGAGAAAGAGTGTGGAAGGATGGAGGGAAAGGGGGGGTAAAGTAGAGGAGGAGGAAGGAAGGGAGAGGTAATCACATCAGGGGATTAGTGGCTGTTATTAATGGAGGATAAGGCTCTTTGCTGTCACTCTCTCACTCACACGCACACAGACGGAAACACATAGACACACAGATGTATATACCCCTTACATATCTATCTATCTATCTCTCTGTCTATCTGTCTGTCTGTCTGTCTGTCTCTCTGTCTGTCTCTCTATCTATCTATTTCCTTGTCTGTCAGACGGTAATTCAATTACGCAGCTGCCTCTCCTCTCCTTGTCCGACCTCTGGCCTACGGCAATGCATTATGATTTTGGTTTGTAATATTCTTGCTACCTACTTCATGAGGGAGAAAAATGATCTGCTTCCATGTGCAAATCTGTGTGTGTATGTGTGTGTGTTTGTACTGGCATGCCACCAGTTGAAAGATGGCCATTCAGTGGTGAACAAACAAGACATTTGTCTAAAGTCTTGCATCACCTCAGGGAAGACTCTGTGGAAATGTGCTTTGCCAGGTTATCTTTGCTGTTATTTTCAGTCTCCCTGTGACTCACAGGATCCAAACTTCATAGCAAGATTTGTGCAGGAAAAAAAATCTTTTCGACACCTGTCTGTCATTTGTGCCACATAATTTGACAAACTGTCTAACCTGTTTCTTCACTGCAATCCCTACACACATGAATTAACAATACCCATATACTGTATATGGCTTTGACAATAGTGGTGTGTGTGAGGCTGTTAAAGAAGATCATAAGAGAAGGGTGTGGGCTTATGATCCTGTATAAAGCTGGGCACACACACACACACACACACACACCCACACACATAGATATACACACATGCATAGGCAGATGACAGTCACAATGGCTTCTCGGTGAGTGGATGTATGGGCCCGGGCTAAAGAGGCACATTTGCAGGCTCTTTCATCAGTGAGAATACGCCTCAGCCTCGCAGAGAGAGCCACAAAGACACCAGCATCCCACCGTGAGCCGCAGACACAGCTGCACCACAGTTTCATCATCTGAATGGAGTTTCACAGCAGTGGCAAGGAAACCAAAGTCCCCAAACCCTATCATATCACCCAAGGACCCTGGAGGTACAACAACATGTCAGAGAAGCTCAGAGACGACACAAATAAGTAAATAGACAGAATCCACATACAAAGCAAGAAAAACTGGAGGGGAGGATGGAGAGAGTTTGAGAAGCAGGCAGCCATTCCTTTTGGCCAAGCAGAGAGGCAGCAACAAAAATATATTCTGGATTGTGGATATTTTGTCTTTGCTTCCCTTTTTTGGAAACGTTACAGTAGATAGAGCAGAGTGATTTAACTTGTGCATGAAACTTCTTCACAGGTGCTGAATTAAGATGTAGTTGCTTAAATAAATTGATACTTTGTTGCACTTTTTCCAAATAAGTAAACAATGCTAAAAGTACAACTGCCTACTTGTTTTTACATGGCTGTGTTTTTTAAGTGGGTCCCTATGAACAGAGGGATCTGAAGGCCCTGTGGGGATACACACACACATATCCGCAGACACACACATGCCAATCTTTGTGTCTGTCAGCTCTGTGCTCATAATCACATCCTATCCCCTCGTGTTCCCATACACACAACCCCCCTGCCTCGCTTCACTGTAGAGGGAGAGAAATGAGAGATCCCTCCAAACGCTCTCTAAGATTAAGGCTTTGTGTTTTACATGTGTTATCGCTGCTTCCCTTCGTTATCCCCCTGCTTTTGTCTCAGCCTCCTCCTCTAATTAGAATCTTGTCCCTTTCATTCCTCCATGCGCCTTTCCTACACCTGTGAGAGCGAGGAGAAGAAGAGCACGGAGAGGGAAGAAGAGGAGAAGAAGAATAAGGAAGCAACGGGGAGAGGAAAGATGAAAAGCGCGCCACACAGAGCGAGTAGAGGAGCGTTGTGGAATGCGGCGTCTGAGGGGAGGATGAAGGCGCTTGTCACGTCTCATCACACAAACGTACACAAACACACTCACACACACACACCTAGACACACGCACACACAACCTGGTTGAGCAGCAGAGACACACAGTCCCGCTGAGCCGAGCTTTGAAAAGAAGAAAGTGCAAAGGGAATGAAAAAGAAGAAAGAAGAACAAGCAAGAAGAAGCCACCGTGTTGGATGTTTCATTTTGACCCATATTTGTCCTGACGCATAAATCAAACAGGCGCTGAGGAGCCCAGCGCATCTTTCACGACAGGGCGTTGAAGTAAATATCTAAGCAGATCCACATGCACACACCGCTGGTGGCATGAACCACAATTAGATACTGCAAATAATAAGCACAATAGAATATATACAATGTTAAGCCAAGTAAGCCAGTTTTTCTTTTTTTTCCAGAAATGTGAACTGCTCTAACAAACATAATTCTCTCTTGCTCTCTTTCTTTGCCTGCTCCCTGCTCAATCCCACCTCCACTCCCCTCTTCCCTTACCCTCCCCTCTTCCCTTCCCCGTCCCCTTCCCCTCCCTCTTCCCTTCCCTTTCCCCTCCTTGCCTCCAGCCAAGTTCAGTGCTGTCTGTCCCCTGGCCCACAGTGTGGCCTCCTTGGATGTTTATGTGCGAGGTGAGGGCAGGCTGGCACTGTGCCTCTGTGTGCGGTCAGGCCGTGTTTACATCTGTCTGGCCCTGGAGCCTGGAACCTGGAGCTGTGCGCCGGTGCATCCTGGACATCACCCAGAAGACTGTAGCATGACCTGGGGACCGACTCTCACTCAGGCTCAGACTTTGCAGCCTGATGAATAGCCTACAGTCTCACAGAGCCATGCATGTCCCTTTGCATAACTGACCCCTTTTTCCTACATTGGTCTTAAATTTGCCTCCAACTACCATTGTACTACACACTCTGCCCAGACTTCCCAGTATATTCACGTAAGATAAAATGTAAGGAGCTTTCGCCTTCATGTAAAGAAAATTCTCATCCTCTGATTGAATGTCTATATATTAGTATTTAGGATTTGTGTGTCTGAGATATGTTTAACATGCACTAATCTGCCAGAAGCAGTAAAGAAGGGAGAGAATTGAATAGCACTGGTAGTGGTACATGACAAACAGTGTGATCTGCCTTTTGTTTTTGATAGCTGATGAATATGCATGTGGCCCCGGGAGTGACTGAGTTTGGGGTGGGGTGGGGGCTCAGAAGAGCATGTTAAACAATGGGATTACATCTCTGACATGCATCAACCGCAAGGCTGGGATTAAACCTAGCGCAGAGGAAAAAACAGAATAGAAGGAAGAAGGGAAAGGAGGGAAAAAGGATAGCGATGGAGAGAGAAGCGATAAAGAACAGATCCGCTGCTTATCTATTGAAGAAATGGAGGCCTTGGGGAGAAAAGGGGAGGAAGAAGATGAGGAGAGAGGTATTGGTGGCAAAGAGAGGGGAGAGGCGGGGAGGGGATGAGGGGGGAACGGGTCGTCAATCCGATGTATTTAATTTCTTTTGCTGTTAGTGAATCATCAAGGGGATGATCCAACAGCGGATCAAAAGAACGAGCAGGGGAACGGGGAAAAAAGCAGATTAATGCAACAGAACAAAGGAGCAGTCTCTCCAAGATGATCACAATTCCTCTTCCTCCATCATCCACTTACGCTCCCTCCTTCTCAGCCCGTTCTCATCTTTCTATCTTTTCCTGTTTTTTTCACAGACAACTTTCATAAATGGTATGAAGACATGAACAAGACTTGCGAGTTTATCATGCAGTGGGAGCAGGCTTCATGTTGGATATGCTGGCCCTCCTAATAGCTCCAACATTTTCTTGAATGACAAAATCATGAGCAGCCTCCCATGGGGCTGAAGGTACACCACTTGTTTAGTCTGAGTTGTCCTTGCTGGAGGAGACTTTTATGAAAAGCTTACAGATCACGGTGGCTTATGTCCAATCAACATGTCTGTTTCTATTTTGAATCCCTGAGTCTGCTCAGACAATGTTCATGTTTAAAGTAAAGCCTTAATCTGGACTGTTATATGCCAGTAAAGCCATAGCATAGTTCCCCTTGAGTGTTGTTGCTTCGTGGTGGTGTCTGAAGTGTTTTCATGTAGTATTGTTGTTGGCTCCTTCTGTCTTTCTGCCTGCGATAGGAGAGCATTATGGGCCATATCTCAGATGTTTCAGCTCTGACTACAAAACTGTGGTGAAAGTATTCAGCTCAGGAGGGATTGGGATTGCAATATTGTGTGTGCGTGTGTGTGTGTGTGTGTGTGTGTGCAGGAAAGGTGGGTGAGGGGTTTGCCAGGTCAGGCTTGAATAACGCTCCAAAAGACAAACGGGCAGCCAAGACGGTTTGACCTTGTCCAGTTAAAACAAATATAAGAGGCCTCACTGATGCTGTTATGATCCCATTTTACATTTCACTGCACCCCCTCCCTCCGCCCTCCCCTTCCAACACTCTCGTTTTTCCTCTCACTTTCTCTCTCTCTCTCTGTCACCTTTTCTGTCATTCTGCCCAAACCGCTGCAACTCCCACACAGTTCACCGTAAAGCCTCCTCATACCTGCCTGTCTTCTCCAGATGGCAGATTGAGACTGGTGCATGTGCATGTATGAGTGTTCGTGCGAGTGTGTGTATGAGAGCTGTTGAGCCTGGTTTTATTCCATGCTGGAGTCCCTTTCCCTGACTTTCCCTCCCACTGTTAAAGTAGAATGAGCTGAAGTCTGAAAAGTCAAGCGGTGTCCAGCCAAGCTCACGAATGGTTGACGGTCAATATTGACCCTGGGCTCCATGTCTCTCTGTGGAAACGAGGAATAACCCCCCGCCCCCATGTCACCTTGACTCGCTCACACACAGATAGGACCAAGTTGCCAGCAGAGGCTTGACCCAACCGCTGACCCTGGCCTGGGTATTTTCTCATCCTCCTGCTGGTTAAGAACAGGCTAGGAGAGGGTGTGAATCTGTTCTCAGTTCTGCGAGCCAGCAGTGAGTGATGGATGGGAGTGAGATATTGTCACTGATGCTTAAGTTTGAAGCTGCATCGTTAACCGCTCTTTGCCAAACGACTACAACAAAGCCAGTCCTCATGCTCATGTACTGTACTGTTAAAGCTCAGCTTCAGTTCTGAGAGTTTGTGTGTCTGGAAAGAGACGGAGAGAAAGTAAAAAAGTATCGTACGTGCGTGCACTGATGTATCAGTGTGCCGCTGTGTGCTTGCCTTTGTGTGTTTGTCAGCACAAACACCTAACATTGAAGGAGACAGGCTGCCTCCTGACAGTTATTTGCTAGTTTTGGTCTCTCTGTGCTCTGTCTAACTTTCTGTCTCTCTTCCTTACCCCAAATTACCCCTGGAGGACTGAGCAAGGGTAAACACAACCACTGAGAAAAGGCTCGCGACATACCGCTTTTTATTGTGAGAAGCTTCTCTCTTCTTATTTCTCTCTTCTCTTTATCTGTGGCTTGTATGATTCCCTATTTGTCAGCCATCTGGGTTCTATAGAGACTGTGTGTATGCTTTATATGCATTTGTCACACAAAGCCAAGTAAGCATTGTGCAGCAGCATTACATCCACAGACATGCAAAAGACACCAGGTTTAAATCCAGAGAAGTGTTTGTTACAGCTGGGTCAGCTGCTCTGTAGGTGTATTACAGAGAAAATTATACCGTTGCAAGAATGAAAGCATTGGTCCTCAGAGGGCTCGGGAAGGGGCGACTGCGCGTGCGAGCGTAGGAGTTTGATATTACATAAAATCATTTTAAGTTCCATCAATTATCCTGCTCATTGGCCGAGGTGACATGCCACCAGCTTGAGAACTGACATTTTAGCCTTGCTGAGGACAGTCAGGATACTAGTGCTGAGGATACCAAGTGATTTATTCATGACACCCGATCTCCATCTCTTTCATTCCCCTCTGAATATGAGCTGCCTTTTGGATAAAAAAAAAAATTCCTGCTTTGCCTGATTATGAAGAACCCAAGTCAAACAAGTCGATCAGATAGATAGATAGATCTATAGAGATAGAGGTGTTGCTGAAGTTGCTGCAGCCAAGCATATGTCAGGCATGCATGAACACACACATACACCATAATCACAGATGTCCTTGGTTTTCATCAAAGCCCCTAATTTTCCCTGTTCACATCTTATAACCCCACCCCCATCTCAGTCTCTCACAGCGCACCTGCACTCAATATGAGTCCCCTGCCCTCCCACCACATCACACGCACACACACGCACACACGCACGCACACACACACACACACACACACAGTTTGCAGGACCTGCTCATGTCTTCCTAAGCGGCCCTCGTCACCACTCTGTGTCATGTGTCCCCCAACAGGCATTACACATGAGCTACACCCACCCTGTTCTCTTTCATTCAACCTGGAGTTTCATTACAACAGGATATCCTGAACATTTTACATTTCCTTCAGTTGTGCAGCAGATGTATTCGACTGGCACAAAAAGAAAGAGAGAGAGAGAGAGAGAGAGAGAGAGGTAGAGCTGGAAATGCTCTCAGTCAACCAATGAAAATGTAACCAGCTACCAATTCACATCCATGTGTTTCCTCTTTTCTCTTCATGTTAACTCGCATGCCTGTTCACTTCCGCTCTGCCGCATCCCCAAGGTGACGGCTGGCTTTGGGCCACCGTGGCTCATGCCTAAAGGCTACGGGGCGAATGGGCCTGCTGTCCTTAGAGGTTTGTGGCCAGAGGCCGTCCCTCCCCAGTGATTCGGACCAAACCTCAACGGCATGTTTCTTTGATGAGTTCTGTCTGGATTAGTTAGCACGAGTTACTCTCCATCTCTATCAAAGTTATCCTCAAAGCCGGGGAACAAGGAGAGACACCCTCGTGGTAACCACTAAACCGACCTTTTGGTGTTAACATCTGGTGAAAGTCAAGTTTTCTCTTGACATACTGTGGAATCTTAGAAATCCCAAATAAATTTAGATATTTGTTTCTGTCTTGCAAATTTGATTTGTCTGAGAACACACACACACACACACACACACAAGCATGCACACAATCCCAACCCCCCTTACACTCCACTTAAAATATAATTTGTTTACACCCCCCACCAAAAAGTCCCAATGTGCTGGAATGCGCAGGGAAAAGCATTCTGAAGGCCCAGTCTGTTTGCAACCCTATAAATAAAGGTGGCGGTGGGGAGTGTGGTTGACCATAATTACACAGGCCCTGTTAAAGCCGAGGCGCGCTTCTCTGTCTGCCTGTCTGCTGGGTCCCTTACCAGTCATGACCACTCCTATCCACATACAAACACACACGCACGCGCACACACGCGCACAAACACATTCACCGAAATGCAGAATCCCTTTCAGATGTGATGTGGGTCAAAAGTTTTGTTTTTCTACATCTGTCTGGACTTAAACATTGTGACTGCTGACAGACTATTACATAATTTAAGTATTTGAACAAACAACATTTTTTCTGCTTCTATTTTTTCTTTACAAATGTACAGCCTAAAAGAACCACTTCTGTGTGAAGAGTGTGTGTCACACTCTTATTTGTTTTTCTAATGCGTGTATCCATGATTGGTAAGAGAACATTAGGTTATTGATTTAGCTTGTAATCAGTTGTTTGGAGAAATTTAGTTTTTATGCCTTGAGTGGACATGTCATGGACAGCTGCTCAATGACAGTCGAGTTTCCAAAACCTTGTAATTGAACTACATTTTCACCCCAATGCATAAGCCACATTCAGTCAAACCTGATTAGAATAGCAAAAACTCTCTGTTTTTAGTCATTTTCGCTATGTGTATTTTCATCTCTGTGGCGCGCATGTTCAACATGCTAAATCTCCATCTGGCTGCTGTGAAACGAAGTTCACAGCATTGAAGTCGAGATGTAAACACACATTCACACAGTGTTCTCTTTCTCGCTAAGCTGCAGAGACAGACATTTACCAAACTGTGCTGTATGTCACGTATCTGTACCAGCCAAGATTGGTTTTATGGTGTGTGTGTGTGAATGTGCACCTGAATGTGTGTGAATGTGTGTAAGTGCACACGGGCAGAAACATGTTCGTACATTGGCCAAGATTTTCTTTCTTACACATGGAGCGGAACTGCTTTAAGCAGCCAGAATAACGCTGCAATTTCTATAGTCTCAGCCGCATGGTACAATTTGTTCCAAAGCACTTGCCTTGCTGTACAAATTACAGCCAGGCAGCCAACTATAGCTAGCTCAGTCTATTACCATCAACAGGCCAACTGCCAAGAGAAGAAACAAATCCAACAGTTTTAATACCTTGTTTTCACACAAGCAATTTTTCACTCCAGCTTATAAAAGCCAAATGACAATAACAATAGCATGTACAAGAAAACCAGCCTTTTTTTGGTATAAACTAAAGTCTTCTTTAAGCTGGTGTTATTGCACCAATGGTCCCTGTTCCCCCACCCTCTTTGTCCTCTTGTGGTTTGGCACAGGAAGCGTGCAGTCTGGGCAGGGTAAGACTGGATAGATAGAGCATGGTCAGGGATAGCTGTTGTTAATGCCATTCGTCTGCGCCGTGCAATGTGAATACAATGCTTGGTCCAGTTTTGCTATTGTGTGAAAAATGACACACATTCCTTGTTACACGTTTGCCTTTGCTTCAAGATTCTTGCACACTGAATGTTTGAGAGTAGGATGATTTTCCCAACAGTGATGGAAATTGCTGAAAAGCATCAGGTTAGTGTGATTACTTTCCCCTCATCTCTCTGGTCCGTTTATCTCAGAGGCACTCCGAAGCAGAACTACAGTGATGTATTTTAATGCACCGCTACATGACAAAAGTTGACCGGCTGCTGCTACATGTGCCACACTTCCGTATTCATCCCCCCACACTTCGAAGTCTTATGCACCGCTGTGCCTCATAGCATTAAACATTCAGGAGAAACAAATGAAAGGCTCTCTTAAAAGCTCTAACCAATACACTTTTACAAGCCTACCAGGCAGCATTCGAATAAAGACCAAGACTAAAGTGGTCTAGACAGCAGGAAATCCAACTTTGAAAGAATACAACAACTGAAGTTAAATGTTTTCCCCTTCGGTGGTGGTGAATGCATTGTAGTGTACCATATATATATACTCATTTGGTTTATTGCTTGCAGAAATTGAATTGGTGCCACAGAGATGCAATATTCACATCTTAAGGGGGCTGGCGGAGAGTGGCTGGTCGGCCATAAAGACAGATGAGTGAAGGATGGAGAGTTTGTGGAGCGTTTGATGAACAGTGATGTATCATCAAATACTTTAACTGTCTCCAACACTCAGGATCAACTCCAGTTATTCCAAACAGGGGCAATGACAAATTTCACCAGGGAAATGTGAAAAAATATAAAATTCCTCACTGGTTTTGGTTCAGAAATGACATTAGTGTTGGCCAGTAAATCAACAGTATCCAGAGGTACCTATCCATCTGTCTTTGTGCCTGTTTGTCTGTCTGTTTTCGCATGGTGTCCTCTAGGTGTCACTAGAGATGTTCATGGACCAAGCGAGGCTGACTTATCTGGAGTGTATGAGGAGAGTGTGCGTCCACGTGTGTATATGTCTGTGCGTGAAAAGTGAAGCTGCAGCTTCTCCTGTGCACTGACAGCCTCAATCCAGTTGCCGTGGTGATATCCTCTCCCAGGTGCATCAGTCACACACACACAAACACACACACACACACACACACACTCTGTCTCTCTCCTTCGCTCGAACACACACAAAGGGACACACACCTCTGTCTCAGGAGTCGGCTCCACTTCCTCACATGCCTCGACACCCACAGCTGGCTGTTTGTGCCCTTCCCTCCAGTAGCTTAGACAACCATCATTAACACCAGTGTCCCAGTGCTTCTCTGGTGTTAGCTCCTCCGTGTCACTCTCTCCCTGCGCTGTAGGCTACACCGTGCACCCCGCTTTTCCGCAGGTGTCCAACGCATCCCACCCCCCCACCCACCGCGTACTCGCTAATGAGAGTGAAAATGAGAACAATGCGGAGAGGAGCGCGGGGCCCGCCAGCTCATCTGGGCTCCGTTGATCTTGTTAATTGCGTCCGTGGACGCGCTCCGCTCCCTTTGAAGTGTGTCTGAAGAGCCCGCTTCAGAGACTGGCAATTACCGCACATCATGTAATTGCTGCAAGACAGGCAGCCATATGAGAGAACTCATGTTACTGTACGTGTGCGTCAGGGTGTGCGAGTACATGTTGACAATGTGTGTGTGTGTGTGTGTGTGTGTGTGTGTGTGTGTGAGAGAGAGGGAGAGAAAGAGCCTGATGATAGTGATGCCTACCAAGGTGTTGTAACAGCATGTCAAATAACGTCCTGTCAAGCCACAACACCTTCAGAACAAAATCTTAACTGCTTTGAACAGCTGCATTTTGTAAAATGACTACTTACCACTTTGTTAAAAATCAATTTGCGCGGATCAAAAGAAATTCTTCCCCTTTGGAATTCAATTAATCTATTTATTCTCACAAAGTGCCATTGCTGTGGTTTTAAGAGGAGACATCCATGGCCTGTTTACATCCTCCAGTTCTGCTAATAAATGTTTCGAGGTCAGTGGAGCTTTGTTGGGAGAATCTTGTTGTGTGTTTTCAAAAGCCACTTAAAGTCCCTTTTATGGGGTTAATTCCTCGCCTTTGAAGACTGAAAAATACTAAGTTTGTTGTAGTTTCCTTTTGTCGTATCAGGCGTGTTTCCACAAACCATCCAGGCAAGGTATAGAGGCTGCATTTTTTTTAGCACTGTGAAGATGCTTTAACAAGGCATCACTTGGCGAGGAAGGAGTGCAAGAAGAAGTTACGTAATAGCTGCGATCAAGATCTCAGCCCTAAAAGCAGACCTGCTACGTCGTATACTTAGGAGCACTTAATCGTAAACAGCCTGATTATTAAGATACAATTAGAAGTATTGTGAATAAACACGCAGCACAGTACACTAGTGGAAGAGAAGTGGATGCCTTTGCCTCTTTCATGATCAAATCCTGCCCAAATATAATACTTCCCTCTGTCATCACAGGCTTTCTGTTTCCTGCAGTTGCAATTATCTGGAATTTACAACGCTCTTCTGCATTGTAGAAAGTCATTCTGCCCACATCTCATCAGACAAAACAGCTAAATCAGTGGCTCATGCATCTGCAAGTGTTTACAGTAGGAGTAAGCAGAGAGAAAATCCCAAATCAAAATTATTATTTAGGAATGTTATGTTGACTATAATCTCTGATTTATACATAAAAAATACGACTATAAGGCAAATTTTGGAACAGATACAAAGACCTTGGAAGGATCATGTTATGTAATGGCGTTTATACAATCACTCACAAAGGAATAAGTTCCAGCCCTCAATGTCAGCCTTAAATTTATTTTCAAAATCAGTATCCAGATTTTCTCTCTCTCTCTCTCTCTCTCTATCTATCTATCTATCTATCTCTATCTATTTGTCTATCAATTCCTTTCATCCACTGATTCAATACTTAGTAAGTAAGTAGCAGTAATGTATTTCAGAAGGAAAAAAAGCCCACTATTTTGTACAAAAGACCCAGTTGATATATGCTGCCAACCTGCTCTGAGCTGCTAAGCCTTTCACTCGCCCCCCTTTGCTATAAATCAGATAATGTAACAGTAGCATGCCGCTGTGCTTTATGAGAGATACAGATACAGCGAGGCAACCCTGTGCTCCCACTCCCACGTCTGAATACAATTGAAAGTTGTACAGATGAAATGTACCACTCGGGGCTAACTACAGCTGTAAGATAAATACTGTGCCACATTCTGCTGTGGTGGCAGGGATTTGTCTCTGTGTGATAGACCATGATTGTGCACACTGTCAAAAGCATACACGCAAAATGGCATGTCGGTGTGTTTGAACTATCATATATGCACATACAGTATAATAAAGGTTGTAACTGACAGAGGAACGGATTAAGAGTACCTGGTAATTCTTACTGATACTGTTGTTTTTCTCCTTTGTAACAATAAAACAATTTCAGTACACTAGGTCTATTGTAGATCAGTGCTCCACCATTCACCTGCTATCTGCAATCGCATAAATGAAATATTTACAATGGGTGCATGCATAGACACAGATTAATCAAGTAGACAAGAGTATGAGTCTACAGCCATGTAGCTGCTCTGTGAGGCTGTACTTAGGCACAGTGGTGCTTTGAGGTAAATGCTAACATGCCAACCTTTGCTAATTAGCACTTAACACCAGCTGTGGTTGATGGGAACGTCATTAGTTTTGCAGGAATTTGATTACAAGCTAAAGTATAGGAGAAATTCAAATTTTGACCTGATGAGGGTGCTAGAAGAGGTAAAGTCAGGGGATCACCAAAGTCAGCAGGATTCATCCTCTGGGGACCATGAAAGTTTGTACAAAATTTCATCTTAATTCCTCTAACAGTTGTTGATATATTTCAGTCTGGACCAAAGTAGACAGATCAACTGACAGAACAACATCCCTAGAGCCATGCCGCTAGTGTGGCTAAAAAGTCTATTTCCTCCAGCAATTTCTTCCAGTCTATGAGCAGAAACTATTGATGCCAGCCTGGAAGCCAGCTCTAAATAAAGAACTAAGACAGTGGACCTGGCCAATTATCAACAATATGAACACCTGGGTGTCATAATTGGTTATGACATTTCACATACACAGCCCTCTAACTGTAAAGGAGACATTTGAGAAGCTTTTTCTATCTATGAAAACTAGAAAAGGTTGTTCTCTACAAGGTCATGTCCTTGACTGGCTGATTGTCTTAAATGTGTTACAGTCTCAACAATCAATATATTTCATTAAATATATCTGTATTTTTAAAAGTAAATCAAAGTACAGTGTAACTTTCAATGTGGACTTCAGAGGTGTGTCTCAAAAAAAGTCATTACAGACAGCTCGATGTATAGGGGACAGCTTGGCCAAAACAAGTGTCTCCAAATATTATGGTTATGTTATAGACAGTTTGCATAAATGTTCCACCCTGAGCTGTGTTGTTATAATACATTTACTAGTCTGTAAAACCGCCCAACAGACGACTGGAAAGAGCAGGATGAGGTTAATTGCTCCATCAACACAACAGGCCCTGCTGACATTTTCTCTAAAGATATTCTCTACAGATACACATAACACACAAACTTCATTCATCATATACAATATACTATAAATAGGTTAAATATTTTGACTGTGTTGCAACACACTACATTATTTTGAAAGTGGATGGACCAGCATAAAATTATGTAAACACACACACATTCACACAAACACACTCACACACCTAGCAAGAGGGCAAGGAAAAAAAGGAATTGCACTGAGGCAGCTTGCCGAAGGGCAGCCTGCCAAAAGAGTGGGAGAGAGAGAGAGACACACACACACACACACACACACACACAGAGAGAGAGAGAACAAGGGAGAAGAGAGAGAGGGCAGGAAAGTCCTTACATAGCCCACAGGAAGAGCTGTGTCAGGGCAGGAAGCTCCTTGTTTGGGCATGGAGGTTTCCTGGCTGGCTAGAAGACTGACATTTCCTCTACTGGTTGGCTTCTGGAGAGGGGATCATATGAAGGTTTGAGGGAGGCTGCAGAGGTGGTGGTGGGCCGCCAGTAGGGCTGGGCTGTGCTTGGACTCTCTGGTTTCAGCTCCAGCGCTCCCTCCCTCCCTTGGTCTCTGCTTTGCAGGCTTATTGCTGTAGCCGACACTTCACAGGCCAGCATTCATTCCCTGCACTAATAACATACGGCAAACCACTGTGCGGTCTGTAATGTAACGTGTTGCTCTATTAGCATAGTGATGCATTCATTGTATAGATCATAAGGGGGTTGAGACAGCATGATGACCATGTGTGTTACATCTGCTTATAACTATGCATATGTATAACTATGACAGTTGTGACAACAAGTTTGCAATCACTGTGACTTACTTGTGTATTCCAGATTTAGTCTGTTTTGGCCAATTAGCGACATGGCTCTAGGGATGGCAGTGTCAGTCTGTCGGCCCACTAGTCAGTCCAGACTGAAATAACTCAGCAACCACTGGTGAACTATAGCGTCGCTGTACAATCTTAGTCTTACTCAACAGTGAGGTCAATTGTTTTGCTTTACCTTTGATTTAAAGTCCAATTGATATGAAATTGCATTTTTTTCGTAGTAAAGCTCAGTAAATCATTTGCCCTGTGTTGTCCTTTGAGGCAAGGCAAGGCAAGTTTATTTGTATAGCACATTTCAACAACAAGGTAATTCAAAAGTGCTTTAAGTAAAACATTAAATGCAACATACGGCAATATAAAAAGACATTTAAAAACACTTAAAAAGAGTTACATAGAAAATACAAACAAAATAAAACGGGGGTAAAAGTTACAATGCAGTGTAAAAAATTAATCATTATTCGATTTAATAAAAGGCAGCAGAAAAAGACTCTTCAGCCATGATTTAAAAGAACTGAGAGTTCCAGCAGACTTGTAGTTTTATGGGATTTTGTTCCAGATATTTGGTGCATAAAAACTGAGCGCTGCTTCTCCATGTTAAGTTTTGACTCTAGCATGGACCTGTCCCAGATGACCTGAGATGTCTGGATGGTTCATAACATAGCAGAAGATCAGAGATGTACTTTGGCCTTAAACCATTCAGTAATTTATAAACCAGCAATAGTACTTTAAAATCAATTCTTTGACAGGCAGGAAGCCAGTGTAAAGACCTCAGAACTGCGAGGACGCGGATGCAGCTGTCTGATCGATATTTAGAGAGACCTGTAAAGACACCGTTACAGTAGTCGAGTCGACTGAAGATAACTGCATAGACAAGTTTTTACAAATCCTGCTGAGACATAAGTCCTTTAATCCTGGATGAATTCTTAAGGTGGCAGTAGTAATTGTTTTACTGTGGCTGTTGAAATTCAGGTCTGAGTCCATGACTACACCAAGATCTTTGACTTGGTTTGTGGCTTTTAACATTACTGACTGAAGCTGAGCGCTGACTTTTAATCATTCCTCCTTGGCTCCAAAAACAATTACTTCAGTTTTATCTTTGGATAATTGAAGAAAATTCTGGCACATCCAATCAATCATTTGTTCAATGCACTTACTCAGTGCTTGTATTGGAGTAAAGTCCCCTGGTGACATTGTAATGTAAATGCGTGTGTCATCTGCGTAATTATGGTAACTATATTTAGTTTTATTATATTTTTTTATTTTCCATAATCTGAGTCAGTGATAGCATGTTAAACAGAAGAGGCCAAAGAATTGAGCCTTGGGGAACTCCACATGTAACTTTTGTCTGCTCAGATGTGTAATTACTGACACAAAGTAGTCCCTGTCCTTTAAGTAAGATTCAAACCAGTTTAAAACACTGCCAGAATGTCCCACCCAGTTTTCAAGTTGGTCAAGTTAGTTTTATGGTCAACTGTGTCAAATGCAGAACTGAGATCCAATAATACTGAGACTGAAATTCTCCTACTATTTGTGTTTAAGTGAATATCATTGACTTTAACAAGAGCAGTCTCAATACTGTGGTGTGCTCAAAAACCTAACTGGAGGACATCAAACCGGCTCTTTAATGGCAAGAAATAGTTGAGAAACAAAATCGGTAAACAAAAGGGGTATATTTATATTTCTGATATCTTATACAGCAAATCAAATCATGCATAAAGCTGTAGCATCAGCGAACTATCATAGGCAGAACAAACGGTCACACTGAGCAGCCCGCTACTCAACACATAAGCTTTCCTGCTAAAGTCTCCTTCCTATCTAACTTACAAACATGAACGCACATCTTGTCCTGCACCTTAGCTTGTTGTACAAGTGACCAAACAAACATTCACTGGGAAAAGTGCCCTGCTAATGTTAGTTTGCAGGCTAGGTAGCTGATTAGCTGCTCTGCTGCAGCACATTGAACAGCATGTAAACATCCGTGCAAATGTCACCTCAGTCCAGTTAGATGCTGGTGTGGTCCTTACTCTTAATAACAACACACTGTCTGCCCATAATATATAGGCTACAGTGCAAGTTTAAGTTAATCTCTACTTTGTCTCTCATGTAACACGAGCACTCTGTCATCCTTACTTAATACTGCAATGCTAGTTATTTTTGACACATTAGCTAATGGAAAATGCACACTTATTTTTTAATGTGTTCAATGAAGAAAACCTAACGGTGATGGAAAATCATTTAAATTATTTCCTTTTAAGTGCTTATATTTTGAGCTCTGACATTCAAAGTGCATCCTGTTTCCATTTGATTTTCAGCAAAGTCCAGAAAGACGTCTGCTTGTTGTGTTTGTGCTTTTTTCATTTAGTGTGCCTTTAGTGATGCTGGTGGTGACCGTCGCTCTCCACCTCACTTTGCCTTTTCTGAAGCTGTGAAAATGGGTGCCAAAAACTAAAACCCAGACACTTTTCCGTCAGTGGCTGAAACCGTGTTGTGGGCTTATGCTTCATTGCTTATTGATCGGCCATCTGTGCATTTGTGTTGACAATAAACTTAAACTGGTCCCAGACAGACAGGCAAACAGACAGACAGGCAGACAGATAGACAGACAGATGTTTCCTGGTAAACAGCGAGTGCTCCAATCAGACATAAATCTGTAAAGTGACAAGTTAAGTCATGCACCTGCTCTCTCTCACTTTCTCTGTCTCTCTCGCTCTCTCTCACTAAGGAAAAGCAGCAGACTGAGCAAAAGGAATTAAAAGAGAGAGAGGATGGACAGTAGACAGGCAGCAGGGTGTGAAATACAGTCCTAGACACAAATAATCACAAATAAACACAGGTACTGACATCCACACTGAGGCACACACACTCATGTCTTTCCTACCGTCATGTTTCTCTGGACGATTACTTCATAATGCACAGCAGTGCAGCCCCGCTGCTTCATAGCATCACTGGCATGGCTGGAGTGGCGATGATGGTGTTTGTGGTTGCCAGGGAAAAAGTGTGTGTGTTCAAGCCTGGAAGTCATGAGCAAAGCTATAGAGGTTGAACATTGTAGAGATGAATGTGTTTCGTGTGGCAAGAAAAAACATCATAAAATTAAAGCTATAATGTATGTTCAAGGTAAAAGTGAAGTAGAGGAATTTAAAAGTGCACACATCAACAGAGGAAGAGATGTATTTGAGAAAGACACAGTAAACATTTAATTAACTGCAATTTCTCCTCATTTTACTGCTTTAGAGAAAGAGAGGGACCTTCATTCTCATCGTCACAGCAACCTTTAGCCCGCTGGTCTGGATAGAATAACAGAATAGTGCTGGGGCCATTACTCACATAGAGGACTCTATTAAGCGGCAATGTACAAAGCTAAATGCACACACACACACACACAAGCACACGCTCTCACACCCTGAGGTGTACAGAGAGCACACTGGAGCGTGTGTGTGTGCATGCGTACAGGTCAAATGTGTGACAATGTGTGTGTGTGTCAATTATACTTAACTGCAGGGATATTTCTGAGCTGTAAAAAAACACACGCTCACGAGCTACGCGCACTCTTTGTAATCTAGCACCATTACTGGCGGCTTCACGTACATTAGAGGATGAAAATGATGGAGGGCAGGAGGAGATAGGGCCGCTGAAGGGGTAATTTCACTGAGGGGGCATCTGAGGTATTTATAGCCAAACGACTGAAGCGTTGAAAGCGTACAGAGTTCATGATCTGATTACAGATGTATCCTAATGGAAACAGGATAGCCAGGATACAGTAATGTACAGCTTACACTAGGCTGGATTTTTGATTCTACTATATATAAAACATTGCTTGTCTCACCTTGTCATAGCATTTCAGAGCTGAGCCAAAATTTTCCCGGGTTAAAGTTGAGTTATAGCTGTGGTCAAGGCTCATGACTTCACATTGGCAGTAATAACCTGTCAACTGTTTCACATTAGGAAGCGTAAAAGCCTACATACACACTTGACAGAGCTGACAGATGCTGACATGCCACTGCATGCAGTCACAGGCCCTAAATGAGGACCGAACGGTGTGGATGTGACAGAGATGTGGCTGTGCTCGGCTCGCCACAGCACACACTGCTTACTCTTAACTAGCTGTTAGGGAGGCAGACAAGGGGAGACAGAGAGAAAGAGGAAAAGAGGATGGATTGCTTAGATTTGTATCTGTATAAATCGGCGCAAAATTAGATTACATTAAAGGGCTAGTTCCACATGTTGGGAAATACAGTTACTCACGAGAGATAGATGAGGAGATTGATACCACTCTCATGTGGATTTTGTTACCTTTGGACTGAGCCAGGCTAGCTGTTACCTGTTTCCAGTCTTTATGATAAGCTGACCAGTTACTGGCTGTAGCTTCTTATGTGTGTACAGACATGACAGTGGTATCAATCTTCTCAGCAAGAAAGTGAAAAAGTGTATTTTCCCAAAATGTTGAACTATTCCTTTTAACATGGCAGACCCTTGAAGACAGCTTGCCTGAGTTTGCCCTGATAACAGTGCCTGTTTTAATGTTTAATGTGATGAGTTGATGTAAACCATTTATACAATGTGCATGTGTGCGCGTGTGCTGGTGGACAACAGCAGCTCCCAGCAGGTATCCAGGCCGCTCCCACCCTCCTGCTCCCCGGGCGCAGCACACTGATGACATCAGCTGGTGTTAAAGTGGCCATTAGTTCCACCTCATCACTGTGGGACAAATATAGCAGTGCAAGGCTTTCATCAAACGTGGAGGACAGCTGTAGTGAGGGGGCTGGAAAGGAAACCTGGCCAGATGATGATATACATTCACTGTATCCCTCCTCCTCCCCAATTCTTATGTCTCCCACCCTTTCTCACACTCCCTTGCGATCACGCTGTCACCCCTGAGACTGATAACACCTTATGGCTGCAGCACATAGACACACACACACACACACACACGCACCCACACACACACAGGAATTTCCAATTTTTTTCTACTTGATTGTGGCTCAGCCTTTCAATAAGGCTTAGCAGCAGCCGGATGACAAGCGCTGCTTTTGTAATACCTGGTACTGTATTATGAAAGCCGAGCAGCAACAGCACACAGTACCATTGTCAGTGTAAGTCAAAACTATAAAACACCAAGACAAAGGATGTCTCTTGCCACTGCAGTTAGTCCTGATTCTATTATCTTTGGCCCTGAACCAGTGATATTGTGTTTTCTTCTTTCAGTTGTGTGACGAAAGCGTCATATCTGTGGCAGACTACATTATTTATTATTGATTCATTCCACAGGTATTACCTAATAAGTGGGTAAGGGATTATTTTTGATAATGCACGGACAAAAGACACTGGGCAAGATTAAGTTGTGATCAGTGCTGATGTACAGTGGAAAATCAGTGCATTTACAGGATTGTGTGTGTGTGTGTGTATGTGAGAGTGTGCAGTGCATCTCAGAACAGGTGGCTGCGGTGTCGGATCAGACACCTGGCCTCCGCCTTTTGAATGACAGGTGGTGAAGCAGGGTGAAGCAGGGCACATCTGGAGGGTTGGGGGAGAGACACAGATTTTGTATTAGTCCTCTGTGTCTCTCTCTCTTGCTCTCTCTCGATCTCTCCACTTTTGATGTATCAGAGTGAGACGCAGGATGCCCTGATCTGATCACAGGAGGTGGTTAGTTGGTTTTGTATGAATTTCATTATTCTAATCTCATTCTGTAGTGTTTGTAGCAGTGCTCCTCATGAAAACGTGCAAAATCCTCAATGACCAGGAACATGTTTACAATATCCAAAGTATATATATGCAGAAAACCCACACACACGCCCACATATTCACAGCACTGTAGCTCTCACCTCTAATCTGGGTTGTTGTGACACCTGGGTGGTTGTTCTGAACTCTTGAACTACAGTTCAAGCAAAACCAGTGACCATGAAATGCTTCCCTACTGCTTCACGTGGAATGAAAAGGGTCATAGAAACAAGCAGATTTATGTGGAAAAAAGCAGCACAAGCTATCAATGATAATTTTGTTGCAAAATTAGGCCAGTACAGCACTCCGCTAATCCACTACTACTCTATTAATGTCCTAACAGTATGCCAAGACAGTACAATCATTTACACTAGTCTCTAATGTAAAAACTTCCAATAATATTTGTTTGTTTGAATTACTGTTATTTAGGAATTTATGTTTTGCACAGTGCCATCAGAAGCCTCTAATTTGCAGTAGGAAGCCATCTGCTGCAGAACATGCACCCCTCTGATAAAAACAGACAAGGCTCTGAGAGGCATGACTGCATTTATTTACCCAGCCTCAGAGACCCTGCTCAGGGATTGCATATGATAGTCAGAATCACAGACAGAAAAGAAAACAACTCGAGCCCACTTACTAGCCTTAACACATAAAGACTTATAAGGGCCTGTTTGCATTTCAGAGCCACCCAGGTGCCTTTTGTGAAGCTGTAGTGCACTTGATGCTGAGTTGAAGAGGTGTCATATTTGGAGGTACTTAAGCATGCACAGTTTTTTTTGTCTGTTCAAAGCCATGTACTTCAAACAAGCATGGCTTATTAAGTAGAGCCAAAGTTGCCAGGACACCTGTAGATTATTGTGGAAGTGATGCATCAAAAATCTCATCTTTGTACCGCAAATAATTTCAAAGATGCTTGTGAGTTGTGCTGCTCTTACATCTCACGCGTTTTGAACAGGTACACAGCTAACACACATCTTAACCCAGATATGAAGAGCACATTTGTGACATCTTGATTATGTGCCTGTGTGTCTTTATGTAAAAAGCAGAGCATGTTTCAGGTTGGTCTGTGTGTGTTTCATTTACAGAATGTTGGACTGCTGCATTTTGTCCAGCTTTGTCGCACTTTCTGACTGACATCCAAACTGTGAAATGCCAATGAAATGTTGCAATCTACCTGAAATGTAAGGAGGCTGGAAATCAAGCAGTTTAAATATAACCTACTTATCCCAAAAGGCTCAACAGGTGTCTAGTGCAAGAGGTAGAACAGGAGAAAGCAAATGACGACGGTATCAGCGTTCCCTATTGGCAAGATTTAAAAAAACCCAGCGAGGCAAAGCGAGGCTCTGAACATGAGATCAATGGAGCATATTTAAAAGACATTAGAGAGCAGTCCTCCTGTCATATCCCTGTGATAATGTACAGGAATCTAGCCTTCCAGCATACAGTACCGTGTCTCTATGAAGGCGATTCTCCAGTGTCTTCCCTCCTGTGTTTAATCTCCATGTGGAGATGAAGGTTGGAGGATGGCCAAAGGTGCCTACATGCTAAGCTGGGCTCTGGGTCGTCCTACCCGATGCTGGTCTCTCCCCAGCGGCCCAGGAGATGTCAAGGGGTGAGGGCAGAGGAGAACGGATAGCTGCCGGCCCCGGAGCCCCTCATTCACTCTCTAACTTGCTCACATTAAAGAGAGCTCTAATCACTGCAGGGACTTGGCCAATGATGTGCTTATCAAACGGCATATTTCAAAAAGGCATCTTAAAAGGCCCGAGGGCGAAGAGGCAATAAGAGCACATTTGTATGTGGATGAAAGGGAAAAGTGTAGACAGACCTTGCATCAGAATACAGAAGGGGAGATCATTAGCATCTCCAGCAAAATATGCACTACGAGAGAGGGAGAGAGAGGTAGTGACAGAAAGGGAGAGAGAGGTGGTACTGGGATGGGGTTGGATGGTGGGGAGGGAGAAAGAATGGTTCTTTTTGCCATTCGTCCTTTTTTGTTTTACACAGTTCCCAAAAAGAATAAGAGAACAAATACATTTTTGAACAAAGGCAGGGCTCTTGAAGTGGAAGCCCGTTGGGTGCGTGAGGTGGCTCCGTTGTGGGTTACAACAGAGACAGAGTGAAGCCACAACGCAACTGCACTCCCAACTCCTCTCGCGTTCCTCTCACACCTCCCTAAACAGAACAGGCCCAGCGCGTGAGCTTTGATATGCGAGGAGGAGCCTTGAATCAGAGCAAGAGGATACAATGGGCTACACAATTCTCTCATACTTTGAGAGATATTGGCTGTCTGTCTTTCTAGAAATTTGGCTATGGACTGTGACAAGACTGGTTGAAATATTGTCATGAGAAAGGGCTGAGTGAAGCTCAGTCTGTGGTTTTCACATTGAGTAAAAGAGTTTCCTAAAAGCATGGTAATATGAGAAAGTTGTGATGCAAAGGCTGCTGAATGGCTCTTGATTTGCAGCCACGGACCAAAATAATGTTGTAAACAATGACAGGAAATGACAGGTTTCAGAATAATTTTTACCACACAAGGAGAATTGAGATTTGCCCAAAAAAGCTGGATGTGCTTCTGAGTGGAGAACATCATTATTTAAACATCAAGATGATTTAACTCACCATAGAGATCAACCACAGTGCTGATTTGTGCTTGTGTGATTCACTAAATATATCCTCTTATGTGTGTGAATTCAATTTATTTATTAAATTGTAGAAGTGGTATAGATTTCATTGTTACCTTCCATGCTTATTTTTCTGCCTTTTGCTGTGTCATTTGGGAGCGTTTATACGTACTCAAGCAGACACACACCCATGCAAGTAGACACACACATGCAAACTGTGTCAGCAGATGAGAGGGTGGTGTCCAGGTAGATCTGTTTCATGGAGACACTGAGCTTTAACCAAGAAAACACAGAGCAGAACAACAGCTGCTAACACAGCAAATTTCAAACAATTACACACTTACACATCACTGCATCAGCATACATATACACAGCAGAAAACAACATTAGTCAGTCTATAGACAGTCACTGTGTATATCGCACACAAATGCCTGCATACATGTGCGCACAAACACACACGCACACACACACATATAGATTCAAACACACACAACTCATCAGACCCAATTTAGAAAGTCAATTTGGGATCAGGAGACCAATTATCTTAATTATTTTCCTTTTCCCTCCATCACTCTCTTCTACTTGTTTTCCTGCTTTCTATTTTAGCTGTGTTTGCATTAGTGAGTATTTTGGCTCGTGCATTTCACAACACAAAATTACTCCAAAGCTCAGAGAGAAAAACTTGGTTCTTGTCCACATAGGCTAAAAAACCAAGCTGTTTTATTTTCATACTCAGACATGTAGCAAGAATTCCTTGCCTAGGGAAGAGTGGCGGATGAATAATGACGGTGCGACGACGCTGTTATTATATTCTGCTTGAAAAACCAAAAGAAACAGCGGTTAAACCTTCAGGGCTGTTCAGCTGCACCCTTGCAACAATTCAGACTTACCTCCACGGATATTGCCCAATTGTGTGTTAGAGCTAATGAGGTGACAGCATCTCGCCAACCACATTTGTGGAAAAGAAGATAATTATCATGTGATGGATTTCACCTCCACTCTGTGAAAATAACCCTGTGCATGTTGAAGCCCAGTCAGTTTAAAATATCCCTCTCCAAAAAATCATTTCTCAAACAGCATACAGAAGAGGAAAAACATTTTTTTTTGCCATTTTGCCTAAAGATCAAATTCAGGACGTCTGTATACTCGAAAGTAAGGGCCAGTGCGTATCATAAAATCTAAAATGAAATGGAAATTTAGATAAGCTTAATATCTTCAAGAACATGTTAGATCTAGATAGGAATTCCTCATCTTCAGAGTTTATAGGCATGGGAGTCATGCATTAGTGTTATCATTAATACAGGGTTCAATTGGAGAACAGGGATTGAAACGGAGAGTTTCTATAAGATTATCTTGTGCAGATTTTTCTCAATTTAAAGGGTAGCTCTCTGTGATGTGAAGTTGTGGTATAAATCCACTAATAATCTGCATACAATTAAAATATAGGACGATGCAATAAATTGTGTTCATGTATGATTGATGTACATGACAAAATGAAGGGTGGAGTGTAATGTAATGAAGATGTCGCTCTATGAAATGGTTTGAAGTACCAATGGAAATATTTGAAAACACAAATTTCGAACAATAAAGAATGAAAACAAATATACATATATATTCATATTTTTATTTATATTTCATTTCTGGGAGGATATCTCGTACACCAAATATCCCATTGGCAGTTAAGCGCATTCAATGTGTTTAGAAGCCAGAAACAGTCACTTGTTTTAACAAACACAAATAC
Organism: Coreoperca whiteheadi; assembly: GCA_011952105.1. Lineage (NCBI taxonomy): Eukaryota > Metazoa > Chordata > Actinopteri > Centrarchiformes > Sinipercidae > Coreoperca > Coreoperca whiteheadi. Next base: position 13,247,438 of record CM022490.1, read on the forward strand.
AAAATAAAGATAACCACAAAATAATGAACTGCATGTATATAACATACAAAAGAATCCCATGCCTACTCAGTAGGTAACTTCAACATTCCAGCTCTTGAAGATGTGGATATTTACACTTAAGTTTTACAAAAATATACTTTATAATTTTTCTCCTTTTTTGCTTACATTCTAATGAAATGAAGCGGTGCCCTCATAGCTCGTCCCTTTTCCTCTCTCTCTGAGTATGACTTACATTCTGTAACAAAAATATTCCCTCAACCCTTAAGGCGAGATGCAGTGCATCCTCTCTCGCGCACAGCCGAGTCACAACATCAGCAAGGCTTCACAAAAGGCACCAAATAACGGGAGTGTTTGTCTTGTTTAGTTTTTTTTTTTTTAAATGTTTTTTTTTTCTCTCTAGTTTTCCACATAACCGAGCGATATGTCACATGTGAGAAAGAGAGAACAAGATAGTACCGGTGGATGATATTTACAAACAGAAACTAACATCACTCTTACTCATGCTTGAATACTTAAGTGCTTTTTTTCAAACAATGTCAAAACGTATCACAGCATCATCACTACATAATAGAGAAAGTATGTAGAAAATATGGCCCTGCTCACTTCAAATAATACAATGCAAATATGCAAATAATTTTTCACATCAATGGTACCAAAAAATGATAAAAACGAAACATGGCACATGTACAATATACATATATGGTAGCTTATGTATATCATTCAATGTCTTTTGTACTGTATGAGTGCCTGCAAAGGCGAACGTGCCTTAGCACCAAGACTGCTGGCAATCTCTTTGTCTCTCAGTTCTTGTGTACCTAATAGTAGAGACCCGTCAGTGCCGGTTTCTGTTCTCTTATCTGTTGAGTCCCTTATGCATTTGAAGTGCTGCATTTGTTTTAGAGACAGAAAAAAAAATCCCTTTTCATCTTCTATTGTCTTTGCCCAGTCCTTGACATGTGTCTTTTCTCTCTTTCAGGTAAATCTCAAGATTCACCTAACACTGCACAGGGAGCAGACAGAAAAGTGCTTTTTGGAGGGGAAAACAAAGTCTTTTGATGCTGATTTCTTTCCCCTCAAAGAACCTTAAGGAAGGAGAGGTACAGAGAGACTTAAAAAAGTTGTTCTCTTTGCTCTTTTTTAGCAGATCTCGATTGTCCTTGGGGAGAGAGTGGTCTGCATGTCTGACAGCGGGGTGGGGATGGGGGAGCTGTAGATGTTGGAGGCGACTGAGGAGGGGAAGGAGGAGGCAACCTGGGACTGAAAGGTGCTGGACATGGACACCGATGGATAGGTGGTGGCAATGGAAGGAGAAGGATAGGAAGTGTGAATGGGAGAGGAGTAGCAGGAGGTGACGGGAGAGGGGTAAGAAGACACTGGAGATGGGTAGGAGGTGATGGGAGAAGGGTAGCTGGAGGCAGGTGAAGCGGCCGATACTGGTGCTGCTGTAACTGCCACTGCTCCCGTCTTCTCTGCTTTCTTGTCCTTCTGCCGCAGGTGGATCTTTGTGTGCCTTTTCCTCTCATCACTGCGGGCAAACTTGCGTCCGCAGATTTCGCAGGCGAAGGGCTTTTCACCAGTGTGAGTGCGGATGTGTGTTGTCAGGTGGTCGCTGCGGCTGAAGTTGCGCATACAGATGCGGCACTGGAAGGGTTTCTGGCCCGTGTGGATGCGGATGTGACGTGTCAGCTCATCAGAGCGTGAGAAGCGCCGATCGCAGGTCTCCACGGGGCAAGCATAGGGCCTCTCGTGAGGAGGTGTCTTGCTCGGCCGGGTGGGGTACTTGCGCATGCGGCTGGGCTTAATCAGCTGGGCCTGGTAGACACTCTTTAAGTCCTGGGAACCAGTCTGGGTGGCAAAGGCCTTGATGGTGGACAAAGGAGTGAGGGAGGGCTGGCTTGACTGATTCTGGAAGGGCTTTTGTTCAGGGGGCACCAGGCTGATCTCTCCCTGCTGCTGAGGGAAGAGGTAGTCAGGAATCATGGGCACAGGAAAGCTAGTGCTGCAGGTCTTGCCATTGGGGTAGGCTGGAGGAGGATACTGCACTGCTCCTGGGCTGGAAAAAGCCTGGCCCTGGTCTGGGAAAATGTCAGAGTTGGGGCTGGAGTAGGTTGGGGCGGCTGAGTAGATGGGGTTGGGCTCGCTGTGGTGAATGGAGGAACTGAGGCTGGAGCTCTGAGATGAGGAGGAGGTAGAAGAGGAGGAAGTGGAGGAGGACGGGATGGATGAAGAGGAGGACGAGGTGGTCTGTGAGGCAGCAGAGGAAGAGCTGGAACTGGGGGCAATATTGCCCATCAGACCGGTGAACAGGCCCAAGATGGGCTCCGCCCAGAGGCTGTTGCTGCAGGTGGTTGCAGGCTCCAGGGTGAAACGGCCTGTGTAAGAGATGGGGGGCAGCCTCTGGGTGGGGTAGGTCTGCTCTGCCACTGGCTTCTCACAGTTGAAGGAGATATCAGGTAACGTATCTGCAGGGAGCACAGAGAAAAGGGAGACATTAATCAAACTGTCAATATCCAGAAGGGGGGGAAATCCTGCCATAGTGGTGGACAGTGTGTCACCCATCTCTTCTGTGACAGATCAGTCAAGTGCCCAAGCAGAGCACCCCCAAATAAACTCTTTCCCCCTAAACTCTAAAACTGTCTCTTCCAAACCTCAACAAGAGCTGCTGTGCAAGCTTTCTATACTGGCATTTTCCTCTGCTCAAACTCTCGATCGTTCTTTTGTTTTTTTCTGTCTTCCTGTCTTGCACACACACACACGCACATTCTTGAAGCCCATCACAGAGCCCGAGGCAATTGATTACCGAAACTGCAGTTCAGCTGGTTTTAGGAATGCAATTTGAATTGAGCTGTAGGAGTGTCTAGAGGCATGCAGTGACTGAGCAGTGTTTGAGTCCTCTGAGAGTCAACAGGGATTTAGAGCTATCAATAAATTGGTCTTAAGTCAGATGATTTTTAATTTCCCTGCTTTTGTTTATTTGTAGAATTTCATTGTATTAATATTTTGTGTCCAGTCAGCTTAAATTCTAACTTACTTGTAGCCTGCAATTCCACTTTAAGTCTAACATTTCTCATCAAAGCCATGATGAAGTCAAGTTAATGAATATAGACTTGTAACTAAAAATCGGAATATTTCAGCTGTAGTTATATGATCAATTAATAATGTGAATTAGAAATACACAGCAAAACATAAATATTACTTATAGTTGTGCAGCTGTTTATGTCTACCTCTTTTCTTGGTTTAGTGAAACTCAGCAGATGTGATCTAATCTTTAGTTCAGCTTTACATGCAGCATAGAGAACCAAAGGCAGAAGAAGGAAATCTCCAGCTCTTACCTCCAGCAAGGTGGTCATACTGTTCTCCAGGCTCCCCGGAGCCAAAGCCTGCACCTTCGGGTGCGGAGGCGGTGAGGAAGGGGGTCCCTGCAGAGCTGAGCATCATCACCTCCTCCAGCTTGGGGTAGTTATCCATGGGGGAGTGAGGGAAGCTCAGGGGCTCTGAGATCTGCAGGGCTGGGAGGATCATCTCGGTCTTGGCTGCAGCCATCCTCTGCTGGTGCTGGAGCTGCAGGGCTGAGACTGCGCTGGTGGCTGGTGAGGAGTGCAGGGAGGCTGAATGCACGCTGGCAGAGCGGTGCCTCGCAGGTGGAGGGAATCACTTAGAGCGCTGCACACTTCTGCTGATGCCGTGGAAGATGCTGTTTTCTGCCTTGCTCCGTCTTTTCCAAATGTCCTGTCGTTTTCCTTTTTCTCTCAGAGATGAGTAAAGATCCACTTGTCTTTTCAGAAAAAATCAAAAGTGTCCTTTATACTCATTCCCTAAGATTCATCAAAATCAATCAACAGATTAGTCTACTGATTTTTTTAAATCTATGTAATAAATTACTTATCCAATCAGGTTTTGACCTTCTTAGATGGATGTTGTTTTGAATTGACTTTTTACTTTTGTTGTGATATTTCTCAGTAAGGGAGTTCTATGTGTTTGTCTCTCTATCGCTGCTCTAACAGTTGCTCTTGTGGGCTCTCAGGGCTCTCTCTGAGCTGAGAGGTTTCCCCGCTCCTTTTATACCCTCTTGCCGTGACGTAGATGTCCATATTTGGAGCGGAGGAAGCCCATATTTAGGCACTGCAGTGGAGGACACATGACGCTGGCCTGGGGGGAAAGCAGAGAGGAGAGACTTTATATTAAGCTCTTGCAGTAAATTGCGAAGACAACGCCGCTCTTCCTCTGTCCCGAATCAATGTATCTTCATAGCAGAACAGCTCCGTGAGACAGCAGCATAGTTCTTGCTCCTTCCCCGTCGCCCCATAGATTTGATTTGGATTTCCCATCTGTGCAGCAGGCTGCGCTGCTGCCGGAAAGCCCTGCTCCGCCGTGCCTTATAAGGTCGTGACTACATAAGGACCTATTCCGGTGGGTTTCCATTTCCCTGTCCTTATTTGGAACTTCCTGAGGCAGCGCTGATCGCTGCTTGGCAGTGAATGAGAGGCTGGAGTGCAAATCATGTCCAGCTCTCACAATAACTAATGTCAGCAGCAGATTCTTTCTTCTCTGTTTAAAAGCACAGCTTCAGCTGAACTATTAGACTTTTTGTGAAAGACTTTGTGCAACAGACAAACTGCTTCGCCTATTTTGTTGTGCTTGAGCGGTAATGAGAACGAAAACACGTTTTAACCACAAATGCAACAATTCTGTGATACACATACCCTTTTTCAACCAAAACAGGCAAAAATAGTCTATAGCCTAATATCTAACTAGATTCAAAAGTGACTTTATGTTTCCTTTTTAGGCACATAATTTTCATTAAGTTGTATTATTGGAAGCAACATTGCCATGCATTTCTATAGCCTGTAGGCTTATTGATTGTGAATAATTAACTGGCATGTTTAATTTATTTTGATATTTGATAGCCTATAATAAGTGAGGGTATTTCTAAGTCTGAGCTTAAAAATATAAGACTGTGAAAATTCTGCTGGCTGGTAGGAAACTTCCTTTAAATTAACTTTCCATCTCTCTCGGCCGTGTCATTGATTAATGAGAACAGATAGCCGCGGATGCTGACGAGGTGCGGGGCGATCAGTCTAATTGAGGGGTGTCCTTGGCTCAATATTCGGGGAATCTCTCTGCCACTCAGGGGCCTAATGGGCCGCATTAACAACGCTGCGCACAGCTGCCAGGACGCCTGCGGGATACCGATGTTCCCCCAGGCTGCTCCAGCTTCGGCTGGCGCGCCAGCCCTCCTCGGTGGATGCTGACGGGAAATCAATGTGTTTCCCTTGCTGCTGACTGGATCTATATGCGAGCAACCTCATTGGGAAACATCGTGGGCAGGACACTTTAAGGTGGCCTGAGAGAGAGAGAGAGAGAGAGAGAGAGAGAGACAGAGAGAGAGAAGATCCATGGTACTGATGCGTTGGAGAGGGCAGCACAGTTGGGACTCCCTGTTCTTCAAATATAATAGATAGATAAATAGATAGATAGATACAAATCAGGGTTTCCCATTCAGCCTCTGGCAAATCTCTCTGTTTACCCCCATTAGACCGATAGCAAAATTCTGTCATATATTATGGATGATCTGGAGCAGAGGCTCTTTCACAAAATCTAAATAAGCCTGACGTGGATGGTGCAACTGGAGAATGCGTAATGTTGTTTATTCATACAGTCAGATAAGTATAAATTATCAAATATAATAACATTTTTAAGGTATGTGGCAGTTTTGTATTAGTAGGAAAATGGTGCTCCCACAGGGAGATGCCACTCTTCTCCAGACCTGTAAGTTTGAGTAAAACAAAGACCAGAAGCTCAGGACATGATGATGGTGAGTTGCACAAAGTGACCTTAACTGTGTCACGAGGTGGTGATGCCAAATCTTCACTTCTGTGTGCATACTTCGCTGCTGTCATGCGAATTTGTGGCAAAGCAAAGAAGAAAAAGCAGAGAGAGCAGATGAGAGAACTCATCATCTGATGACAATGTAATAAAATCAGGTTAGGGAAAACTGTCAGAAAAGTAATAAAGTAATAAAGATGATAAACAGTTTTCAGTGGCTGTTTGGGCCTCCCTTCACTCTGGTGCGTGGAGGGGGTGGAAGCCAGATGCTGTAAGGGCAGGGGAAGGAGAATTAGTCTGTGTGTGTGTGACTGTAGATGTGCATGATTTTTGCACTGTTGCATGTTTATGTGTATGTGTTTGGGTCAGCCAGTTCACTCTCCGCGATGTGTTCCCCATTGCTGCCCACACAAACCAGCCAGAGGAGTCCTTGCCTGATGACAATCTGCCAGCCGGCAAGGGAGAAAGGCTCTCCCACTACCTACGCAGCCACCACGCCCCTGTTTACACACACACACACACAAACACACCCTGCACGATAGCTGGTTGATATTTAATCATGCCCCAATCTGCAAGAAAAGACAAGGAAGCAGAGAGGGAAGCCGAAAAAAGAGAGAGGAGAGGAATTGGAACATAAAAATAAAGGGAGAGAGGAGAGAAAGCGCAGAAATAGAGATGTATCGATGGCGAGGACATGGAGGCAGGTTGAGAAAAAGAGATGGCTGAGGGCGGGTGAGGGCAAAGAAAAATAGAAAACAGAGAGACCGAGAGAGAATCCTCACACCCACATACTGTACGTGGGAGCAAATACCAAGCTTTGAGCTGGCATTTGTCAGCAGCCAATGCCAGGCAGTCAGTCAGGGAGACAGGACAGACAGACAGGTACTCCTGCTTCTCCGTCACACCTCCTCACCTACCAGGCCGCCCACACCAACCAGTGGTGCAATCCCTCCATTAGCATACAGGTGTGTTGTTCAGCCTTGTGTACTCCCATCGTGGGCCGACCAAGATTAGAGGGTGGACGAGGACAGTTACCACAGCCGGCATGTTACATAATGTTGGGGGAGGGGCGAATAATGTAATGACAGAGAGAGAGAGAAAGAGAGAGGACCTGGTTATTTTGCAGCACAGAATGCAGCAGTTTTGTTTTGTTTTGCCAAGTGGGATGGAGTGAGAGTGGTGGACTTTCAGATGCTAAAAAATGAAATGTGGCGTTGATGTGTTAGGGCCTGTACAACAAACAGGGAGTGTTGATAATTAAAGGGGAGAAGAGTGGAGACCTGATGGTCTCAGGCAGAGTGACAAGCTGAATATTAGCCCATAGTCAGAGTGATGAGGAACGAAGCAGAGAACATGATAGGAGGTTATTTGATAAATGTCATTTTTTCTCCCAGCTTTTAAAGTGACGCCAGCAGGAGTGTGTGGCCTGACCTTTTACACGCAGAGTGAGATGCGCATGGGAAAAGACAAACTGGCGTGAGAGGGATAAAAATCTGTCGGAAACATTGAGGAAACTGGCAGAGTAAAGGGGTCGCGTAATATCTCAAGACTAATTGACAAGCATGAAAAGCCAAATGGAATGGGATTCTGGAAACCGCAGTCGATGAAGCCATCCAGTACTGTATGTCTGTTTAAATACTTGACACCCCGACTCAGCGTCCAGTCATCATAAACCTTGGCTCACTTATTGTAATCTAACGCAGCCCAGTACAATACAATGCAGAAGATTACAGCACACCACCTGTTGCTGCACTGAAGCAGCCAGACATTTTTTGCTCTGTTCAGAGGAGTCCAGGAATGCTGCTGTGGAATGCTGGTCTTGTGTTAGCGGCATATGATTATGCTGTGGGTAAGATCATAAGTTTTCTATTACTGCGGGAGCTGACCTACTAAAGCGTTAGGCCCCGGTAACGACATTTGAAAGACAATCTGCTCTCACTTCACAGTGACTGCAGGCTTCCCTCCCTGTCGTATTACCCCCCAGCTGTGGAGCAGGGTCGGTGTTAGCGTATCACTCAGAAAAAGGGCCCAGGCATCGAATAGCCGCTCTATCTGCTTATCTGCCTTTTGTTGCCTCCTGAAGGTGGTAGGTGACAGAGAGACAATTACCAAACACGTCCCCGAGGATGTGTGACTCACTGAGCCCCCCCGCCCCGGCCTATTTGTTTGATGCTTGTGACAAAAGATCTGACCCCTGACCTTTTAGCTCCCGATGAGTCACCAGTAGAGCACTGACAGACGGGGCTTCCCCACACCATGCAGCAGTTTCAGGACAGCTACGGGTAACATTTAAAGGTTGACACAAAACCCTTTCTGTGTTTGTTTGAGCTGTGTATACCGTAATCTGTGGGTGGTAAGACCCCAGCATGTTCACAGAACTGATGTATAATAGGTCAGCGCTGTGTATGGCATCTTCAGTGTTCAGTGTTTGATTCATTGTTTGGGACTTGAGAAGCTAGTACATTAGTTTAGCAGATCAAATGAAAGATCAATGACCACAGAGGCCGCTGCTCCAAATAAAATATTCTATTTAAAAATACTATTGAATTTTACCCGCCTGGATAAGTAAAGGCACCCGTTGTGCTGCCATTGACGGTGAGATGAGATGTGGCTCATCATTTCCCTTTTATGCCACTTTATACTTCTAATCCACCCCATTTCAGAGGGAAGTTTTGTACTTTTTACTCCACTATATTTATCTCAAGGCTATAGTTATTAGTTATTTTTTAGATGAAGATTTGATATGATAATGGTTTGTTTTTTTCTTCTATCCTGCCCCGTTAATCATCTCACAACTCCTTAGATTTATCTAGTGACCCCCCAGGAGGGCCCCCCTAGGTTGGGAACCACTGAGCTAAACTACTGTAACAGCAAAAAAAGTAGTTAAAACTGGCTCCATCTAACCTGGCTACAACAGTAAAATGCTACTAGTGTGGTTACAGTATGCATCAATATTAACAATCTAATAATTTAATATATAATAATATATCAGTTAAAGAGGCCATTTTAAAGCAGAATGAGTACTTTTACTTTGAATGTTTCAAGAACATTTTGTTGGTTTCACTCAAAAGTTGGACACATATGCAGGAGACAGAAGACAGCAGTTAAAATCACAAGGTCTTTACTTGAAAAGGTTGGAGGCAGACACATAAATTAAGTAAACTTCTTCGGGAGCAAAAACACAGAGGCAGGGCTCTAAAAACTAAAAAGGCTAGAGAAAAAGAGTGACAGGGTCACCAAGCAGAATCAAAAACAAGCACTGAGCAACAAAAACTAAAATATAAGGTTAAATAAGATTGGGTTCAGGTGTTGCGGGAACTTCTTCTCCATCCTCTGTGCTGCTGGTTAGCTCCACTCCCTGCTGGCTCTGTTCTGGCTGACCCATGACACATTTTGCTGCTAATACATCTTTATTTTACCGAAGTAAGATTTTAAATGCAGAACTTTTACTGATAATGGATTATTTTTACATTGTCACATTGAAATATTTACTTAAGTAAAAGATCTGAGTGCTTCTTCCTGCATTGCTGACAATAGGTTTGACATGTTTAACAATTAACCAGCCTCATCAGCTGGCTGATTGACTGAGCTGACTAAAACCAGCTGCTCTTCACACTGCTGACGTCTTCATATGGACAAAAAGACAGACAGGAAGGAGCGAGGGAGGCAGAAAGATGTGGCCTCAGCGTCCAGACTGGGCAGCAACTGGTTTGTTGTGTTTAGCGAACACGTTTGGTTGTGACTCATGTGCATACGTACTCGGAGCAGACAGAAAATATCCAGACTCACAGACCTGTTTTTATTCTACTACAGTCTTCACATTTTTGTCAGGAATTTAAACTTTGCTTTAGTCCACAGTCAAATGGAGCTCTGCCAGTCCACATCTGTTTATGTGGACGAGCGGCTTTATGCAGCGTGGGTTTATTATTGCATCAGACAGTCACGCCATCACCCTTGCTCCCTCTTTGGCCCTTGACGTTTATTGAGAGAATGGTAAGAAAAGGGGAGATGGTTTGGTTTTTATCTTTTCCTCTCTGAACCAAAAGCTATAAACACAAAGCCTGGGCTACTGAAAATTTGGTAAACTTACCCTGAAATCACCCTGTCTCTCAAAGGATGACCTGTCTAAACCTGGTGTTATACAAACAGGCAAGGCATACGCGCACACACACACACACAAACCTTTAAGTTGTTCTCCAGAGTTTATTTGACTTTTGAGTCACATCAGAACTTGCCAAGACAAATTGTCTCCTTGGATCCAATGGCCAAAGCTGTTCCTAATAACTTGCTGTGCAGTGAAAGTGACAGTCAGAGCGAGGCACATCTGCTCAGGTGAGAGTTATTTGTTTTGTAGTGTCGAAGCTGAAGTAAAGTGAAGGTGCAGAGAGGGTGAGAGGCAGAGAGATAAATGGGTAAGGAGAGATACAGAGGCAGGGGAAGTGTAGAGCCAGAAAGCGACTGAGACAGAGAACGAAAGAGAAAGCGACTGTCACTGGGTTGTTGACAGGTGGGCCTCAGGGCAGGTACGACAGGTTGATTCAGGTAAGCCCCTCTCCCTCCTCTCCCCCACCCTCCAAACCTCCCCTCCACCCCAGCTGGAGACTGCCGATGTGGGATAGCCTACAGGGCTGATGAGACAGGTCTCCATCAGAAGGCCCCGCAACCCTTTACAATCATACAATAATCATTTAACTCCAAGTGCCGCACGTCAACAGGCATGACGGCTGACGGGGCAGACAGACAAGACGACAAACAACACTAACTGCAAAACCTGTTGTTTGCTTCCAAGGAAAAAGAAAAAAACAAGGACTGGAAGGAGGGAGGAATGAATAAATGAATAACTGTCAAAATCATTTGCCTTATGGGAGAATGGGTTTTTGAGGAGTTGAGGCTCGGGGGCCAAATGTCACTTTAGGTCACTTGGACTGAAGATTCACCAGAAGATTTTGCAAACTTAAACTCTGCTGACAATAAAGTGTCTTAAGTGATAAGTAATTATAAGTAATAGAATTTGCTCTAATGCTTTCAATTTGGATTATCTATTGCAAATTACCAGGGTCAAAGTTGTCTCTTTCTCTCTCGTCATGCAAGGACTTGGAAACAACTGTGTGTGCAGGTTAATGGTGCAACTGGATTAGGAGACTAGATTCATACTTAATGGAGGCATTTACCTTAATGGGAGAAACGTAACTGGGGAACGGTGTTTACATTATAGGAGGGTGAGAGTTCAGCTGAGCCAAGGGAATATTTTTCTGCCTACGCTGGCGGCAGACAGTGTAATGAATTTCTATAAAGCGCAAAGCAAATAAAAATAAAGACACACAAAGGAGATTGCATGTTGATGGTTGTCGGGTGATGCTGACAAGGAGAAATGGGTGAGGACGGCGTTGAGACTTGCAGTAGTATACAGTTTATAAAAGACATCCAGTGGCCCTGGTCTACTCTAAAAAGATTACATTTTCCTTCCTTTTAGCTGCTAGAGTCAAGATTATGGAACAATAATCTCAGTTAAACTCAGGATTTCAACACATGTATGAGGAGGAGTGATCAAACAGGAAGTAAAAAGCTTTTATATTATCGCCCAACTTTCAACAAGAATACACACACAGATTGCTACAAGAACACAAACCAATGCATTCCATTGTTTGTGTTTGTCTTGCTATCCAAACATACTATGCACATGGCGTACTAAACACAAACATACATTTCACACACACACACACACACACACACACACACGATCATGTCCAATGACCGAGGTGACTGCATGTATCCACAAGTGTGCCGATGGCACACACCCAGCATATAGCCTGACATTCTCTTGGCCACAATACACCACACAATTAAAATAAATCTCCTATGAAGGCCACATGGTGCTGCTTCTTCTAACAGCCAAGCAGGGGAACAACTCCATAGCAACACTAGAGAAATGTTTACGTATGAGAATATTTGGATATGCACTGTTGGAAACATAAACAGGCTTAGTGTCATAATTTAGTTAGGAACACGATTTCTCTCTGTACTGACTTAAAGAGTCAAAGAAAGCAAATAATGTGAGCTGGAAAGTCATGAACTTCCATTTTTCTCGCAGTGGGTGTGTGTTCTCATTACGAGCACACAGACAGTCCTCCATGGGTCTCACTCTCTGAGTCTTTCTTTCTCCCCATCTATCTCTGCATTCACAGACAGCTTTAGCAGTTCAAACCCTCGCACTGCGGCATTGTCACACACCACACTGGTTGCCATGGAGAAATAGTCCTCCTGGTCTCCAAGGTACCCGAGTCTATTGTCTTTGGCTTCTTTATTTAGATGAAAACATGATTTGTTGGAAGGGATCTACTTGTTTTTCTACTTGCTGCCTTTTCTTTCTTCTTGTTCTTTCTTCTTCCTCACGAGCATCAATGCAGCGTCGCATGATGTGTATTGTTTCATTCTTCTCCTTTCCAGGAGTTTGACTATGCGCATGTGTGCGTCAAGCTCGCCTGATGTTTTGTAGCAATTAATTTCAGTGTGTCTGCATGTCAGCACCCCAGGAGGGGGGCTGTATGAAAGTTTTCCCCATTGCCACAGCTCTCGCCAGGGCTTATAATTGCCTTCTATTACTTGGGCTGGGTGTCACAGTCTGTCTGTCACCAGGAGACTCTCAACTAGCGACAGATGATGAGGAAAAGGAGTTGGAGTTTTCTTACTGCTGCTGCTTTTTGGCAGAACAGATAATACATGATATACAGTGTATAAATAAATAAATAAATAAATAAATAAATATATATATATATATATATATATATATATATATATGGCTGGAAGACAATACAATGCTATATATATATATATATATAT